>JAGIQG010000004.1:112951489-113690497 GCA_024679065.1 Sphyrna mokarran
TAGTCACTGATTGCCAACGAGAAAAACACCCATTTCCACCCCCCCCCCCCAACCCCCCCCCATTCCTTGCTTTCTGTTAGTTAACCAATCCTCTATCCATGCTAATACATTACCTGTAACACCATGCATCTTTATCTTAGGTAGCAGTCTTTGGAGCGGCACCTTGTCAAATGCCTTCTGGAACTCCAGATACACACAGCCATCAGTTCCTTACTGTTCACCACGCTCATAATGTCCTCAAAAAATTCCAGTAAGTTAGTTAAACATGACCTGCTCTTCAAGAACCCATGCTGCATCTTTCCAATGGGATAATTTATAACCAAATGTCTCGCTATTTCTTCTTTACTAACAGATTTTCCCTTCTACATAAGTTAAACTAACCAGCCTATAGCTATCCATCTTTGGTCTCCTTCCTTTTATAAGGCGGTAATGGTGTCATTTACTGCTTTCCAAGCTGCGGGAACTACCCCAGAGTCCAGCGGATTTTGGTAAATTACCACGAGTGCATTTGCTATTTCTCCCGCCATCTTTTAGTACCCTTGGATGCATTCCATCAGGACCAGGAGACTTGTCTACCTTAGGCCCAATAGTTTGCCCAATATTCCCTCTTTCATAATAATAGTTTCAAGGTCTTCACCTGCCATAGTCTTCTTATCATCAATTTTAGGCATGTTATTTGTGTCTTCCACTCTGAAGACTGACACACAATACCTGTTCAATGCCTTGGGCACTTCCTCATTTCCCATTATTAAATCCCCCTTCTCATCCTCTAAAGGACCAGTGTTTACCTTGACCACGTTTTTTGTATATTTATAGAAATATTTGTTATCTCTTTTTATATTCTGAGCTAGTTTATTCTCATCATCCATCTAATCCAGCTTTTTTCTGGCTTTCTGTTGAACTTTAAGGATTTTCCAAATTCTCTAGTTTCCCATTTATCCTTGCCACTTTGTATGCATCTTCTTTCAATTTGAAACCCTCTTTTATTTTGTTAGATATCCATGGCTGATTAACTCTTTTTCTACAGTCCTTCTTTATTACTGGTATATACTTTTGCTGAGCATTGTGAAAAATTGCTTTGAAAGTTCTCCACTGTTTCTCAATTGTCCCACCAGAAAGGTTTTGCTTCTAGTCTACCTTAACCAACTCTTTTCTCATCCCCTTTTTTCCATCCTTCCTGAATATTGAATACGCTTGGATATTTAGTTCCTAGTCATGGTCACTGTACAGCTATGTCTCTGCTGTTGCAATCATATTATACCCATGTAACAACTACTTGCTTTGTTAATTTATCTATCTTATAGTAAATGCTCTATGCAATCAAATACACTACCTTTAGATCTACCATATTAACATTTTTATGTATCCTATTTTGTACTATGGCCCTATTTACTAATATACCTTTTTCCACTTTGCTTTCTACTTTTCATTTTTATCTTCATTTCCCTCTCTCCATTTGGGTTCCCATCTCCTTGCCTCTCTAATTTAACCCCTCCCCCAAGTACTCACAGATGTCTCTGCAAAGATATTGATCCCAGTCCTGCTGGGGTGCAAACCATCCAGCTTGCACAGGTGCCATCTTCCCCAGAATCTATCCCACTGCCTCTTGAATCCACATCCCTCTCTCTCATTCCATCTCCCCAGCCACATATTCATTCAATCTATTCTCCAATTCCTGATCTTACTAGCATATGAAATTCAGAGCAATCCTCAGATCAGGTAGAGGAGGGCACTCATAATGTTAAAATGGTGGCGTGAGCTCATTGGGCAGAAGGGCCTGTTTCCTGTGCTATATTGTTCTTTGTTCTTTGTACAAGAGTTGAGGTCTTGCCTTTTACTTTATTTCTTAGTTCCAATGTTCTCATCTTCTAGCAGCTGCACCTGGAGACATTTCTTGCACACAAAGTCACAATGACTTCCCACATCGCACAGGAGGTGCATTCCACATAGGGGGATGGAACCAGGATGCTTCTGCATTACCTGCCTCGTACCGTTATTCTGTCTGGTGGTCACTCATTTCCTTTCGATCTACACGCTCTTTACCTGTGGTGTAACCACCTCAGCTTAGATCCTATTGACAAAGATCTCATCCTTGCAGATGCTGCACAGTGTTCCAGATCTGAAACACTTTTCAGGCTATGAAGCAAAAGGTGCATTTTAATTTCAATAAACTGGAAGAAAGGTCAAAATCAGCTATGATTATGGACTCTTCCCACTGACTTCAGAACAAAATACTGACAAATATCAGGTTTTGGAAAATCCTCCATTTGTGACTTGGTCTTTATTTAATTTTTCATCCAATTTGCTCAATCACATGGGAAGCGATTAGCTCAGTGGATCATGCTCACTCCTTCAGTCAGAACGTTAGGTTTCAAATCTTCTCCAGAGACTTGAGGCAATCGTCATGGTTAACACTCCACACTGAGGGAGAGCTGCACTGTTGGAGGTACTGTCTTGCAATTAGGCTAAGCTGTGATATAAAGGATTCCATAGTATTCTCTCAAAGAATATTGGGGGATTTCTCTTTTGTGTCTGGGACAATATTTATCCCCAACCAATATGACAAAAGCAGATTATTTGCTCATTATCACATTGCTCTGTGTGAGATCTTGCTGTCTGCAAATTGATTGCTGTGTTTCCTCCATTACTGGAGTGAATTCAAAAAATACATCTTTGGTTGTAACACCCTTTGAGACACCTGAAAGTTGTGATGGAAGCAAAATGAATGAAAATGCTTCCTTTCTGATGATCTCTTTGGCATTTTGACTGCTTGTGACTTGCTAACATGAGGTTTCCAAGTTCTGAGTCAGCAACTCTCTCAGAGATTCTGTCGGCAATCATAGGAAAAGAAAATGGTGGCATGGTGGTGCAACGGTTAGCATTGCTGCCTTACAGTGCCAAGGATGTGGCTTCAGTTCCTGGCTTGGGTCACTTTCTATGTGGAGTCTGCACATTCTCCCTATGATTGCGTGGGTTTCCTTTGGGTGCTCCGGTTTTCTCCCACAGTCCGAAAGTTAGATGTGCTGGTTAGGGCATCGACCATACTAAATTCTTCCCAGTATACCCGAACAGGAGCTGGAGTATGGCGACTAGGGGATTTTCACATTTTCATTGCAACGTTAATGTAAGCCGACTTGTGATACTGATAAGTAAACTTAAAGTTTAAACTTAAAAGTAAAAAAAAACTTTAACTCAGTGAGGGATTTGAGTGGGGGAGGACGATTGGATGGAAGGCTCCAAATGATTTTCAAATCCAACTCTCATCCTCACACTCATGGTCAATTGCCTGGAAGAGGTTGGAAATGTGAAACGTGGGGCAGGAGAGGAAGGCTGGGATTTTAAATCTCTGCCATGGGCACAGACAGAAGTCGGTTTTGGGGATTGAGATTCTTAAAGGAAGTGGCAGCAGAGACAGTGGAATCATTAGTTATGGTATTTCCAAAATTCTCTAGATTCTGGAAAGGTCCCAATGGATTGGAAAAAGCCTAATGTAACACCCTTGTTCAAATAGAGAGAAGACAAAAAGTAGGAAACTATAGACCAGTTAATTTAAAGTCTGTTGTTGGGAATCCATTAAAGAAGTAGTAATGGGACATTTGGAAAGTCAAAAAGCAATCATTCAGAGTCAGCATGGTTTTACAAAAGGTAAATCATGTTTGACTAATTTGCTGGTATTCTTCAAAAATGCAACAAAGTGGATAATAAGGGTCTGTAAATGTAGTGTATCTGGACTTCCGGATGACATTTGATAAAGTGTCACACAAAAGGCTAATAGGCAGTATAAGATCCCACAGGATTGTGGGTAGTATATTAGCTTGACAGAATTCTGGCTAACAGAAAACTAAGAGTGAGATAAATGTTTTTTTTTCTGGTTGACAAGATGTAACAAGTAGTATGCCACAAAATGTTTGGCCCCAACTACTTCCAATCTATATTAATCATTTGGATGCAGGAATGAATGTAATTTAGCCAAATTTGTAGATGGCACTAAAATAGGTGAGAATGCATGTTGCAATAAGGAAATAAGAAATTTACAATACATATGGATAGGTTAAATGAGCGGGCCAAAATTCGGCAAATAAAATTTAATGTGGATAAATGTGAGTTTATCCATTTTGACTGGAGATATAAGAAGGCAAATAATAATCTAAATGGAGAGAAACTTCAAAATGCTTTGATGTAGAGGGATCTGTGTGTCATTGTGCATAAATCACAGATAGTATGTTGATGCAGCGGGTAATAAGGAAGGCAAATGGAATTTGACATTCATTGCGAATGGAATGAAGTATAAAATTAGGGAGGCCCTCTTGCAGGTGTATAGGGCACTGGTGAGAGTATATCTGGCGTATTACACAGTTTTAATCCTCTTACTTAAGAAGATGTAAATGCATTAGAGGCAATTCAGAAAAGATTCACTAAATTGATTTGAAGGGTGAAGGACTTGTCTTATGAACAGCCATTGAGCAGTTAAGGCCTACACTGGGCAGGACAGTGGTTAGCACTGCTGTCTCACAGCGCCAAGGGCGCAGGTTCAATTCTCGGCTTGGGTGATTGCTTGTGTGGGGTTTGCACATTCTCCCACTGTCTGCATGGGTTTCCTACAGGTGCTCTGGCTTCCTCCCACAGTTGAAAAGATGTAGGTGCATTGGCCTTGGTAAATTCTCCCTCAGTGTACCCAGACAGATGCCGAAGTGTGGTGACTAGGGGATTTTCACAGTAACTTCATTGCAGTGTTAATGTAAGCCTACTTATGACACTGACAAATTTTAAAAACTTTAAAGTTTATACTCACTGAAAAATGAGAAGGATCTATTTGAGGTATATTAGATGATAAAGAGGATTAAGAGGATAGACATAGCGCAGATGTTTCCCCTTGTTGCACATTCGAGAGGTCATAGATTTAGGCTAAGGGGTAGATAATTGAAATGAAGAGGAATTACTTTACTCAAAGAGTTGTGAATCTTTGGAATTCTGTACTCCAGAGTGCAGTGAATGTTGGAACACTAAATAAATTCAAGGAAGAGACAGGTAGATTTTTAATTAGTAGCTGGATAAAGGATTATGGAGAAAGGGCAGAAGGTGGAGATGAGAATGAAATTCGATCAGCCAAGATTGTATTGAATGATGGAGCAGGCCTAAGGGGCTGAAATGCCTTGACTTGTGCCTAGTTCTTATGTTCTACGTTAAGATCTAAATCGAGCTTGTTTCACTCATTTCCTTATTAGTCATTTGCTGACACATTACCCCAGTAATGTTTGTGTCTACGATTACGAATGTACCGACATCTGTTATGCAAAGATAAACAGGATGACCATGTGGCACTTCAAAGAATCATAGAATCCCTACAGTGCAGAAGGAGGTCATTCAGCCAATTGGGTCTGCACCAACCCCAAACCACCCAGGCTCTATCCCCATAACCCCATGCATTCATCCTGCTAATCTCTCTGACACTATGGGGCAATTTATAATGATCAATCAACTTAACCACATACTTTGGACTATGGGAGGAAACCGGAGCACCTGGAGGAAACCCACACAGACATGGGGAGAATGTGCAAGCTCCACAGTGTGCCAGAATTGAACACACGGCCCTGACGCTGTCAGGCAGCAGCACTAACCACAGTGTTACCATGACACCCTTGTCTATCAAAATAGAACACAGAACATAGAACATTACAGCGCAGTACAGGCCCTTCGGCCCTCGATGTTGCGCCGACCAGTGGAACCAATCTAATGACCCTCTAACCTAAACTATTCCATGTTATCCATACGCCTATCTACTGACCATTTGAATGCCCTTAAAGTTGGTGAGTCTACAACTGTTGCAGGCAGGGTATTCCACGCCCTTACTACCCTCTGACATCCGTCCTATAATTACTACCCCTCAATTTAAAGCTATGTCCCCTCTGACATTGCAGCAATGCTGCACCCTCTGACGTTGCGGCACTCCCTCAGCATCGACCCTGTGTCTCTTTCTGTAGTTCTCGACCTGTGCGATACCTTTGGACAGAAACATGACAGTCTGTGGGAAGCCAAATATTCCATAAACCAACAGATGGAAGCTGTGAAGATGTAATTAACCTAAATGAGTTATTATGGGTCAGAATTGTCATGGGTGATCTCAGTTTTCAAACGCAGAATTTAGCACAGAGGTCACACACCCAAGCTGCTGCTGTTCAAAACAAAGCCAGTCTTGGCGTAAAAGCAGCACATGTTATTACATGTCAGTATCACCCATGTCATGTCAGTGCATGTCATCTGGTGCCATCTGCTGGACAGCACTGATCACTGCAAGTCATGAACAAAAGAAGATTCTCAATTCTGGATTATTCTATAGGCAAATAAACAACTATTGATCGGAGCTTAAACTGCACAGACAGCCACTTACAGCAAAAGAGAAATACACTAGGCCATTCTCCCAGCTTTCAAGGTGATAGAAAGTTTTATCATTATGTCTCAGTGGGTACTGCTCTCGCCTGACTGACAATGTCATGTGTTTAATTCCAACTCAGGGAACAAAATGTCACTGACAAAAGACAGAAGGAGCATCGCACTATCAGAGTGTCAGTACTGAGGGAGTGCCACCCTGTCAGAGGTCAGTGCGAGAGTGTCGCACTGTCAGAGAGTCAGTACTGAGGGAGTGCTGCACTGTCAGAGGGTCAGTGCTGAGGAAGTTTTGCACTGTCAGGGGGTCAGTACTGAGGGAGTGCTGCACTGTCAGACGGTCAGTGCTGAGGAAGTGTTGCACGGTCAGAAGGTCGGTACTGAGGAAGTGTTGCACTGTCAGGGGGTCAGTACTGAGGGAGTGCTGCACTGTCAGGGGGTCAGTACTGAGGGAGTGCTGCATTGTCAGAGAGTCAATATTGAGGGAATGCTGCACTGTCGGACTGTCAGTATTGAGGGAATGCTGTATTGTCAGAGGGTCAGTACTGAGGGAGTGCTGCAGTTTCAGAGGATCAGTATTGAGAGAGTGCCACACTGTCAGATAGTCAGTGCTGAGGGAGTGCTGTACTGTCAGAGAGTCAGCACTGAGGGAGTTATGCACTGTCAGACAGTCAGTGCTGAGGGAGTAACACACTGTCAGTGGGTTGGTACTGAGGGAGTGCCATATTGTGAGGGTAAGTGTTGAGGGAGTGTTGCAGTGTCAGAGCGTCAGTATTGAGGGAGTGCCACACTGTCAGAGGTAGCACAGTGGAGAACTCTGCTGCCTCACAGTGCCAGGGACCCAGGTTCGATTCTCGACTTGGGTCACTATCTGTGTGGAGTCTTAGCCTGAATGGATTTCCTCCAGGTGCTCTGGTTTCCCCCCATGCTCCAAAGATGTGCTGGTTAGGTACACTGGCCATACTGAATTCTCCCTCAATGTATCCAAACAAGTGCTGGATTGTGGCGATTAAGGGATTTGCACAGTAACTTCATTGCAGTGTGAATGTAAGCCTACTTGCGACTAATATCATTTTATATAAATGACAAATAATAGGAGTCCAACACTGATACTTGCGGTATGCCACCGGACACTGGCTTCCAGTCACTAAAGCAGCCTTCTGTCATCACCCAATGTCTCCTACAACTGAACCAATTTTGAATCCACTTTATCCATGAGAAGGTAAGAGTAGGAAGGTAAGTTTCACACCTGGAGTGCAAGACAGCTGAAACTAGGCCCAGGCAAGAGTGGAGTGGCGGCTGGGTCAGGTGGGCTGGAGGGGTGCCCATTGGCCTGGAGTGAAGTACCTGGCAGCTGCAGTGAGACCCCGGCTAAATTTGGACTATTATTTAAATGGTGAAAAATTACAACATGCTACTGTGCAGAGGGACCTGGAGGTCCTTGTGTATGAAATGCAAAAGGTGCAGCAGGTGATCAAGAAGGCAAATGAAATGTTGGCCTTTATCGCACGGGGGTTTGAGTATAAAAGCAGGGAGGTCATGCCGCAGTTGTACATGGTATTGGTAAGACCGCAACTGAAGAACCGTGTGCAATTTTGGTCCTCTTACTTGCGAAAGAATATATTGGCTTTGGAGGCAGTACAGAGAAGGTTCACCAGATGGATATCAGAGATGGATATCAGGGTTAGCTTATGAGGAGAGATTGAGTAGACTGGACCTGTACTCGTTGGAGTTTAGAAGGCTGAGGGGGGATCTTTAGAGGCATATAAGATAATGAAGGGGTTAGATAGGGTAGAAGCAGAGAGGTTCTTTCCACTTAAAAAGGAAACAAGAACTAAAGAACACAGCCTCAAAATAAGGGGGAGTCAGTTTAGAAAAAGTTGAGAAGGAATTTCTTCTCAGAGGGTAGTGAATCTCTGGAATTCTCTGCCTATTGAAGCAGTAGAGGCTACCTCGTTGAATATATTTAAGTCACAGGTAGATAGATTTCTGATCAATAAGGGAATTAAGAGTTATGGGGAGTAGGCGAGTAAGTGGAACTGATTCATTTCTGATCAGCCATGATCTTATTGAATGGTGGGCAGGCTCGAGAGGCTAGATGGCCTACTCCTGCTCCAATTTCTTACGTTCTTAAATTACCCTGTATCCCATGTGAGTTTACCTTCTTTACAAGTCTCCCATCTGGGATCTTGTCAAAAGCTTTTTAATCAAGCTGTGAGAGTTCAGCTACTTCATTCAGCCACTTCATGTCAAGTGTTAATGAAAGTATTTCAGACTGGGATTGGTGCTGGAATGACTTACTGTCATAAATAGTGAAACATGTACTCCATTTCAACTTTCTCAGCAAACTAGCCTAAAAAGCAGTTTGTCCTAAAAATGCTGATATAAGTCCATCTAAACTACATTGACCACACTATCCTCATCTACACTGCTGATCACCTCCTCAAAAATTCATTCAAAGTTGTTAGGCATGACCTCCCTCTGATGAAGACATGCTGACTATCCCTGATCAAGCTTTGCCTCTATAAGTGGAGATAGATTCTCTCCTTCAGAAGTTCCTCTAATAGTTTCTCAAACACTGATGCAAGACTCAGTGGTCTGCAGTTCCTGATTTATCGCTTAAATAATAGTTGTTCTCCAGTTATTTGGCATCATTCTCATGCAGTTGTTTCAATGATTGTTCACCATGAGTCCAAAGGAAAAAGATGTCATCAATGTATCTAGTATATAGCCTTGGCTGAAGATCCTGTGTAGTGAAGAAGTCTTGTTCGAACCTGTGCATGAAGATGTTGGCATATTGAGGTGCGAATTTGGTCCCCATGGCTGTTCCATGTGTCTGGATGAAAAGCTGATTGTTGAAGGTGAAGACATTGTGGTCCAAGATGAAGCAGATGAGTTGTAAAATTGTATCCGGAAACTGGCAGGTGTCGGCATTGAGTACTGAGGCAGTTGCAGCAATACCATCGTCGTGGGGGATGTTGGTGTAGAGCGCCGAGACATCCATTGTGACAAGGAGTGTCCCTGGTTCAACTCCTGAGTTTCTGTAGGAAGTCCATAGTGTCAAGACAAAAGCTGGGGGTTCTTTGTACGATGGGTTTCAGGATGCCCTCGATATAGCCGGAGAGGTTCTCACACAGGGTCCCATTGCCTGATACGATGGGACGGCCGGGTATGTTTGCCTTATGTATCTTTGGGAGGCAGTAGAGATCTCCAATGCGGGGAATACGTGGAATGAGAGCCCGGAGGATGTTCTGAAGGTCCGGATCAAAGGTTTTGATCAGAGTGTTGAGTTGACGAGTATGTTCTTTGGTCGGATCTGCTGGTAACTGTCTGTAGTGTTTCACATTGTTTAATTGTCAGTACACTTCTTCACAGTGGTCCGTTCTGTTCAGTATGACAGTGGGGCCTCCTTTGTCTGCTGGTTTGATGACAATGTTGCGGTTGGCCTTGAGAGCACGGATGGCCTTGCTTTGTGCTTGGGTGATGTTCGAGACTGTCCTGTAAGTGCGGTTGATGAATCTGGTGTTCACGCACCTCCTGATGGCTTGGGCATACGTGTCCAGTCGGGAGCAGCGGCCTTCCGGAGGAGTCCAATTGGATTCATTCCTCTTCGGTTGCTGCACTGCGGGTCCCTCTGTCAGCTGTCCTGGTTCATTAGCTGTCTCATTGAGTTCGCTATTGGCCTCTTGGGGTTTGTGGAAGAACTCATGCAGCCTCATTCGCCTGATGAATTCCTCTGTGTCCGCTGCGAGACTGATGGGGTCCATTTTGGTGGTGGGACAGAAATTGAGCCCTCGGCTGAGAACTTCGATTTCCTCTGATTGAAGTGTGTAGTCCGACAAGTTAACAATGGACCTCCCTGCGGTAGTGCTGTTTTCTACTGTGGTGCCAAGGGAGGCTTGGTTGTTGCTGGTGGCGATGCCAAGTTTTTCAAGTTTCCTGGTCTTGGTGTGCATGTAAATGGTATAGTTTCTTCATCTCATCTGCTTGGCAAAGTTTCGCAGCTGGTCTGCATCCTGAGCGCAAGTCGAGAATATGTATTCCATTTTACTTTCCAGGGTGCGGCGTTTGCTATAGAGCTGGTGTATGAGGTGATTGAGGAGCGTGAGAGAGGTGCGACGGCAAAGCCTCTCAGCGTAGTCTGTGTTATAGGTTGACCTGAGTGGGTTCGTGATCTGTAGTCCCTTTGGTATCCTGTCTGCTTTCTCGCATCTCTGTAGAAACTTAATGTCTGTGTCGATATGTGCAATCCTCTTGGAGATCCTCTCCACTTGGATCCGGCAGTATGCGGTGTCGATAGTAGTCATGATGTAGAGATGCTGGCGAATCTCTACATCATCATTCTCATGGCCAGAGGAATTGAAAGTTTGGGTCAGGGCTCCTGCAGTCTCCTCTCTAGCCTCCCACAGAAGCCTAGGACACAATTCATCTGCACGTGGAGATTTATCCACTTTTAAGGTTATCAACATCTCCAATACCTTATCCTGCCCTATGATAATTTGCTAAAGAACCTCACAATCTCTCTCCGAGTTCAATTTCATCGTTTTCATTCTCTTGGGTAAAGACGGTTGTGAAGCATTCATTCAACACTTTCCCAATGTCTACCAACATACATTGCAATTTAATGTTCATTTAAAATCCTTAGGTGCAGAAGTTTGGTGTTCCCTAAATTTCAACAGTATGTCCATTTCAAAAATACTTTGTTGCTTAAGAATGTTGAAATAGCTTGAGGGGATTGATGTCACAGAGTTCATTTGACAAATTTCCAAAATCTTTTACAAAGGAGTGGAGAAGGTGTTGCATCCCCCTCTGCACTGCACCCCCTTGGCACCACACTCGAAGTGGGAAAGAAATTACAGGTTTAAAGAGTTAAATTAAGAGCTTTTTCACTGGACTATTCCCTTAAATTAATAATAGGTTAACTTAATTAACCTTAGATTAATAGGTGCTCCAACTGAAGTTTCTAAGCTAATTAAAAGTTGATTGAGTAGATCGATCCAAACTATTTCCTCTGTCGGAGAGTTTAGGATTCGGATTGTGGATCCTGGCTGTTGGACATATAGTATTTGGCAAATACTGTAAAGCTGCTTATCCAATCAGAGGCTGTCGGCTGACAGAAACCAGCCTATCAGCAGCAAATGGAGAGAAACCAGCCTATGATTGGATGAGCAACAAAGACCAGGAATGTAATTTTCACACCTGGAGTGCAAGACAGCTGGAATGAGACCCAGCCAAGGGCAGAATGGGGCTGGGTCAGGTGGGCTGGAGGGATGCCCAATGGCCTGGAGTGAAGTACCTGGCAGCCGCAGTGAGACCCCAGGCTCAGTGAGTGACTGGAGAGGGGGAGAGGAGAGAGGGTGAGGGGGAGAGGAGAGAGAGAAACATGTTCAAAATTAGGAGGGGCATAGTCAGGGATTCTGGATGAGGTGAAACTGTTCCGCTCGTAAAAGATAAATGCTGGAAGCGAAAACAAAAACAGAAAATTCTGGAAAGCTGATTCTCTATTCTCTCTTCCCACAGGTGCTGTCAGACTTCCTGAGATTTTCAGCATTTTCTGTTTCTGTCCCACTCAGAAGAGGATCGAGAATGAGTGGGAACAGATTTAATTGATTTGCAAAGGAAACAAAAGTGTTGTGAGAAAGAAGCTCTTTCACCCAATGAGTAATTGGAATCTGAAATGTGTTGCCTGGGAAGGTGGTGGGAGGTAGGTTCAATCAAGACAATCGAGGGGGCATTGGATGATTATTTGAATAGAAACAATGTGCACAGGTATGGGGAAAAGGCAGGAGAATGGCACTGAGTCATCCTGCTCGTTTGGAGAGCTGGTGCAGACAGAGTGGGCCAAATGGCCTCTCTCTGCACTATAACAATTCTGTGATTTTTGTATTTTTATGAAGGTAGATTGAGAAAAGTTTAGAAGAGTGAGAAATGATTTTATCGGAATATATAAGATCCTGAGAGGATGTGATAGGGTGGATATCAACAGGGTCTTTGTTATCTTTTGTAGATTAGATCCAAACTAGGGGACACAGTTTATAAGTGGAATCTCTGTTAAGACAGATAGAAGGAGATCTTCTTTCTCTCACTGAAGTGTTGGTCTGAAGAATTCTCTTGTTCCGAAAGTAATGGTGTTGGATTATTGAATATATTTTAAACTTTAGACAAATTACCAAGGGAGTCGAGGGTTATGAGAGTCAGACAGGAAAATGGAATTGAGACGACAACCAGATTAAGCCATGATCTTACTGAATGGTACAGCAGGATCAAAGGGCCGAATGGCTGATTCCTGACCTTAAATTCTATGCTCCTATGTCTAAACTACCTCCAACAGCATGGGTTGAATTTAGTATTGACTTTGCGGAGTTCACCACTGGTTAGCACCTACTTGTTGGCAATGATGAGAAGATTCCCAGTTCACACTTATATCAACTTGAGCAACAGCACTCAGCCCAAAGGTAGACTAGATCCCCGCCTTATTTATAATTCTTCAAACAGTGAGAAGTGACAAGGAACCCTGTTCAATTGATCCAATCAATTCCATACAAATTGGTATTATCCATTGAAAAATTCCACCCCATTGACCAGGAGTTAATAGGGAAGTTGAAAGGTTCATCTCTATTTGTCACTTTATTCACGGTACAGATGTAACTGACAACAAGTCATGGAATAAGTGTCCTTTAGAGAAGGAACTCTGCCATCCTGACCCATTCTGGCCTACATGTGATTTCAGACCCACAACAATGTGGCTGGTTCTTAAATGGCCTCTGAAATGGTTGAGCAAGACCATCAGCTCTAGGGCAATTAGAAATGGGCAACAGGATTAGCAAACATGATTGAGAAAAGAAGAATTGGCTCAGAATAAATACAGAGCTAAACTGCTGGAGTTAAAGTGCTTGTAAAATGTGATATTGGAATGCAAACAACCCCTTATGGTGTCCAACCATGTGCTGTGACTAACACAAAAGGATCAATAATCACTGGCCCACAAATCAGCACAGTGGATAGCACTGCTGCCTCACAGTGCCAGGGGCCCAGGGTTGGGTTCCTATCTGTGCAGCATCTGCACGTTTTCCCTTGTCTGCATAGGTTTCCTCCGGGTGTTCTGGTTTCCTCCCACAGTCCTCCCACAGGACATGCTGATTAGTTCAACAGTGATGGATCCAGTCAATTGTATACAATTGGCCATGTTAAATTCTTCGTCAGTGTACCTGAACAGGCGCCGGACTGTGGCGACGAAAGGATTTTCACAATAACTTCATTACAGCGTTAATGTAAGCCTACTTGTGACATTGTAAATAAACTTAAAATTTAATCATCATATCAGAACAGTTGTCATATGCATTGAATTTGATCTCAGATGAGGGACAGGTTTTAAATGAGACCACTCCTAATGTCAGATGATATGCTACACATTGAGAGGCAGGGCCCACTGCACTGAAGTGATTATATTAGTGGGCAAACTATTTTCAGTTGGTGAATAAATCTTTCATCGAGTTGCATATGATTGCATGATTGCATTGTCAAATGAATAGAAAAGTTAAAAATGAAGTAAGTTAAATGCTCAGGTCAAGGTTAAGTTTATCATTTACATTTTGAAGACAAATCTTTGAAAAACGTAATGTCTCTCATTTACTAAGATGATTTACTAAGGATTTACTCAGGATGATTGTAATGTTTTGAAAAGTGCGATGTTCATTTTGTTCACTTGGAATTATATTCATTTGTACCAGCAGATGGAGTCTGCAGATACAGTTCTAACAAAGGAAGCCATTACTCACTGAAATTTTAATTCTGACGTCTCAAGCTGCTTTATATCACAAAAACTGCACAACACATTCCAACCTCCTCCACCTCCTTATTGTGAGAATTCTGGAAACACGTAAACCTTCCCCCTTTATAGCAACCCCCTCTCTCTGCTTAGCTAGAATAAACATGACCATGAATGCAACATTCATTTCCAGCCTGTGAGAGTGTTTATCAACCTTCCAGAAATCAACAATTGTTAAAGAGGATAGATAGACAATGCAACAACAGCCATTTAAAGAAGAGTTTCTAATTTTTGTCTCAGTGCTTTTTGTGAGATCTATTTTTCTGCTGCATTTCAATGGCTACATTTGAAGAACAAAGTTAGTTGCAAAATGGTTTGGGATAATCGAAGGATGTGAAATTTTTTGTGTCAATGGAAAAATTATTGTTCTGAATTTATTATAATTCAGGCATGTAAACAAATTAAAGATTGCTGAGTTATTAACAATAAGCAAGAAAGTTAGAAGCTAAACTTTTGGAAATTTTCACTCCATCATCACATCTATTTAAATTGTTTCTTTTTTCCGATTTCAATGAAGAAATTAAATTAATTTTAAAACATGGGCATTATGGGTGGCACGGTGGTTAGCACTGCTGCCTCACAGCATCAGGGACCTGGGTTCAATTCTAGCCTTGGCTCACTGTCTGTGTGGACTTTGCACATTCTCGTCAGGTCTTTGTGGATTTCCTTTGGCTGCTCCAATTTCCTCTCACAGTCCAAAGTTTAGGTGGATTGGCCAGGCTAAATTGCCCCCTAGTGTCCAAAGATGGGCAGATTTTGGGGTAAATACAAGGGGTTACTAGAACAAAGACGGGGTAAGATGTCTCATCAGAGAGTCAGTGCAGACTGGATGGACTGAATTGCCTCCTCCTGCCCTATGCGATTCCATGATCTTACGATCTACAATACGCCTAGTCAACTAAAAACCAATGAAATCTTTAAGGAATATAGAGGAAGGAGGAAGGAACATAAATGCAGAATTAGGAGGGCCAAGAGGGGCCATGAACTGCTTTTAGCTAATAAAGGAGAATCCCAAGGCTTTTTATATATATATTAGGAGCAGTCCCCTAAAAGTGGCAACACAGGAGGTGGCTAAGGTGATTAAGAAAGCATAAGGCATACTTGCCTTCATCAGCCGAGGCATTGAGCACAAGAGTTGGATAGTCATGTTGCAACTGTATAAAATCTTGGTTAAGCCACATTTGGAATATTCCATGCAATTCTGAGCATTACACTATTGGAAGGATGTGGAAGCTTTGGAGAGAGTGCAAAGAAGGTTCACCTGGTTTCAAGGGTTTTAGTTTTGAAGGGAGGTTGAATAAACTAGGATTGTTTTCATTGGAAAGATGAATGCTGAGGGATGACCTGATAGAGGTCTCCAATATTATGAGAGGCATAGATAGGGTGGAATAGTCAGAGCTTTTTCCCAGGGTGGATGTGTCAATTACCAGTGGGCACAAGTTCAAAGTGAGAGATAAAAGATCAAGGGAGAAGTGCTGGGGAAGTTTTTCACGCAGTGTGTGATGGGTGCTTGAGGTGCTGGTAGAAGCAGACACATTAGCAAGATTTAAGAGGAATCTGGATGGGTACATGAATGGGGATGGAACAGAGGGATATGATCTGGGCAATAGAAAGAGTATATCCACCCAAGGACAATGGGGAAAAGTTATGCGTGGAGCCACAGGAAGTGGGTGAGATCATTAATGAATACTTTATATCAGGATTCATCAAGAAGAAGAAAATGATGGATGTTGAGGTCAGGATGCGTGAATGCTGTGGAGAGTGTTAATATATTAAAGGAGGAAGTGTTGGGTATCCTAAATTGCATTATGGTAGACAAGATCCTCCAATGAGATGGGATCTATCCTAGGTTACTGTGGGAAGCAAGGGGAGAAATAACTGGGGCCTTAACAGACATCTTCACATTTTCTTTGACCACAGGCAAGGTTCCAGAGGACTGGAGAATAGCCAATATTGTTCCCTTGTTTAAGAAAGGAAGCAGGAATAATCCAGGAAATTATAGGCTGGTGAGCGTGACATCAGTGATGGGGAAGCTTTTGGAGAAGATACTGAGGGACATTTGGAGGAAAATGAATAGTTAGTGACAGGCAGCATGTATGGGGAAGGTCCTGTCTCACCAGTTTGGTTGAATTTTTTGAAGAGGTGAGAAGGATAATCGATCAGGGAAGGGCTGTAGATGCAGTTTATATGGACTTTAATAAGGCATTTGACAAGGTCTCACATGGCAACCGAGTACAAAGACTAAAATCACATGAGATTCGGGTTGGGCTGGCTAGATGAGTACAGAACTAGCTTGATTATAGAAGATAGAGAACAGCAGTGGCAGGATGTTTTTCTGAATGGAAATCTGTAGCTAGTGGTGTTTGGCGGGGTTCAGTGCTGGGACTTCAGTTCATATTGTATATCAAAGATCTGGAGGAAAATGTGGGTGGTCTGATTGGCAAATTTGTAGATGACACAAAGGTTGGTGAAATTGCTGAGAAAGTCAGGGATTGTCAGAGGATACAACAGGAGTTAAAGTTTATTTATTAGTCACAAGTAAGATGTACATTAATACTGCGATGAAGTTACTGTGAAATTTCCCCTAGTCCCCACAGTCTGGCATCTGTTCGAGACAATGCACATAACCAGCATGATTTTAAGAATGTAGGAGGCAACAAGAGCACCTGGAGGGAACCCACTCAAACACGGGGAGAACATGCAAACTCCGCACAGAGATTGGAGACTTGGGCACAGAAATGGTAGATAGAGTTTAATCCAGTCAAATGCAAGGATTTTGGAGGATCAAATTTAGGTGTGAATTACACTGTAAATGGCAGAACATTTAGGAACATTAACATACAGAGGGATCTTGGTGTGCAGGCCCATAGTTCCCTAAAAGTGACAACACTGATGGCAAAGGTGATTAAGAAAGCATAAGGCATACTTGCCTTCATCAGCCGAGGCATTGAATACAAGAGTTGGAAAATCATGTTGCAGCTGTATAAAATCTTGGTTAAGCCACATTTGGAATGTTGCATGCAATTCTAAGCGTTACACTATTGGAAGGACGTGGAAACTTTGGAGAGAGTGCAAAGAAGGTTCACCAGATGCTGCCTGGTCTCAAGAGTTTTAGTTTTGAAGGGTGGTTGAATAAACTAGGATTGTTTTCATTGGAAAGATGAATGCTGAGGGGTGACCTGATAGAGGTCTTCAATATTATGAGAGGCATTGACAGGTGGGATACTCAGAGGCTTTTTCCCAGGGTGGAAGTGTCAATTACCAGTGGGCACAGGTTTAAGGTGAGAGATAAAAGATTAAGGGAGAAGTGCTGGGGAAGTTTTTCACGCAGTGTGTGATAGGTGCTTGTGATGATGGTAGAAGCAAACACATTAGCAAGATTTAAGAGGAATCTGGATGGGTACATGAATGGGGATGGAACAGAGGGATACAGTCTGAGTGAGGGCAGAAGGATTTGTTTTTCTGTTTTAGTTGAACATCATGATTAGTGCAGAATTGGAGGGCTGAAGGGCCTGTTCCTGTTCTGTACTTTTCCTTGTTCTTAACGCTCCAGCCCTGCCTATCTCAGACATCGAGCAGTGTAACGCATGAATACATTGTGGGTCAGAATTAGGACTTGGTCAGCCAGGTTTGGGTGTCAAGTTTTTATTCATTCATGGGACATAGTCTTCGCTCACAGGTCAGCATTTATTGCCCATCCCTAGTTGCCATAATCAAAGAATTAATCTAGGAACAGGCCCTTTGGCCCTCCAAGCCTGCACTGATCATGATGCCTACTCAAAATAAAATTGTATGCACTTACAGAGTCCACATCCCTTCATTTCTAATCCTATTCATGTATTTATCTAGTTGTCCCTTAAATGCAGCTATCGTATCTGCTCCCATACAGATTAACATACAGAGGGATCTGGATGTGCAGATCCAGGCAACATGTTCCAGACATTCACCGCTCTCTTGTAAAACAAAACTTGTCTTGAACACCTCCTCTAAACATTTCCCCATGCAACTGGAACCTATGTCCCCTAGTACCTGACTTTTCTACCATAGAAAAGAGCATCTGACTATCCACTCTGTCCATGTCAATCATAACCTTATAAACCTTTATCAGATCACCCCTAATTTCCATCATTCCACTGCAGGATGGAGTGAGGACTGTATTATTGGACGTGCAGTTTGATAACATGTATTGTGAAGACTTTTTTTTTCACGGAGAATGTTGCATAAAATGTCAGCAGTTGAAGAAAAGGACCCTCCCCCCCCAAGTATCCTCACAAAAAGGGTAGTCCTTACCAACATCAGAAACTTCAGGTGAATTCACCCCATTAATCTTTTCATTGGATGATTCTGCATTTATATATATTAAGAAAAAAAACATAAAAAGCATTTCACTGATTCCAAGAAGCTTTGAGATGGACTCAGGTTTTGATAAAACAAGTGCAGTTTTCCCCCGAGAGTAAAAAACAAAATTCTAGTTCCCCTGGAAAGACCATGAACTACAAAGATATGTAGAGGGACAGATAGTATTGAGGAAGCAGCAGGGACTGCAGAAGGACTTGGACAGGTAACTGTGGGCAAAAGAAGTGGGCAAATAGAATTCAGTTTGGAAAAGTATGAGATTATACACTTTGGAAGGGGGAATGAAGGCATAATCTATTTTCTAATTGTCAAAATACTTAGGAAATCAGAAACACAAAGGGACTTGGGAATCATCGTTAAAGATTCTCTCAAGTTTAATGTGCAGGTTCAGTTGGCAAATGCAATGTTAGCATTCATGTTGAGAGGGCTAGAATGCAAGAACAGAGATGTATTTCTGAGGTTGTGTTAAGCTCTGCTCAAATCCCATTTGTGAGTAGTTTTGGACCCCATATCTCAGGAAGGATGTGCTGTCCTTGGAAAGGGTCCAGAAAAGGTTCACAAGAATGATCTCTGGAATGAAGAGCTTGTCATATGAGGAACGGTTGAGGACTCTGGATCTGTACTCATTGGAGTTTCGAAGGATGAGGGAGGATCTTATTGAAACTAACAGGATACTGGGAGGGCTGGATTGAGTGGACATGGAGAGGATGTTTCCACTCGTAGGAAAAACTAGAACTAGAGGGCACAGCCTCAGGCTAAAGGGACGATCCTTTAAAACAGAGATGAGGAGGAATTTCTTGAGCCAGAGAGTGATGAATCTGTGGAACTCTTTGCTGTAGAAGGCTGTGGAGACCAGGTCATTGAGTGTTTTTAAGACAGAGATAGAGAGGTTCTTGATTAATAAGGGGATCAGGGGTTATGGGGAAAAGGCAGGAGAATGGGGATAAGAAAAAATATCAGCCATAATAGAACGGCGGAGCAGACTCAATGGGTCGAGTGGCCAAATTTTGCTCCTATGTCTTTTGGTCTTATGGTTTTTGCGGTTGATTGGAATTTCAGTGCATGGTCTCCTTGAGAAAAAAGGCAATCAAAACAAGTGACGGGGTTTCCCCCTACCATGCGTGGCCAGAAACATTGATAAAGACCTTTGCTTTTGCAATGAGATGGGAACAGGAGGCCATTCAGCCCATCATCCATGTTCTATCGTTGAGTGAGATCATGGCTAATTCATCTCCTAACTCCACAGAACCCACCTAGCCCCACACAACTTTAAAAACTTGTTAGCAAAGCAAAAACTATCAAACTTCCATTTAAAATGAACTGATCTGGCGTAAATCACCATCTGTGGAAGAAAGTTTCAAATTTCTGCCAGCCTTTTTGTGTATCGAGTCATTACAAACTCCCTGAAGATCAGTTGAAGCAGTTTCAATATGAATTTTCAAAGGAGAAACATTTGAAAAGGGAAGTTTTGCTTGGTTGGTTTGGCTAAAACAATAGCTCTTTCAAAGTCTCGACACAGGCAGGAAGTCAGATGGCCTCTGTGCTGTTGGATCACCACATATCCTGAGCATTTGCTGAAAAGATTATTAAAACCAGCAGATGGCAGCAAAGTCCAAGGATTGCGCTGAGTTACCACGTAGAGTTCTGAATGCAAAGGGGTCTTTGGTTTCTGAAGAAGTTCCATTAAGAAGCAACATTGCGGAGTTTGCAATTGCTGTTAATATTGCAATGATATTGGTGCATTAATTAGTGCATGCAACTGTGTTGTATCATAACACTGCAAAGGCAACTAACAACACAGAAAGAAAATTTTGCACCATCTCTCAATCTGTCACAGATTTTCTGCAGTGTTAGACTTCCCTTGGTGGCAAACGTAGCAGATTTTGATTCCAGTTTTTACAGAAACTTATCCTTGGTCAGGAACTTGTCCAGTTCAAACGTAACATTGGCCGGGTTTCGTGATAGGGATAAAGACCAGTGCTGAGTGCTATTGAGGTGTATATCAGTAATGTGTGGGATCTGCTCAGTCAAACACACCAATCAGAAAGTTACTGTGTTCCTCCAACAGCTTCGCAACACCGGTAATCTCACCAATGCTCACATTCAAGCACACGAACCATTGTGAAAGTCTGATATTTACCAACCAGATGCACACCAACAGAATAGAACTGGCCACAGCTGGTGCTGTTAAGAAAAAGTGGATATTTAATGGTCTGATAAATCTCGATTATCTCAGAGCAAGTTCTGAAAATTAACTTCAACAAACCTGGAGACTCATTCATAAGTTCATAAGATACAGGAGCAGAATTGGGCCATTCAGCCCATCAAGTCTGCTCCATCATTCGATCACAGCTGATATGTTTCTCATCCCCATTTTCCTGTCTTCCCCCATAACCTTCAACCCACTACCAATTAAAAATCTGTCCAATTCCTTCAGCTTTTCCTGATTGTTACTACTCTTATTGGAGATTTAGAAAAGCTTTTTTAAGTGTTCCCTTTGTGTACCTTTCCTCTTTCTCCTTTAGTTACTTTCCCCTCCTTTTATTTCACTTTCAGTAGCGGATTGGCACTGAATTTAATAATCTAACTCCCACATTCTGGTTCTGAGTTGTTGATGGCCAATTATTCCATCTCCCTGATTATTCTATTCACTGTCTCTGTGTCTCCAGCAGGGTGCACTACCTGTTCCATTTGCAGCCTGTCCCTGTGTAAATATCGTATTGAGGTTCTGTGGAAGTGTGTGTAAGATACAGCTGGCATCATTCAGACACTGCCAACTGCAAAATCTGGCCCATTTTCTCACTGACGAGTAAATAAAAGATTGTAAGTTCAACCCCACTATCTCCAAGAATTAAAATTTAGTTCTTGAAGAAAAATCTAGAAATAAAAAGCTGATCTCTGTTGTTACAATTGTGAGGTTTATGAGATTGTTACGGTTTGGGGCTGCAACTCTAATTTAGGGTAAAATAGAAGAAATCATATGACCATACTGGGATAGTTGCTCTTTCGGAGCAGACTCAATGGGCCAAATGGCCTCTTTCTGCGCTGTAGGGATTCTCTAATTCTAAAGCACAGCTGCCAAATTGGCACACAGCAATATCCCACAAACAGCAACATGGTAATGACCAGAGTTCGTGAATAGTGCTGACAGAGAAATAAACACTACCCAGAAGACTGGGTATTCCATGGCAGAGTTGCCATGGAATAACCTTTGCTCAGCTGAAGGACAGAAGGTAGACTTGGTTTAATGTCTCATCTGAAGGGCAGAACCCCCAGAACTGCCCTTCTTTGTTCACCAATGCCTCTACTTTCTCAGAAAACTTTGACATGTTCAGCTACGACTCTCACCAACATTTACAGATGCACTCACAGAAAGCATTCTTTCTGGTTGTGTCACAGCTTGGTATGGCTCCTGCTCTGCCCAAGACTGCAAGTAACTACAAAAGCTT
Source organism: Sphyrna mokarran (assembly GCA_024679065.1). Classification (NCBI taxonomy): domain Eukaryota; kingdom Metazoa; phylum Chordata; class Chondrichthyes; order Carcharhiniformes; family Carcharhinidae; genus Sphyrna; species Sphyrna mokarran. The sequence goes on from JAGIQG010000004.1 coordinate 112,973,507, forward strand.
TTGAATGTAGCCTAATCCATCTCACAAACCAACCTCCTATCCATTGATTCTGTCTACACTTCCTGCTGCCTCGGCAAAGCAGCCAGCATAATTAAGGATATCAGATATTCTCTCTTCCACCTTCTTCCTTCGGGCAAAAGCCTGAAAAAACGTACCAGCCAACTCAAGAACAACTTCTTCCCCACTACCCTCAGACTTTTGAATAGACTGACCATGCACTGATTTGATCTTTCCCTACACCCTAGCTATGACTGTAATACTATATTCTGCACTCTCTTCTTTCCTTCTCTGTGAATAGAGAATTCCTTCTCTGTGTAATGTGCAAGAAACAATATTTTTCACTGTATGTTAATACATGTGACAATAATAAATCAAATCAAAGTCTGATGGGTCGGTGCTCTTGCAGCACTGACTCGCACAGCCAAGCCTGGGTTTGGTGTTTGAATCATTGGAATGAAACTCAAACTCACAGCATTCAGACAGGGCAGACAGTGAGCTGTGAAGTTGTGGTTGACACCAGGTAGACAGAGACTCATTGAAAGATAACTCCTCCACACCCAAAGATTTTGATGACACTGAAGAGGAGTAGAAACAAGTTGGTGTGATTTTTATAAAGGGTGAATATATAAAGCAGGATCTATTCAGGTCACAGCGAGTGCAATATCAAATTGAATCAGAGAGATCGTTGTTCATGTCAACTTTTTGAAAGAACTATCTAATTAACTCCACTCCATCACTCTGTCTCTATATCCCTGTGAACTTGTCTTTTCAAATGTTTTTATTAAAATGGTAAGAAATCTCACAACTTAAAGTCCAGAAGGTTTATTTGGTAGGATAAGCTTTTGGAACACCACTCCTTCATCAGGTAGTGAGTTGTTGATAACCAATTCTTCAATCTCCCTGGTCGCTCTACTCACTGTGCCTCTGTCTTCCAGCAGGTTCCACTCACCTGATGAAGAAGCAGTGCTCCAAAAGCTTCTGACATCAAATAAAAGTGTTGGATTTTAACCTGGTGTTGTGAGACTTCTTACTGCGCCCACCCCAGTCCAATGCCGGCATCTCCACATCATGATTTTTCCGACACGTGCAGAGAGGCACAGAAAGCGAGAAAGGAAGAGGTGACATGACAGACAAAAAGGAAAAGAGACTGACAGAGAAAATTGAAGAGTTGAGTGTGCATAGCGAGGGAAAGGATGAAGCATAAGACAAAGGGAACGGAGAAAGAATGGAAAGAGTGAGGAAGATATACAAGAGTGAGAAGGGAGAGAATGAGAGAAGCAATGAGAGAGAATACAGGTGGCAACTGAGGTTTGCAGACAGTATTCCCATTTGTGTTGGTGGCACAGTGGTTAACACTGCTGCTTCACAGTGCCAAGACCTGTCTTCAATTCTCGGCTTGGGTCATTGCCTGCATGGCATCTGCAAGTTCTCCCCATGTATACATAGGTTTCCTCCAGATGCTCCAGTTTTCTTTGACAGTCCAAAAGATGTGCTGGTTAGATGCGCTGGCCGTGCTAAATTCTCCCTCAGTGTACCTGAACAGATGACAGAGTGTGGCAACTAGGCGATTTTCTCAGTAACTTTATTGCAATGTTAATGTAAACCTACTTGTGACAATAATAAATAAACTTTGAACTTAAAGTTGCATTTTCCTTATGCAGGTTAACATTTCAGTAAGAAAGAAGCATCTCCCATCTAACAGGTTTTATTGTTCTAATGAAAGGCTTTAATTCAGACTCAATGGCTGGAATTTTACTGTCCCACCCTTCTTGGGGAATTGGAGCAGGTGAGAGGTGAACCATGGAGAAGTTGACCTCAGGTGGGATTTTATGGTCTCAGGATAAGTGAGATCCTGCCTAAGGTGCTGAGGAGCCAGGAAGTTTAGGGTTAATCAGCAATAACACTATTTTACTCCATCAGTATCACTAGCATTAATAGCTGGAACCAGACACAAATCCCACCCAATCAAACCAACATAGAAACATAGAAAATCGGAGCAGAAGAAGGACATTCTGCCTTTTGAACCTGCTCCACCACTCATGACGAATCTCGCTCTTAATGCCATACCCACACTTTCTCCACATACCCTTGATGCCTCTGGTGTCGAGAAATCAATTTCTTTTTTAAATACGTTTAGTGACTTGAATTTCTGTGGTAGAGAATGCCACAGGTCCACCAAGTTCTGGATGAAGAAATTTCTCCTCATCTCAGTCCTAAATGGCCTACACCATATCTTGAAACTGTGACCCGTAGTTCTAGATCCTCCCCCAGCGACAGGAAACAACATCCCTGCACCCAGTCTGTCCAACTCTGTCAGAATTTTATACCTTTCAATTAGATCCTCTCTCACTCTTCTAAACTCCACTGAATACAGGCCCAGTTGACCCAATCTCTTCTCCTACGTCAATCTTGCCACCTCAAATAATTGAGATGGGAACCAATGCAAAACCTATAACCTTTATAGCAGCAAGGAGTAGTGGTGAGGACTCCAGCAGGAAAGTGATGCAGTTATCTGTGTCAAACCCAACAAGCTTTGAAGTTGAATCGTTTGCTACATTCTGGTGAGCGCGCTGCATTACATTTACTGTTGGAGTTAATGATTTGTGAACGCTTTACACCACATCAGTTTCTTGACAGCAGAGATAATAACTTAAGTACATTTCTGTAATGACTAAATTACTGGGTATGGAAGTTCATTCGAAGAGTTACAGTTGGATTATCCATTCTATCGTGTATTTATATTAAATGGATTAAGCAGCAGAAATGAAGGTTCAGTGACTGGAATTTCAGGTTTTGCCAAAAGGAAATTTAACCAGCTTTTTCACAGACCCAAATCTCTGCCAACTTTGATGTCTATTTCCTTCCACAAGTTCACTGAAACATATAAAATCGTGAAAGGGCTTGTTTTCTTTGGCTGTGGAGGGGACAGGGGGGAGGGGGGCTCTAGAACAAGGGATCTGAGAATACAGGAAGACATTTAGGACTGAGGTTAGACCCAAACCTCTGCCAACACTTTCCAAATGCACAGGAACCCAGTTTTCTATATCACAAGCTCTTTCTCAATCGTTACTCTGACTGCACAAAATTCAACAAATGAGTTTATACCTCTGTAATAGGGCAGAATTTTTTCGCCTATTCTGCTTAGTCAGGTCCTCCAGTCCTGCCAACAGTAGAAGGTACAAACAATGGGAAAGCATGTTGGCAGCGGAGGGACTGGAAGATCGCTGAGTTCCCTAACAATGGGGCAGGAAAACCATACAAAATACCACTGACTTTGAAGCAGCAAGTGTTGCCAGTAAGTAGACCATGGTGGGGGAGGGGAACTGGACAATCATGACTGCAGTCTTCACTTCCAGGCACCACATTCTATTTTCTTTGAAGGCTAAGGAAATTTGGCATGTCAGCTACAACTATCACCAACCGTTACAGATGCACCATAAAAAGCATTCTTTCTGGTTGTATCACAACTTGTTATGGCTCCTGCTCTGCCCAAGGCCACAAGGAACAACAAAATGTCGTGAATGTAGCCCAATCCATCACATAAACTCGCCTCCTGTTCATTGACTCTGTCTACACTTCCCGCTGCCAGCATAATTAATGACGCCACACGCCTCAGACATCCTCTCTCCCATCTTCTTGGGAAAAAGATACAAAAATCTGAGGTCACAGGCCAACCAACACAAGAACAGCTTCTTCCCTGCCACTGTCAGACTTTGAATGGACTTACCTTGCACTAAGCTGATCTTTCCCTACACCCTAGCTATGACTATAACACTACATTTTGCACTCTCTCGCTTCCTTCTCAATGAATGCAATGTTTTGTCTCTACAGCACGCAAAAACAATACTTTTCACTATGTTAATATGTGTGACAATAATAAATCAAATCAAATAAAAAATCTTTGGATAGATTTTTGCAGCTTTGATTCACAGAATGATATCAGGATGCCAAGCATTAAGAATAAAGAACAGTACAGCAAAAGCCCATCAGGTCTGCACCAACACATGACGCCTTTTCCCTCGGCACGATTTGTATCCCTCTATTCCTGACCTATTCATGTATCTGTAATACCGCATCTCAAATTTGCTGTTTATCTGCTTCCATCATCTCCTCTCGCAGTGCATTCCAGGCACCTTTGAAAAAAAAGTGCCTCTCACATCTTCTTTAAACTCTTCCCCCTTTTACCGTAAACCTATGCTTAAGGCGGCATGGTGACACAATGGTTAGCACTGCTGCCTCACAGTGACATGGGCCGGAGTTCAATTCCCGGCTTGGGCCACTATCTATGCAGAGTTTGCCCGTTCTCCCCATGTGTGGAATTCCTTAGATGCTCCAGTTTCCTCCCACAATCCAAAAGACATCCTGGTTAGGTGCATTGACCATGCTAAATTCTCCGTCAGTGTACCCAAACAGGCACCGGCATGTGGCGATTTTCACAGTAACTGCACTGCAGTGTTAATGAAAGCCTACTTGTGACAATAATAAATAAATTAAAATTGATGTTTTCTAATAATTGACATTTCTACCCTGGGAAAAAGACTCTGACTGTCTGTTCTATCCACACCTCTCATAGTTTTGTAAATTATAAAGGGAAATCACAGAGATTAGGGTCCTGTTCTCTGGAATTTAGAAGGGTAAGTGCTGATTTGGTCAAAAGTTAATACATATATCCAAGGTATAAAGCTGAACAGATAGATCAATTAGATTGAGGGAAACTGTTCCCTTTGCTTGGGAAGTTCAACCAAATTGTGCCAAAACTTTCAGGAACTAAATTAGAGAACAATTCTAAATAAAGATGGCAACGGATGTGAGATCAATTGTTCATTTTAAATCTGAGATTGATTGATTTTTGTTGATCAAAGGTGCTCCGGGATATGGGGGTAAAGGTTGATGTATGGAGTTTGATCACTGATCTACCATGGTCTAATTGAATAGTGGACCTGTTTAATCAGGCTAAATGAACACCTTCTGTTCCTACCATTTACAAAACAAAATGAGTAATAGAAACAATAGTAACAAGTGTTTGTAATGAGCCGTGTATGTACACAGGACTCTGGTAGCATACAGGTTGTGTTGTAGAAGACTGCATGGAACTATGGGCACACACTTGTCCCAGGGCCTCTCCTTCCATGCTTTGAACAGTTCCTGTTAACAGAGAAAACCAGTTTGCTAACATCAATCGACCGTGGCACACACTGGGAGCATTCTCATCTCTAATGCAACGAGGTGTGGAGTCAATGCTAATACCAAGGATTTGAGACTACAAAGCTAGGTTGACAATCCCAGTGCAGTGCAGCATGCACCACGGCTATCTTGTGGATAGGAATTCAAACTTAAACCCACAGCTGCCCTCCAAGGCGAATATAAAAGGTCCAACAGAACTATTTTGAAAAAGAGAAAGGGGGTTCCAGCTACTGAACTGGTCAGTATTTCTCCTCAAACAGGATTGCAAAGAAATACAGATTATCTGTATCGTTATTTTCCAGCCTATTGAACATTGAAAGGTAATCCCATTGAAACTGATAAAATCTCAGTGTGTGGCGGGATAGAAATGGAGAGCATGTTTCTCCTGGCTAGAGCCTGGGTTACAATCTCAGAATACAGGGCAGACCATTTAAAAGTGAGATGAGGAGGAATTTCTTCATTCAGAGTGTGGTGAACCTTTGGAATTCTCTATCCCAGAGAACTATAGAAGCTCCATCACTGAGCATGTTTTTTTGTTGTTTTTATACCAATTAAATCAAATCAAGTCCAATTCAGAGTCTCAATAAGTTGAGACATTCCTGATCCAAGCTGACAAGACAGGGCTTTCACCTCTTGTCTTGGGCTTGATCTACATAATCCAAGCTGATTGGAGTCGGCATAGCTCCTCCTCCAAGGCTTGATCTTATTCGCATCTCAGCCAAAAGGCCTAGATGCCGCTTTTAAAAATTGCTTCAAATGAAGCTAAAACGTAACCTGTAAATGTAAATCTAATGGCTTCAACCAAACACAGCGTGTCAATACTACACTTGATCTTAGCCAAAAGGCCGAGAAGCAATGTTCAAGAGAGAGATTGGTAGATTTCTGGTTCTCATGATATCGAGGGATATAGCGATAGTGTAGGAGGTAGTGCATTGAGACAGATGACCTGTCATGATCTGGTTGAATGATGGAGCAGGCTTGATGGGCTGAATGGCCTATTTTATTGGGGGAGTTTGCTGTGGGACAATTGGCTGCCATGTTTCTTACGTTACAACAATCACAAACTTCAGAATGTGGCTGTGAAGCACTCTAGGATGTCTTGATGTCATGAAAAGCACTTTGTAAATACAACAGTTTCTTGTTGTGTTGGGAAGTGCATTTTATAATGAGAGTCACCACCTATGTATTTTCCAAGCATCTGCTGGCCATTAATCACCAACATGTTTAATTACAGTGAGGATGATTCACTATTGCAGGAATATTTAATGATACATTGCATTACTGAAAACCTGGGTCAAACAGCAATAACACGAGGCTGCAACTGAATATTAGAACTGTAACATGTTTTAGAACAAAATCATTATGACGTTTGAGACATCTTAATCTTCATCTCACTGTAATTAGCTTTAAAACAATCTGAATTCAAGTGCTGAGATCACATGAACAAGCTGCAAGTAATTATGGAAAATGAATGATGTAACCAGCAGGGATTAACATGATCTTGTTTTGTAGCGAGGCCTTTACAGAGATAGAAAACAGGATCGCAAATAATATTTAGAGTCCCAGAAAAGAATGTTCCGTAACCATCAAATGTTTAATGGGTCTCCTTGGAGCTCGAGTGAATTTCTGTTTGAAAACAAAACCATTCCTAAAACTCTGACAGATGGTGCTAAACACAGGAAGTGCGAAGCCATCCACTTCAATTTCAAACTGGAAGCAGGCCACTCAGGAGAAATGTCAGGATGCATTTCCTCACGCAAAGGGAAGCAGAATCTGGAACGCCCTTCCAAAAAAGCTTTTGAAGCCAGGACTGGGTGGGAGGGGGGATGGGACAGAAGGCAGGGGTTACTGGACCGAGGTTGGTTGCCGGAACTAGGACACAGATTGACTGTCAGCTAAATGAATATTGGATGTGCTTGAGTGGCCTGTGTTCCTGAATGGGACAATTCAGTTTAGCTTTTACTAAAGGATAGTAGCGGTGGTTAGCACTGCTGCCTCTCAGGGCCAGGGACCTGGATTCTATTCCAGCTTGGGTGACTGTCTGTGTAGAGTTTGCACCGTGTGTAGGTTTAGTGGATTGGCTGTGCTAAATATATGGGATTACAGGGATAGGGCACAGGGTAGAGGTAAGATGTACTGTCAGAGAGAGTCAATGCAATTTCGATGGGTCAAATGGCCACTTCTGTACCTTAGACATTCTATGTAAAGTAAAATTTATTTATTAGTCTCAAATTTATTGTAAAAATGCCCTAGTCGTTGGGTATACTTAGGGAGAATTTAGCATGGCCAATGCACCTAACCCTCACGGCTTTCCAACTGTGGGAGGAAACCGGAGCACCCAGAGGAAATCCATGCAGACATGAGGAAAATATGCAAATTCCACACAGACAGTGACCCAAGCCTCGTCTCTGGTGCTGTGAGATAGCAGTGCTAATCATTGTGCCACTGTGCTGCCCATGAAACCGGTCTACATTCTATATGATACTTGTTGTCCTGTCCTAGCCCATCCTCCCTCAACTTTTCTCATGAGACCTACCCTCCAAACCAGATAGCAGGTAAACCAGGTAAATCTCCTCTGCACTCTCTCCAATGCTTCCACATCCTTCTTATAGTGAGGTGACCAGAACTGCACACAATATTCCAAATGTGGTCTCACCAAGGTTCTGTACAGTTGCAGCATAACCCCACAACTCTTAGACTTGAACCCATTGTTAATAAACGCTAACACACTATAAGCCTTCTTCACGGCTCTATCCACTTGACTGGTAGCTTTAAAAGGTCTGTGAACCCCAAGATCTCTCTATTCCTCCATATTCCTCAGAACCCTGCCATTGACCTTGTAGTCTGTATTCAAGTTTGTCCCACCAAAATGAATCATCTTGCACTTATCAGAGTTAAACTCCATCTGCCACTTTTCGGCCCAGTTCTGCATCCTATCAATGTCTCTTTGCAGCCTAGGATAGCCCTCCACCTCATCCACTACTCCACCAATCTTGGTGTCATCAGCAAATTTACTGACCCACCATTCAGCCCCCTCTTCCAAGTCATTGATACAAATTATAAATAAGATCTTCTAAAAAATCACAGCAATGGTTTTGCTCATTATTTCAGGAAAAGTAGAGAGCAAAGAAATATTAAATGCACAATATATTAAATGCAGAAGTCCCCAGACTTTGGCATTATCATCAATTATAACAGATTGGATACAAACAGATCCCTGGAACACCATTAAAATCCCAGATTCCACCTTATTCATACCACCCAGGGGCAGAGGGAGGCTTTGTGCTTGAGTCTCTGGAATGATCTCAAACCCATGGTCTTGACTGTCTCTGTTCTGAAATACCAAAGCATGTAGCATTAATTGAGGTTGTGTGTCTCCCTCTAAGTAAGTGAAATGAGTCTAACCTTGATTTTCTTGTTGTGCATCACATTCCTGAGGTCAACTGTGTAGATTAAAAATGTAGCGAAATTCACAGCCGCTAACCAACTGTTGTTAATGTGACAAGTAGAAATCAGTTCACTCTGTACTTCTATGCTGTTTCATTTATTGCAGGCTTCTGAACTGTTAGATAAGGAATCACATGAGTATCATTCACTGGCTCGTCACCACCTGCCTTCCATTTTGGAGGACATCTAGAATCACATGTAGGTCAGATTGGGTAAGGACAGCAGATTTCCTTCCCTAAAGGACATTAGTGACCCAGATGGATTTTTTATGGCAATCCATAATGCTCATCACTAAAGTTCTAACTCCAGAATTTTACTAAATTCAAATTTGACCAGATGCCAGGTCTCCATTTCTTTCTTTGGATCCAGGAGTGCTCATTCAGAGAAAATACCACCATGTCACTGCCTCCCTGATATGTAACAGTGATTGAAAAAATAGCCCATTTGCCACTGGTGTCATGTGGGAAAGCTGCACTGTCAGAGGGTCAGTACTGAGGGAGTGCCGCACTGTTAGAGAGTCAATGCTGAGAGAATGCCACACTGTCAGAGAGTCAATACTGAGGGAGTGCTGCATTGTCAGAGGGTCAGTGCTGAGGGAGTGCTGCATTGTCAGAGGGTCAGTACCGAGGGAGTGCTGCACGGTCAGAGGGTCAATGCTGCACTGTCAGAGAGTCAGTACTGAGGGAGTGCTGCACGGTCAGAGGGTCAATGCTGAGGGAGTGCCGCACTGTCAGAGAGTCAATGCTGTGGGAGAGCCACACTGTCAGAGGGTCAGTGCTGAGGGAATGCTGCACTGTCAGAGGGTCAGTACTGAGGGAGTGCTGCATTGTTGGAGGGTCAGTACTGAGGGAGTGCTGCACCGTCAGAAAGTCAGTGCTGAGGGAGTGCTGCATTGTTAGAGGGTCAAGGCTGAGGGAGTTTCGCACTATCAGAGGGTCAGTACTGAGGGAATGCTGCACTGTCAGAGGATCAGTATTGTTGAAGCTTCTAAATTAATTACTAAAAGATGGAATACACAAGTTAATCTCAGTAATGGAGATTATGACACCAAATGGTTGTGTTATAACCCATCTGGTTCATTACCAAGTCAGTCAGAAACTAGTATTCCACAATAATAACCTGCTGCAGGCAGCAACAGCAGGAAAGTCTGAGACATAATCCCATCTCTCGCTGCAATGAATTCCTGCTCTCAGGATCTGCTGGCCAATCAGACTGGCTGGCACCTATTGCTGTCCAGCGCTCCATAGTGGGCACTACTGGTATTGCAAGCAGGCCTAAGTTTAGGCTCCAATGGATCCTAGATTCACATAATGAGAATATTGGGGATGGGGAGTAATCGAGCACTTAGTGGGTGAGGAGGAGGTAAGGGTGGTTGGTGATTACTATCTTCATGACGGGGGTCCCATTGTGCAAAGGACACTTTCAGAAGATGGAACACATGCTCGACTGATGCCCACTGATTTTTCTACATATGACAGGTATCATGCCCCTTCCTTCCATCCTATTACATCAAACAGCTTCGGGGTGGCCAAGAAGTTGGTGGACTGGTCATTCCTCATATCTTACATGTCCCTCGACTCTCTCCCTAGCAGGAGGTGTAAAACCCCCTGCCCATTATCTTCCATATGTTGGATGGGAAAGTCAGCTGTGTTGAGCTAACAATCTCTGAATGTTGGGTTTTCTCTTTCCACCGACCAATTGAATTTGGAATGAAAGGCAACTGTTACTGAGTCTGACTCTACACAGAATCTGATCTGATAGCCATTTGCTTATTCACTAGTGCTAAGAACGAATATTCCTAACTGCTCTGATTATTCTGTTGGGAAACTAAATGATATCAAATGAACCAACATATAATCCAGACATTACTAATTCACAGCGGTACATTATTAACTACCGAGAAAGCAGCAAAGCTCCAGTGATTGGATAGTGTTACCTGTTAAACAACAGGGCAGGAAGGAAGTTCTGAAAGATATTTCACACCTTCCCAAAAAGGAACAGGATCCAATGTTGGGCAATAAGATTAATTACCACCAGGAATCCAAGCAAGAATGCAGGAAATGCAGATAAAGAAACCTCTCTCCACTTTCCTGAGGTAGAACTTTGCTTTGGATTGGATAATATTGATCACATGTTACTCTTACCACATCAATGGAGCTGAATGTTATTTGGGGCACGAGATGGTGAGTCCATGTTACACCTCCTACACCTTCTAACTTACTGGCTGGAATTCTCTGGCCGTTCCCGCCAGTGGGATCTTTCAGTTCAACTGACAGCGAACCCTCACCAGCAGCAAAGGGTGCATATAAGGGAAGCCCCGCTGATAGTGGCAGAACCAGAAGATCCTGTAGCCAACCTGTGGCATGCCAGCTCCACAGCTGTGAAACACACGGTGAGAGGCACAGAAAATCCAACCCACTATGTCTGCTCCTTTCTCATGGTGAGGTAGAAATGAATCCGATTGGAAGAGACCAACAGAGGTGGCTGGACAATCCTAGAGCCTCCAAGATATCCCATTCTGTGAGGCCTCTTGCATCCTTCATCCGATTTCCTTCCTTGCATCAGTCCGGGTGGTTGGTAATGAGGAAGAAAGCTGGAGACTGCTGGCAGATTTTAAAGACTGGCTATTTGGCAAAAAAAGGGGCAGATCAGAATCCAGTCCAGAGAAGTGTGAGGTGATGCATTCCAGCACGGCAAACGAAATAAGGGAATACACAATATGTGGCGGGGTCCGGAGAAATGTGGAGGAACGGAGGGACTTTGGCGCGAATATCCATAGATCCTTGAGGTGACAGGACTCGTCAATAAAGTGGTCAAGAAGACATATCGCAACTTTCCTTTATTGCCTGAGACGTAGAACATCAGGGCAGGAAGTTTCTGCTAGAATTATTTAAAGCACTAGTTAGGCCACATCTAGCATACTCTATACAATTCTGATCACACATTACCCATGCCATAACAATCCCATCCTTCCTGTACTGAGGAGAGAGGATATTGCCAGGAATGGAGAATTCTCACCAAGACTGAATACTCTGGGATTGTTTTCACTGGTGCAGAGGAGGCTGAGGAAGATTGAATTGATGTGTATAAATTAGGAGGTGCCTCAATAAAATGGATAGGAAGGAATTGTTTAGATTAGCAGAGAGATCAATAATTTGGGACATAGAATTAGAGTAATTGATTGAAGCGTTAAAAGGGAGTTCAGGAGAAATGTTTTCACCCACAGTGTTTGGAACTCACTGCAAGAACTGGCGGTGGAGATACAGACTAAAAATATTGACCAGATACTTGGATTTGTAACCAAGTGCTGTAATCTACAGGGTTACAGATCAAGAGGTAAAAAGTGAGATGAGGCTAGATAGCTCTTTTTCAACTAGCACACACATAATGGGCTGAATGGTCTAATGGTATTCTCTTGTGCTGTAATTTTTTTTATGTTTCTAAGTAGTTATCCAACTTTTTCTTTAGGTTGCTATTATAATCATTTCCACCACTCCCACCAATCTCCTCCCCTCCACTCCACTGTCCAATAGTGCCGTTCCTAATTCTTCAGCATTCTCTGGTAAAGGACAATATTTCCGTTGAACTGGTGGAATCTGAAGATTCCCAGTTTGTGCAGAGGGAATTCCAAAGCTTATCAAAAATTAAGGAGGAGCATACCCTTTGACGAATAGCAATTATTCCATCCTCTGTGTAATGGGACTTGGGTTCTTATTACAGCAATGTGGTCTCTGGGAATGTGTTAATGTTTACTCAAAGTGCCTTACAAGAATGACTTTGAATACTCTTGCACCAAATATTGCTTGATTTTAAAAAGGAATTACATGATTTAAAGAGTCTGGAATCCACACTATCTTCTTGATCTTTTGCCAGATTTAGCTACAATTCTATTTTAATGTGAAACTCATCTCCTCAAATATAAATAAATCTCTCCTGGAAATAAAGCCTGGCTGGTATGAAACATTAAGTAGGAAATATGAATCTACAATCCAAAGGGAAGCAGAGGAGTGTCAAATGATTGAAACCAACCTGTGCTAAATCAGGATATGTGTATTACACAAAATAAACATGCAGTTCAATGCTGGCTCTAAGCTCTCATTTGCAGAGAACAGATACATGGAAACACAAGTTAATGTAAGGATGTATATTTTTCCCTCTCTCAGCATCCAGTTACAGGAGCCCCTGAGAATAATAATTGGCAAGCAGAGTGACCAAAAGATGCTCTCTGCTTTGAATCAGTTACACATGTGTGATCAGAGACATCCTTCCACAAAGGGGGAATTTGAGACAGCTGCTGTGTCTTTTACTGACTATCACCATTTCCTGCTGAGTATATTCTTAAATTATATAAACACATCTATGAATATAACATAAAAATTGTTTTTTGTCATCACAAGTTGTTAAGATCAAGAATGCATTACCTGGAAGGGTGACGATAGCGGGTGGCACAGTGGTTAGTACTGCTGCCTCACAGCACCATGGACCTGGGTTTGGTTCCTGGCTTGGGTCAATGTCTGTGTGGAGTTTGCATGTTCCCCACTTATCTGTGTGGGTTTCCTCCCACAGTCTGAAATACATGCTGGTTAGGTACTACAACTTGGCCATGCTAAATTCCCTTCAGTATTACCCAAAGAGGCGCATAGGGTTGGGGGGAAGGGGAGGGGGGGGTGCGGTGGCGGGGGGGGGTGGGGGAACTAGATAAGATCCTCTTTCAGAGTCAGTGCAGACTCAATGAGTTAAATAGCCTCTGTTCTGCTCTATAGGTATTCTATGGTTCATTCTATGGGAATTGGGTAAAACAAGGGGAGCATGTTGCAGGCCAATCAGAAAAAAGCAGGATAACGGGACTAATTCGATTGCTCCTCCAACATTCAAGCATGATGGGCCGAATGGCCTTCCTCTTTGCCATATGATTCTATATTCTTTCCTCACAAGTGCATTTGCACAAAATTACAAGGAAACTTGTCAGATTTTAAACTTGTCCACAAGAGCTGGCACTGTGTAGATTTGCCTAATTTGAGACGTTAACCTGCTTTAAAAAGAATTCAGTAACCATTTTTGCTAAATTAGTCCAGTGAAGAATTTCAAATGTACTTCCCATTGAGATAATGTTAACTTTGTTAGCAGGTACAGCAGGCAGTAAAGAAGGCAAATCGTATGCTGGCCTTTATAGCGAGACGGGATTTGAGCAGAGGGATAAGGATGTTTGACTGCAGTTGTATTGGATGGTGGTGAGCCCACAACTAGAGGATTGTGTGCAGGTTTGGTGTCCTTATCTGAGGAAGAATGTCCTTGCCATAGAGCGAAGCTATACAAGGCTGATTCCTGGAATGGCAAGTCTGTCATTTGAGGGAAAACTAAATTGGTCAGGACTATACTCACTAGGATTTAGAAGAATGAGAGGGGGTATCATAGAAACTTCTAAAATTCGAACAGGGTCAGATAGGGTAGATTCAGAAAGAATGTTCCCAATGGTGGGGGAGTCCAGAACTGAGGGTCATAGTTTGAGGATAAAGGGGTAAACCTTTGAGAACTGAGGTGAGGAGAAATTTCTTCACCCAGAGGGTGATGAATGTGTGGAATTCACTACCACAAAATAGTTGAGGCCAGAACATTGTGTGATTTCAAGAAGGAATTAGATATAGCTCTTGGTTGGTGGGTGGGTGTGTGTGTGTGTGTGTGTGTGTTGTGTGTGTGTGTGTTGTGTGTGTGTGTGTGTGCGGGGGTGGGGGGGGGAGGTGTTGGTGGTGGAGGGAAGAGGAGGGGTCAATGTATTGAATTTGATGATCAGCCATGATCATCATGAATGCCGGAGCTGAATGGCCCCCTCCTGCTTCTATTTTCTACGACCGTTTCTATGTATTAATCCAAAGTCTTTAGGACTATAATCTATACAAATGTGGCAATCTATCTAAAGCAAACACCAGGACTGGGGTTAAGATGGAACAGACTATATATGTTGCAGTAACATCGTGGGACCTTTTAATACAAATCCTTAATGAGCTTCAGAGTAGACTGTGTTCTCCATTCATGAGGTGAAAGTTATTACTGTGGTCATACATTTACATTGACAAGTGTCAGTGAATTGAACCCCATTAGCAGTTACAGTTCACTCTGGGTAGTACAGAGGTGAAGAGGACCACTCTGCAGTCGTTTATTGCCACAATGTGCTGGTTTCTTTCAATGTATTTTTGTCTTCAAAGCACATATTTAAATTGAAAACTGGAGGCAAGTGATGTGTGAGACAAATGAAATATTAATAGGCTGCAGAATGACGTTCAATGAAAACACCATTTAAGAATGTGAGAACATGAAATAATAGAGCAGGATGGACTATATAATCCATCGAACCCTGCTCTGGTGTTTCATACAATCACAGCTGATCACAGAGAATGCAGTGTAAATACCAGACTATTTTAATCATGCAATTCCTTAATAAAACCTAGCAGTGTTGGTTGCAATAATATGCAAACTTTCTCTTGTAAGGGACCTTCTGTGAATATTAACACATTCACAGACAGTACTGATCTTAGAGTGAGCCTTGGCTTACTGGCAGCTTTCCCTGCCTCAGAAGCGTAAAGCTAGAGGTTGAAGCTTCACCTCAGCCAACCGTAAAGAGGGGCAAGAGTTCCAATCTTGGAATATGGGACTAACCTTCAGTGTGATTCCCGCATCTGTTGGGAATATCATGGCAAACTCCCCCAAGGCACATGGACAGTCCCTCAATGGTCAGACTAACAATGCAGCCATAATGATGTTGTGGATATGAATCCTATCTACTGGATGTGAAGTGATTCACGTGTCTTCAGACACAACTAACCTATAGTCCTTTAATGCTGAAGTGTGATTGGAGAATGCAATCTATCCTTTGGGTGAGACATTTGAACTGCATTCTGAGAGCACTTGGCTCTATGTTGAATTAGAACAGGAGAATTCTTCACAATGTTTTGGACAATGTTTCTGCTTCAATTGACATCAAATCTATTCATGATCACATTGCTGTTTATGGGATCTTGCTGTCTGCAAACTGATTGCAGTACATTACAGTCCCACATTACAGCAGTGGCTGCACTTCTTGAGATTGTGTTCGGTGCTATATAAATGCCAGTTGTTTCCATAAAAGGAGCATCAAGCATCCAAAGATTATTTAAAAGCAAAGAAAATGCTTGTATTTGCACTCAGCAACTTGCTACATTCCCAGAATGTTGGCTGAGAGAACAATGTTGACCAGGACACCCATAGAATAATAGAAAAGTTATGATGCAGAAAGAGGCCATTCGGCCAATCATGTCTATGCTGACAAAGAAAGAGGAAAAAGAAATTAGCCACTCATTTTAATCCCACTTTCCACCATAGCCGTGCAGGTTCCTGCATTTCAGATACAGACTAACATCCCTTTCAAATGAGTTGAACATTTCAGCCTCTATCACCAACTTAGGCAATGGACTCCAGACAATCACCACCCTCTATGTGAAAAAGATTTTCCTCATATCCTCTCTAATCCTTCTACCAACCACCTTAAACCCATGACCCCTGGTAATTGGCTCTCCAACTAGCAGAAACAAGTCTTTCCTACCTACCTTGTCTGGTGACTTCCTCATCATTTTGTACATTCAATTCGATTATCCCTCAGCTTCTTCTGTTCTAAGGAAAGCAACTCTTGTGTATCCAATCTCTCCTCAGAGGTGCAATTTTCAAGATCTGGCAACATTCTTGTAAATCTCTTTCTGCTGATGGACGCATGTTCAGCTGTGAGCAGTTAAAGGAGGGCATCTGATATAATGGTGAGGTTGGAAATGTCAAAGCAGCATCAATTACCAGCTGCCATCATGACCTCTCCAATGTGTGTGTTCTTAACTCCTGCAGGACTGACCTCCCCAAAATGGTGTCTGACTTGTGTGTGCAGCATGGACACAGAGACTAAAATGGCAATGCGATGCTGAAACTACAGGTATTAGGGAGCAGAAGTTTGCAGGCAGAATGTGAAATATTGAAGAGAGAGTATAAATGCAGAATGGGTATAAATAGTGTGTGTATACAGTATATAAACAGAGTATAAATAACACGTCTGGTAAATGACAGCACTGGAATTGGCAGCAATCCAGAATGCGCAGCAAGATTTAAGCTTTGAGAGTGCTGGCGAATGGAAGAAGGATTTATTTCATCCTTCACAGAAATAACCAAAGACATTGATAAGGATCAGGGTCTTTGACTCAAAGTTACTTGTTCCTAGTGCTTTCCATCCTTCATAAAATCAATTAGCACAGAAAAGGAACCACTGGCCCATCATGTCTCTGCCAGCCCCTGCACAATATCTAAGACACCTTGATCTTCCCTCTATTCCAATGATGTCAAAATAGTTGTTACATTTATCTCTAGACTATAACGAGTAAAATAGAATCTAGTGTCGAAACACAAGTAATGAATTTAAAAAGATGCTGCTGGATTGCTATAAAATATTTGGTTAAAGTCTGACGGTGCAAAGTGTTGAATTGGATAGCCCAACCTAGCAGTAATGTGATTTGATTTATTATTGACATGTGTATTAGTACACAGTGAAAAGTATTGTTTCTTGCATGCTATACAGATCAAAACATACCATTCATAGAGTACACAGGGGAGAAAGAAAGGAGAGGGTGCAGAAAGTAGTGTTACCATAATAGCTAGAGTGGAGAGAAAGATCAGCTTAATATATCGTAGATCCATTCAAAAGTCTGATGGAGATAGGATCATGTACAACTATGGGAAAGAGCATAGTGAAGATTTATTAGAACAATGCTGAAATTGAGATGGAATTGCTCCAAAATAGTGACAGTTATGCTAGATACAGTGACGTAATGGATATGTTATCAGATTAGTCATCCTGAAAGGCTGGACTAATGATATCTGGGACTTTAAATTCAATTAGTTACTTATTTTAGAAATTCTACATTCATTTATTTATCAGTAATGGTGACCATGAAGCTGCCAGATTGTTGGGAATATGCACCTGGTTCACTGAAGCTCTTTAGGGAAGGATCTCTGCCATCCTGACCCAATCTTTGGAATGAATTTACACACTCCTGTTCAGCAGGTGGTCTTCCTGCTGCCTTCCTGCCAATGCCGTATCTGTTTGAGATTTTACAGCAGGCGGGGGAGGCAATGGCTGCTCCCTATGCCCATCTGGTCCCTGTGCCACCTGAGTCTCTTAATTCCAATCAATGGAATTATTCCATTAAGAATTTCCAATCCATATTTACAATGGTGACTGCCTAGAGCAACCGGTATCCTGTAATCAACCTCCCAACCTATGAATAACGTCGAGGTATTACCTCAGTTTTTACTTTCCTCTGTTCGCTTGCTCCAAACTCCATGTCTCTAATTCCTAAATTATCTGAAGTTTTACTATTTTATTGGAAACAATGTTAACTCAACACATTCCATGAAGCTGAGTACAGAATGTACAGCCGGAATTTCCAGGCTGTTTCCGCCAGCAGTGAATTCCTAGGTTCCCGGGTAACAGCAGGTGTATAGAACAGGGAACCCCTTTGAGAGCAGTGGAACCGGAAGGTCCCCCCGCCAGCCAATGGAGACCATCTCTATTGCTGTGAAACAATAGTAATGGGGGGGAGGGGGGTAGGAGTGGGAAATCCCATCCATCATTTTAAACAGAAGATTGAAGTGTGTCTCTGGGATCCACCTCAACTAAACACGACAAATTTTGGCTTCCTTTTCGACACAGTACCACATGAGATCAATTAATATTAATTGAATAATATTTGGTAAATTTCGATTACTTTTCGTTGGATAGAGAAATAAACACAAAGGAAGTATGAGTAGAAAATGGTCTTCAGAAACAGACTGTTAAGTAGCTTATCATAGATTCCCTACAGTGCAGAAGCAGGCTATTCTACTCGAGTCTGCAACACAGCATTCCAGCCAGTTTCTATCCTCATAGCCCCAAGTACGTACCTGCTAATTCCCCCTTAACCTACACATCTTGGCACACTAAGGGACAATATAACATAGCCAATCCACTTAAAACTGCAGAATTTTGGACTGTGACAGGAAGTCCGAGTTCCCTGTGGAAACCCATACCGACCCGGGGAGAATGTGCAGACTCCGAATAGGCAGTGACTCCGAGGCCGGAATTGGACTCAGGTTCCCGGCACTGTGAGGCAGCAGTGCTAACCACTGTGCTACCGTACCACCCACTTATAGAACTCTTGATGCAGTTTAACAGATCTCCACAATTTAAGCATATTAACAAGGCTGAAACTCACTACAGCATTAAGGAAACACTACATTGTAACAGGCAGGTTGTTAATGGGAAGTTAAAGTGAGGCTCAGTCGGCCTGTTTAGGTGCACACTGGAGCTTCTGTATAACCAGTAATGTCAAAGTCCAAAACCAATCCCAGAAAAGAGTTAAACAGAGTAACTGGTTATTTGTTGTACATTTGCAATTCCTTGCTATATTAAATTGGCTGTTATATTTCCCTACATTAAGATGGCACATTTAAAAAAAAACAAATTAATTTGTTGCAATAAACTTTGTAACATATCAAAGTATAGAAACATAGAATCCCTACAATGCAGAGGGAGGCCATTTGGTCCATCAAGTCTGCACCGACAACAATTCCATTCAGGTCCTACTCCCGTAATCCTACATACTTAACCCACTAATCCCTCCAAACTACACAACCCGGCAATTTAGCATGGCCAATGTATCTAATCCACACATCTTTGAAATGTGGAAGGAAACTGGAGCCCATGGAAGGCATGGGGGGAATGTGCAAACTCCACACAAACAGTGACCCAAGCCAGGAATCGAACACAGGTCACTGATGCTATGAGGCAGCAATGCTAACCACTGTGCCACCATAACTGTACATAAATAAGAACTCTTCTGTGGATATATGAGACACATATGCTTTAAGTAACGAAGAACATACTTGCATCTTTTGCCTTCCTGGGGCCGAGGCTGCTTTCGCAGGTAGAATGGGGTCAGTGACATCACCAGAGGTGAGAAACCAAGCAAAAAGCAAATTTTTTGCCTCTGGCCAGATCTTACCAGCTTGCCAATCAACAACGAGCCGGAGAATTATACCATCCACACCCACCCCCCACTCCACTCTAAACTTCTCCCCCCCCAAGATTTTTATGAAATTCAATTTAACAAATAGCATAGCTGTTTCCAATCTGGGATTAATTTGGGATACATGTAATTTTTTTCCCCAATTCCAAAAAGAGAAAGATTGATTAAGATTGCAATTTGAGTGTTCAGATTAGGGTGATGCACAGTAGAAGTCATTCCCTTTCTTTGAATGCCAAACTAATAACCACTTTTGTTCCATTCACAAGGCAATAGCCTCCAGGGATTGAGGTAAATGCACAAATCTTGAAGCCACAGGGAGCAGCATGTGTCTATGACGAGAACCTTTCTCCAGGGAACAATAAGCATTTTCAGCTGTTGGCTAAAGCCAGTGAAGAGCCCAGCTTGTTCAGTAAAAGATCAACATTTCTGGTAAAATTTACAAACATCAGGCCTTATCACTCCCGCAAGGGTTAATACTGATTTACAATCAGTGCATTAAGTGACTGTGTGAATGACTGCATGACTATTCCAGCAATGTGTGCACAGTAACATTTTTATACAGTAAAATCACCAATTTAATGTGAACGGTTCAAATACAGTTTGAAAAGTAATCTTCCAGCTTCTCATTAAGGCTAGATTTCGATGGCCTTGAGTGCTGCAACTCCAATCACAACCAGTTGTAAAATTACAGAAGATTATTAACTTTGCTTTGCAGCACATTAGATGAATTTTTATGGTACCACCTGTGTTGTAGTTCTAAAGATGTAAAGTAAGCCAATGTAACTCATGCAAAGGGAAGTCTCATTATGTCTTCCGATAAATAATCATTGACCTGAAACACTGGCCCAGATTTCCATTCCAAAGTGGAGTGGTGGGAGTTAGGTAATCTCGGGGTTGCCAATCCTACTTCGGGAGAAAGTCAAATGCAGGTTCTGGCCATTGTTTTTAATGGTCTACACAATCTGCAGGATTTGTTGAAAAACTGGGCCATTAACTCTTTGTATCTCGTACAGATGCTGCCTGCCCCACTGAACATTTCCAGCCTTCTCTTTTTATCTCACTACTTTATCTTTAAAATAAGGAATCATAGTTAACAATACCCTTCAATATATTCTCACATCATTAATGTTAACTTTTTGTCAATATTCCTGGCGTAAGATGTGACTGCCGTCAGCTTCAACTTATAAAGGCGGTAAAAGCCTCGAATTAACATTTAGTGATATTATGAGATGAATATGCAATACAGGGCTGCCTTTCATTAATGGATTAACATCTCTGCTAAACTAATTGAGAAAGGAATTGTCACAGTGGTCCAAATACAAGCCATTCGTCACAGCAAATTTTTGCAAGTGACCTCCTCTATCAGAACTTGTTGTGGTTAATTCAACCCTCCTCCTTTCCATTCCCTAGAATTTTTAAAATTCCCCAGCAAACAAATATCTGGTTTTCTATTCTTTATCTTTTCAATGGTTTGTGGTAGAGGACTCCAACTTTCAATTACACTCTGTGCATGGAACTTTTTATAACCTTTTCTTTCATTCTTTGTTTAAAATTTATTTATTAGTGTCATAAGTAGGCCGACATTAACACTGAAATGAAGTTACTGTAAAAAAATCCCCTAATTGCATACTCCAGCACCTGTTCAAGTACACTGAGGAAGAATTTAGCATGGCCAATGTACCTAATCAGCATGTCTTTTGGATATGAGAGGAAACCGGGGCACCCAGAGGGAACCCACACAGAAACAGGGAAAACTTGTAGACTCTGCACAGACTCAAGCAGGAATTAAACCCGGATCCCTGGTGCTGTGAGATGGCAGTGCTAATCGCTGCCATCATGCTGCCTGGTGGCCCAGTACTTTGTCTCATTAACAACCTTTTTGTTAATATCTCACTTTTCACTGTCCAATAGAAACTGTCACTAATACCTTTCATAATCTGAAGTAATTAGGTAATTAGACGTCATTCACAAAGGACCACAGGCATCTCTCTTCCTTAGAGAGAGAGAGAGAGAGAGACCTGGTTATGTACAGCTTGAGGAGAACCATTCTGCATCGAATAGGGTGAAGACAAAGGCCTCCTGGAACTGCCACAGCTGGTATGGAGATTGGCATCATTCTACATCATAACCTAGCCAATTGAGCTAAACAACTGTCTTGAACCCCCTACCCCAATTGCCCAAATCCCTATAAACATCTTGAAGATTTTTAACAGATCAGCAAACATCTCCTCAGCTGTAGTGAGAAAAAGCTCTTATTATTCTGTTCATAGTTGTACTAAATCTACAAAGAAATTAGAATGGAGTAGTTATCTGTGTTGTGCTGTCTGTGGCCAAGTTATTCTGGCTGTTGGAGATAAATTGGAAACTCGACTATTGGGACTGTTACTGATTCAGCGTTTTCCCGTTGTGGATAAGCAGAAATTTTGCTGTGGATGTTAAAGGCTTGGAGACGTTTAAAGGGAATTTTGATTAAGCATTTCAAAGCATTTGTGAGTTATAATTCCTCAATGATGTATTGATGCCATGCTTGCGTAAAAACCAGAGAATCCCACCAGAGGTCAACGGACCTTTACATAATCAGGTCCCCCACTCCCTAGGGCAGTGGGGGGTCGGGGGTGGGGGGGGGGGTGCAGGATGGGAGAATACCAGTTGTGGTAGAACCAAATGAGACACACAATCAAATGGCAGCTCACCTGTGCCTCTAAATTGTTTTTCAAGTTACTTTAAGTATTTGTTCACCTTGTCCACTGTATGCATTAACATTTATCACTCAACCATCACTAACAAAATGCTGGGCTCATTGCTAATTCTGGAGTATTGCTGTCAAACTAGCCAGTGTGTTTAACGACACAGTGGCACAGTAGTTAGCACTGCTGCCTCAAAGCGCCAGGGACCCAAGTTCGATTCCTGGCTTGGGTCACTGTTTGTGAGGAGTTTGCACGTTCTCTTCATGTCTGTGTGGGTTTCCTCTGGGTGCTCCAGTTTCCTCCCAATGCCTGAAGGACATGCTGGTTAGGTGCATTGACCTGAACAGGTGCTGGAATGTGGTGACTAGGGAAACTTCACAGTAACTTCATTGCAATGAACTTTACATAACTGAAGTGGCATCAGTTGTAAAGGAGTCCCACTCTGAGATGTTTTGATGATGCAATCAGGTACTGGACACACTTCAGCTTTTTATCCCCCATTATGATCCAAGATCATTAAAAATTCAAACTTCAGAATGGAAAATGTGAAGGTTACGCTACTGCAATTCACTGTTAGAGAACGTATGGAGCTAATTTCAAATAAATTATCTCAGACATTCAATGCCAGCAAGCTGGAGAGGAGGCACCGGAGTAACTGTGAGGAAAGAGAAGCTACAGAGCTCTCTCATCATTGGCAGGAACTGACGAGATAATTCCAAGAGATCTGTGGCCTGGGTAGCCTCCCTAGCCCTCAGCCACAAAGCGTGAAGCACAAGTCCTACTCTACGACTAGTTGGTCACAGGAGGAGCATTCGTGTCATTGATAATCAGCCGGCTAATCTCCAAGCAAGGAAAATCTGTGAGGGAAATACAAAACAAACATCTACATTCTCTCAAAGTGGTGAGAAGGGAGATCTAAGGGACGTGTATAAACTAACTGAGGCACAAAGGTGGTTCAAATCATTTCTTTCTACATTTCCCAGAAATTCCAGTGCCTTCTGTTCATATTTTATATCGTACATATTTTATATTCTTTATGCTAAATATCTGTTATGAATTTTACATTATTATTTATATGAAGATAGCTGCCTCAGCCTTTGTGATGTGAAAAGTATAGTTCCAGCACCTTACAGGCAGCACAGTGGTGCGTTGATTAGTGCTGGTGACTCTCAGCGCCAGGAACCCTGGTTCAATTTCAGCATCAGGTGACTGTCTGTGGGAAGTTTGCACATGCTCCCCGTGTTTGCATGGGTTTCTCTGGGTGTTCTGGTTTCCTCCCACATTCCAAAGATGTGCAGGTTAGATTGATTGGCCATGCTAATTTGTCCCTTAGTGTCCAAAGATGTGTGGGTTAGGGGGAAAATAAGGTAAATACATGGGTTATGGGGTCAAGGCCTGGGTGAGATGTTCTGTTGGAGAGAGTCGATGCAGACTTGATGGGTTGATTGGCCTCCTTCTGCACTGTAGCGATTCTATGACTCAATATTATCCATTAATAATTGTGATGAGTTTATGTGAAATCACAGGGGTTGAATTCTCACCTTGGGGGTGGGACATAGGGGTCAATACTGTTTCTGGTTCCTGAACCTACTCGCTTGGGAAACAATCATTTTTTGGGATTCTGATAATCAATTTGCTCCCTTCATTAGTATGGACATAGGTTCCTTGTCCAAAGAAGGCAGCAGGTGAGCTCTCAATGCTGAGATCTAGGTTCATGCTAAACCAGAACCTCTAGTGTCCCCTGTGGTATCAGACAGATTGTTTAAGCTTAAGTTTCAACCAATTACTTTACAGAACATGACGCATCTGAGTTACTGTTGACGTCTGCAACATAATTAGTCACTTGGGCAGTTAGTCTGAGTGAGGTAACAGCTGAATATATCAACGGATATTAATTCATTTTTTATCTTCCTGTTAAGACAGTAATTTTGCACTCTTCTGCTCGTTACTATTTCACTCATTTGTTTTACAATTTAAATCTGTTAACACTAGCAGTGAGGTGAACCCTTGGGCACGTGGAAAGGGGAGAGAATATTTCAGGAAAAAGTCTGAGAAATTCTTCAGTAATTCTCAAAGGGAAGTAAAGCAGGCTGGAGTGGACTGTGATTGCTCAATGGCGAACCTGTAGACCTATCCAGCTAACTCAGAGAGATGGCTGCGATTTCAAACACACTCTTAGTGAAGGAGATGAAAACAGATCAATGTCATCATACAGCCCAGCCAGTTATCATTGCTACTCAGTCCACACTGCTAGAGTGCCCCAAATTCCCTCTTGACCTGAAATAATCCAAATTGGAATGTGATCACACTGCAATCATCAAATCCTTTTATGCTGCAGTCATGTTTTATATTATGGGGAGACAGTAGCGTAGTGGTAATTTCACTGCATTAGTAATTCAGAGATCCAGGTTCAGATCCCACCATGGCGGATGGTGAAATTTGAACTCAATTAAAAATCTGGAATTAAAATACCAAGAAATCATTTTCAATTGTCAGAAAAACCTATCTGGTTCACTAACGTCCTTTAGGGAAGGAAATCTACCATCCTTACCTGGTCTGGCCTTCATGTGACTCCAGAGCCACAGCAATGTGGTTGACTCTTAAATTTCCACTGATAAGACGTAGCCCAATCATTCAATTCAGAGGCAATTAGGCATTACATTCTGACCCAGCCAACAACACACATCCCATGAACAAATAAATGAGTGCCAAAATGTGATATGAATCAGTTTCCCAATCTGATTTCTCTTTTTTTTGCCATACATCAGATTGCTCATTTGCACGAGTTTACTAAAGCCAATTTTTCTGAAGGAAATGGACTAATACTGAAATTGGAAAGAAACCCAAGTTTGACATATTAGTGCTCCTTTTTTTGATTTGATTTGATTTATTACAGTCACATGTATTAACATACAGTAAAAAGTATTGTTTCTTGCACGCTATACAGATAAAGAGTACTGTTATAAAAAAGGAAAGGAGTGCAGAATGTAGTGTTACAGTTATAGCTAGTGTGTAAAGAAAGATCAATTTAATGTGAGATCCGTTCATTCAAAAGTCTGACGGCAGCAGGAAGAAGCTGTTCTTGATTTGGTTGGTACATGATCTCAGACTTTGTATTTATTTCCCGAAGGAAGAAGGTGGAAGAGAGAATGTCTGAGGTACATGGGGTCCTTGATTACGCTGGCTGCTTTTCTAAGGCAAGAAGCGTAGACAGTGTCAATGGATGGGAAGCTGGTTTGTGTGACGGACTGTTTTGTTCATGACCCTTTGCAATTTTTTGCAGTCTTGATCACAGCAGGAACCCATACCAAGCTGTGATACAACCAGAAAGAATGCTTTCTATGATGTATCTGCAAAAGTTGGTGAGAATCATAGCTGACATACCAAATTTCCTTCATCTCCTGCGAAAGTAAAGGCATTGGTGCACTTTCTTAATTATAATGTCGGCTTGGAGAGGCTAGGACAAGTTATTGGTGAGCTGGATGCCTAAAAACTTGAACCTGTTGACTATTCCTACTTTGTCCCCATTGATATAGGCAGGGCCTGTAATAGCTGATTGCTTGTCTGTTTGGTTGAGTAATACCCTCAATGGCTGGGGTTAGGGAGCAAACCCACTCCCACAGATTTTGGGAACGAAAACTAAACACTGATTAGAAGATAAAAGCAAAATATTGCAGACGCTGGAAATCTGAAATTTTAAAAAACACAAAATGCTGGAAAATCTCAGCTGGTTGGTATCATGAGTGAAGAGAGAAACCAACTACAAAACTCTGATAGTGAATGGATAGGTCAACAGTAAGTCTCTTTTTACATAGTGAAACCTGAATGAAAGAGGCCATTGAGCCCATCCCATAGTTACACCAAAACAGCACCTGATAACTGGTGGAGTGAAAATCATTGAGCCTTAGAGAAAGAAAGTGACATGTATCTGTCATTCCTTCATTGAAGATTATGGAAGAGGATTTGATCCCTCTTCAGGAACAGCCCACATTGATGTAGTTGAGGTTAGTGTCTCACCGATAGTGTGATGGTGGACACACTCTCATGTCTTGTTGGTGTGCAGTACTGATCTTATGTATCTTGAGTGAAAAGTCAAGTTTCACTCTTTCAGGATACATCACACTGCATATACCTGAGAGAGAAGGATTTGGTAATGTATATGGTAATGTATACTGTGCTGAGACCATTCCCTTCCGCCAAACAAACTGATTAAATAAAGCAAGTTAATAGCAGTAAACAAGATGATAAAGACCATCTTAACAGATGTAGAGTATGGCCACGGAGCTGAGAGGATTGAAGGGAAATTTGATCAAGTAAATTAGGCAAACCTGTTTCCAGTGACAGAATTAGTAACAGGAGCAGGCAGATGTGAGATAATTGGCAAAAAAACGAGCGGGGAGATGAGGAGAATGTTTTTCCACATACTTATCAGGATCCACTAACAAGTGGATTCAGATCCAGTGACAATTTTTAAACAGTGATTGGGGCAGGGAATTATTTGCAGGGGTCTGGAAAAGAACTAGGTGAATGGAACGAATTGGATCGCTTTTCCAAAGAGCTAGCAGATTCATGATGAGCTGAAAGGCCTCGTTCCATGTTGTGTTTTTTGGTGGAATTCTCCCATGGTTCCACCAGCAGAGTCAATTTTTTTTATTATTCATTCGTGGGACATAGGTGTCACTGGCTGGTCAGCATTTATTGCCCATCCCTAGTTACCTGACAGCAGTTGAGAGTCAACCATATTGCTGTGGCTCTAGAGTCACATGTAGGTTAGACCAAGTAAAATTTCCTTCCCTAAAAGACATTAATAAACCAGATAGGTTTTTCTGACAATCACAAAGGTTTTGTGGTCATCAGCAAATTCCACTATCTGCTGTGGTGGGACTCAAACCCAGATCCCAAACCATTAGTTGTGTTTCTGGATTAATAGTCAAGTGATAATACCACCAGGCCATCGCCTCCCCATGGTGAGCTGGATGGCAGGGTGGGGGAAGAATTTGGCAACAATCCAAAATTTACAACGGGATCTTCCACAGGTGCCTGTCGTGACACATTCAGAAATCCGTGGCAGATAGGCGTGAAAATGATTTACATCCTCCTAACGAAATGCAAATGAAACTTGACTAGAGTTCTTTCCTCACGCTCGATTCTCTGTGATGCCAGCAAGAAACCACACTGGGCCAGACTCTGTCTAGAGCAACATGACAATCAGAGATCAGGACTTGCCTCACCCAATGCCTGGACTACCACTGCAGCTTGGAATGGAGGACACCAGAAACTCCGAACCCTGGAACATCATAACAGAGGGTAAGCATCTGCAGGAGGACCCTCCAGACTCAGTGTCAAGAGATCGTTTTCCAGCCTCAAGTGTTCCTGAAGATCCATCTTCTTTTTCAGGAAATCCATCCTCTTCCTTCAACAGTGGTTCAAGCACTGCCGAGTGCCTTTTCACTATGGCACCCAGATAAGTTAGCGAGATTCATGCCGTCAGATCGCCCCCAACATGGAGTACAGTGCTAAACCCCCACGTTAATGAGGGTGGGGCCAGAAAATACGGCCTTGTTTCCCATTGGCCTTCGCACTGGTAAACATTTCCCGTTCCCACCCCTGGCACATGACTTTGTCCCAGATGGGAGGATTCCAACATATATCATTCTCCTATGTTCAAATAGATGATTATTACCTGCACTTTTTGAATAGGTTAAAAAAATCAAGGAAAATTACAGCACAGGAACAGGCTCTTTGGCCCTTCTCCTTGCTCCTCTTTATTTTACAACATAAAACTGTGAAGTTATTTGTGGCATGAGGAAAGATGCAAATGCTAGCAACAAAGACTTGTTTAGGGCCTTTAATATATACAACATAGAACATAGAACACTACAGCACAAACAGGCCCTTCGGCCCACAAGTTGTACTGAACACATCAAAATCTACCCAGCCATAGACCTATCTATAACCCCCAATCCCATTGGATCCCATATACTCATCCAGAAGTCTTTTAAAAGACCCCAGCGAGTTTGCCTCGACCACCACCGATGGCAGCCGATTCCATTCACTCACCACCCTTTGAGTGAAAAACTTTCCCCTAGCATCCCCTCTGTACTTGTTTCCCTGCACCTTAAATCTGTGCCCTCTCGTCGCGACCAATTCAGCCCTGGGAAATAGTCTCTGAGACTCCATCCTATCTAATCCTCTCAACATCTTGTAAACCTCTATCAGGTCGCCTCTCAACCTTCGTCTCTCCTAGGAGAACAGTCCTAGCTCCCTCAACCTGTCTTCATAAGGCATGCCTCCCAATCCAGGCAACATACTTGTAAATCTCCTCTGCATGCTTTCAATAGCTTCCACGTCCTTCCTATAGTGAGGCAACCAGAAAGAACTGCACACAGTACTCCAAGTGTGGTCTGACAAGGGTCCTATAAAGCTGCAGCATTACCTCCTGACCTCTGAACTCAATCCCTTGATGAATGAAGGCCAGTACACCATAAGCTTTCTTAACCACATCCTCCACCTGGGAGGCCAATTTGAGAGTCTTATGGACTCAGACCCCAAGATCCCTCTGCTCTTCCACACAGCTAAGACTCCTACCTTTGATAGTGTACTCATTCATCCTGTTGGGTCTGCCAAAATGGACAACACATTTATCCACGTTGAAGTCCATCTGCCGCTTCTCCGCCCATTCTTGCATCCTGTCGATGTCCTGCTGCAACTTTTCACATCCCTCCAGACCATCCACAATACCACCGACCTTCGTGTCATCGGCGAACTTACTCACCCATCCCTCCACTTCCTCATGCAGGTCATTTATGAAAATGACAAACAGCAAGGGTCCTAGAACAGATCCCTGGGGCACTCCACTGGTGACTGACCTCCATGCAGAAAAAGAGCCATCCACAACTACCCTCTGCCTTCTGCAGGCAAGCCAGTTCTGGATCCACAAGGCCAAAGCCCTTTGGATCCCATGCCCTCTCACCTTCTCAAGAAGTCTTAATGTGTCTTTAATGTGGAAATTCAAACAAAGGCACATTTCTTGAAACATAAGGAAAACTGTCACCATGTTAAAGATGGAGATATTTGGTAAATTGGCCAAAAATATTGACAAAAAAGTGAGTTTTAAGGGGCTTCTTAAATCAGAGGTTAAAAAACTTGAAAACAGAAGGAAGCCATTCAGCCTCTCGAGTCTGTCCATTCAATAAGATCATGGCAGCTCCATAAATTCCATCAATTCATCGGAGGCATTCAAGGATAAAATTATAGAGCATTGGAGTTAAGCCCACTGAAGGCACAGCAGCTGATAGTGAATGAAAGGCAAGGATGGGAATGCACAGACTCAGAACTCCAGCAGACAGAGCTTTGGAGAGATAAAGCCATTGGCCAATTTATATATCTGGATAAGAGTGTGAGGGATGAGGGATCCAATGATGAGGTTAACAATGGCAAGACTGATGGGTGAGCGCAAAATGGCATGGGTTCGAACATGGGCGGCATGGTTGGGACTATTACAAAGGATTGAGATTAGAAAGCTGACTAGGAGGTATGGTGGCACAATGGTTAGCACGACTGCCTCAGAGCACCAGGGATCCAGGTTCAATTCCAGCCTTGGGTGACTGCTTGTGCGGAGTTTGCACATTCTCCCCAAGTGTGCGTGGCTTTGCTCTGGGTATTCTGATTTCCTCCCACCCTCCAAAGATTGCAGGTTAGGTGAATTGGCCATGCTAAATTGCTCCTTACTATCAGAGTGATTGGCAGGGTAAATACAGGGGGATTGTGGAGATGGGGCCTGGGTGGGATTGTTGCCTGGGGCAGGCTCGATAACCCACATGGTCTCCTTCTGCATTGTAGGGATTCTATGATGACATTAGAATATTCAGATTTGCATTGACATGGGATGTGGATGAAGATTTTGGAAGCAGATAGACCAGGTATAGGAAAAGGATGTCTTGATAGTGGAGAGACCATGGCATTAGAATCATCATCTTCATCATGACTAAGCCATAACAGAGATTTGCTCTTTGATCATTTTCACAGACAGCATAGTTGATATTGGGAATTCTCATTCAGTGGGCTATGAATTCTGGTGAGCACTGAGTTTAAAAGACTGTTATTAGTGTTATTACATGAGAAGATGTTGGCTGATAGGATTAAGGAGAATCCTAAAGCTTTCTTTCGATATGTTAAGAATAGAAGATTGGTTAGGGCAAGATTAGGGCCAGTCATAGACAGCAGTGGGAAGTTGTGCGTGGAGCCTGAAGAGATTGGTGAGGCACTGAATAAATATTTCTCTCGGTATTCACGCAGAGTGCTGGAAATGTAGCTATGGAGAACACTGAGGTACAGGGTTGCAAATTGGGAAGTATTGTAGTAGATAGGGAGGATGTGCTAGAAATTCTCGAGGGTTTGAAGTTGGATAAGTCCCCTGGGCCGGACGGGATTTACCCTAGGATTCTCCGGGAGGCAAGAGAGGAGATTGCAGAGCCTCTGGCTCTGATCTTCAGGTCCTCGTTGGTTACGGGTGTGGTTCCGGAGGACTGGAGGATAGCGAATGTGGTCCCATTGTTTAAGAAGGGGAAGAGAGACCTTCCAGGGAATTATAGGCCAGTGAGTCTTACTTCTGTTGTGGGCAAGGTATTGGAGAGAATTATTAGGGATAGGATTTATAGTTATTTAGAGAGAAATGAATTGATTGGGGATAGTCAGCATGGTTTCGTGAAGGGTAGGTCATGCCTTACTAACCTCATTGAGTTTTTGAGAAAGTGACCAGAGAGGTGGATGGGGGTAAGGCGGTTGATGTAGTATATATGGACTTTAGTAAGGCGTTTGATAAGGTGGCCCATGGAAGACTTCTACAGAAAATGCAGATGTGTGGAATAGAGGGTGATTTAGCTAATTGGATTAGGAATTGGCTGGCAGATAGAAGACAGAGGGTGGTGGTTGATGGGAGATATTCATCGTGGAGTTCGGTGACGAGTGGTGTGCCTCAGGGGTCTGTTTTGGGGCCCCTGCTGTTTGTAATTTTTATAAATGATCTGGATGAGGGTATTGAGGGATGGATCAGTAAATTTGCAGATGACACTAAAGTCGGTGGAGTGGTAGATAGTGAAGAGGGGTGTTATAGTTTACAGAGTGACTTGGACAAGTTGCAGAGCTGGGCCGAGAGGTGGCAAATGGAGTTTAATGTGGAAAAGTGTGAGGTAATGCACTTTGGCAGGAACAATAAATGTGTAGAGTATAGGGCTAATGGTAGGGCTCTTAATAGTGTTGAGGAACAGAAGGATCTTGGTGTATGTGTCAATAGATCCTGAAAGTAGGCAGTCAAGTGGATAAAGTTGTTAAGAAGGCATATGGAGTCTTAGCTTTTATTGGTAGGGGGATTGAATTTAGGAGCCGCAGCATCATGTTGCAACTGTACAAAACTCTAGTGCGGCCGCACTTGGAGTATTGTGTGCAGTTCTGGTCCCCACATTATAAGAAAGATGTGGAGGCATTGGAGAGGGTACAGAGGAGGTTTACCAGGATGTTGCCTGGTATGGAGGGCAGGTCCTATGAAGAGAGGTTGAAGGATTTGAGGTTGTTTTCGTTAGAAAGGAGGCGGCTAAGAGGGGATCTTATTGAAGCATATAAGATGATTAGAGGTTTAGATAGGGTGGACAGTGATAGCCTTTTTCCTAGGATGGAGAAAGCTAGCACGAGGGGACACAGCTTTAAATTAAGGGGTATGAGTTATAGGACGGATATCAGAGGTAGGTTCTTTACTCAAAGAGTGATTAGGGAGTGGAATGCCCTGCCTGCAGCTGTTGTAGATGCGCCAAGTTTGGTGGCGTTTAAGAGGTTAATTGATAAGTATATGGAAGAGAAGGGAATGGTTTAGTTTGGAGGGGCATTGCTTTTTATTTTGGTCGGCACAACATCGAAGGCCGAAGGGCCTGTTCTGTGCTGTAATGTTCTATGTTCTACGTTCTAGTGCAGGGGCATCTAGGGATATAGGGCTAAGGTGGGCAAACAGAATTGAGGTTTTGTTCAGTCATGATTGAACAAATTGGTGAAAAGTTCACAAGAGATGGATCAGACTCCTGTTCCAATTGGCCTGAGCATTATATCAGTCTGAGATTAACACACAGATTAGCTGACCAATTGAAACATTTGCTTTTACTTTGACTCAGGGCACTGTTTTTAAACAGTACAAACTTCAGCAAGGTTGACACAAGAGCTCAAATCCTATAGAAATCAAGTGCAACAGTGGAACAGTGGTTAGCACTGCTGCCTAGAGTGCCAGGGTTCAATTCTGGTCTTGAGTGAGAGAGATTCCTAGTCAGCCGCATGCTGGACTCAAACTTGGAGCCCTGACCATCACTATCCATAGCTCCAGATTACCACAGGTATGTAAACATGTATGTTGCCACAGGAACTCAGATTCCCTCAGTGAACTGTAACACACTAATCACCATTCTATAGTGCATGATGGCACAGTGGTTAGCAATGCTGCCTCTCAGCATCAGGAACTCAGCTTCAATTTGGGTCTGCATGTTCTCCCCATGTCTGTGTGTGTTTCCTCCAGATGGTCCAGTTCCCTCCCACAGTCTGAAAAACATGCTGATTAGGTGAATTGGCTATGCTGAATTCTCCCTCAGTGTACCCAGAGTATGATGACTAGGGGTTTTTCACAGTAACTTCATTGCAGGTGTTAATGTAAGCCCACTTGTAACACGAATAAACAAACTTTAAACTTTTAAGCATGAAACTAAACTTTAAACTGAAATATCGCTACAGTCTGGCTTTGGGATCAGGACTCAACATTAACCGGATTTAAAGTGGGGTGAATCTACCCAGCGTCAGTCATTAGTTTTGTGCTTTTGATGTGAAGCACATTGACCGCACGTTGAATTGAAGTATCCGTGAATTCATCAGATGGGCAGCTTATTAGGATCCTCCTTCCACACGGATAATGCAGTGATCACGACATGCACAGCATTAGAAACCTTCAGTCAGTCAGATTGGAAAAAGCCCATTGGCTCATCATGTCTTTGGTGGGTCTTTGAAAGAGGTATCCAATTCTGCTTCTTTGTTCTTCATCTATTATTTAGCCAGACAGTGAGAGTTCAAATCTCGCCATATCAGTGTGAGGATTTAAAATCAATCTGCAATGTCTGGAAAATAAAATGTTGGCAACGACAGAAATGTCTAAATATTGAGTGTGCCAAGACTTAACTGAGTCAGGGTACGCTGAAATGTAACCCAAAATATACGCACATGCGCATGTCTGCAGGCACTTACATGTATACACTCACAGATATGCACACTCTCACACATTCTGCTCTAGATTCTCTTGTGACTGTCGTATCTGTGGTTATGTGACAGGCACAAATCAATCACTCTATATTTATCCAGATTTCCAGAAAGCTGAATTATAAATGTGTCTAATTTTTCAATGGTAATTTCCTCTCCGGATAGAACAATGTGTCTGTTAAAAATAAGCTAACTGCCACATTGTATTATCCTGCAAGCTGATTATAATAATTACAACTGAAGAACAGCAGTGTATCGAAAATGAAGTAATGTACTATCCTGATCATTTACCACATGGGATCATGCTCCAGTTTCAGCCCAACAATAAACTGATGTTGGACAAAGGTATTTTCTCAGTTGTTACATATAAACCCACTGTTTAAGTTAGTATTAGAATCAAAGGCTCATAAATAGCAGAAGGAGGACATTCAGCCTATCATATCAGTGCAAGAACTTTCAAGTGCATTCCAGATTTTCGCCAGCCTCGTGTACCCTATCAAAACCTCATAATTTTGAACACCTTGATTAAATCTCCTTTTAAACTTCCCAGATTAAGGAGAATAATCCAAGTTTGTCTAGTCGCCCCACTGAGTCCATCTGGCCTGGTACATTTCAAGTAAAGCTCCTTTATACCCTCACTAAGGCCTTGACATCATATCTGCTACATAGGAAGATGGTTGTGGTGGTTGGAGGTCAACCATCTCAGCTCCAGGATATCTCTGGCAGAGTTCCTCAGAACGGTGCCTGAGTATCATCGGATCCCAACAGTGCAGAAAGAGGCCATTCAACCCATTGATCCTGTACCAACAACAATCCCACTCCTATCCCCGTGACCCCTTGTATCTATCCTGCCAGGCACCCTGACACAAGGTGGCAATTTACCATGGCCAGTCCAGTTAACCTGCACATCTTTGTCCTTGGCCCAATTATCTGCAGTTGCTTCGTCAATATTTTTCCTCCATCACCAGGTCAGAACTTGAATGTTCACTATCTCCAATCTTCAGTCCCAATCATGGCTCCTCAGATACTGAATCCATGTCCAAATGCAACAAGGCCTGGATAATATTCAGGCTTGAGCTTATAAGTGGCAAGTCACATGGAATCAGAAGTAAGATGGCAAGGTGGATACAAAACTGGCTCGATCATAGAAGACAGAGGGTAGCAGTGGGAGGGTGTGTTCCTGAATGGAGGTCTATGATAAGTGGTGGGACATTTGTTGTTTGTTATATGTATATAAATGATTTGGAGGAAAATGTAACTGGCTTGATTAGTAAGTTTGTGGAAGGTTGGTGGATTTGCGGACAGCAATGAGGACCATCAGAAGATACAGCAGGACATAGGTCGGTTGGTAGCTTGGGCGGAGAGATGGCAGATGGAGTTTAATCCGGACAAATGTGAGGTAACATATTTTGGAAAGTCAAATAAAGATAGGAAATATACAGTAAATAGCAGAATGCTTAAGGGTATTGACAGGCAGAAGGATCTGCATGTACGGGTACACAGGTCACTGAAAGTGGCAATGCAGGTGAAGAAGATAGTCAAGAAGGCATACGGCATTCTTGCCTTCATCAGCCAGGACACTGAGTTTAAAAATTGGCAAGTCATGTTGCAGTTTTATAAAACCTTAGTAAGGCCACATTTGGAAAATAGTGTTCAATTCTGGTCACCACACTACCAGAAGGAGATTTTGGAGAGGGTACAGAAAAGATTTACCAGGATGTTGTCTGGTATGGAAGACACGAGGTATGGGGAGAGGTTAGAGAAACTCAATTTGTTTTGACAGGAATGATGGAGGTTGAGGGGTGACCTGATAGAAGTCTACAAGATTTTGAAGGACATGAACAGATTGAATGAACAGAGCTTTTTCCCAGGGTGGGACAGTCATTTATTAGGGGACACAGGTTTAAGGTGCAAGGGGTAAGGTTTAAAGAAGATGTACGAAGCAGGTTTTTTACACAGAGAATAGTGGATACCTGGAACTTGCTGTCGGGGAGGCGATGGGAGCAATATGACAGTGAGTTTTAAGGGATGTCTGGACAAATACATGAACAGGATGGAAGTAGAGGGATGTGGTCCCCAGAAGGACAGGGTGTTTTAGTTCAGTCGAGCCACATGGTTGATGCAGGCTTGGAGGGCCGAAGCGCCTGCTCCTCTACGGTAATTTTCTTTGTTCTTTGTACATTCACACCACACAAGTGTCAGGTAATGACATCTCCAACAAGACAGCATCTAACCATTGCCCCTTTAGTTTCAATGGCATTACCATCGCTGAAACTATTAACATACTGTGGTTACTATTAATCAGAAACTGAACGTATAAATACTGTGGCTACCAGAATAGATTGGAGACTAGGAATTCTGTGACCAGTAACTCACCATCTGACTCCCCAAAGCTGTCCATCATCTATACTGTACAAGTCAGGAGTGTGACGGAATACTCTCCACTAGCCTGGGTGAGTGCAGCTTCAAGAAGTCTCAAGGAGCTTGACACCATCCTGAACAAAGCAGCCCACTTGATTGACACACCTTTCTCAAAAAAACATTTACTCCCTCCACCACTGACATGCAGTAGCAGCCATGTGTACCATCTACAAGATGCATTTCAGGAACTCGCAAAGACTCCTAAGACAGCACCTTTCAAACATTGACTATTACCATCCAGAAGGGGAAGGGCAACAGACACATAGGAACACCAGCACCTGGAACTTTCTCTCCGAGTCACTTACTATACTCTCTCCAATGGACTGTAGTGGTTCAAGAAAGCAGCTCATCACCACCTTGTCAAGAGTAATTAGGAATGGCAATAAATGCTGATCTAACCAGGGACATTCACATCCCAGAAAATTAATTTTAAAACAATCCTTCCCAGCCGGTGCTACCCTGTATTGGACACAATGGCCAGGGTTTTTTGACCCT
This sequence comes from Sphyrna mokarran, assembly GCA_024679065.1. Classification (NCBI taxonomy): domain Eukaryota; kingdom Metazoa; phylum Chordata; class Chondrichthyes; order Carcharhiniformes; family Carcharhinidae; genus Sphyrna; species Sphyrna mokarran. The sequence goes on from JAGIQG010000004.1 coordinate 113,010,099, forward strand.
CCCAGACGGCAGGATATCCCAGAACTGCCGAAGTAAATGGCCCACTTCATCCACCAGGGGGAGACACACTGCAGCAGCTGTAAAACCCTGGCCAATGTTTCAGTCAAAGTTGAATCAGTGATTTACACAACTTTCCCATAAAGTCCTCGCTTTATTTCTCTGTCTTGAACAGCAAGAAGTCCACACGTTTTGATTTTAAAAGCTTTAACTTGCTGTTTCTCATTAAAAAGGGCCATCAGCTGAATGTTAAACACACACTGTGCGCACACACTTGGATAACTGCAGCAAACAGCTAACAATATTTAATTAGGCACTGTGCTCCAAGCTCTGGAAGATTAATTTGACACACAGCTCAGCTACGCACCAAGAAATATTCCCATCAAAAAACCTAAACGAAATGGCTGGGAATGAGTTAGCTGAGTTTCACAATCCTAGTAAAAGAGAGATGGGCTGAATGGCCATTTGCTGTATTGAAATGGTAAAGTAGATATCCTACTCAGGATTGGGTCTCTATTTGGTTCAGAAAACTTATGGGATACAAAAATATTGACACAACATATGAATCCTTGTATAATCACCAAATCTGAAGGAGCAGAGGAATGAAGAATGATCCATCCCCATCTAGTTCACTGTTTACTATCCTGGTGATCACTTGATCCAATGGTAATGGAGTTGTCACCAAATGAGTGATCAATTTCTATTCATCATCAAATCCCTGAAGTGCAGAAAGGGGCCATTCAGCCCATCGAGCCTGCACCGACAGCAATCTCACTCAGCCCTATCCCCATTAGCCAACATGTTTACCCTGATAATCCCCTGATACTAAGTGGTAATTTTTTAGCATAACCTAACCCACACATTGTTGGATCCAGAACAAACCCAGAATGAGTGAGGAAAATTCTTGGTGCTGAAGAGCTTTAGGAACCATCATCCTGTTCCTCCCAAACACACTGCACTCATCACACACAATGTCTCAAATTAATCAAATATTGGACCCCTACAAACTATATTCTGAATGGAATCCCTCTCATTTGCAGTTGGAAGTACTAAGGGGTATGGAGATAATCTGGGAAAATGGTATTGAGGTGGATGATCAGCCGCAATCTAATTGAATAATGCAGCAGGCTCGAGAAGCCGAATGGCTGACTGATTTGTTTTTAATTTCCACTTTCAGTTTCAGACAGCTTGTCAGGGCTGACTTTATCTAGTCCTGTTTGAATCCTAAATCAATCACCTCTCAATCTTTCTCTTCCCCCAGTGGGAACATGTCCAACTTAGGTGATGATTGTTTCACTATATCTATGTCCATTATTATATTTGTATTTTTCAATCTGCTCATCATGTTTTGTTTATTTTTTATCAAACTGTTTGTGTCATCTTATTTGCTTTTTCTTCCATGAGTAACTGCCTATGCAGAGTTCTTAATGAGCCTCAACAACCCCATGTAGCAGTCCCAGCACACAGCTGTACTACACATTGAATATCACTCACACACACACACACACACCACTGTTTCACTGTTACCTGGGGAACTGCACTCCAGCCTTCTGCCTGAACAATAATTCAGGCCAAGAGCAAAGGAAGGTGAAGAGGAAATTGAGTTGTGCAAGGAGAATAACACGGAGAGCGAGTGAAGGATAAACTCAGACATGAAGTTCAGGCAAACTCCCACTGATTTAGATTAGTTGGTGTCAGTCAATCTGTTCCTTTCACATCAAGAATACAGATTGTAGAATCATATCAGCAGATTGAAAACAGAATAAATCACTCCAGCATTGCAGCATCATCTGAAAATGTTTCTTCTTTGGCTTTTATTGTGTGGGTCTGTAGGTGTTAGCTTTTGAATCCATTATTACTCAGGGCTAACATTACAAAGGAACATACACACATCGACACACAACACATGTTTGCAGGAATGTACACAAATAGACAAAGCGTACACACACAGGCATAAATGTGGGTGCACACACGTGCGCGTACATGTGCACACATATGACGCACACAGGCGCACACATACAACACATGTACTTGTGAACGTTTATGAAATGTTGATGTACAAAGGAATTTGGGTGTCCTTGTGCACGAGTCACTGAAAACAAGCAAACAGGTGCAGCAAACAGTTAGGAAGGCAATGGTATGTTGGCCTTCATTGAAAGAGGACTTTAGTAAGGCGTTTAACAAGGTCCCACATAGCACACTGGTACAAACTAAAATCACATGGATTTCGGAATAGGCTGGCTAGATGGATACATGGTAATGGAAGACAGAGAATAAGAATGGAGATCTATAGCTAGTGGTGTTCTGCAGAGGTCAGTGCTGGAACCTCGATTGTTTGTAGCACGTATAAATGATCCAAAGGAAAATGTGGGTGGTATGATTAGTAAGTTTGCAAATGGCATGAAGATTCATGGAGTTGTGAGTAGTGACAGGGATTGAGAGAGCTTACAACAAGATACAGATAAATTGGAGACTTGGGCACAGAAACAGCAAATGAAGTTTAAATTGGACAAATGTAAAGAGATGCACTTTGGTGGATCAAGTTTATGTGTGAATTATACTGTTAATGGCAGAGCCCTTAGCTAGAGGGATTAGTAGACAGAGGGATCTGGGTGTGCACTGTTGCCTAACAGTAGCAACACAGATGGCCAAGGTGATGAAGAAGGCATATGGCATACTTGCCTTCATCAGCTAGGGCACTGAGTACAAGAGTTGGGGAAATAATGTTGTAGTTGTATAAAACCTTGGTTACGCCTCATTTAGAGTATTGCATGCAGTTCTGGTCACCACACTACCAGAAAGACATGGAAGCTTTGGAGAGAGTGCAAAGAAGGTTCACCAGGATGCTGCTTGGTTTCAAGGTGTTGGCTATAAGGGCAGGTTGAATAAACTCGGATTGTTTTCACTGGAAAGACAGAAGCTGGGGTGTGATCTGATAAAGATCTACAGAACTGACAGGCAAACATGGGATGGATAGTCAGAGCTTTATCCCAGGCTGAAAGTGTCAATTACAAGGGGACACAGGTTTGAGCTGAGAAGGGGAAAGTTTAAGGAGATGTACAGGGGAAGGTTTTCATGCAGAGTGTTGAGACCCTCGAATGAGCTGCCAGAGGAGGTGATAGAAACAGGCACATTAGCAACATTTAAGGGGCATTTGGATTGCTGCATGAATAGGGAGGGAATAGAGGATATGGATTGAGTAATGCAAAAAGGATTTTTTTAAATTTAGTTAGGGCATCAAGATTGGCACTAGCTGGTTGGGCTGAAGGGCCTGTTGCTGAAGCATGGATTAGACTACGGCTGGAGTGCTGTGTGTAGTTTTGGTCTCTTATCTAAGAAAAGATACACTTGCCATTGAGGGAGTGCAGATAAGATTCGCCAGACTAATTCCTGAGATGGCGGAATTGTCATATGAGGAGAGATTGGTCAACTAGACCTGTATTCACTGGAGTTTAGAAGAATAAGAGGTGACCTAATTGAAACACATTAATTCTGACAGAGCTATACAGCCTAGAAGCTGTGACGATGACGTCCCTGGTTAGGGAATCCAGAAAAAGGTCTCATAGTCTCAGGACATGGGGTGGAACATTTAGGGCTGACATGGGGAGAAATCTCTTTATTCAGATGCTGGTGAACCTTAGAAATCTCTACCACAGGAGTTTGTAGAAGCCAAAATCAAATACAAAGATTTCTAGATTCCAAAGGGATCAAGTGATATGGGGAGAGCGCGAGAGTTGAGATAGAGGATAAGCCATGGTCATATTGAATGGAACAACAGACTACTGGGGCTGAATGGCCTCCTCCTGCTACTATTTTCTGTGTTTCTAAGAATATCAAAGAATAAGGTACAATGGCAGGTAAAAGTGTTGAACTGTACATTGGACATGATGTAATTGAATGATAGAATGGGGGCTGAAGGGCTGAATGATCTCCTCTGCTCCTGTGTTCCTCAATGCTCCAATTGGAAAAGAATGTTTCAAAACTCTAACTTTTCAATGTCCCATTTTCTGTTTCTGTTTGGGATCCTTCCATAAATTCCATTGCTCAGCCATGGATTCCACTTCCTTCCCTGCTACTGCCTCAGCTGAAACCAGACAGATCACACTCTCAGTCATCCTTGGCCAAGTTCAGCTTCTGACTGTGGTTCCTCTTTTCCCATCTTCACACCTCAGCTCATCCTTTGCTCAAATCCTTGTCCAATACCTTAATATTTCCAGATACATCAACCCCACAGAGTCTTGAAGTCATACAGGTTTACAGCATAGAAACAGGTTTTTCAGTCCAATTTGTCCTTGCGCCCAGTTTTTACAACTAAGCTAATCCCAACTGCCCATGTTTGGCTATATCCCTCCATACCAATCTTACCTATGTAACTGTCTAAATGCTTTTTAAAAGACAAAATTGTACCAGCTTCTACTACTTCCTCTGGTAGATTGTTCCAGACACTCACCACCCTCTGTGTGAAAATTTTTTTTCTCTGGACTCTTTTATATCTCTCCCATGTCACCTGAAACCTATGCCCTCTAATTCTAGACTAACCTACTTTTGGGAAAAGATGTTGACTATCTACTTTATCGATGCAACTTATTATTTTACAGACCTCTGTAAGATCACCTCTAAGCCCCCTATGTTTCAGGAAAAAAAATTCCCAGTCTATCCAGCCTCTCTTTAAAAGTCATAACCATCAGTTCCTGTAGCATTCTAGTAATTTTTTTTGCATTCTTTCCAGTTTAATAATATCCTTTCTATAATAGGGTGACCAGCACCATACATGGTATTCCAAGTGTGTTAGATGGCCTGAACAATGTCTTGTACAACTTCAACAAGACATCCCAACTCCTGTATTCAATGTTCTGACCAATGAAATCATGCATGCTGAATGCTTTCTTGTACACCTGTGATTACAATTTCAAGGAGCTATGAACCTGTATCCCTAGATCTCTTCGTTCTATAATTCTCCCAGATGCCCTATCATAAACTGCGTTAAGTCCTGCCCTGGTTCAATCTACCAAAATGCATCATCTCACATTTATTTGCATTAAACTCCATCATTTGTTCGTCAGCTCACTGGTCCAATTGATCAAGACCCTGTTGCAATTCTAGATAACTTTCTTCACTCTCCATGACATCACCAATCTTGGTGTCATCTACAAATTTACTAATCATGCCTCCTAAATTCTCATCTAAAACATTAGTATAAATGACAAATAATAGTGAACCCGGCACCAATCGCTGAGGCTCATCACTGGTCATAGACCTCCAGTTTGAAAAACAACTCTCTAAAGCCACGTTGTCTTTTGTCATCAAGCCAATTTTGTATCCAGTTAGCTACCTCACCCTGGATCCCTTGAGATTTAACTTTATGCAACAATCTACCATGTGGTACCTTGTCAAAGGGCTTGGTAAAGTTCACGTAGACAACATCAATTGCACTCCCCTCATCCTTCTTCCAAAAGAAAAATACACTGGAAAATCTCAGCAGGTCTGGCAGCATCTGTAAGGAGAGAAAAGAGCTGACATTTCAAATCCAGATAAGTCTTTGTCATCTACCTCATCTACTTTCTTTGTTACCTCTTAAAAAACTCAGTCAAATTCATGAGACATGATTTTTCACTCACAAAGCCGTGCTAACTGTCCCTAATCAGTCTCTGCCTCTCTAAACATCTGTAGAACCTGTCTCTCAGGATACATTCTTACAACTTATCCACCACAGACATAAGGTTCACCAGTCTGTAGTTCCCAGGCTTTTCCTTACAGCCTTCTTAAACAAAGGCACAGCATTTGCCACCCTCCAATCTTCATTCACCTCACCTCCAGTCCCAAGAAGCACTTTGTGATTTTACAGAAGCCCCAATGTATTGACTCCATGAGAATTTGCCGGGGAAGTTTGAATTTTGGAAGGGCAATTACCCTGGAATCCTGTGAAAAACTCTCCAACTTTGCACAGTTCAGTCTTACTTATATTAATCATTACCCAGGAGATGCTAGACAGGGATACCTTGTCTCATTCCTGAGTAACCATATAACTGACATGCTTGACTTCTTCCTCAACCCCCTCATTACTCTCCTGACTCCCTTCACCAACCTAACTAGCCTCCACAACCCAACTCACCTCATGATCTGTGATTCACCTCCAACTCAACCTGACAAGGCCTCACCAGCTAAATACCATACTGACCGTCCAACTCACCACCCACCCTGTATGCCCACCGACCACCCCCCTGACCTGACCTGATAAGCCTCACTGCATAACTCTATCATTGACAACTCCAACTTCCCCTGACATAATCTGAAACCTCCCACCTTTACCCCAGTTTCCTCCTGTCAACCAAACCCAACTAGCCATTGACCTGAAAGCCCCCATCCCTGAACCAATCTGACTCCTCGCAACTCACCTACTCACTCACCAAAACTATCTATCAACCTACCTATCACCTAAACCACCTAGCACCTTACCCATTGCCATGCTTACCTCACCCCCTCTCTCACTTGCACATCACAGGGCCAAGAAAGTGAAACGTTTCTTTGGAACGCCTCGAGTTCCAAAGAATTCAACAATGTCCTTTTTTCTCGCTGTTTATTGAGGGATTAATACTGACCAAGATGCCAAAGAGAATTCCCTTGCTTTTCCACATGTGTTGTGGTTTCTTTTTCATCTACCTCAGATAGATGGGGGGGGGGGCGCTCAGATTTAAATGTCACATCTGATAGAGTAGCACTCACTCAATACTGCACTGAAATGCCAACTTAGAACATATACTCATCTCTCCTGCACAGTTTAACCCAGGAACCTCTCATGCATTTGATTCAAAATGTCAATTCCATTTCTCTCTCCTGCCAGACTTGCTGAGCTTTTCCAGAACTTTGTTTTTATTTCAGATCCAGAATCTGCTTTTGTAAATCTCCATGGAATTTGCGATGAGCAAATCTCAGAGGGAAAAGTGCTGGGGCATTGAAACTCAACGCATGCTTTCCTCTTGCTTTTCTTCTGTTTATTGTTTTTAAAGTTATCAAGATAGAAGAGAAAAGCCTGCTGACTCAGTGAAGAATACAAATTAGCAATGAAAAGCTTTTTTTTTATTTTCCAGCTGGCTACAGGAGGGAGATACGGCAACAATAGATGTCAGTTGGCTAATAAAAGCCAGACAAGGACAGCCTGTTTATGGTGGAAGATCATGTGATGCAATCTCCAGGAATATGTCCAACTGGAGTTGTCAACCTAACACATACCTGGTTCTCTGACTGGAAGAATGGAACAGGCTCCTGATCTGAAACTGCGATTCTAACTGCTCTCCTGACTTGCATGGGAATTCCTGAAGGAAAATCAAAACTATCTCCATAGCATGATCCATTGTAAGACACCATCATTTGAATCTGCCTGGTTATTTGGCTCAAAGCATTAAAATAAACACAGAATAGAATTTAATGTCTTCCACTGTGGAAAATTTGGTGGTGAGGGAGTCTTAATCAGGGACAAGGGGATTGATGTGGATCCTACCACCTCCCTCTGTCTGTCCTGATTAAATCCATTCTGGGAAGGCCTGTGCACAATATTCCTGCCCCATAATTGAAATACTTGAGCACTTAAGGGCCTCATCTCACTGCTGCTGGCATTAGCCCCCCAAGTGTGGCCAGGAGCCGGACACAAACCCACATGCGGTAGTTTGTAAGCTCCCAGGAAGGGGAGGGGTGGGGGTGAAATCAGTGACAAAACAATCAATCCCAGTTTGGAATTACACAGGATGAGATTTTAGGATCTGAGGACATGTTATCATAACAGGTTAATAAAACCCTACCTATCACATTTTGAACACTTGAAGAGAAAAAAATCTTTCTAATAGCAGGAATAAAGCAGGGAATCGGAATCAGAGTAGACAGTGTTGAAGAGTTAACATCAAGTCTAACATTCTGGATTAATTGTAGACCTCCATAATTTGTATCATTCTATGAAATATGTGATTTTAAAGTGAATTCTGATGATCTGTATGATGGAAGAACATAGGAAAGGAAGTTGTCCCTGTCCATCTTTTCTGTTCCACCATTCCCCTTGATCATGGTTGCCCTGTATCTCAATGCCATCTATCCGCCTTGGTTCTACAATCCAAAACATCCTAACCAAGACATATTAATCCTTAGTTCTGAATTTTCAATTGAGCCTTGAGCCTCAGCAGTGTTTAGGGGAAGAGTTCTAGGTTTGCCACTCTGCTCTATATAACTTCGTGTTTTCTAATGATATCCCTCAACGGCCTCACTGTAAATTTCAGGTTTTTCATCCTCAATATGCCTATTTATCTTTTCTCGGTCCAAAGTGGGTGGCCTTATACTTGATGATGCTGACCTCTGTTCGAGTTTTGGGATTAATATTGTGTTCAATCCAAATCCAAAGGGGCCATCAAACCGCGAATGGATACAAATTTGACCGGCAAGTCACAATCCAACAACCTCAGTTTGAAATTCTCAATTGATCTCTGGTCTCGACAATCTTTTGTGTTAACAAGTTCCAGGTTTTTGACTATGTTTTTTGCGAGGATCAATAGCCTTTGTGGTGTCGTTAAGGCACTGTCTAGAAGCAACAGTTACAAATGGGTGAAAATCACACAACCATGCAAAGGTTATAGCTAATGAATGTTAAAGGTGTCCAGTTATAGGGCAGTAAAACTCACAAAATACTCCATCAATGTGAAACCCCACAGCATTAAGGCCAACACTCAGCTGCCCATCTGACTGCAATATCTCACAATTCCAGCAGTACCAAATTGCCTGTTGGAGAATTAATGATCCATCACACTGAATGTTCTGAAGACTTCATACCTCGAATGACCATGGGAAGGGAGAAACAGGAATGTAGTTTGCTCCGCTTGTTAATGTTACCGCACGATCCACCAGGGTAAAACCCAAATGGCTCATGTTCATTATCTCAACTCAGGGCTGAAATGACTCTAATGGAAGGCTGGGAATAGAAAATTGTCCTTCCTACAGAATCGCGCTGAGGGATGATTTACACCAGGCTGTAGTAATGGAACGGTTCTGTTGGCCTGAACAATAATTAAGGAAATGAAAAGCCTAGTCTGCACTATCATGAGTGCAATAAATACTTTAAGTCCGACCATTACTGAGAATTTATTAACTTCCCATTTGAACGGCTACTTACCTTTCAAAGCAATAAAAACTTTGAATGCTTTTTTAAAAATCAAACTTAATTTCAATAACTCTCCACTTCTTTATAATAAAACCTTGAGGTGTTGTTTTTCATCTGATTTGTATAAATGCTAAATTTGAAAAATCCGTTCCCTTCTTCCCAATGGATACAATTGAGGCAGGATGGCCAGAGAAGGAAAGAACAAACACCTTCTTGATACCTGTTCCCTGAGTACTTGCAATGACCTCCCTGTGATTTCCGTGGTGACTGTTAGCTTGCTGTAGTTGTTTGCCTGAACCAACTCCAACAGTGTTGTCAATATCTTTGATCAAATGTTCAGTAGCGTTCACATCTTGGACACACAGGGTTCTGTGAAGGTTACAGTGATGGCAAAGGGACTTTAGTTATGTAAAGAGACTAGAGAAGTTAGAATTCTCTTCCTTAGAACAGAGATGTTTTGATAGCTGTGCTCAAAATCATGAAGGGATTTGATAAATTAAATAAGGAGAAACTCTTTATGCTGGCAAGAAGGTCAGTTTTTAAAGTTTAAGCTTATTTAATAGTGTCACATATTAGGCTTACATTAACACCACAATGAAGTTACTGTGAAAATCCCCTAGTCATCATACTCTGTCACCTGTTCAGGTACCCTGAGGAAGAATTTTGCATGGCCAATGCACGTAACCAACATGTCTTTTGGACTGTGGGAGGAAACTGGAGCAACCAGAGGAAACCCATGCAGACACGGGGAGGGTGTGCAAACTCCACACAGACAATGATCCAAGCCGGGGATGAAACTTGGGTTCCTGAAGCTGTGAGGCAGTAGTGTAACCACTGTGTCAATATGCCATCCCCAGTAAAATCATCATATAGCGCAGACGGAAGCCATTTAGTCTGCTGAGTGTGCATCAGCTTTCTGTGAGAACAACTTAGCTGGACCCACTTCCCCATAATTCTTTTCTCTACAGATATTTATCCAAGTTCCTTTCAAAAGTTTGAATTGAGCCTATCTCCATCGCACTCTTGGGCAGTCCAAGTGTAACAATATTTTCCCTCAAGTTGTCTTTCATTCATGTTGCCATTTACTCTCATTGTGTCCTCAGGTTCTTGATGCTTACACCAATGGGAACTATGTATCTACTCTGTCCCAATTTCTCATGATTTTGAATACTTTTGTCAAATCTCCCCTTCTTCTCATTCCAGGAGCAGAGTCTCAACTTCTCAATCCATCCTCGTAACTGAGATTCCTTATCCCCTGAACTGTTTTTGTGAATCTTTTCTGCATCCTCTTCAATGTCTTCAATTCCTAAAGTATGACACCAAAATGGGGCATAATACTCCAGTTGGGGCTGGAACCAATGTTCTAGGAAAGATCGCCATACTTTGCAGTCGGGTTTGGTGGGAAGGGAGGGGCAGAAAGGTAGTAAAAGTATATTCAGGTGACTAGGAGGGGTGTTGAAGCAGTTCGTGGGTCAGAGGGGTAGTCAGGTCAGAGGGGTAGTCAGATGTTCAGGGTGACTGGGGAGGAGGTCAGTTGTGCAGTTCTTTCAACCAAAATCCATCACTTTACACTGCTCTGTATCAACTTCCATCTACTAGCCATCCTCCAAGCCTATCCTGGATTTTAAAAATAGATGGAACTAGGGAATGTGATTGCCAAAACATCAATAAAATGGGATCTCTGACATTAGCTTGTGGCTACAATAACATAGTGGTTATGTTTGGTTGGGAACAATGCAAATTGGAATTCAGTTTTATAAAATATGGATAGAATAAGATGGTCTCAGTAAATGTGACCATGAAATTATTATTAGAAATGTGACTGATTCACAATGTCCGTTACAGAAGCAGATTTTCCCTCCTTACGTAGTCTGGGCTTCTATGTGTCTCTAATCCCACGAATATAAGGTTGGCTCAAAGCTGCCCCCTGTAGTGGCCTAGCACAATAATCTCTCAGATGCCAATCACATCAGTGATGCCCACATCTCAACTATGGTACATGTGGCAGCCGCCCTCAACCAGTGAACCTGCTGGTACAGATTGTTGTTGTCAAACTTTAATGTGAAAACAGTGCGAACTGTGGACTTCCAGCACGATAAGGTGAAACGACCCAGGGGATTGTTTAAAGAGAGTTGGCTAAACTGGGGAGATAGCTGGAATTGACAACTGTAATTAAACACAATCTTTATTAATGTTTCCAGGGTTGAACATGTTCGAAATGGATCTGAATGCAGTGGAAATCTGAATCCTTTAATTTTAAAAATAGGATTTTGAATTCCATCATTTTATATCAATGGTGGAGTTTGCAGATTGGTGAAGAAGGACATGTCTTTCTGAACGGTATGCTGTAGCTGGTATCTCTTTATTAGATCCCTCGGCTTTGCCAGACTGTGTTATTTTTAGCCCAGCCTTAGGTGCTGTAAGGCACGGACTACAAATGCTTTGTTTAAAAATAAAAAAGCGAGGAAGTGTCTGTGCACATTTATGCAGCATCTGTAATTGCTGCTTCAGTCACTTGATGCGACTGCGCTCGTAACTGTGAAGAAAACTACAATCACTTAACACATTGCTACAGTTTCTAAGCATTTGACATACATCTGCATGCAATACACTCCTTTAAGATGCAACTTAACGTGCATTGCATACAGTTCTCATGTTAAGGCTGCTTCTCTGCTGATGGAATACAAATAGCATGAATCTGCGTGAGCAAATGTGCAGAAGCATTGATTAAAAGAGAGAGATTGAGATTATGGTGCCATTCTCTTAGCCAAGTGAATCACTTGAAAGATACATACTGGTGGGGTGGGGCAGTTTATAACAGCAAGCAACTTTCAAAACAGCCAGGGAAGGCAGTGATATGAAGTGAGTCACAAATAAAAACATTCCTTATCCCCTCACTTTGTGCCTCCTCCATCCAAAGCAACAGACTGAATTCTCACATGCGATTCTGTTCAAGCATCAACCCGGGCTAATTGTCAGAGCTCGTACACATGACAGGCAAGCAAAGGGGACGTGAAATGCTCACTGTGTCCCCCACCAAGCGCAAAGTCTGCATTATTTAAACAGGCTTTCCCCCAACCCCCACCCCCACAACCCCAGAACACAGCACACCAGAGGGACATGTACAAAAACAGACAAGACATTCGATTCTTTAGAAGACAAACCTTCCAGGTCTGTGTTTTCTTTGTGGTTCACTTGCTTCAGTGGGCAGCAGAAGATTTCGTGACACTTAGCACGAAATGGGGACTCTTTTTTCTTAACATCCGAGGATTGGATAGAGTCTCGATGCAACACATAGTAATCCTGTGTGTCAGAGGCAGCGTCATCCAGAACTGTGATTTTCACACAACAAAATGAACTAACATTAGAACGTATTCACCTGAACTTCTCCCCCATCTCCCCTGAAGCCTAGTTAAAACATTTGTCCATTGCGCTTGCAATAATCAACCATAACTTTTAATAACGATTACACTTTAATAACAATTAAATTCTACACAAAGCTCAGAGCCCCCAATTTCGATCATGCACATAAGAACTCTCAATGTTTGATGGAATGGTTGCAACATTCTGCCAGCAACTTCCCTCCTCAAAAGACATATTCCAAGCCTCTTCCCGAAGAGGGAGGTTTTCTTGACTAAGAAACATAATATAACATCACAAACCCTGCACTCCATGTCAAAAGGGACTCCAGAATTCAGAGGTGAAGAGATGATGCTTCACTTATCTAGAACCTTGGCCAGACATTATCTGGAGTAACTACATTCACTTTTGAATAAGAAACCTCAGGAAGAGTTTGGAGGGGGTTTAGTGGCAGATTCAGCACAATTGATACCCAGGGCTTAAAGGGTTAAATCTGGAGGACAGGTTGTACAAATTCACATTTTATTCCCTTGAGTTTAGAAGATTGATTTAATCATAGATTTAGAAATTATAAACAGGATAGACATACAGAAATGATTTACTCTGAATTCTAGAGTGGAATCCAGACCATGGGACCATAAACTGAAAACGGGAACCAGGCCATTGAAAGGGAAATCAGAAAATACCCGTTCGCCTTAAGAATGATGGGAATCTGTAACTAAAAGGCTTTGTATGTTGTGGGGTGATTGGTGGGGAGCAGTTGAATTTTTCAAGGCTGACATGCATTTTTCTTGGATGAATGTGGCCCTACCAAGCTAGTCAATAACTCAATGGTTCATGGCTGAATTGAACTCCAGCTTCCCATGTTCCTTAATTCTCTTAGTATCCAAGAAGTATCAATTGCTATCTTGATATACTCAGTGACTGGATACTCAAAATTCTCTGGGGTGAAGAATTTCAAAGATTAGCAATCCTTTCAGTGGAGAAATGTCTTCTCCCTTCAGTCCCAAATGGTGAACTCATTATTCTTACACTGTGACCCTGTGTGCCCGGCTCCCTGAACAGGGGAAAGCGTGTTCTCAGCAACTACCCTGTCAAAACCCTCAAGAGGTTCAACTTCATTTGAACAGTGATTCAGATATTGATTTTTAAAAGACAGAAAGTGATGGAGTACAGCCAAAGATTAGCACCCAGGTTAATTAAACATCTAGATTCGAAACACCCAGTTTGTTGGAAGACAGATTGAGTAGAGCATTAGTTAAGAGACCTGCACTGACAGCATTGGAAAAGATAATTTAAACTATTGTTCATGAAGAAAGCTGCTTAATAATTCATAATTGGCCTCATGATATTTCTTTCAAGAGAAGTGAATATATCGAAGATATGATTTACTCCTTTAATTAACTGACCAGCTCTATTTCAAAGTTTCCCATTATCTGTAAAGTGCTCTGAGACATTATGGAGACAGAATAAAAGTGGAAATGGAATCTCTCTCTTTATGCTTCGAGACAACAAGCCCTAAGCTGATGAATAAAGGCTAGGGAGACTTTTCATCCTGAAACTGTTGGTTTGATTATATTACAAAATGAACAGCCAGGGACCAATGGGTGAGATCTTCCTGTGTCCCCTTCTCTCCCTGCTGGAGACAGTGGGATCTTCCAGTCCCAACAATGTCGACACTGTTTTCTGTGACTCACACTCCCACCACCTGGGAACCCACCATTGGGAGGAGGTCATCTTCGGCAGGACTGCAAGTTCCGACCAGCAAGAGGGACTGGAAAAATCCCCTCAATGTTTATTTCAAACCGAGATGCTGTAAAAGTGAGAGTGATCTCAGAAATGATCTTACTGAAGCAGGCAGAAGGGCCAAATGGCTTACTCCTATTCCTAATTCTCATATCAAAATGAAAATAATCAACATGCAAAATCAGGTTCTTCTCAGAAGAGTATTCCAGACGCACTAAATGGCACTGAATTCACTGCAGCAGCAGGCAGCTTGCTCCAGCCCCTGTAGTAATTTCCACAAACTTTACCAAGCAAAAACATCAAAATACAATTTATTCAGGTCACCTCAGAGAAAGCCCTATTAATAAATGGAATATTCAAAGTGTGTGTAACAGATGTAATGGTTGGGGATTTCAGTGTGAGCTATCATCAATACAAGGAAGAGACGCCCTTTTCAATTGCCTGGCTGATATTTTAGTTCATTTAACATCACATATTCATCCCTGAAATGGGTTGACTATATTTCAGAAAGGAGAGAAAAGCTGTTCCACTGAAAGATCTTACTCCCCTGTTCATCCGGGCCAAAACTCAAAATAATCTGGTCATTCATTCAATTAGTGGCTGTGGGATCTTGCTGTGCATGCATCAGCAGCTGTATTTGCCTACATCACAACAGTGATGTTAATCCTAAAGTGATTTATTAACTGTGAAATACTATACATATATTTTATTTTTATATCTATGTGTGTGTGCGTGAATATGTATAAAAAAATATATGTATATAAAGCCAAAGGCTTTGTTCATTCTACTGAATAGTTCCAGATTGGTCAACAGAATATAATGAAGGATGTGAGGTGTAATTAATGACTTCAAATAAATTAGTTGCACATTCTCAGTTCATACTGCATTGCTGTGGTACTCCCACAAATAATAGGATCTGAAATATAGTCCAGAATTCATCAATCTCATTCACTCCACTGCAACCCCCAGTGAGTATGGAGAATTTAACACTCAATCAAATCTTCATTCACTGCAGTGGGACTGGAGAATCCCAGTCGTGAGTGAGGTCAGAAAATCCCAGCTGCAAACGAAATCAGAGGATCCCAGCTGCGGGCGAGGTCAGGGAATCCCAGTGTCGGGTAAGGTCGCAGAATCCTGCCTGTAGCATCAGGGGGCAAAGCATGTTGCAAGGGAAGAGGGAGCAAACCCAGAAGAGAATCTTGCAGCGGTGTGCAGCAATGAGAGAGTTTGCAGAACTCAACAACGGTCAAGTTGATAGGAGAAAAAGGGAGATCAGCATGTGATGTGATCTGGAAGTTGAGAAGCTGCTGAGGGCAGAGGATGAGCCAAACAGTGAGAAAAATAATGATTTGAATTACGTCAAGCCTTTTCCAGGCACAAGATATCCCAAAGCTCTTTATAGTTAATGAAGTACTTTGTGAAGCAGGGGGCAATAATTTGCATGCCCCTGCAGGGTATTTTTCTAGGAGATAGGGATGTTGAGGAGGTAGGCAGTTGTGGAGTTTGCACATAATATTGGGCAGGTGCCATCTCATAAACTTCTTGCCCACTTTCAAAATCAGCCCCCTTGGGTGGGCGGGCAGCAACTCAATAGTAGTCATGATGTATAGATGTCGGTGTTGGACTGGGGTAAACATAGTAAGAAGCCTGACAACACCAGGTTTAAATCCAACCGATTTATTTGATAGTAAACTCACAAACTTTCGACCCTCTGGTCTTCTTCAGGTGAATGAGGTGTTCTGGTCTCAAACAGCACACATAACAGCACAGACTGTTTACAGATTACTGATTAGAATGCGAATCTTTTTAGAATGCACATTCTAATCAGTAATCTGTAAACAGTCTGTGCTGTTATGTGTGCTGTTTGAGACCAGAACACCTCATTCACCTGACAAAGATCAGAGGGTCGAAAGCTTGTGAGTTTACCATTAAATAAATCAATTGGATTTAAACCTGGTGTTGTCAGACTTCTTACTGGGCAGCAACTCAGCAGGGAATCTGTTTGTGTGATACTGATTGAATCATAAACATTGGCCAGAATTCCAGGGGTAACTCTCTGCCGGACTTCAAAATAATGCCATGGGTTCTTATTGAATGACCAGAAGAGGTAGCTGGGACTTTGGTTCCATGTCTCATCCAAATGACAAAGCTCTCCCCGCACTGTACTGGAGTTCAGACTTAAATTCTTGCACACAATTCCTGGAGCAGGACTTGAACCATTGGGCTAGATTCTCCAATTTGCTCGTGGCTGGGATTCTCCAGTCCTGCTGCAGTGAATGGAGATTTAGCTGAGTGCCAAATTCTCCATTCTCGATGACAGCTGTGACGGGAATGAATGGCAGGAGAATTCCAGCCATAACCTTTGACTCAAAACACCAGTAATTAATCCACTGCTGAGTGTTGGATGGTGTTAATGTTCTGGGTGATGGATCGTGGGAGATTTGAAAGCTTACTAAATATCCAGATTGGGATTTCACAATTGATGCTGACTATTTTCCTCTTTCAGTTGCAGAGGTAATTTCTGATTAGTGTCTCTGGATTGTCACCTGATCCAGGAGCACATTGTTCAACTGTTAATTTGCATTCAATACTGTACTCATTTCCTCCAAATATGCAATCAAGAAGGAATCAAATGATGGTCATTACTACGGTTATAATTTTATCCTGTTGCCATTCGTGCATCCGTCAGAGAACAAAATACCAAACATCATTGAAATCAAAGTCAAAATCATGAAACTATTGAGGCACAATTATTGTAAACAGACCACTTACACTTTTCAGTATCTTCACAACAATGTGCTGAAATATCACGTTGAGGGAAATGAGTTCCATGTCAAGGGGTGGTATGTTTATCAGAGAGCACAACAAGAGGCCACTCAGCCAAACTGCCTGCATTAATTCTTGGCCAATACTCACGTTCCTCTCTTTTCCCAAAGCCCCGGAATGTATTTTTTCCTACTTTGAGTATTTTTCCGATTCCCCTTTCAGCATAATGAATGTGAGATGTGCTTTATCAAACATTCTGCAGGAGGGGCTAGTGTTAAGTTTCACTGTTGACAGTCTGGAGAGGTTACAGAGACTGAGAAAGGGGGAAGTTCCTAAAGGCTTTAAAAGTCAAAGAACTATAATTTATTTATTTATTAGTCACAAGTAAGGCTTACATGAACACTGCAATGAAGTTACTGTGAAAATCCCCTAGTTGCCACAGTCTGGTGCCTGTTTGGGTATACTAAAAAATACATAGCAATAAATAAAAGTGAAAATGTTGGAAATACTCAGTAAGTTTGGCAGCTTCTGTGGAGAGAGAAATAGAGTTAATATTCCCATTAATATTCAGAATTGCTCAAGATATAACAGCTTCTAAGCTGGTCCATAGATAGGGAGAGAGGGGACAGGGAAAGGAATCGGTCTATACTGTCAGACAGTGAAAGGTAATGCAATGGAAAATGGAGAGACATTTGAACAATTGTGAAATCAGAGCAGGTGGAGGGCAGCTATTAGATCAGATGGGGTGGCACCAATGTTGAAGCAGGGTGTCCATCCCAAGTGGCAAAAGTCATTTCAGGGAATGGGAGCATAGAAGTGAGGTGTCTCTGTTTGGGCACTCTGAAGCCCACAGAGTGCCGCTCAGCTCCCCAGCAGCAAAGGCCTGGGAAGCACTCTAGCTTCCCGTCTGACCCCGACATCCTGGTCAGGTCCTGCCTGACTGACTCCAGTGGCCCTGCTCCGTTCAGCTGCTTCTGTCACTGCCCCGCTCCCATCTATTCCAATCCCAGCATTCTCTGCTGGGACTGAAGTTACCAGCCTTCCCTTGACCAGCAGCTACTGGGGGAGGGGTAACCTGCCCTGGGCACGTGTTGGGTGGAAAAACCCATAACCTGAGGCAGTGAATCACTTGCTGACGGTAAAATCTGATTTTAACCTTCAGGGCAGGTGAGCTCACTGCTGATTTTTTAACCTGTGTTAAACCCTGGCTGTAAACACTGAGTGGGATTCTCCCAAGCCCCAGCGGTGCAAGAAGGTGGTGGGGAGGCCCAGAAATCAGTTTCATCGATGTGCCCGGATCAACTGATGCTTGTCTCGGCGGGTGTCAGTGATAAAACACTGGCGTGAAACACATTTGGAACTACATAGCATGCAGAAGTCAGAACAATGCCTGGGGCTGTCTCTGGAGTTCAGAACAGAGGCTGCCAGCAACTCTGGAACACCACAGCAGTGGACCGGGGGAGAATCTGCAGGTGAAAATTCCAGTTTCAGTGTCCTGGAGGGGATCCATCTTCCAGTCTCAGAATGTTCCTGGAAATCCATGATCTTTCTCCAATAGTGGTTCAGTCATGATGGGCATCTTTTCAAGATGCTACCCGGACACAATGATGCACTATATGTCATCCAGGCCTGTCCCACCATTAAACACAGTGTAAAGCACCAACTGCATAATTAATGAGGTCAGAGCTGGAGGATTTGCCATGTTTTCCCACCAGTCCAGAGCTGCAAACAATTCACATTCCCACACCCTGCCTTGAGACTTAGTCCCGAAATAGGAGAATTCCGCCCACTGTTTCCGCCTCTCTGTTGATGATGTCTTCAGTCTATTCCCAGTATTTCCTGCTTTTATTTCAAATCATAATTTGAAGTGTTAATTTTGAAGGAAGCTATATTATGACTGCTGAATACCTCCCCAGCCACAAGGCCATGCAATAATCATACTTGTTTGCTTATCTGTAACTAACAAATGACAACAAGTGGAATTTCTTTGAGGTTGAATTGGTTTCAAGATGATAATCAGATGATGAAAGACTCGGTCTCTAACTAGACAATTCGATACCTCAATGCAGACATGTCTAAAAGCTATAAGGAAGGTTGTGGTGAACCCTTGGCCAGCCTGCTTTGATGATACCGTTGACATTAGCATGTGGGATTCTTTTCATTTGTCTCCAGAGAGTCTGCAACTCCATTCTAACTCGGATGGTGCTGACTGGGGAGGCAGCAGAAAGCTGCTCTGCCTTCCAGCCAGGACCACTAAATTCCTAAAATTGCAAATTCAGCAATCCTCAGAAAATGTGGGCTTGGAAAATGCCAGATTGGGATAAGATTTCTTCACAATACCAAGGAATTAGGAACAGAAATGAGCAAATTCAGCCCTTCGAGCCTGCTCTGCCATCCAATCAGATCATGGCTGATCTCTCCCTGGCCTCAATTCCAAATCCTCACTTGTTCCCCAGAAACCCTTATCCCTCTTATTAGAAATATATCTATCTCCCTGAAGCCATTCAAAGCTTCAGACTTGCGCTATCAGACAGCGAGTTCCACAAATTCAGCACCCTCTGTGAGAAGTAGTTCCTTCTCAATTCAGTTTTAAATCTATTGCCTCGCAACCTATGCTTGTGACCTCTTGTTCGGAGATTGCCCCATAAGAGGAAA
The DNA here is from genome assembly GCA_024679065.1 of Sphyrna mokarran. Classification (NCBI taxonomy): domain Eukaryota; kingdom Metazoa; phylum Chordata; class Chondrichthyes; order Carcharhiniformes; family Carcharhinidae; genus Sphyrna; species Sphyrna mokarran. The sequence continues at coordinate 113,029,762 of JAGIQG010000004.1, forward strand.
CATTTGGTCTACATTTATTTTATCAATTTCTCTTAAAATTTTATATACCTCGATCAGATTGGGGCAGTGTGACAGTACAGTGTTTAGCACTGCTGTTTCACAGTGCAAGGAAGCCAGTTCAGTTCCCAGCTTGGCTCATAGTCTGTGTGGAGTTTTCCCCGTGTCTACATAGGTTTCCTCCCACATTCTGAAAGACATGCTGGTTGGATGCATTGACCCAAAAAGGTGCCAGACTGGGGCGAGCTGTGGAGTTTCGCAGTAACTTCATTGCAGTGTTAATGTAAGCCTTACTTGTGACTAATAAATGAACTTCAACTTTTAACAGATCCCTTCTCGTCCTTCTAAACTCCAGCGAGTACAAGCTCAAAACTATTTAATCTCTCCTCGGAATCAATCTGGTGAACCTCCTCTGAACTGCCTCCAATGCCACCACATCCTTCCTTAATTAAGGAGACCAAAACTGGACATAATGGGGGCAAAGCTGTTGTAGCATAGCAGGCTAGGGACTCTCACAGAGGCCGTTTCGCAGGCTCCTCACTGGGTGCCACGGACTCTGCGTATCTCCGACAATCAGGTTTCGGGTGCCGTCAGCTCCGTGTTAGAAATCGACGTGGCGCTGCATAATTTATTTAAATTAGAATTTTAATATATGTTAGTCTCATTAGTGGCCTGGGACTGAAGTCTCCCGGCATGCTAGCCACCCCACCTCCCACCCTCATCCCCCCACGCCCCCCATGCCCGCACCCCACCCAAAGAGGGGAGCTAGTGGCCCGACACCACTGGAATGGAACCACGGGGAGGGCAATTGAAGCCCCCCCATCCCAAGGGTCGAGGCTCAGGGGTGTCCCCTGGACAGTCAGCCTAAGCTCCCTGGCACTGCCCACCAGGCATAGGATGGTGCCAAGAAGACACATTTTGATGAAAATGGGATGGGGGTCTCCTGCTGCCGCTCTGCACTCTGGGCTGACTGACTGAGGGAGGAAGGCCAGCAATCGGGGCAGGTGGGTTTGAGGTTCCAGTGGATGGGAGGCAGGGGGTCAGGGCTGCTGGGGATGAGGTTGGTTGGGTCAGCCGGTAGGGTTGATGTGGGGATCAGGAGACTGGGACTGTTGCGAGGGCGCAGGGGGAACATCAAGGTGGGCTGGGTACAGCGGGGGACCTGGACATGTTTGCAGGGCCAGTGAACAGGCCATGGGGGTTCGGGAGGCAGTGTTATGGGGGTCATCGAGCTGGCCAGCAATCGAAAAGCCAACAGACAAGAGGCCACTGTGCATGCGCCGTTCTCGGCTCTGACAGATCAGCACATGTGTAATGACCTGCTCAGTCCTGTGCTGCTGGCCTGTCCTCCAGGAATAGGCCCCATCCCTGATTTTCAGAGTGATTGTTATGCTAATGCAGCCAGCAGTGCACAAAATGCTGCAGATTCATTTTGAAAATCCCCTGAAAAAATCAGTGGGATTTACTGAAGTTTTCACACAAATTTGACACATGTTTTTTGGGGGGAATTGATCCCAATACTTCACAATTGCAACAACACTCCTCTACTTTTATACTTTACTCCCTTTGCAACAAATGTCAACATCCCATTGCCTTTTTTATTACATGCTGCAGCTGCATACCGACTTTCTGTGATTCATGAACTCAGCCACCCAGATCCCTCTGCCTGTTTGTATTTTGAATCTGCTTTCCAGTTGCTAATAATTTGCCTTTATATTTTTATGCCAAGATGGATAACTTCACACTTATCAACATTAAACTGCATCTGCCAAATTTTCGCCCATTCTCTTACCCTATCTTTCTCAGTCTGTAGCATCTTTACCTCCTCTTCACTGCCTGCTTTCTCATCTATTTTAGTATCATCTGCAAATTTCGCTATGTTACACGCTGTCGTGACTGCACCTGCAAAGAATCCTGCTGTTCCTTTCTCTTGCGATTAGCAAACCTGTTGATGCCTGGAGTGAGCTGTTGATGCCTCTGTGAAATATGTTGTGGTGATGTCTGCTTTGGATAAGTACAAACTATTATTTTAATTTCTATCTGGGAAGAATGCTTCCAATCTACAGGGGATATTGAAATAAATACACAATTCAGCCTTTTTTTTGTACTATGTTCCACTCTCTGCGATTTCAGTGTAGCTGTTTTAACTGCTCGAGCTTCGACCTCCTCGAAAATACGACGGTGCATCAGTAACAAAACGGAGGTGGGAATGGGACGTGGGATTAGTCTCATCTCCCAACTGCAGCCTCTGACATGAAATCTGGCTCCAGGTGTCAGGTTCCCAGCTCCACTTTGCAAGCGCAGCCCTGTGACTGTATGATTGTAAATAGCAGACATGAGGCAGATCACGAGAATAGACTCAGCATTTGGGTGTGAAAGTCTTTTCTATTTGGTCATGGGACCTGGACATCACTAGCTAAGCCAGCATTTATTATCTATCCGAAGGTGAGTCTGTGGTATGACCGTCCCACCATCTTCAGCAGACGTTTATGTAGCCGTTTTGACACAATTAATGAGCTCACCAGGATATCTCAGAGGGCAGTTAAAAGTCAGACACATTACTGAAGATCTGGAGTCACGTGGGCCAGGCTGAGTAAGGATGTCAGTGAACAAATAGGTTTTAAGCCAATACAGTTTTTTATGGGTCACCAATACTGATACAAGCTTTATTTTTTATAAATCAGGGGCAGCTAGTGATATAGTGGTAATGTCACAGGCAAGACTAAAATTCTGAGAATAAGGGTTCAAATCCCTTCCTGGCAGACCTAAGTTCTGCAATCCTATCATATTCAGTAGTGAACGGTGGTGGACAATTAAATTGCTCTTTGGAGAAGAAGTTCCACAAATATCCCCATTTTAATCGTGGAGAACTCCAGCGTATGAATGCAAAAGGTAAAGTGAAAGGATTTAAAACCATTTTTAGCCAGATGCCAAGTGGATGAGCCATCTCGGCCTCCTCCGGAGATGCCCACCATCACAGATGTCAGTTTTCAGTCAATTTGATTCACTCTTCGTGATATTGAGAAAGGGCTGTGGGAACTAAACTTTGCAAAGGCTATAGACTGTGACAATATTCCAGCAATAGTACCAGCACTAACCGCACTCCTAGCAAAGCTGTTCCAGTAGAGTGACAATATAGGAATGTACCCGACAATTTAGAAAATTGTCTAGGAATGTCCTCTACACAAAAATCAGGACAAATCCAATCCTACCAATTACCACCAACTAATCTACTCTCAATCATCAGTAAAGTGCTAGAAGGAGCCATTGACACTGCTATCACATGATACTTACTCAGCAATAACCAGGCGGCATAGTGCTTAGCACTGCAGCCCCATAGTGCCAACAACCCAGGGTTCGATTCCTAGCTTGAGTCACTGTCTGTGCAGAGTCTGTATATTCCTCCCCGTGTCTGTGTGGGTTCCCTCCAGATGCTCTGGTTTCCTTCCACAGTCCAAAAGAAGGTGCATTGGCAATGCTAAATTCTCCCTTAGGATACCTAAGCAGGTGCCTGAATGTGGCGACTAGGGGATTTTCGAGTAATTTCATTGCCGTGTTAATATAAGCGTACTTGTGACACTAATAAATAAACTTTTTTAAAAAAACTTGGATTCAAGCTCATCAACTTTGCTAAGATTGCTGAGATACTTACTGCAGATATTGCTATTTGGGATTGCAATGCTCACCTCTTGGCTGATACACCATTAACACTGTCAGAACAGCCTCGTTTCATTTATTTAATTCATAAAAAAGTTGAAAACAGCTGCTCTTTTTGATTTGATTTGATTTATTATTGTCACATTTATTAAAATGTATTGCACGCTATACCGACAAAGCATACCGTTCATAGGCAAGGAAGGGAGAGAGTAAAAGGTAGAATTAGAAGGTAAACTGGGCACAGCTTGCAAACAGGCACCTCGCTCAGGCATCATCTTGAGAGTTTCTTTTTAAACTGCTCGGGTTCCAATTATTTTTAATCTCTGCTTGTTAGATGTCATTGCAAGCGAAACCTTCTGAATTGTAAGCCTGGCTGAGGAATCTGAGAAAGTAAGAAGTCTCACAACACCAGGTTAAAGTTAGTTGATGAGCTTGAGTTCAAGATTATTTTTTAAAAGTTTATTTATTTGCGTCACAAGTAGCGTTACATTAACACAGCAATGAAGTTACTGTGAAAATCCCCTAGTCGCCACACTTCGGTGCCTGTTTAGGTATACTGAGGGAGAATTTAGCCTGGCCAATGCACCTACCCAACAAGTCTTTCGAACGGTGGGGGAGAAACTGGAGTACCCGGAGGAAACACGTGCATACACGGGGAGAACGTGTGACTCTGCGCAGGCAGTGACCAAAGCCAGGTAAATCCGTTAGACTTTAAGCTGGTGTTGTGAGGCTTCTTATTGTGTTTACCCCAGTCCAACGCCAGCATCTCCACACTGAAACTGAGAGCAACAGAGATGTGAGGGAGCAGTCTAAGGGCCAAGGGTAAGTGAAATATCACAATCAGGAAAGAAATCTCATTAACACGTTACTGTATCTGTCCATTCAAATTAAAATTATGTTTCTATAAAAGCAAGCTTAACTGGCACATTTTAATTTCACTGGGAGCTGAAGAATATAATCTATTGTTCAAACTCTGGCCTTTGATTTTGTTCGAAGCAGGTGAAATTGGTTGCTGTATCTCGTGATGAAAAGTACACAAGTTGCTCTTGTTTGAAAGGGCTGAGAAAGACACACTGATCCAATCTCTCCCCAGCAGGTAAACACAAAGCAATGCCACTGTACACTTTCCAATCTGTACACGTGAGTCCATCTTTCACCTTCAACTCAGTAAACACAGGAATGGGAGGAGGCCATTCAGCCTTACAGGCCTACTTGTCTCATCTCACCTCAACTCAAATTTGTGTTTGCTCTAACATTAACCATTCACATTTATATAGCATCTTTAACCCATGGTAGTCCATATAGAAACTAGAAGCAGGAGTAGGTCATTCAGCCCTTTGAGCCTGCTCCACCATTCATTTTAATCATGGCCGATCATCCAATTCAATATCCTGCCCCCGTTCTCCCCATATTAAAGGCACAGCCGCGAATGTTGGAGTGATTAAAATTAAGGATGTTCTAGAAGCCAGAGTGAGATGAGTGCAGCGATCATAGAGCATTGTGAGGTTAGAGAAGATTGCAGAGATTGGAAGCGATGAAACCAATGGAGGGATTTGAAAACAAGGATGAGAATTTAAAATTTGCTGAACAGGAGTCTGGATCAGCAATGTTGGGGGTGATACATAAACTGTGTGAGTGAGTAGTATGGTTTTAAATGAACTCAGATTTACCCTGTGTAGAATGTAGCAGGCAGCTTTGGAGTGCATTGGAATGATCGAGGAACGAAGGTATGAATGAGGGTTTCAGCAGCACCTATGCAGAATCTGATGCTGTTACAGAGATGGAAAGAGATGGTCTTTGTAATGGCGCAAATACATGTCAGAAACTCACTGCGGATTCAAGTATAACACCAAGGTTACAAACCAAGAGAGAGGGCTGGGTCCTCTTGCCAGTGGGGCTAAAGATAACAGCTTGCCTATATTTGTTAGAGGGAATTTCTCTTCATACATTATTGGATAGAGAGCAAGCTGTCTGACAATATGGAATTCCCAATATGGAAATGGTGCAATGATAATAATCTCTCCCTCAAAGTCAACAAAATGAAGGAGAATGTCACTGACTTCAAGAAGTATAAAGAAGAACATTCCCCTGTCTACATCAATGGGAACAAAGTAGAAAGGATCGAGAACTTCATGTTTTTAGGCATCAGATCACTAACAACCTGTCCTAGTCCCCGCATGCCAACACTATAGTTAAGAAAGCCCATCAGTGCCTCTACTTTCTCAGAAACTAACAAAATTTGACATGTCAACAATGACTGTCACAAAATTTTACAGATGCACCATAGAAAATATTCTTTCTCTTTGCATCATAACTTGGTATGGTTCCTGCTCTGCGTAAGACCTCAAGAAATGACAAAGGTTTGTGATTGTAGCCCAGTCCATCACACAAAACAGCCTCCATCAACTGACTCCATCTTCAAGCAGCCAGCATAATCATGCACCACAGATATAAAGTCTTCCACTTTCTTCTGTTGGGGAAAAGGTACAAAAGTCTGAGGTCACATGCCAACTGACTCAAGAACAGCTTCTTCCCTGCTGTCATCAGATGTTCAAATGGACCTATCTTATATTACGTTGATCTTTCACTATACTCTAGCTACTGACTGTAACACTATTTTATGCACTCTTTCCTTTCCTTCTCCCCTATGTACTCTATGAACGGTATGCTTCATAGAAATAATGTTTTTCACTACATACTAATATGTGTGACAACAGTAAATCAAATCAAATCTCTCTCTCCTCCTCCCACCAGAAGAAAGTGTCCAAAATTCTCCGCGCCCACCTGCGGCTGGAATTCTCCGGTCTCGCTGCTGTGAATGGAGATTTGGCTGAGTGTCAAATTTCCCATTCTCGCTGGCAGTGGCAGCAGGGCATCCAATTCTAGAGAATTCTGGCCAGTTTCTCCTTATCTGCCCAATCAAATTCTTTTGAATAATTTTAAATACCAAGGAAGCTCCTGAAAGGGTTAAAAAGCTCAATGTTCCTCAGCTCTTTCTGTAGTGGAGTGACCACCTGGTCAAACAGCATCACGCCCTTCCATCAAACAGTTCAGCATCTGTCACTATTTATTTTTAGGCTGCTGTATAAAACCGTCAATTCAGAATCAGCCGTCTTGAATGCATTTGTAATACTGCCTGCTTTGATAACAAAACACGCTATCTTACGTGTTGCTTCAAAACCTTCATCAGCACTGAGAGAAGTCTGTGATGTGTAACAAGGTTATCAGAAGTAAAATAGAGAGCTCCATATATCAGTAAAATCACTCAAAGATCCACTGAGACGGAAGAGTTAGGTGGAATTTTCCAGGCATTCACATTGGCGGGATTCACAGGTCCCTCGATTTGGCTGAGTGTCAAACTCTCTATCCTCGTTGGGAGCGATGGCGGGTCCCAGGGTATTCCAGGGATAAAGGGAATGATGATTGGGCAAGAAAAGAAAAAGGCGATGTAACTAGAGTGGGTGTAATGCCATCTGAAAAATAAAATAAGATAAAAAACTGAAACTTGCAAAGAGAAGGTAATAGAAGTAGAGGGTCAGAGGTCAGGATGTGAAATTGTTGAGCTCCATGTTGAGTCTGGAAGGCTGTGAGGAGCCTGAATGAAAGATGAGGCACTGTTCTTCTTGTTTACACTGAGCTTCAGTGAAATGGTGCAGCTGGCCGAGGACAGGGAGATCAGTGTGGCAGCCAGTGGAGAATTATAACAGAAACTCGGGGTCATACTTACGGATTACGGAGACTGCAGCGGTTCAAGACGATAATTCATCACCATCTTTTCATGGCAGTTTGAGATGGACAATAAATGCTGGCATTGCCAGCGACACACACATCCCGTAAATGAATAGAAAATGTCACTCAGACTGTGTTTGGTCCCTTCAGCGTAGAGGAGACCACACTGTGAGCAGTGTAAACTCGAGTGAAAGTCCACAATGTGGAGTTGCCGGTGTTGGACTGAAGTAGGTATAGTAAGTAGTCTCTCAACACCAGGTTAAAGTCCAACAGGTTTACTTGGTAGTACAAGCATTTGGAGCACTACTCCTTCATCAGATTGGCACTCACCTGATGAAGAAGCAACGGTATGAAAGCTCGTGCTACCAAATAAACCTGTTGGACTTTAATCTATACTGTGAGACTTCTTACTGTAGGTTGAAAGGATTACACATGAATCACTGCTTCACCTGGGGTCTTACACAGTGACAAGCGAGGGAAAGGGGAGCTGGAACATCTCCTGCATTTGCATAGAAAGGTCAGGATGGGAAAGATGTGTTTGGTGGTGACACCATGCTGGAGGTGGAGGTTTGTGATGGAAGATGATAGATTGAATAGAAAGTTGGTGGGGAGGAGAGATAGGAAAGCAAGAACAAAGCAATTGTGGATCTGGGAGGCAGGGAAACAGGAAATGTTGGGGACATGGTCAAAAGGCCCAGTCAACCTCTCTGAGGGCAATCCTTGGCTGAGGAAAATTAATATTTCAGGATTTGCCTGCTGTGGAGGTTTGCACCATTGGATTGACATGGTCACATAGCAAACATTGAAACACACGTGGTGACAATGACATACTCCCACATATGATGGTATTTAATGGTCATAGCAAGGATCGGTCTCACCAGCTGCTAAAACAGCTGCAATCACACTGCAGCCGGAAGGCCACTGGGATTAACTCCCAGTCATTCACCTATCCACCTGTCATCGGGATTCTTGGCTCCCGTGAGAGGAATTTCCAGCCAAACGTTCTGATATTTGGCAGATATCCTATCTCCCAAAACTACCAACCAGTCAGAGGTGACAGCTCTCCAATACTGGTACCATTACCATGAGTGCTGGCAACTGCTGGTACTGCAGTGGGACGTTTCTTTTATTGAACTTGAGCTTTGTGGCAAGAGCAGCTTTTGTTGTCCATCATTAATTGCCCTTGAGAAGCTAGTAATGAGCTGCCTCTTTGGACTGTTGCAGTCCATGCAGTCCAGGCCATGAAGCCTGGTTTTTTCCAGTCTATTCCGTAAATGATGTGAAATTTAGATGAAAATTAATTGCTGCCAATCAAGCTCTCTTGCACTAAACATTAACTATTACAAATATGGATTCTCCATCCTTTCAAATTTGAATTGTCGTTGGAGATCCAGAGAATGTGAAATTATGAGTTTTTTTTGCTTTTCCTTTCTATCTGTCTCTTAATCCAATCTTTCTCTCCTGTTACAAAGGGATATATGCGAGAGAGAGAGCCCAAGAAAACAGCTGAGCAGAACCAGGAAGACCTCAGTGAGGAAAGCAAGGAGGTCAATTTAAAGGGCAGAAGGTGATCTTACTCCAGGTCCTTCCATTCCTGCCAGAAGGTGTTTCCATTGGCATATAGGACCCAACAGAAACTGAACTTCCCCAACCAAGACTCAGGTATCTACATCAGGGCTTTCCCGCACTGTCCGCCTCATTACTAAAATGAATGGAACGGCATAAAGCCTGAACTAAACTCGGCACAGAAGCCTGGTTTTTTCCAGTCTATTCTGTAAATGATGTGAAATTTAGATGAAAATTAATTGCTGCCAATCAAGCTCTCTTGCACTAAACATTAACTATTACAAATATGGATTCTCCATCCTTTCAAATTTGAATTGTTGTTGGAGATCCAGAGAATGTGAAATTATAAGTTTTTTTTGCTTTTCCTTTCTATCTGTTTCTTAATCCAATCTTTCTCTCCTTTTATTTTTCTATCTGTACTTGATTTGACATTGAGTTCACCCATTTTAATTGACGCGTCCTTCTCAGTACTTGCACTGATAATTTCACAACCTCAATTTGATTCAGGAAGGAGATATTGTGTTGGACGTCCTGTTACATTCAGGTCTTGGATGTCCTCTTTCCCTTATTGGGACATCATCTGTTCACTCGCTCAGCAACACATAAAATTTCAAAACTTACATTTATAATATCAAACCCAATGAATGGCAGACTGTTTTTTGCCCTGCCACATCAAAGTATAATCCAATACTTGCGCTGTCTTTTTCATTGTGCATTTTTACATTAGATTCAAGGGTGCTTTTCAGACTTGAATTCTTCTTTAAAATAATTGTTCATTTCATTTCAAATAGAGCACAACCTTTCAAAAGGCAAACAGCAGGACCAATCCCAGAGGCCTTTATAAATCTGACATGTCAGTGCACAACAAGAATAGAAAGTGTCAGCTATTTTATTCCAGAAGTGATGATTAGAAGTGTAGCTATTGGGAGCCTGCATTTTCCGACACCATCATTTTCTTATTTTCTGAGTAATCCTTTCATTATTCCATTATTTTAAATTTATAGACTCGATCCTTTAGAGTTTCAAGTGGAACTCCAGCCTAGAAATGATTGTCAGAGATAGAAAGTGTCGAATGCTAAATGTGTTTGTATAAACTGCTGACCGCTTTTGTAATGGGGATGCTAACCCATTTATTTTAAAATAGGTTAACTCCATCTTTAAATAGGCAATAATGCTGCACAATGCATCTCCTAGAATCCAACAGTATAGAGGGAGACTATCAGGCCCATCATGCCTGTGCCAGCTCCATATAGTTGAACTTTGCCACGTGCTGCCATATATGCCTAATGCCAGGACCCCACGATCAGACGCAGACTGTTCTCTCTGAGCTACGTGGCCACATAGCCAATCAAATATTTGTGCGCAGAATGTGAACTATTTGGTCCCATTAAATTATCGTTCGGATGTGGCCACAAAAAAATTAAGGGGCCCACAAAATTCAAAGCTTGGTTATGCATTAGACATAAAAAAAGTGTTGAAGGCTGTAGCTTTCTGTATAACATCATAGGTTGATAAATTACAAAGGAGGTCATGTCTGTGCTGGCTTCTATTACTCCCACTTCCCAGTCCAATTCTCATTTGGAAAAGATTTCCTTTCAGTTATCTCCTCAATTCTATTTTGAAAGATTATTATATCAGCTTCCGTTAACCATTCAGGCAATGCATTCCAGATCACTACAACTTCTTCTTTCATGGGATGTGGGCATCACTGGCAAGGTTGGCATTTGTTGCCCATCGCTTATTGCCCTTTGAACTGAGTGGCTTGCTCAGCCATTCCAAAGGACAGTTAACAGCATTGCTGAGCCTCTGGAGTCACATGCAGGCCAGATTGGGTAAGGATGGCAGATTTCTTTTCTGAAAGGACATCAGTGAGTTTGGACAAGGTGGGTTTGTACAATTGCTGATAGTTTTGTGATCACCATTATTAAGACAAGCTTTCAATTCCAGATTTATTGATTAGTTAAATCCCACCAGTTGTCTGTGAGGTTTGAACCCATATTCCCAGAGGATTAGAATCATAGTGCAGAAGGAAGCCATTCAGCCCATTGAGTCTGCACCAACAACAATCCCATCCAGGCTCTATCCTGTTACCCCATGTATTTACCCTGCTAATCCCCCTGACACTGAAGGGCAATTTAGCATGACCAATCAACCTAACCTGCACAACTCTGGAGTGGGGGAGCAAACCGGAGCATCCTCTCACGTGGACACGGAAGAACATGCAGACTCTGCACAGAAAGTGACCCAAGAATGAAATTAAACCCAGGTCCCTGGTGCTGTGAGGCAGCTGTGTAACCACTTGCAACATTAGCCTGCTGCCTCTGGATTAGTAACTCAGTGACATTATAACCTGCATTATCTTTACCCCCTACAGTGGGAATAAAAATCTCCTCGTGTTGCCTCTATTTTTGGCTTTTTTTTAAACTCTGTGTCCTCTGGTTATTGACCCTCAGTCTTTCTTTGCCAACTTCATCAAAACACCTTCCAATTCATGAATCTGATCGAAGTGATCATTATGGGCTATCAAAGGAAGATTGGAAACTGGAATCCTACTTCTGCCACCCCAGTGATGCGGCTCGGAGGAAGAAATGTAATCATTCAGATCATGGGGCCAGTTCCTCCCCTTGCTTGTTAACAATGAAGAAACTGTTCCAATTAGAAACTCTTCCCATTATTTCATTTTTTCAGTTTGAATTTCTTTTCAAAGAACAAAGAAAATTACAGCACAGGAACAGGCCCTCCAAGCCTGCACCAACCATGCTGCCCATCTGAACTAAAACCTCCTACCTTTCTGGGGATTATATCTCTCTATTTCCATCCTATTCATGTATTTGTCCAGATGCCTCTTAAAACTATCATATCTGCTTCCACTAACTCCCCCGCTGTAAGTTCCAGGCACCCACCACTCTCTGTGTAAAAGAAAACTTGCCTTGTACATCTCCTTTAAACTTTGCCTTTGCACCTTAAACCTACGCCACCTAGTAACTGACTCTTCCACCCTGGGAAAAAGCTTCTGACTATCCACTCTGTCCATGCCTTTCTGTCAGGTCATCCCTTAACCTTTGTCAAAGAACAAAGAAAATTACAGCAAAGCAACAGGCCCTTCGGCACTTCAAGTCTTCTCCGATCATGCTGTCCGACTTAACTAAAACGCCCTACCCTTCCAGGGACCATATCCATCTATTCCCAATCTAATCATATACTTGTCAAGACGTCCCTTAAAAGTCACTATCCTATCCGCTTCCACTACTTCCCCCGGCGATGAGTTCCAGGCACCCACTACTCTCTCTGTAAAAAATCTGCCTTTACCTCTCCTTTAAACCTTGCCCCTCGCACCTTACCCTAATGCCCCCTAGTAATTGACTTTTCCACCCTGGGAAAAAGCTTCTGACTGTTCACTCTGTCCATGCTTCTCATAATCTTGTGGACCTCTATCAGGTCTCCCCTCAATCTCAACCTCCATTGCTTCAGTGAAAACAAACCATGTTTCTCCAACCTCTCCTCATACCTAATGCCCTCCATACCAGGCAACATCCTGGTAAATCTTTTCTGTACCTTCTCCAAAGTCTCCACGTCCTTCTGGTAGTGAGTTGACCAGAACTGAATACTATATTCCAAGTGCAACCTAACTAAGCTTCTATAAAGCTGCAACATGACTTGCCAATTTTTAAACTCAGTACACTAGCCATTGAAGGCAAGCATGCCGTATGCCTTGACTACCTTCTCCACCTGCATTGCCACTTTCAGTGTCATTGCTCGAGTGAGAAAAAACCAAGTTTCTTCAATCTGGTTATGAAGCAAAATCTACAATAATCTTGCTTCCTCTGTGCGTAGAAATCTATTTCCTCTCATCCTTCCTCCAAAGAAAGCTGAGTGATGAACGGTCTGTCGGGTATGTTTGGAACTAGATAAAGACGCTGTTTGAATGCAATGTCTTGCATCCTTTGCTCTGTTTTTCACACAGCTTCTACACAACTGTTTCAGTGAACGGGTCATTAACTTGAAACCTATTTTCTGCTTGTTCAGGGTCTGAAGCAGTGATTGTCACTGCTGTTGTGAGTGATTGGAAACTGGCTCACAAGATGACAGATTATGAGGCAGGACATGAAGACTGAGTGAAATCCCAGTGTCTCCACCTTTGTGAGAGTGCCTGGCAGTGACAACTGCATTAAGAACTTCTGATAAAGTTCCTTTGTGGAACACACACAGCTGATAGCCAGATGCAGGTTTATTTATCAAGCTTTCATTAAAGCAAAAAAGGCATTTGAGTGATGAAATATCAAAATTATTTACATTTTTTAAAAAGGACATTGACTGATTGGGCGGAATTTTCCTATCCCGCCACTGGAATTGTCGCGGGTAGAACACGACCCAGGCAAAGGTCCCTTGACCTTGGGCGGGATTTTCTGGTCTTGAGCTGAATGTGGCTGCAAAATCCCATCCATGCAGTTTTATAGCATATACCAAAGGATACAGGAGAGGAATTAAGTATCATCACCTTCACTAGAGTAGTAATATAGGATAAACTAATGGGGCTAAAGGTAGGTAAGTCCCTTTGCCCTGATGAATTGTATCGTAGGATCCTAAAAGAAGCAGTTACAGAGTTGGTGGATGCAGTGATTATAATTTTCTAAAATCAAAGTAAGATACAGCACAGGAACTGCCTTTCGGCTCGCCGAGCCTCGTGCTGATCAAAATGCTCTAACTAAACTAGAGCATTACTTGGTCTGTATCCTTCTATTTACAGCAACAATCAGGCCTCAGAGAAGATGATTAAATCATGTTCACCAACAGATAAAAGAAGCATTCAAAGAGGCCTCGCAGCATCCACTACTATCTTGGAGTACATAATCTCATCCTGCAACTATACAATGGGCCACAATCACTGTTTGGGTACCCCTGATCTAGTACGGCAAGGACAGCTAGGAGATGGGAACATAATCATCTACAAGTTTTCCTCCAAGCTATATACCCTCCTGACTTGGAACAATGTTACCATTCCTTCACTGTTCTTGGGTCAGAATTCTCAAACTCCTTCCCTAACAGCACTGTGGGTATACCTACATCACATGGACTGCTGCGGTTCAAGCAGGAAGCTTACCATTAACCGTTCAAGAGCAATTATGGATAGGGAACAAATGTTGCCAATAAATGCCACTGACATTTACAAGCCATGAGTAATTAAATACAGATTGAGAGAGTCCACTGACAGCAGCTTTAGACATGGTTCAAAAAAACCAGCAGACAGACACTGCAAATATTACCATCTGGGATATCATAAGAACATAAGAAATAGGAGCAGGAGTAGACCATCTAGGCCTTCGAGCCTGCCTCACCATTCAATAAGATCATGGCTAATCTGATAGTGGTTCAGTTCCACTTACTCAGCTCCTCCCATTACCCTTATTTCCCTTAGCGATCAGAAATCTATCTACCCATGACTTAAACATATTCAGCAAGGTAGCCTCCATCACTTCAATGAGCAGAGAATTCCAGAGATTCACCACCCTCTGAGAGAAGAAGTTCCTCGTCAACATTGTTTTAAACTGCCCCCTCTTAGTTTGAGGCTGTGCCTTCTAGTTCTGGTTTCCTTTCTAAGTGGAAAGAATCTCTCTACCTCTACCTTATTTAGCCCCTTCATTATCTTGTTCTTAGCTTGAACCTCTCTCAACACATTTCACAATGTTTCGTCATCTCATCACTTCCTCCAACTCAGTCAAACACCTGTATGAATGATCATATGTTAAATGCAATTCAACATGTTGAAATAGATCTTGGCTCTGGACAATGGTTGCGATAGCAAAGCACTGAAAGTTTCATCACAGAAAGAGGCTATTTCCCCTGTTGAATCCATGCTGGCTCTCTGTGTTGGCAAATCTCATCTCATTCCTGGACTTTTCCCTGTAACACTGCAAATATTTCTCCTCCTGGTGCTTATCTAATCCCCTTTAAAGAATGTGAGTTGTCAGCTGAGTGGTCACATCCATTCACCAGAAAGCTAGTAAAAGTGGAGAAAGATTCAAAGGGGCTGACGCTAAATACCCCTCAATTTACAACGAGATTTTAACATCAGATCAAGCAATGTTTGTCTGAAATTCCTTTCAGAAGAGTTTCGAACTGATTCAAAATAATGACACTAATGCCTTGAATACTATGATGCAGCAGCAAATCTCATTTAGTTTCTTTAATCTGACAGAGTCTCATTCAGTCTCTGAGATCATTTCACTGTAATTTTAAGTGACATTTTACAGTGTGGATGATACCTATGGTAACATAAACAGGGCCTAGTTTTAAGGCTGATAAAATTGGATATCCTAAATTAAAGAATTGGGCATACTAAAATGAAACACAGTCAAACCTCAGGCAAGCCAATTGTACAAATGCACAAACATGTCTGGGCCTGATCCATCAGTCATCCATCAAAGATCATTGCACCCTACTGATACTCAGCAGGAGTTCATTGCACCCCATTGAAATGCACCGGCCTATTGTCAGAAGCTCAGATTGGGCCAGACTTCCTGTCACCGAAAGTTCCTGCAGTTTGATTATTTGGTAACAGGTTACATGTAAGCAACAGCATGGAAATGAACACCTGGGGCGGACCCTGGTGTCCTGTCAGACAGACATCAAGAAACACACTGGATATTGGAATACCCTCCTGGGACCTCATTGGCTGGAAGCCTGAGAAGTTTCTGGAAAGGCAAGCAGGCAGGGGAATAAAGGAGTACATTTTCAGACACGAGCAGCGAAGACTCAATGAAGGAGGTGACCCTTGATCATCTGGAAAACTGACTAGAGAAGGAAGGAAGGAAGACGCTGCCATTGAGATTTGCCTTCAAGACAACAGACCAAAGGGACTTGGAGAATCGAGCCTGCAGTTTAACCAAACCATCTTTGCGCATAGTATATTTGAATCTGGGGTATCCTCTTGTTTTATGAGGGTAACCTAAGGGTTAATAGTGCTATTAATGTGAATGTCACTGGCCAGGCCAACATTTTGTCCATTGATAATTGCTGTTGAAAAGGTGGTAATAAGACCTTGTTGAACTGCTGCGGTTCGTGTGGTGAAGCATCTTCAGCACCGTTCTGGAAGGAATTTCAGCTTTTGACCCAGCATTGGTGAACAAATAGAGATATATTTCCAAGTTGGAATTTTTAAGTGAATTGGAACAGAACTTGCAGGTGGTGGTGTTCCCATATGCTTTCAATCATTGACCATCTGTGTGTAGAGGTTGCATGTTTGCTGTTGAAGCAGACTTGCTGCAATTCATTTTATGCATGGTATGCATGGCTCCTTGATTTGATGGTGGATGGGATGAATGTTGAAAGCAGTAGTTAGGGTGCCAATTAAGCAGACTGCTTTGTCTTTAGTGGTGTCAAGATTCATGTTCTTGGACCTGCACTCATCCAGAAAAATGGAAAGTGTTTCATCATACTCCTGACTCGTGCTTTGTAGTTGGTAGACAGGCTTTAGAGAGATAGGAGACGAGTTACTCACTGCAGTCTTCCCAGTCTTCCACCTGTTTATGCAGTCACAGTATTTATATGGCTGGTCCGGTTCAGTTTCTGATCAATAGTAACCTCCAGGATATAGATAGTGGGCAATTCAGTAATGGCAATGCCATTAAATGTCAAGGAGATATAGGGGAGCTGCTCTCATTGGGGATAGTCATTGTTTGGCATGAATGTTGGTTGCCACTTATCAACCCAAAGTGAATGCTGTCCAGGTCATGTTGCATATGGGCATGGATTGGAGGAGTTGCAGATGGTACTGAACGCTGTGTAATCAATCGTAACTACTGACTTTACAATGGTGGCATAGTTATTGCTAATGCAACTGAAGATAGTTGTGTTGTGAACACTGCCTGGATACTAAACTACTTGACCTCACTTCCCCAGAAGGATACAAATATTAAGGGCTGTTTGGGGCTTCGAGTCCAGGATCGGTATTGTTGGGTAAGAATATTGAAGGATTTGGAAGCAGTTTCAGTAAATGAAATTAAGGTACAGGTCAGCCATGATCTAAAAGAATGCTGCTTTTCCTAAAGTTAATACGTGATTGGGAGTATTTGCAAAATTATATTTTCAATGGAGACATTGGAAAATATTGGTAATAAAAGTCATTTATACTTGTCACCTTCAGGGACAGTGAAACAAGAGGAATTCTGGTTAAGAAAGAATAGGATTAAGGTTAGTAAAACACATACCTTCTAAGCAGGAAAAATGACAACACATTTGATTTGATTTATTATTGTCACATGTATTAGTATACAGTGAAAAGTATTGTTTCTTGCAGGCTATACAAACAAAGCAAACTGTTCATAGAGAAGGAAAGGAGAGAGTGCAGAACAGAATATATAGAATATAGAACACTACAGCACAAACAGGTCCTTTGGCCCACAAGTTGCGCTGACCACACCCATACCTACTAGGCCATAGAACTATCTGTAACCCCCAATCCCATTTAATCCCACGTATGCATCCAAAAGTCTCTTAAAAGATCCTAGCGAGTTCACCTCCACCACCACTGACGGCAGCCGATTCCACTCACTCACCACCCTCTGAGTGAAAAACTTACCCCAACATCTCCTCTGTACTTCCTGCCCAGCACCTTAAACATGTGTCTTCTCGTAGCGACCATTTCAGCTCTGGGAAATAGCCTCCAAGAATCCACCCAATCTATTCCTCTCAACATTTTATAAACCTCTATCAGGTTGCTTCTCAACCTTCGTCTCTCCAGGGAGAAGAGACCTAGCTCCCTCAACTTATCTTCATAGGGCATGCCTTCCAATCCAAGCAATATCCTTGTAAATCTCCTCTGCACTCTCTCAATAGCTTCCACATTCTTCCTGTAGTGAGGCAACCAGAACTGCGCAAGTACTCCAAGTGGGGTCTGACAAAGGTCTTATAAAGTTGCAGCATTACCTCCCGACTCCTAAACTCAATCCCTCGATTAATGAAGGCCAGTACACCATATGCCTTCTTGACCACATCCTCCACTTGTGAGGCCGATTTAAAAGTCTTGGACCCCAAGATCTTTCTGCTCCTCAACACCGCTAAGACTCCTACCCTTGATATTGTATTCCTTCATTCCATGGGTCCTGCCAAAATGGACCACTACACATTTATCTGCATTGAAGTCCATCTGCCACTTCTCCGCCCATTCTTGCATCCTTCCTATGTCTTGCTACAATCTCTGACATCCCTCCAGACTGTCCACAACACCACCAACCTTCGTATTGTCGGCGAACTTACTAACCCATCCTTCCACTTCCTCATCCAGGTCATTTATGAAAATGATAAACAGCAAAGGTCCTAGAACAGATCCCTAGGGCATCCTGGATATGAAAATATCGGGCAAAGAAATCAGCAAGTCCAGTTGCAATAAGCTGATGATTTAACAATCCAAAACTGTGCAGGATCATGCGAAGGATTGCTAATTAAACAAGTCCCCAGTAGACTGCTCGTGGCTGTAGAAGCATATCCCTCTGTAAAACACTCAAGCTATTTTGATGCATTAAAGGTTCACCACATCAGTTTTCCTTGCTATTAGTCTATTCCCTTGAAATTACTGTCATGAAGAATGTAGTGTTACAGTCATTACTGGGGTGTAGAAAGGAATCTAGAAAATATAAATGTCATGAAAATGGGCTGGACCCAGGCGGACTCCATTGGGTAGCTTTTGAAAGCACGGTCAATAACTTAACATCTATACAAATTCCAGGCCCTTAAGTCATGCCTCAAAGCTATGGTGTTACATGGTTATTTTTCAACATTCAGCCAGGGGATAAGATTGGCAGCCACTTGCCTTGTGCAAACAGCAAAATCAAACAGCAGCCATTTTGGGGCTGCTACTGCCTTGCCAAGGTCAGCTGGTCAGAGAACTAGTAGCAGCACTGGAGTTGGAAAGCACCGTAAGAATGTCCACCACTCAAACAGGTGCAAGTTGGTCCCAGAAAAAGGCAGGTAATAAGCAATAAAGAAACGTAGATAATCTTCAATTTGACCCCACAGTGATCCTGACAGCTGTGTATTAATATGTACGAGACTGTTTGACTTAGAATTGTAGAATCATAGAAGCCTACAGTGCAGAAGGAGGTAATTTGGCCCATCAAGTCTACACCAACCATAATCCCACACTGGCCCTTTTCCCATAGCCCCTAGCTCGCCCCCAAACATCAAGGGGAAATTTAGCATGGCCTACCCACCTAATCCACACGTCTTTGGACTGTGGGAGGAAATTGAGCACCCAGAGGAAATCCAGGCCAACATGGGAAGAATGTGGAGACTCCACACAGACAATGACCTGAGCTAGGAATTGAATCCAGTTCCTTGTACTCTGAGATAGCAGTGCTAACACTGTACCACCCATATGCTTCATCAAGATAAAGTTCAAAAATTCCATTCTTTTTCAGATATGTCTCTTAATAACTCTTTAAGAAGCTGAATGGGCTGTTAATTGGCACTAAGTGGCAATTCTCTCCCATTCTCTCCCCCACACCGCCTCTTTGAAAATTGCAAAATGGTCCTGGAGGCTTCAGGTGAATGAGTTTTCAAATCTGCACTGGATCCTGATGTCTTATTCTGATGAGAATTGAGCACCGTGTGTCTAACATTCTATATGTAAAATACCAGGGGACACTAATGAAAAACTGGCGACTACATTTACACAGAAAAGCCGAAATGTCAACTCAATCTCCCTATGCTGCTCTGGCAGCTGGTTACAACCAATCATCACAAAGTAGTGATAGGATCTCGAGCGAGACCATTAACTTTTAAAAAGAGATTCAAATATCCAGGTATTAACTGAAAATATCTTGCTATAAGCATTCACGTTTTGAGCAAAAACTTTTACTCGACAAGAACTAAACAAAGCAAATATCGCAAAGTTAACGCGATGACCGGAATTCTCCGCTGTTCACGCGGTGGGAACTTCTACTCCCGCTGTTGACGCAGTCCCACTGCAGGCTTCTCTGCGAGGTGGGGTGTAATCAGTGGGTAAGCCCATTGACAGCAGTGGAACTGGGAGATCACACATCAGTGGAAAACACGCAGCAGATAGGCCAGGAAATCCCACCCCTCCACCCCATTGTATTTCATATACCCTTACTATTTGAACACGAAAATCTCATCAGGTTAATTCCTGTCCTACTTTTAGTTCCACCCAAATGTTTCTTCTAGAAGTTACAGACTCTCAAAGGTGCCTACACATCTTCTGAAATCAAAGCAATGTGTGCCACAGTTCTCAGGAATTCATTTTGATCCTCCTCATTATTTCTACTATTTTCAAGGCATGACATATTTTGGAGTCCTTCCACTAACATTCAGCCTGGCCACTCGTCAATTCTCAATGGGCTACATTCCCTTCTTGCTCAGTGACTCCAAACTCAGGAACTTCCCTTGTTTCTAATAACTCTCTGTTACTGGTCTCAGCTGTTTCAAGAACCCATTGCTTTATAGCATGGAAACAAGCCCTTTGGTCCAACTGAGGCCAGTTTTCTCTCTCTATCTGTGTTTGATAAATATATTACAAAAGGGTGCCTCCCCTGAAATCTATACACAACGTAACATACCTGGGATGTCCAACTAATTAATTTCTATGCCAAACTTGTTCTTTGATCTGAGAAGTGTATAGATACTGTAAGACCTTTCCTGATTTATGAGTTGTTTTTCTAGCTTTGATCTGGGGAAAATTACACATAATTTATAATCTTACTGTTGGACTCAGGTGGCTCCATTAATTATCCAATTCTCAAATTGTGACTGAATCTTTTCCCACCGCAGACTCAGGCAGTTAATTGCAGATCTTATTTACTTGATGCATAAAAATTTTTTGTCTTATCGCCATTGCTTCTTTTGCTAATTACTCCACATCTAGTGCCCTCTAGTTCTTGATCCTTGCACCAATGGGAACAGTTTCTCCTGATCGACTCCGGCCAGGACACTTATAATTTTGAAAATCTTGATTAAAATCATCTTTCAATCTTCCCTTAAAGGCCTTGATGATGAGCTTGAAAGTGATTTGTGCCAAAGCCTCCAGTCCTATGTCCTGGTTTGTGTCTGGATGCTCTCTTGTATCACTCCCTGAGAATTCCCACCTACCATCACTCTGCATGGTAGCACAGTGTTTAGCACTGCTGCTTCACAGTTCCAGGGACCTGGGTTCGATTCCTGGCTTGGGTTACTGTCTGTGTGGAGTTTGCACGTTCTCCTTGTATCTGTATAGGTTTCTTCTGGGTGCTCCCGTTTTCTCCTACAGTCCAAAGATGTGCAGGTTAGGTTGATTGGCCTGAGATCCGTAGGTTAGAGGGATCAGTGGGTAAAATAGGGCCTGGAGGGATTGTGGTCTTCAGTGCAGACTTTGTAGAGCAAATGGCCTCTTTCTGCACCAATGGGTTTCTATAATTCTATGTGTCAGTTGACTGGATTTAAGTCACCTCTCCCAACTCTGGAACAGCCTTCTGAACATTTCTCCCTTTCAGACCTGCTTCAGAGCCAGTTCTGCTGTGCAGTTTTCAAACACTCCGATATTTATTTATTTATTAGTGTCACACGTAGACTTACATTATCATTGCAATGAAGTTGCTGTGAAAATCCCCCAGTCGGTCCAGCACCTGTTGAGGTACACCGAGGGAGAATTTAACTTGGCCAGTGCAGCTAACCAGCACATCTTTTAAACTGTGGGAGGAAACCAGAGCACCCGGAGGAAACCCACACAGACATGGGGAGAATGTGCAGACTCCGCACAGAAGAGACCCAAGGCCAGGAATTAAACCCTGGTGCTGTGAGGCTACTGTGCCACCATGCCACCCTGTGCAATTTACAGCCCCATAAGCTCAGGTTACTCTTTGAGATACCAACATTTTTTCTCTGTGAAACCAGGCTTGCCAATGTGGCTGAGCCCACTCTTCTCCAAACTAGTGCAAAACTCACTCCCTTTCCCAAAAAATGACACGCTAGTGCGAACTGCATTACGTTTCACTTGTGAAAAGACACTCAGAATTTTTTTAAATTTTAGAAGAATCATTCAGCCTATTGAGCCTGCACTAACAACAATCCCACCCAGACCCTATCCCTATAAGCCACATATTTACCTTGTTAGTCTATCTGCCATGGTAAATTGCCCCTCAGTGTCAGGGAATCAACCTAACCCACACATCTTTGGATTGTGGGAGGAAACCGGAGCACCCAGAGGACAAGGGGAGAACATGCAAAATCCACACAGACAGTCATATATTCTGAGGCCGGAATTGACCCTGGGTCACTGATACTGTGAGGCAGTAGTGTTAACCACCGTGCTACCCTATCCCACTCAGGGCTGGATTCTCTAACCTCGTCCATGGCTGGGATTCTCCAGTCCTGCTGCAGTAAACGGAGATCTGGCTGAGTGCCAAATTTTCCATCCTCGCTGGCAACAACGGTGTGACCAATGAGATTGGAGAATTCCAGCCATATATTATTTGAAGATGCTCTCTAACTGCGGATTGCTGTTGAAAATGGAACAGCAGAAAGAGAAGAAAACATATCCATTTTAATATTCATGCTCTGCAATCCAAGGCCAGAATAACTTCTAGTATTTAAATACTGCAAAATCCAAAGTTCAGGGCATAGCTAAATATTCCTATCCTCCAAATCTTGATCAATATTCAAGCAGCCCAGAATAGACTGCCCTGTTGCATAGCAACACCAGGAGGAAAACAAATTTTTGTTTTACTATTTATGTAAAAAACAGTCTGAAACGCATGACATCATTGTCATGGTTGCATCCCATGTTTAAATTTCTACTTCTGTAATATCCGCCTCATTCCCATCATTTTCCTGTGCAAAGTCGCTCACTGTAGCAATGTGGCGAGTATGCTGCTTACTGCATTCCTCCATTTATTGCCAGCTTGGTGAGTGACAAGGCAGATTAATGAAAAGGTGAACCAGGGCTGAATGTGACATTTCAGATTCAGAATTTCTCATTTCCTACAGAATAAGAGCCTTTGAAACTTTATTGAAGTTCCGGATAACCTTGTGACACAAACTAGCTGAAATGTTCAACCGGAATTCACCTCCTCAGTAATCTGTTTGGCACAATCTCTCCCGGTTAATTTAATTTCATACTTTTCAGCGATGCAATACGAACCTTTGCCTTGTTGTGGTGCACCATAATCACTTGGCTGCTACGATATTATATTGCTTGTGGCTCATGTTGCCTTTATTGCCATTAGTGCCAGAAATCCCTGTGGTGTTGACATAACTTCAGTGCCTCGGCCTCATTCTCTAGCTCCTCTGCTGCTGTTTCAATGCCAGTATCTATAAATCAGTTCTTTATATAAGCACAATTTTCAATGGGAAAGCTAGCAGAAACCGACAGCGTCTTATCAGACAAGCAATTTAATCGAGAGAGTTACTCATGAAGAGAACTGTGTCTTGTTAAATGTCTGTTCAAAATAAGTTACTATTGCAAAGCCGGATCTCAGAAGTTTGTATTCACTGAGCAGATTAAAATAATTTACTATTGCCTACTCCCAGCTATCAAAGAGAAACCCACACCATATTGTGTGAAGTTATTTCGCCAATTTAATAAATATTCACAGAATCTCTGCAATGTAGAAGGATGCCATTTGGCCCATTGAGTCTGCACCAAATCTGACTGATACACACCCATTCATTACACACCCACTGATTGTACACTTACCCATTACGCATCTGCCTGTTGCACACCCACCCATTGCGCACCTGCCAATTATGTACCCACCCATTATGCTCCCAGTTTTATAAACTGCTTGTTAGACACACTTCCATTACATATCTTCTTATTACAAGTCCATCCATGACATATGCATCCATTAGAAATGTGCCCATTACACACATGCACATTACTCCTCTGTTTGATTTTTCACTGCATTGAAGGTAATAAAGAAAAATTAGGTGAAACATATAACCAGATAAATACATATTGATATCAGATAATCACTAATAAAACCAATAGGGAATCAGAGTATTTTTTTAATAGAGCAGATGAGAAGGTGGAATTTGTAACCACTAGATGTAGTTGAGGTAAATAGCAGAGATACAGTTAAGGGGAATTGGATGAATAAATGAGGTCAAAGGGAAGGATATATTTATTGATGGGTGAGATAAAGAGAGCTGGAAAGAGGTTTTCGTGGATAGGAACACCAGATCACCGGAGTAGGGAGCAGTTTGGCCTAATGTCCTGTTTCTGTATTTTAAATATTATAACCCAATCCATTGCTGAATTATGCCTCAGTGAAACTTCCTTGGCTCTCGAGATGTTTATTGGTGAAGTATTAGAGCCTACATGAGGTTTCCAGTCAAATCCTATGAATTTGTAAATATTGCAAGTTGCAATCATCAGCAAACCTCTGATCTTTTAAAATCGATTCTCGGGATTTCCAAGGTTGGCAAATTATTGCCAGTTCCTCGATGTCCTGAAGCATTTGTGCCAAGACCTCTCCTTGCATTGGTAATGGTTTGATAACACTGAATGGCTTGTTACATGTCTTTGGGAGTGGTTAAGTGGGACTGGAAGCTGGACGCACATAAAGGCCGTAACAGATTGAGTGGGATACTTTCTTCTCTAAAGGACAATAATTAGCTAGTTGTTGTTTTAACAATTTAACAGCTTTACGCTCTCTTTACTCTTGCATATTTTAAATATTTGATTTTCCTCAGAATAATGCCAAGATAACATCAGTTTATAAGTGTGCACGTACTTTATTGCAAGTGTTTTTATACAATGCTTTACAATATCTACATTATACTTCAGCCCTTAACTAAATGTGTTTGTTTACTTTGCTCTCAGTCAACACCCAGGTTTAACCTAACAAGCAGAGTGAGCATCAATCGGGTATCAGACTCACATAGTCAAACATAGAACGTCTTAAAATGACACTTGCCCCGTGGCACAACCACTGTATTATTGTTGCCAAAGATTATGGATCTATCCACTAATGAGGAAAAGGTATGAAATCTAATGCTTCCTAATTCGCCAGGTCCCCGTAACCCAAACAAATCAAAATAATGAATAAGAAACGGGTGCACAAATAGGTTGTGTTTCCAGACCTGGATTGCCAAGAACCATGGATTGTTTTTAAACCCTTGGGAGGGTTTCAAAGACTAATATAAAAATGCTGACATAAACATGAAGCTATGGAAATGTACTGTTGTATACACAGTAATGCAAAAATATTCAATTTAATAAAACCCACATCCTGTGAGATGATGAATTCAGAAATTCAACTTGCTAGTTGTCGGTATGGTAACAAATTGAAAGCAAACACCAGCAGACTCCCAGTGGAATCAAATACAACCTTGCAGTATTAGTTAGTTGTTCGCTTCAAAGAGGCCCAGATATCAGGGTTCCAGATTAAAAAATACACACTTTGGTGTTGACAAACGGTAATGGGGATGGTTCATTTAAAGCACTTTCCTCCCGCAAAGCAGGCCGAGGAAATGGTGGCTAGGGCAAGGCCGGGGAATAGCGGATCCCATCCCCACCACAGCAGCAAACAAATAGCATAGTGAAAATGCCAGGGTGTAACACTGACCAACCTCATTCCCACTGAACTCAAAGAACAAAGGAAAGTACAGCAGTGAAAGAACAGGCCCTTCAGCCCTGCACTGATTATGGTGCCCTAATTAAACTGAAACCGTATGCACTTAGAGTCCATATCCTTCCATTCCCAATCCCATCAAGGACCTGGTCATTTGGCAGGAGAATTGGAGATGGGCTGATCAGTTTGAAACAGGTACACCATTGCTCCAGGTTAGACTCTTGTAGCAGCTGGATTGACCCAAGCCAGTGGTTAGGTGTGTGCCACACATCTCTGCTGATTGGTATTGAGAAGTGTATTCTGCAGTGAGTGAAATTAGCCAGAAATCATTAAAGGGATCACTTTGGAACACTCAATACAGGTTCAGAAAAAAAAGTAATAAATTTAACATAATCAGAAAGAAAAAATTGCACTTGTGTTTAATCTCTTGGGGTCTCCAACTGCTTTCCAATCAGTGAGTGTAGTCACTGCTGTAATTTAAGAATACAGTGAGCAATATGCACTCAGCAAGTTCTCACTGATTCACAAAGGGACAGTGACCAGATCATTTGTCTTTTAGTGATATTAGTTATGAGATAAATACTGACCAGGACACTAAGAAGTATTTTACTCTTCTTTGAATGTACCAGAGAATCTTTTAAATCCAATCAAGAGGGTCAGCAAGGCCTCTGTTTAACCTCTCAACTGAGATTAAAGCACTCTCTCAGTGCCGCAGCACTCACTCGGTACCTTGAACCCATAACCTTCTTACTGAGAGCTGAGCTGACTGTCCGATAGGTGACAGATCAAGTTAGTCATCATTTTCTCCCAGTGTACCCTAGGAACTCTATAAGAAGAAGATCCCAATTCCATCCATACAACAACTTGCATTGACACAGCACATTTATTGTGGTTCAATATCTCCAAATGCTTTACAGGAGCAATAGCAACCTAGATCCTGATACCATATCACATACAGAAATTAGCACAGGAACCAAACACATTGTCAAAGAGTTAGATTTAAACAAACCCCTACTTGGGTTTAGGGCAGGAAATCCAGATCCAGACAGCTGAAGACACAGCCACTGAAGGTGGGATGATTAAAACAGGAGATGTGCAAGGGATGAGAATGAGAGATATCAGGTCTTACTCAAAGGGTTGTGGGACTGGAGGAGACTCCAGCACTAGGTGTACAATGCACCTCAGAC
Source organism: Sphyrna mokarran (assembly GCA_024679065.1). Classification (NCBI taxonomy): domain Eukaryota; kingdom Metazoa; phylum Chordata; class Chondrichthyes; order Carcharhiniformes; family Carcharhinidae; genus Sphyrna; species Sphyrna mokarran. The sequence continues at coordinate 113,056,460 of JAGIQG010000004.1, forward strand.
ACCAACTGATCTAATTAACTTCTCATAAATAACATCAGCCCAGAGTTCAATCAAGCTGTACACTCACCACTGCCAGTGAGACTTTGGGCCACTACGGTATTGAGAATGCAGCTCCTGTTCCACACACAAACTCTCAGAAAGGTGATTCAGCTGACTGCATGCGGTATAACAGAGCCAGAGATCCAATAGGTGGAGACAGGAGAGTACAGTTTACAGTTACAAAGAAACAATTAACATTAACTAATTGCCACCTTTATTTAATTGCCATTTTATTTTTAGCAATGATTTTCACACAACCGAGCAGTCACATTTTCCCAGGTTCATCTTCCTCCTCATCTTTTCAGAGCTGTGATTGGAGTGAGATCTGTGGGGAGAGAACTTCAACATCTGCTGCTGGCCACTCAAAGGCCAGTGAGTCACTCCTGCACGTTGTTGTACCTTTATTCTGACTGGGCCGATCACAGCAAGGTGCAATTTATACTCCAGTGTGTGACAGAGATGGATTTTACACCAAGTGACGCCATAAAACCATCAGCAATATTCTCCAGTCAAGTGCATAACAAACAGCACAAAGCTGCAGGCTTTCAATTCTCTGGATTTTGTGCTTCCTAAGTGATCGCTGCAGATCATTTTAAAAAGGGTCCATTTTAAATACTGTGGCTTGAATTTCACCAATTGGGTCGGGGCGGGGGCTGATAAAATGGTGACAGCAGATGACAGGAAGGAAATCTGACCTCTTCCTGCCACCATGGAAAATTTTCAAAGGTGGGAACAGCGGTGTCTGGATCACCTGCCGACCGGACACCAATTAACAGCCAGCTCATCAGCCTGCTGGCATTTTACAGTGTCGAGGTTCCCCATCCTTCGCACTATATAGAGTCAATAGAGTTTTACAGCACAGCAAGAGGCCCTTCTGTCCATCGTGTCTGGGCCAACCACCAAACACTGGTCTATTTACCAGGGTGACATGGTGGTTAGCATTACTGCTTCACAGTGCCAGGGACCCGGATTCGATTCCCGGCTTGGATCACTGTCTGTGCGGAATTTGACCTGCATGGGTTTCCTCTGGGTGCTCCAGATTCTTCTGAAAGATGTGCTAATTAAGTTCATTAGTCATGCTAAATTCTCCCTCAGTGTATCCCAATAGGTGCCAGAATTTGGCGACTAGGGGATTTTCACAGTAGCTTCATTGCAGTGCTAATATAAACTTATTTTTGACACTAATAAATAACCTTTATTCTAAGCCCATTTTCCAGTACGTGATCTGTTGGCTGTGAGGATACGTTTAGCTATATTGAGGTGACCTCCCTCCAGCTTTTTGAGGGAGTCAAGGTACTTTCATTTCTGGTTTTTCTCTGACCTCGATCAGCGAAGGTCACCCTCCACTTGCTCGAGGGGTTACCCCACCGATCAGCAATGAATATCTGCCTAACCCCTGTGGAGAATTAAAGGTTCCTGCAGGATGCTTCAACATTGAGGCTCCCTCTCTTTCCCTCTTACAATCTTGGCAGTGATCACCTCTGTCATTGTCTAGCCGAGTCTGTAGGGTTACTGAGCCTCTGATTGGGCCGAAAGACAGGACACCATTTGTAATTGGATGTTGTCCTTGGCAACGGCCTGTTTATTGGTGGCTGATTAAGTAGCTTCTACAGCACCGATTATTGCGGTCTCGGATGCACGTTTCATTCAGATGGTGGGACCCAAGGTTCATCAACGAAACTCCGCCTATTTGCTCCCACACGGACTAACATGCACAGGACAGGAGGAGACCTTTTACCCCTTTCAGCTTGTGCCATACTCAATGGGTTGAATTCTACAAGGTGCCAAATTCTCCACACTGCAATTCCGCAGCACCCCCAACCTGAGACAGGGAAGATTGGCTGCCCTGCAGATTGGAGGCTGGACTTCTGCCCTTCTGGATCAGGAAGCCTCACTGGGAAGAGTTGTATTCTTTCCTGACGTCATCATCATTGACAAGGCCAGTATTTATCACCCTTTCTTAGTTGCCGATGCACTGACCGGTTTCCGAGGCCATTTGAAAGGGTATTTAAGAGTCAATCACATTGCTGTGAATCTGGAGTCACATGTAAGCCTGATAAGGTAAGGATGGAAAATTTCCTTCCTGCTTTATTATTGAACCCTGTGGGCGTTTTCCAACAACTGATGATAGTTTCAAGGCCCCTGTTAGTGAGATTAGCTTTCAATTAAATTTAAATTCCACCAGTGACCATGATGGGCTTGAACCGGATTACCAGTCCAGTGGCATTACCATTAGATCGCTGTCTCCCCATCCATCAAGGCACATTGTGAGATCTCGAAGGGTTGCAGGCAGGAGAAAGTTGTGATATAGAGAACACACATTCATAGTGGATACAAGATGAGAAATCAGCCAGGAGAGAATTGGAAGTGACAAAATCAAGGGTGAGGGGATCAGTAGTGGATGAGTTGGGACAGAGAAGGAGATGGGTAATGTTACAGAGGGGAAAAGAGGAAGGCTTCTTGATGAAGAAGTCTATAGGATTAGAAACTCATCCAGAGTCCAGTAGGATGGCAGGGTTAAAAGCAGTCTGAATCAGTTTGCGACAGCGACCAATGAGAGGAATGGAACTGATTACAAGGGATCAGAGTTTGCAGCAGGGTCTGACAACCATGGCCAAGATTATCCAGCCCCATCACAGGACAATCGATGGCCGAACCAAAATTCCATTAACCTTCAGCAAGTCCGGATGATCCTCGTAGCAGGTGGGGATGGAAAATCCCGTCTAATGACTCAAGCCTTTCTCATAAATACTTTTATTCCCCTTTACTGCAAACCAGTTCCTAATTCTGGACAACTGATGATATGTTATTTTGAGAGAGAAACCTTAAACCTTCCATTTCAAGAATACGTACATTCAGGAAATACATTAAACCCGTGATTGGTAAAGTGATCCTTTCTAACACATCTGGATTTCTCTTAATACAACTAGACACTTAGGGAACATTTATGGATCTCAGTCACGTACAGTACGTTAAACATTTACAAAATAGCTTCCAGGCTGCTGAACTCTATTTAAACTGATATGCAGTTGGCATAATACATCGGCCCCGATTACATAAAGAGAGACGGAAAAGGGCAGGGAGGCTGGTGAAATCATGGATATGACCCACTGGAATTAATGGCAGTAGTACATTGTCATCTTTTCCTTCTCTACCTCACACGGCAACCAGAGAAATTAAAATTGTTGAATATTCAAGAGATGGGGGAGTCTGGGCGTCTTTGTAGCATGATGAGGAAAGATTGGGGTGGGGTGGGGGCGTGAAAGTTTTGCTTGAGGGGCCTATGGGGCAGTGGTAGGTGGGATGGAGGGGCAGGGTAGTGAGAGGGGGAGCACTCCTATCCACTTGACTCAGAAGGCCATGGTACAAAATGCACCTCTCTGCCTTTGCCTCCCTCTCACAGCTCAGTTTCCTCAGGCCCAGGTAACACCCATGGGGACTGTGTGGCGAATGTTCATGAATTGTCCAGCTCCTTGCACAATGGAACAGTCAAACTGCACAAAAATCTGAATGCCTCTGTTTCTGTAAGGCGTGGGATCTGAGGTTCTTTATCGTCATGGTATCCTATATTATAGTCACATGCAAAATAGTTGGGAAGCATCCTTTCGATTAGCTATTTGTGCTGAAGATTCAATGAGATTGTGAGTTATCAAACAGCAGAGAGGAAGATTATTCAGCCCATCTTTCCTGTGCTAGCTCTTTGAACAATCTATCCAGTTAGTCCTACTATCCCATGTTCTTTCTTCACCAACTCTGCACATTTTTTCTTTTCAAGTATTTATCAAATCCCTTATGGGAAGTTTCGATTGAATCTGCTTCCACCGTCCTTTCACACCGCAGATCACAACAACTCACTGTGTTAAAACAAACATCCTCCTCATCGCCCTCTCTAAGGACCTTAAATCAGTCTCCTTTGAATACTGATTGTCTTTGTCAGTGGAATGAGTTCTTCCCTTCCTCATCTGTCAAAACCCCCTAAACCTGCCTTTCTGGAAAGAGAACAATTCTAGCTCCTGCAATCTTTCCATGGAAGCCCTTATTTCGGACACGCTTCCAAAGCCTTGGCATCTTTCCTAAATTGTGTCGCCCAGAGAATTGAACACCAGCAGAGTTGAATTATGTGAGTAAGTTCAGAAAGTGTTGAAAGCAGGCTGCCTTTGAGCTGCTGTACTACATGGGCATCTACCTGCAGCACCCATTATGTTAAACAGGCAATGCCACTACAACAAGGTCAGAATGCACTCAAATTGGTTCGAATACCCAGTGGGCAAGCAGATTGACTTCAAAGTCATCTCCAGCTAAATATTGCACATTAACTGAAATGAAATGCAAACAAGATAGACAGATAGATAAAAAGGAATTAAGATTTTCTGAAAGGTTAACATTCATGAATTTATGTGTAAGACAGCAATAAAATTCTTATTCATAAATATAACTGGTGTAATTAAGGAAAGCTCCCAATTTCTCAATTTTATTGACATTAATCTGAGACTAATTAATTCTGATATTCTGAAGAGGATATTACTGGATTAAGTGTAAGTGTCAGTTAGGTTTATAATATGATGCTGGCTAAATTAACACAAATCACATGTTGGACAACCTGGCAGCAATTAACGATGTGGTGTTCAGGCACACTTTCATTTGCAAGTTGCTCTTTGGCTTTATTGTATTTACCCTCCTCCGTCTTCATGGGGAGGCAAAGGTGTAGTGGTATTGTCATTCAACTAGCAATCCAGAGACTCGGAGTAATATTCTGGGACCCACGTTTGAATCCCACCATAGCAGATGGTGAAACTTGAATTTAATAAAAATCTGGAATTCAAAGTCTACTGATGACTATGAAACCATTGTCAGTTGTCATAAAAAAAACCATCTGATTCACTAATGTCCTTTAGGGAAGGAAATCTGCCATTCTTACCTGGTCTGGGCTATAGCAATGTGGTTGACTCTTAATTGCCCTTAGGAATGGGCAGTTAATGCTGGCCTGTCAGTGATGCCCAATCCCATGAACAAATTAAAACACTAATCCTTTCACACCTGGATGACAAACGGCAATTTATCAATTTCAAGGAGCATTTTTTTAAATGATTTTAGTCAGTCCAAATTTATCTCTCACTTGTAGCTTTCCTGGGGCAGATGGTGCAATTGGTCTCCAGCAAATTCCATCTGAATGACGCCGTGTGGAACTTGACACGTGGAGGCCAGACTGGGTAAGGAAAGTAAGTTCCCTTCTCCATGAAGGACATTCATGAACCAATTAGGTTTTTGAAACATTTCAGCAGATGTCATGGACTAGATTTATTGAATTCATTTTGCACAAGTGGCATGTTAGAATATTAATTCATGACCTTGGGATGTTGATTCAGTACAGTAACCACTGCACCTATTACAATCAGTTCACCTACAATTTCCTAACTTATCTCCCAAATGCTTACTTTTTTAGTTCTTTCATGGGATAGGGATGTCACTGTCAAAACCAACACTTGTTGTCTATCCTTAATTGCCCTATGAAAACAGTTCACATTGCTGTGGGTTTGGATGGTAGGTCTCCTTCCCTTAAAGGCCACCAGTGAATTAGACATTTCCTTTTTACAACAATCGATTACAGTTTCAAGGTCATTATTGCTGAGACTCGCTCCAATTCCAGATGTTTTAAATTAATAAATTGAACTAATTAATTGAACCTTAAGTTGCTCAACTGCCATGGTGAACACTTGTCCTCAGAGTATTAAACTGGGTCTCTAGATTCCTAGTCCAGTGATGTTACAATTATTCTTAACTTACATGTTTTTAGAGTGATAACAGTCTTTCTAGAGTAGACCTGGAGAAGATTTTTCCCATTGTGAGGGGGTCCATAAACATAATAAATTAAGACTAATAAATACTAATAAATTATAAGCGGCGAGTTACATAGAAACGTAGAAGATAGGAGCAGGAGTCGGCTATTCGGCCCTTCAAGCCTGCTCCACCATTCATTATGATCATGGCTGATCATCCAACTCAACAGCCTGATCCCACTTGTACCCAATGTCCTTTGATCCCCTTCAACCCAAGAGCTATACAGAACTCTTTCTTTAGAAAAGATTTTGGCCTCAACTGCTTTCTGTGGGTAAAGAAATTTTTCCTCATCTCAGTCCTAAAAGATTTACCCCTTATCCTTAGACCCCTGGTTCTGGACATGCCCACCATCAGGAACATCCTTCTTGGATCTACCCTGTCCAACGTGGGTGGCACCCAATGTAAAGAGTGGGGGGATACCCAGTGTAAAGAGATGGAGGGCATCCAATGTAAAAAGGCCACTGCTGCAGGTTCTCCCTCCACTCCCACTGGAGACCGAAACCCAATTATACTTGGGCTTCCCCATACCTCAAAATTCCTCATGCCAGCCCTAAGTTCCCATGTATTATTTTTCCACTTCCAAGTGGTGGAGGTCACAGATTCAGAAAGTGCTGTTAAAGGAGGTCTGGCAAATCGTTGCAGCACATCTTGCAGTTGCTGCTAAAGACTCAGACCCTTATTCACCACAGATTGACAAGGAATTGACTCATGCTCAAATAGTTCACGACCACTTGTTGACTCAGCAGTTCTTTAGCATTGTGGAGTGTCCCTTCATGACAATAATAAACTTGCACAGAGGAATAGATAGATATACACCAGTATTCATATTACCAGACTTGTCATTTGAGAGACCTGGACTAATAATTGAGTTGGAACTCTGAAAATCTGAATTCAAATCTCCAAAGAAATCTGTAACTAAAAATTGAAATCAGTAACAGTAACTATAAATCTGTCGGATTGTTGTAAAAACCCATCAGGTTCATGAACGCCCTTTCGTTGGGGGGGTCCAACCATCCTCACTGACGTCAGGTTCTATGTGTGATTCCAGTCCCAATGTAGATGGCACTGAACAGAATTGTACAACGATGGGCAATAAAATCCAGAATGGGCAATGCCATCAGTATTTTAAAAAATTCATTTATGGGACACGGGCATTGCTGGCTGGCCAGCATTTATTGTCCATCCCTATTTGCCCTTGTTCAGAGGCAGTTAAGAGTCAACCACGTTGCTTTGGCTCTAGAGTCACACATAGACCAGACCAGGTAAGGACAGCAGATTTCCTTCCCTGAAGGACATTAGTGAACCAGATCAGTTTTTCTGACAATGAACAATGGTTTCATGGTCATCAGTAGATTCTTAATTTCACATATTTTTCTTGGATTAAATTCCACTATCTGTCATGGTGAGATTTAAACCTGGGTCCTCAGAGCATGAGCTGAGTTTTCAGATTAATAGTCTAGCAATAATACCACTAGTCTCCTCCCCAGTGAATTCACTCAGAGAATGAATGCTAAAAGTATTCTCTACAGGAAATGGGTTCCACATTGGCCTGGAGTACCACAGCCTTCGATTCACATCCAGGCACTGCAGGACTGGCAAATGCTAAAGTCATGGGCCTGCCTCTCTCCTGAAGTCAAATTCTAAATAAAAATCTATTTCATAATTTCCCACATTATTCATTGGCTATGAGGTACATTGAGATGTCTAGAGTTAAGTAGGGTTCTTTCTTTCTGTTTAATTTTCCACCCAGTGTTTTCTATTTTGGTTCTATTTATTCTTTTGCAGTCGCTTCAATTTTTCAAATGGATTAGTGGAGCAATTTTATTTTTGGATATGGTAAGTAGGGCTAAATTACTCTGTCCTCGTATAATAATATCCAGTTTGCAAAAGAAAGTCGTGCAGGATGAGTTGTTTTGTTAATGGGATGTTCACAGGCTTTGATTAATACGAACAGAAGCGTTTGAAAGAGGCTGTTTAGCTCATTTCAAGCTTCATCGCAAACATGCCAAAAGGTAATGAAGAATCTTGCTTAATGCCACCTGCTGCCCCAGCCTGGTCTACTGAGGGAAGATTATTTATAACAAAATGTCCAAAGGTCAGGAAATAATGACCTCTCCTTTTTCCCCCATGGTCAGTCCAATTCTCACTGATCACATGTGTAACTACTGCACTGAAATGGCTCACTTTTCAACTGTTTAACAGTAATTATTGCCAGGCCTGTAAAGCCTGTACCTTCCATTCAGTCACAAACTCACTTTTTGAGCCATGGATTCTTCCTCTGTCTCTTACGTCTGAGCCGCCTGTGGCTGACCTAAACTTCCACACACTCAGCATCCAATTGACACTAGAGTCATAGAGGTTTACAGCATGGAAACAGGCTCTTCAGCTTAACTTGTCCATGCCACCCTTTTTTTTAAACTCCGAAGCTAGTCCCAATTGCCCGCATTTGGCCCATATTCCTCTATACCCATCTTACTCATGTAACTGTCGAAATGCTTTTTTAAAAGACAAAATTCTACCCACCTCTACTACCACCTCTGGCAGCTTGTTCCAGACACTCAACACCCTCTGTGTGAAAAAATTAGCTCTCTGGACCTTTTTGTATCTCTCCCCTCTCACCTAAAGCTTATACCCTCTAGTTTTAGACTCCCCTACCTTTTGGTAAAAGATATCTAGCTGATCTATGCCCCCCGTTATTTTATAGACCTCTGAAAGATCACCCCAAACCTCCTACCCACCAAGAAAAAAAATCCCAGTCTATCCAGCCCCTCCTTATAACTCAAACCATCAAGTTCCAGCAGCATCCAAGAAAATCTTTTTCTGCACTGTTTCTAATTTAATAATATAAGCTGAGCTTCAAACCTGAAAATATTTCCCATCGCAGAAAAACCCCTATTTCCACCCCAATAATATCACTTCCCCATCTTAACTTATCTGCTGCTGGAACCTTTGTGTTTTTGATATCTCCAAAGTCAGTTATCCAGCCTCTTCGCTTCCACTCTCCATAAAACTCAGCTCATCCAAAACTATGATCTCTAGAGATAAAATACTGTGGATGCTGGAAATCTGAAATAAAAACAGAGTGCTGGAAAAACACAGCAGGTCTGGCAGTGTTTGTGAAGTGAGAAAGAGAGGCCGGAATCCTCCAAGCGTTCATGCCCTACTCCCGCTGCCAGCGAGGATGGAGAGTTTGGATTCAGCCAAATCTCTGTTCACTGCAGCGGGACCGGAGAGCATTGTGGATCCTGTGGATTCTCTGGCCATTCACCCTAGCGGAATTCTCTGGTCCGGCTGACAACATAACCTCGCCCGCAGGTTTCCAGCTGGCATGGGGTGACATAAATGAGAATTCCCATTGACAGTGGCAGGACCAGAGAATCAAACCACTAGCAAACAATGCACCACCTCCCAGCAGCAGGGAACATACAGCTAGGAGGTTAAAGAACTCACCCCATTGTTGACATTCAGCATCTGTAAGACTTCTCCAGAAATCTGAGCAGCATGTGCGTACAAGTTCCGAGGCCAACTGTGAACTGTAGTTCCCAAATTCCCAAATAAATATATTAATTCTAAAAATTGCAGATCATGAAAGAATGAGTCAAAATGAAGCCTTTTACCTCAAGCAGGTTTATCTTCAAGACAGCTCAGTGGAACAACAAGCTCTCAATTCCTTCCACACCTCACTGTTCCAACTCTCTCCATTTGTTGGTGAGCCATTCTTTAATTGGCTCATGCAGTGGGACTGCCATGCAGTGGGATTGCTGATACATTTGCAAACTATTGGAGTTTCACAACACTACAAAAACGTATAGTCAGTGATTGTACGATGTTTTAAATGGGAAAAGAGTAAGTGAAGCTAAAGGTAGTCCTCTGGAGAGTGAAGCTGGGGAATTGAAAAACTTCCCAAATGTACTTGAAAATCAAGAGATGAAATTGAGGGAGGAATTTAAAATAATCACCATTATTGGGAAAACATTCCTGAAAAAAGTAGTTGGGGAGAATCTTACCAGCTGATAACACTCTGCTGCCAGAGCAGTGAGGACAATGAATTTGGTGCCCAGCTAGATCTCCATTCACTGCAACAGAATCAGAAAGGGCTGCTGGCTTGAACAGCCGTAAGATGCCATCCTTGGACTTAATGGCTGACAAATCCCCAGGACCAGATGGCCTTATTCCTAGGGTCTTGGAAAGAAGAGATTCACTTATCTGGCCACCCAGAACCCTCTGTACTGCAACATTCTATAGTATCTCTCAATTTAAATAATGTTCTACATTTCTATTCTAACCACCAAAGCGAACAACATCACATTTTCCCATATTATACTCCGTTCTTATACATATTGCCCATCTGCTTAACCTATTCTATCCCTTTGATATCCTTCTCAAAACACTGTCTCTTACCTACTTTGCATCATGGATAAACAGGGTTAAATTAAGTCCCAAATTCCATCTGTCCTTCAAATCACAGATGGTACATGTGATTTTTTTTTGAGTGACAATAATGATTTGTTTCAGACAAACAATTTGTTTCGGACAAATATAAGCCAATGCCCTGAACAATCAATAGATCACGGAGCAGTTTTGAAGGGTCCGCACTTGAAATGTTACCTGAACTGATCTATCTAAAGGCACTGCACTCTGCTGCTATTGCGGTGCTTTATGCTTTAACCCAACTCTATGTGACATGAGTTAATTAACCCACTTTTACAAAGTCAGAAGCTGAGAACAAGCAGAGTGGCACAGTGATTAGCACTGCTGCCTTACAGCGCCAGGGACCTGGGTTCAATTCCTGGCTTGGGTCACTGTCTGTGGGGGTTTGCACATTCTTCATGTGAATATGTGAGTTTCCTTCCACATTCTGAAAGACATGCTGGTTATTTGCATTGACCCAGATAGGTGCAAGAGTGTGGCGACTAGAGGAATTTCACAGTAACTTCATTGCAGTGTTAATGTAGGCCTTACTTGTGATCAATAAATGAAAACTTAAAAAAAAATCAATGTAAGCAAGAATTTATTTTCAACCGCAAATATCACCAACAATTAGGATGTAAGATGTGGCATTGAAAAATATGAGTAGTTTAAGGTAAATGCTTCATACTTTCCTAACTAATTAACTTCTATAAAACAATAGCAAGTAGTAAGTATCTGCTCTGCGTGCGGCTTTTCCTGCAATGTGTGAGACAGTGACAAAGTCTTATTAGATCTTCTCTTAAAATATTCAGCAAAAGAGGCCAAGGAGCCTTGTTGTGATAATCAATAACGTTGAACAGTTGTGCCTTAGGGTAACTTATTTTTTCACATCACAGCCCTACATGTCGTATCTGGAGATTTCTTTGCAACACTACAAATCATTAGACCGATCGAGGTGCCAGATTTCCAGTTTGAATTTAGGTGGTCACTTTTCCCAAAACAATTTAAAGTACATGATCTTTTGTGCAGTGTCAAAAATCATTAAAACACAGAAACCCTTGAGTGCAGGAGCAGGCCATTTGGCCCATCGAATCTGCACCCACAACAGTGAATTGCATTGATGTTGCACATTCTTATTACTTTATCGTCTACTCCACCCAATGAACATTCTTTGCCGAGTATTCCCAGTTCAATCCGTGTCAGCAGCTGAGACAATCTCCCTTTTACCACACAGGAATAGATGGAGGCCATTTGGCCCCTTAAGCCATTTAATTCAAACGTGACCTATCTATGCTTTCAATTTACTCACCACCCTTGGTTTCGTGATCCTTAATGTTATGGGCCTGTTATAAATCTATCAATCCCAGATCTGAAATTTTTACTTGATCCACACCCAGGCTCTGCAATATTCAATTAGAGAGGGTTCCAGATTCCCACTCCTTTTTCCCAAAATTATCCCTGAATGATCTTGCACCAATTCTAAGGTACTGCCTCCTTGTTCTGGACTCCCCCTCACCTGTCTGTGTATTTATTTATTTATTAGTGTCACAAGCAGACTTACATTCACACTGCAATAAAGTTATTGCGAAGATCCCATTGTTGCCATACTCTGGCGCCTGTTCGGGGACACAGTGGGAGAACTTAGCATGGCCAATACAGCTAACCAGCACGTCTTTCAGCCTATGGAAGGAAACTGGAGTACCCAAAGGAAACACACGCAGACAAGGGGAGAATGTACAAACTCTGCACAGGCAGTGTCCCAAGCCAGGAATTGAGCCCAGGTCCCTGGCGCTGTGAGGCTGCAGTGCTAATCACTATGCCATCCCTAGGAAATAGTTTCACAATTTCAATCCTATCAACTCTTTTAATCATTTTTTAACACCTCAATCAAATTACTCTTAATCTTTTTTATACTAGCAACTAGTTTAGTCTGTGTAATCTGCCTTGATAATGTAGTATCACTGTTGATGCATGAAGGAATATCTAATATACATATTTATTTGTCAGCTGAACAAATTTATAAAGTCTTCTTTTATGCTTTTCAAAATGGACAATTACTGAGCTAACAAGATGGTTCCAGTTGATCACACACTGGCTTCCAGACATTTCTGAGCAGTTTCAAATTTAACAAAGGTTAACATTTCAAATATCTGGAATGTAACACTCCTTGCATTGCGTCAAGGTTCCAGCCAAGGTAACACAACGGCCCAACAGACAATTTGTCTGCTCCAGCCAACTTCACCCAGACAGCCCGTTACAGATCCTGATCTCCAATAATAAGAAGCATTAACTGTTCCAACACAATTGGTTTCAACAAGAAGGCCTTGGTTAACAATCCCAAACCATAACTGAAATTTGGACCAACTGACCTGCTTTAATTATCAGTCCTGGGGCCTCATAGTTATTGTTTCACCTCAAATCGTAGAATCCTACAGTGCAGAAAGAGGCCATTTGACCCACCTAGTCTGCACCAACCACAATCCCACCCAGGCTTTATCCTCATATCCCTACATATTTACCCACTAATGCCTCTAACCTATCCATTCTGGGACACTAAGGGACAATTTAGAATGGCCAATCAAACTAGCCCACACATCTCTAGACCTGGTTCAATTCCTCTGGTGAGAACAGGTCTCCAAGCAACAGCCTGTGCTGTCTATCATCGAGCAGATGGCAGCAGGAAGAACTCTGGCTGCCCTCATCAAAACTGACAACTGATGGAACCTTGGAACTCGTGACCCCAGATTAACTCACTCCATATATCTTTTCCCATCATGGAAGTCTCACTCTGAAAAGGTGGATCTGCCTACGATCAATCAGCATCCTCTCGGAAGAAACCTTTCATTAGACTCTGATTCTGAGATTCTGGACTCTGAATACACATAAAACCTCTCGCCGGTGTTTTTTGTTGTGATATCTCTTCCTTTTCCTTATCCTCCATTTATTGTGTGAATGTAAAAAGGGTGGATAATGCAAAACCCCCACACACATGCAAGCACGTATGTGTGCTTGCGTGAGTACGTAAAATAAACCAGAGGATTGTTAGCCTGTGGAACTCTCATCCAGTAAGAAGTCTCACAACACCCAGGTTAAAATCCAGCAGGTTCATTTGGCAGCACAAGCTTTCAGAATCTCATTCCTTCTTCAAGTGAGTGAGAAGTTGTGTTCACAAACAAGGCATTTCTTGACACAAACTTTATTTACAAGATAATGGTTGGAATGTGAATCTTTATAGGTAATTAAGTCTTAAGATTGTCTGCATACATGTGCCCTGTTTGTGAACACAACTCCTCGCTCACCTGAAGAAGGAGCGAGACTCCGAAAGCTTGCGCTACCAAGTAAACCTGCTGGATTTTAACTTGGTGTTGTCAGATTACTTACTGTGCTTACCGCAGTCCAATGCCAGCATCTCCAGCTCATGAATTCTCTTCCCGCAGAGAACAGTGGAGCTGGCTTCATTGGATAATTTTAAAGCTTAGTTAGAAAGACTCTTGATTAACAAGAGATTTGATTTATTATTGCCATACAGTATTGTTTCTCGCATACTACACAGAAAAGTACCATTTCTTGCATACTATACAAAGCATACTGTTCATAGAGAAGGAAAGAATGACAGAGCACAGAATGTAGTGTTACTGTCATAGCTAGAATGTAATGAAAGATCAACTTAATGCAAGGTAGGTCCATTCGAAAGTCTGACAGCAGCAGGGAGGAAACTATTCTTGAGTCAGTTGGTACGTAACATCAGAATTTTGTATCTTTTTCCGAAGGAAGAAGGTGAAAGAGACAATGTCCGGGGTGTGTGGGGTCCTTAATTATGCTGGCTGCTTGCCAAGGCAGTGGAAAATGTAGACAGGGTCAATGGATCTGGTTTGTATGATGGATTGGGCTACATTCACGATCTTTTGTAGTTACTTGGTCTTGGGCAGAGCAGGAACCAGACCAAGCTGTGACACAGCCAGAAAGGATGTTTTCTATGTTGCATCTTTAAAAGTTAGCGAGAGTTGTAGCTGACATGCCAAATTTCAGAGAGTCAGAAGTGGGTAGACAGGAAAGTAGAGTTAAGGCACAACCTAATCTTGATCTTATCAAATGGTGAAACAGACATCCAGGGCTAAATGGCCTTTTCCTGCTCCATGTTTCTATGTGTGTAAAGTTTTGGTCACTGCCTTGATATTTGCTGAGGAGACTTGGTGTCATATTTTGTCTATCAAAGCTCTGTGAAGTATTTTAGTATGTTTTATTATGTTAAAGGTGCTGTACAAAACACAGTTTGGTAGTAGTTATACTTTTGAGAGGGGTGGGAAATCAGAACTGAACACAAGGTTTCAATATCATGCAACCTATAAATGTCCTTGAAGTGTCAGATTTAAGCCACTCGAGAACAGCACACCATCGCTCAGTGTCCATTTATCACTTTCTTGACTTCTTCCCATTTTACATCCAGACAACATGCTCCAGCCACTGGCTATACATCAGCAACAATCATAACCTTATATTAACAGTTATTGGAAGGGGATGTACTTCAGCCAGAAAAGAGTTCACAGAACACAATTGTTCTGCAGCGTAAGGTTAATTAGACGCAATCCCATTATTGATTGCTGCCTCAATTATCTGCAGGAGTTTTCAATGTACTTTGGGTTTAATCTTATATCAACCAACAGACGTATCATTGAGTGAATTTAAATGATTTTATAATTTTTATATTCTGTGAGGCATAGAGTATAAAAGGATGGAAATTCAATTTTTATAAATCATTGGCTGTCCCCCATTGGAGCACTGTGATCAATTCTGGATCTTTCACTTCCAGAAGAGCAGAGAGGGATGGAAGAGATTTACCAAGATGCTACCAGGAATGTGCACCATGGTGTCCTGGGGCTGGCATGGCTAAGATGGGCTGAATGGCCTCTTTCTGTGCTGTAACTTTTCAATAAGGGGCTCAATGGAATTATTTCAGTTTTGGGGAGACTCTGGAGAGCGGGGAAAGGTAAGAGGGGATTTAATGGAGGTTTCAAACATAAAAAGGGGGATTTTCCAGTCACGCTCACCCTAAGGTCAACAGAGCTTTGCATGGTCCATGCTTCACATGCTGCAATTCCCATAGAAAGAGGGACAGGAAAATTCTGCCTGAAGTGTTTTTATTGGCCTGAATTTTCTGTTTCCCACTGTCCAAAGAAGATGTAGGGAACCATTCACCGTGGACTGGTACCATATGAAATGAAAGATGAATTAAGAACTTCGGAAAGGAATATACACTCAAAGGGTAAAGCTTTACAAGACTGTGGGGAAGGAGTAGGATGAGTGGGACAAATGGGAAAACTGTTCCAAAGAGCTGGCACAGGCACAATGGACAGAATGTCCTTCTGTGTTGTACCATTCAATGATGGCCCAATCTTTTGGTTCTCTATTTGGTTTTCAGTCAATCAACACTGCAGCTTTGGGCTGTTAATAAAATAATTCCACACCAGTCATGGCTAGAAGAATCCAATAATTTGGACTTCAATGGGACTTCAGAATTCCACTTCATCAGGCCAATCAATCAGGCTTCTTTCCAGGTTGGAAACATTGGAATTTCTAGAGAATTATAGACCAAGATCAATTCAATTCACCATCTCCCACAAAGTGAGCAAAATCACCAGTGCTGGAGAGATGGCCGAACCCTTGGCCCTGTTACCCTCTGGCCCAGTTAGCCTTTCAAGTTACAATCACTATGACATGTCTCAAATTGATCAGACATTGTAAACATCATTTTGTTTACCCCTTATCCTCAAACTATGATCCCTAATTCTGGATTCCTCCATCATTGGGAATATTCATTCTGAATCTAATTGAGTCACTGATTGAGGAAAGCAAGAATACTTTTCATCTGATTCATTTTTATTCATTCAAGGTGGTGGGGAACTGACCTCGTGAACTGCTGCAGTTCATGTGGTATGGGTACACCTACAATGCTGTCAGGGAAGGAGTTTTTTTAGACTTTTTAGAACTGAGATGAGGAGAAATTTCTTCACCTAGGGGTGGTAAATCTATGGAATTCACTACCACTGAAAGTAGTTGAGGCCAAAACGTTGTCTGATTTCATGAAGGTATTAATTATAGCTCTTGGAGTTAAAGGGATCAAAGGATACAGGGAGATCAGGATATTGAATTTGATGATCAGCCTTGATCAGAATGAATGGCGGGCCAGGTTCAAAGGGCTGAATGGCTTACTCCGGCTTCTGGTTTCTATGCTAATGAGGCTTAACTTCCAATCCACCTCCCATGCTGCATTGTTGGCAGCTTCTCTCCTTCATGGAAACAATTCAGATGTGAAACATGCACGGCAAATTCCATCACTTCTTTCCTTTGATCCGGATCTGCTTTATGATGGCGGGAAACATGAAATTCCAGGCAGGATGAAGAGAAAAAAAAGAAAGTTTGATGATTGCATCCATCAGTGATCAGCTGCAAAATTGGACATTACTTATCTCTCAAGATGCACCGTTCCAATTCGCCAAGTCTCCTTTCACAACATCTCCCAAATTTCTGACTTTAAAACCTAGGACAAGAGAACCAGCACACGAAAACACCATGACCTGAAAGTTCTTCTCCTCGCCAAGTCTAACCTAACTTTAACCCTCAGTAGCAGCTGTGTGTACTATCTATAAGTTGTACCACAGCAATTCACCAAAAATCCTCAAACAGCACTTTGCAAACCCACTTCCATCTAGAAGAACAAGGGCAGCAAATACATGCGAATACCACCACCTGGAAGTTCCCCTTCAAGCCACTCAGCATACTGACTTGAAAATATATCACTATTCCTTCACAGACACTGGATCAAAATACCGAAATCCCCTCCCTAATGGCATTGTGGATCAACCCATAGCACATGGATTAGACAGCTGAAGGCATAGACACTAGTAGTGAAGAAATTTAAAGTGGGGAGGCACAATAGATCAGAATTGGAGGAACACAGGTATCTCAGAGAATTTGGAAGGCGATGGCCTAATCGTTGCTAGATTATTAACCTAGAAATTCAACTAACGTTCTGGGGAACTGGGATCAAATCCCACCACAACAAATGGTGGAATTTGAATTCAATTAAAACTATCTGGAATTAAGGAGCTACTGATGGTCATGAAACCATTGTCGACTGTCGGAGAAACCAATCTGGTTCACTAATATCCTTCAGGGAAGGAAATCTGCCGTCCTTATCTGGTCTGGCCGACATGTGACTCCAGAGCCATCGCAATGTGGTTGTCTCTCAACTGCCCTCAGGCAACAAAGGATGGGC
This sequence comes from Sphyrna mokarran, assembly GCA_024679065.1. Lineage (NCBI taxonomy): Eukaryota > Metazoa > Chordata > Chondrichthyes > Carcharhiniformes > Carcharhinidae > Sphyrna > Sphyrna mokarran. Next base: position 113,074,023 of record JAGIQG010000004.1, read on the forward strand.
AATAAATATTGGCCAGCCAGTGATGCCCATGAATCACAAATGAATAAAAAAAATTGTAGCGCTGCAGAAAGTTATTGAAATTGGGATGGATGAGATGATGTAAAGATTGAGAACCAATGGGGAAAATTTTCAGATGCTGCTCACCACAGGAATCATAGTGGGCAGAAGCTGGGTGAGTGGGGGGCACAGATAATGCAAAGGTCCATTGAACTTGGGCAGGATTTTACTGTTTTGGGAGAAGTGTGGCTAGAAAATCCCACCCATAGGTAAATGGGATTTGGTACCATTTCAGATTGGGCAGAATTCCAGATGAGCTGAAGCTTATGAAAGGAAAGATGGGAGACTGGAACTGAAGACATTGGAATGGCCAATTCTGGAGTTAATAAAGGTTTCAGCAACAGAAGCAGGTCATATTGTGCAAACTCTGTGTCAGTATTCATCCTTCATGTAAGTAGCGATCCTAATCCCATGTGCTCAACATGCTTCAATATTCTTTCATATCCCTTACTTTCAACCACCTATCAAACCTATTCTTAAATATTGTCATCAGCTCTGCTTAATCCCTGTGTCTGGTAAAATCTTTGTGTTTCTTGTGTACTACGTCTTAAAGATCTCAAGATATGAAACTTGTATCTATTGGCCTGCTTTTAATCCATTCAAAATCTTGCACAAATTTAAAATTGAGCCCTATGGACCCTTATCTTATGCCCCCCAAAATTGGAAACAACCTTTCTCTCCTGTTCCTTCTATTGACAATTTTTAAGATCTCAATATAATAATTGCTTAATTTCTCAATTTCTTAATTGCTTATAAAAGTGACAACGCTGACTTTTCCAAAATACTCTTCACAGTAAATTCCCAAACCAGGTAGCATCTTAAGTGAGCTGCAGTATACAATTTCTATTGTTCCAACATCTTTCCCACAGTGTGAACCCCAGAAATGTCCATGTGCTCTTAATGAAGTGTATTCCAGATTGAAAATTATATCTAGACTTCTATATTTTGAATATAACACCCTGGGGTGTTATATTCTTTTCTATTTTATATCTGGAGTTGGTATGAAAGCATTTTTTACTATCTGTACCTGCTTGGCATACCTGTGATCTCAAGCGGAGGGACAGGCGAGGTGATATCACCCAACAGCAATCCTACCAATTGGTTTGTCCCCAGATTTCAGACCAAATATCAATCAGGACAGGAATAGATAGGTTAACATTCAGGAAATGCTGACTGCCTGTTGATATTCCAATCTCTGTGGGGAAAGCAACAACTAAGAATGTCTTCATCTTTCCCATTTTCATTTCACAGACGTTCTTTATTTATTTATGACGATGGTTTTCACTGAATCAGTGAAAGAATAGTACAAAAGGAGCGGTTTTGTACTAAATTTTAAATGGCTGGTGAAACTGCAATCTAAATATCTCCACTAATCATCCTCACCCGTTTTGTTCCCGCATTCAGAGCGGAACCATTTTATGTAACTACCTCACATTTATCGACAGCGAATCCTTCCTGCCACCTTTTGACCCAATTCCACGACCATTTCAAAATTCCCTTTCAGCTTTCTTTGGCAGTTTATAATTATTTACAATGCAAATTTGGAGACCATTCCCTCCAGCCCGAGATCCAAATCATTGACGGACACAGAGAACAGGCATTGCCCATAAACGAGAACCCTTTGGGACATCACGACCACTGGCAACCACTTCCAATAAACAAATTCTCTTTGGATATTTTTAGCTGTTATATTTTTGTTGCGCTCCCATTTTCCTCTGTGATTCATACAAAGCAGTTATAAGAGATCGTGTGAGTGTGTGTTGGGTATAACAAACTTTTCCCATTCAGTGTGATGGATCATTTATAAAGAGGATGGCAGGCGTTCAGGAGAGGGCGAGGAAGATGCTGCAAACGCTACAGGGAGGAGGGAGGAGGGAAGAAGCTGTGTCTAAAATAAGAATGGAGAATGTAGAACATGATTCATTGAATGTTGACAGATCAAAGCCACTGCAGTTTAGTCCCATTAGGATCAGCTGATGATATTTTGGCATCTATTTCTGTCTCGGTCACGTGGAGAGTCAGTATTGGAGGTCAGTGCTGCACCGCACTGACAAGAGAGACCCAACCTCTTTCCTTAGCAAGTGTCTCAAGCCTCCCCTTCTGCTTTGCAGAGCCTCATTAATGATTCAGTGGAACCGATACAGAGCCCGCCCTGGCACTGACAGATTAAAGCAGATCACTGCACACTTCTGGCATTAGGACAAGTGAGACGTTTGCCTTCAATGCCACCCTCACCAGGTATTCAGGTTCCTCTAACCACTGGAAATAATGCTGATATTGTTCCAGCTCCTCTCTAGGTGATATGCTCAGTGTTGAAGGGCACTCCAAAAGCAGCAGAAATCTGGGACATTCTCCACCCGCCCCCAAACTTCTGCCATCCAACAAAACTTCCATTTTGTTGGATGGCAGAAAAAAACTGCCATGTGAACTGGGAGCAAGGGCAATAGAAATGGAGTTTGTTGTCTTGTTGAAAAACAGCCAGTGACATGGGCACAATGTTGCAAATAATCCCATCTCATGCTGCACATTGACTGATTCATGGAATCCCTACAATGCAGAAGTAGGCAATTCGATCCATTAAGCCTGCATCAATAACAATCCCACTCAGGCCCTATCCCCGTAACTGCAGATATTTATCTGCTAATTCCCTGACTCTAAAGGGCAATTTAGCATGGCCAATCCACCTAATCTGCACATCTTTGGAGTGGAATAGGCCACTCAGCCCTTCAAATCTGCTCCGCCATTCATTATGAATGACTGATCATTCAAGTCAAAAGCCTATCCCGCCTTCCCTCCATATTCTTTGATCCTCTTCACCCCAACAGTTATATTTAACTGCTTCCGGATATACTGTTTTGGCCTCAACTGCTTTCTGTGGCGGTGAATTCCACAGGCTCATCTTTATTTGTCAAAAACCCACAATCATAAATAAAAAAGCTCTAAAAATATGGAAATGCTGTAGGTATTTCCCAGTTTCACTTTCCTAAATTTGCAATGCTGGTGAATGGATCAATGTTTTTGAACTGCTGTGTGTACTAGCCTTTGACAAGCTGTGAAGAACAGTTTTGGCAGGATTTTAAAAAGTATCCGGATGAGCATGCCGTAACATGCAGGGCTATGGGCCAAGTGCTGGCAGATGATTAGATGGGAGTTCAGGTGTTTCTTATGTGTCAGTGCAGACTCGATGGACTGAAGGGCCTCTTCTGTACTGTATGATTCTGATGAGTGATAGCACATAACCAGACCCTCTGCTCGAAGTCACACCTGTACCAAGCTGGCACAGACACCAGGAATGCCACCCTCCAACTTCATCGATATAGGGGGAACTCCTTCCATTGCACATCTCTGCTGACCATCACCCTCTCCTCCCCACCCCACAAACTCTGCTCCCCAGTCAGGAATTATGAGTGCTCTGTGTTAACATCAGTTAGTTAGCTCCAGTTTGCAGTTGGAGAAAGAGTGTGTTAATTGTCAAACTATGAAAAACACAGTAATTCAAGTAACAAGTATCACTCCGGAGAATCTTTACCCTGGATTAGCAAATCTTCAATAAGCAATTTATTTTGAATTCTGTGTTTGGCTTGCTGTCACCTCAATTTAAAACATCTTTCATTGAAAGGCAGAACGCATATTTATATCACATTTATATGATCTCAAAGTGACCCAGGACACTTTACACACCAGCGAAGTGCTTTTAACAAGTAGCCACTGTTATAACATACAGAAACACGATGATTGATTGGTAATAAGTTAAAGCCCACAAACTGCAATATGTCAATAGGTTGATAATCAAATTCTAATGATATTGCTTAAGGGACAAATATTAGCCAGAACTCCAGGAAGAACTCTCTTGCACTTTTGAAATAGTACCACCTGAGAGGGCTAATGGTAACCCTAGTTTCACCTCTCATCCACAAGCATGGTGGCACAGTGCTTTGCACTGCTACCTCACAGCGACAGGGACCCAGGTTCAGTTCAGCCTTGGGTGATTGTGTGGAGTTTGCACGTTCTACTGTGTCTACGTAGAACATGCAAACTTGGTTTCCTCTGAGTGCTCCGGTTTCCTCCCACAGTCAAAAGGTATGTGGGTTTGGTTGTTTGGCCATGCTAAATTTTTGGGATTACAAGTACAGGGTGGGGGGAGGCCTGGGTTAAAAACTGTGATGGAGAGTCAATGCAGATACAATGTGCTGAATAAACTCTTTCTGTACTGTAGGGATTCTATGATTCTGTGATTCTAAAAGACAGCACTCCCAACACTGCAGCATCCCCTCAGTACTGCACAGGATGTAACAGCCTAGATTTTGTCCTTGAGTTTCTGGAGTGGTACTTGAACTCATATATCCATCACCTGAATGCTATTGGATGAAAATCAGGCCAAGATAAACAAGGTCAGGTTTACCCATACACTCCTACCGCTGACCTGCCCTGCAGTATAACAGTCAACCTAAACTCTCACCCAAGCTTGCGAGCAAATTGCCATTCCTTGAGCTACAATTCTGTCGCACAATGAGCGACAGAAAAGAAACAAGGTAACATTTAAAATAGCAAGGCCCAATCAGATGGCCAATTCAAGCCTCTTCCAATCAAACAGTTTCAGTCTTGATATGAACCGCAAGTAAGACAAGAGTAAAATATTATCTTATGTCTGCTACACTAACCATAGCTGTAATAAGCTGGTGCACACACTCGGCAACTGTCCCTCCTGAATAAGTTATGAAGTTTATCGCAAGTACAGGCATTGTCAAGAAGACCCATCTGGATTATTCTGAAGACTTGGCTTTAAATCAGTTTAACAAAGATTCTAAAAGCTTCAAGCTAAGTTTAAAATGAAGGGCTCCACAGAGCAAAGGGAACAAAACACTTCTTTTGTGAGCTGACCTGAATACAAATTTCAATCAACATTTTGCAACTGCGCAACCCTGTTATATAACTTCCAAATTTACACATTGCTGAGCTTCGTGTGTCAAACTCCTCAAGCCTGTTGCACAGGAACAGGAGGAGGCCATTCAGCCCATCGAGCCTGTTATACAGGAACATGTAGAGGCCGTTAAGCCCCCTCGAGCCTGTTACACAGGAAGAGGAGGTAATGACACAGTCCCTCAAACCTATTACAAAGGAGAAGAGCCTGGAGCCTGTTACACAGGAACAGGGGAGGCCATTCAGCTCCTTGAGCCTGTTACATAGGAACGTGAGGCAATTCAGCCCCTCAAACTTTTCACACAGGAACAAGAGGAGGCCATTCAACAGCCTTCGAGTCTATTACACAGTAACAGGAGGACGCTATTCAGCCCTTCAATCCTGTAACATAGAAACAGGAGGCAATCATAAAGCTCGTTAAGTCTATTCCATTAATCTGTAGGAACATGCCTGATCTGTATCTCCATCTACTATCCTGCTTTTGTAAAATAAAATTCCTCACTAACAAAAGTCAGTCTCAGTTTTGAAATTTTCAATGATTGCCCTGATTGGTCTCTCACAGCTATTTGGGATAGAGTTCCAGATTCTCATCCCCTCCACCTCCACTGCCGACTCCTCCCCTCCCCTCCCCACCCTGCACCACCCCCCACAACTCCCCAATGTGAAGAAGTGCTTCCTGACATCAGTCCTGAACTGTTTATCTCCAATTTTAAATTTCTATCTCATTGTCCTGAGCTCCCAGAGGAAACAATTTCTCTCTATTAAGTCAATGCTTTTAATCATCTTAAAAATTCCAATAAGATCTTCCTTTACTCTTCTATATTCAACAGAAAGTCATGTGTGCCGTCACCATTTAACCCTTTTAACCCCAGTATCATTCTGCATCGCAGCTGCTTTGAGACCATCTTTTAAATTCATGTCCTGAATATGTGAATTCTTTTCTCTCTTTTATTCCACACACAACTCCAAGATTGACAAGGTCACTCACTTAACTGTGTTAAGTTCTATCTCAATGCTTGCTGCCTGATTCGGATCCTTTGCAAATTGTAAACCTATTACATTTCCCAGCTTCTGCTCATCTGCAAAATGGCCGATGCTGCTTGCTTTGCCATGCTGATAAAAATGCCAAAAGTCTGATTGCCACCATCACTGTCAAATTCTCAGGGTAATTCTTAATTTCACTGCTTGGCTGAAAATGATGGCCAAGCATCTTAAACAAGGCTGCTAATAAGAACATAAGATCTCAGAGCAGGAGTAGACCATTCAACCCTGTATTCAATAAGCTCATACTTGGCTTCTCTCTGATCTTAACTCCACTTTTTAATTCCCTGTAACCCTGTAAAATCTGTCTAATTCAGCTACGAACACATATCTTAATTTATTCATTGATTGTAAGCATTACATGAAGCCGAGCATTTATAACTTATCCATAATTGCCGTTGAACTGAGAGTGCGGCTTGCTTGATCATTTGTCCACCACATTCCTATGGATCTGGAGTCACACGTAGGCTAGAGCAGGTAAGGACAATAGATCTCCTCCTGAAAGGACATTAATTAACCAGATAGATTTTTATGACAACCAACAATCTTTTTAATTCCAGATTTTAATTGAATTCAAATTTCACCATCTGCCAAGGTGGGATTTGAAACCATGTCCCCAGAAGATTATCCTGCATCTCTAGGATACTAGTTCAGTGACAATACCACTATGCCATCACTTCACTTGGGGTATCAGTGACCCAATCGTCACTGCTTTCTAGGGACGAGAATTCCACAGACTAATGATTTTCTGAGGTTAAAAAAATCCTTCTTCTTGCTGAATGAGATACAATGAGCTGAATTGCCTCCTCCTCCACTTTCAGGATTCTATGATCAAACCATCCCAGCTGAATGCTCAGATGTTTTTAATTTGTGACTGATTTTAATCTTCAAATATTCAAGTATCACCAAGTAATGAGTATCCTTAATTGGTAAAAATTAAATCCAAAGAAATTGTTTTATAGGCACAGTGCAGTTCAATGGAATTTAATTAATCATTACAGGCAAAGTTCATTTAAATGTGTCATTATTTTGATCATATTACTTTATATTAATGAGGTTTTGACTCGATTTTAACATTCCAATTAATTTAGCTACTCAACCTTTTTAAGGTGTAACTGCACTCCTATTGGTGGTAACCCAGTGGCTCATTCAGATGCAAATATACAGGAGGGGGTAGAAGTGGAGTACAGAATAGGGTACAGAATAGTGTTCAAAATGGGTGCAGAATAGGATACGTGTAGCGTATAAAAGATGGTCCAACATTAAGTAAACTGACCTGCACATTTCCAAATCACACCAATGTTTACATTTCAAATATTAAAGTGCTTTGACAACGCTGAGATTGTAAGTGGTGTTATATAAATGTTAGTCTATTTTACTTGGTCAACAAAAACATTTATTGAATAAAAATTTTCCAGTTCAGGAATTCGTGATGATTGTTGTAAAGCTTCCTGTTTAATGTGGTGAGCATGTACACGAGCTGTGTCAGACCCACAAACTGAACCTCATATTAATAACTGATCATTAAACACACGTGGTCCACAGGTCATATTGCAGAAGCTTTATAACATCTGACAAGACAGCCAGAGAGAGACAGTTCACATGGAATCAATACCTTACACAGTGTTCTGTCACCTGGAGATGAACATGTCACAGTGTGTCACATCTCCTTAATGTTAAAAACCAACTATCGGATCTACCATTGCTTCCTGCGTCTGGTTAAAATTGAATGTGCAGGAGAGATGTGTTCATTGCCAAGAGAAGGATAGGGTCAGTAATATGCCATCTTGGAGGAGGTATAGCAGAGAATTTGTCCAACTTTATCTGCAGCACTGAAGATGGCTATTCAGCCCATCGTATCAATACTGGCTTTTTAATACAGCATTCAATCCCATCTCCCTATGAATCTGTGTCCACTTGTGCATGCAGTATTTATTCAAGCTTCTCTTAGAATATGCTAGAATCTCTGTCTCAACCATATTTCAATGCCAAACAATCAAAAATATAACAGTCAACATGTCGACTAACCTTCACTCCTGCAGTGGCAACTTAAAAATAGTGACCCTTTATCACTGACTTTGTAACCAGAGGAGATGGTCGTGCCCTATTCACTGGAATGGATTAAATGGCCCCTCACAACTGGGTAAGTTTTTGGCAGAGGGAATGGGGGTGTGGATGGTATGCAAAGTATAACAGGTGCCTAAGCCACCATGTTCCCGCACCCAGCAACTCCCCCCGACCTGCACCAAAATCCGCAGCTGACCCACTGATTTTTAAAGAATTAATTATCAGGTAATTGAACTTATCACCAAGCCAGCTGACCTGAATATTACATCATCCTCATTAGTGCAGGCAGGTGCGTGAGATTCAGGAGGCCTTTTTTTTAAAGAATAACCGTGGAAAAGGCAGGAGGCTGTGGAAATGGAGGGGGGAGGGGAAGCTGCCTCTCTAGTGGGGGTGGGGGGGGTGTCCTGTATGAACCACCAGCCAAATATGATAACCGCCCTCTCAAAATTGGAGGTATGTGGGAGTGCAGGATTGGGTGAACACTGATATCTCAGAGGGCTGAGAGTTGCAGGAGATGATGTAGAGATGCCCGCGTTGGACTGGGGTAAAGACAGTAAGAAGAGTTGCAGGAGATTCCAGAAAGAGGAAAGGAAATGGCCGTGGGGGCGGGAGGGAGCAAATCCAACAGTAATTTTGAAGGGGCATCAGGGCAAATACATAAATAACATGGGAATGGAAGGATACGGTCCCCAGAAGGATAGAGGGATTTTGGATGAGGCTGGCTGTATGGTCGGTGAAGGCTTGGAGGGCCAAAGAGCCTGTTCCTATGCTGTAATACAAGGGTGAGAATTTTATAATAAGTAGTCTCACTACGCCAGGTTAAAGTCCAACAGGTTTATTTGGCAGCAAGAGTTTTTGGAGCACTGCCCCTACCGAGGAGTGCCTCAAGGAGTAGTGCACCAAAAGCTCATGCCACCAAATAAATCTGTTCGACTTTAACCTGGTGTTGTGAGACTTTTTACTGCGCCCACCCCAGTCCAACGCCAGCAACTTCACATCGAGAATTTTATGAATACAAAGCTTGGCAAGGTGGTAACAGTTAGGAGGATAATAATAAATGTCAGGAGAACACTGATCAACTGGTGAAATGAACATCATATGTCAGATAAAATGTAAGATAGAGTTTTATTTTTAACGTAGTGAGTTGCTGTGATCTGGAAAGTGTTGCCTGAAAGAGTGATAGAAGCAAATTCAATAGTAACACTCAAAAGGAAATGAAGGAATAAGATGCAGGGCCTTGGGGAAAGAGCAGAAGAGTGAGAGTTGTAAATCTCATTTTCAAAGAGTTAGCATTGGAACAACACTGATGGCACTGTGGCACAGTTGTTAGTGCTGCTGCCTCACAGCACCAGGGACCCGGATTCGATTCCTGGCTTGGTCGTTGTCTGTGTGGAGTTTGCACATTCTCCCCATTTCTGCATGTGTTTCTTCCGGATGCTCTGTTTTCCTCTCATAGTCCAAAGATATTCTAATTACGTTGATTGGCTGTGATAAATTAATCCTTAGATTAGCAGGATAAATATGTGGGGTCATAGGAGTAGGGCCTGGGTGGGATTGTGGTCAATACAGACATAATGGGCTGAATGGCTTCCTTCTGCGCTGTAGGGATTCTGTGGCCACTCTTCTGTGGTGTATGAATCCACAATTTTAAGTCGATTCAGGTTTTTCTCATCAGTTCAGGAGTCTGATAAATAAGGACTGAATTGGTTCCTGGAACAAGCATGGCATGGTAGCACAGTGGTTAACACTGCTGCTTCATAGCTCTGGGGCCCTGGACTTGATTCCTGGCTCGAGTCACTATCTGTGTGGAGTTTGCACATTCTCCTCGTATCTGTGTGGGTTTGCTCTGGTTTCCTCCCACAGTCTAAAGATATGCGGGTTAGATTGATTGGCCATGCTAAAAATTGCCCCTTACAGTCCTGAGACGCATAGGTTATAAAGATTAGCAGGTAAACGTGTAGGGATATAGGGGTAGGGCCTGGGTGAGATTGTGGTCGGTGCAGACTTGATGGGCCGAATGCCCTCCTTCAGCATTGTAGCATTTCTATGGTTTTCTATAACAAAGTGTTAGTAATCCGTGATCTAAACTATTGCACAATTAATCTCATTAGAAAGTCTATAAAGACTTTCTGATCTCACAAGGCCAGATAGTCTCCTTCCTGCACTATCAATTTTAACATCTCAAGAGAGCTGAAGAGTCGGAATTGTGAACCGCAGTTTGACAGTAATGGGATAGCTGGTTTGTATCTTAGCTTCAATATTCAGTTGTATAGTCATCATTATCACCACAAATTGCACATCAATCCTAATCCCAGCTCCAACTGGAATGGCTGTTACACAGGGCTCAATCAGTTAAGGCTTTGGCAAATGAGGACGTCAGACTGATTCCAAATTGCTCTTGGTCTCCTCTGAGTTAAATGTCACTGCCTTCCTTGTCTTGGTACATTTAAGCACTAGCCATGTTCCTGTGCTTCTTTCTCACTGGAATGGTCAGGATTTGAGGAGTGCAAACTGATCTGTTAGAATGGACTCTGCCAAGATTGAAACTTCCTGGTTTATTCAAAGCAACATGAATGCTGGCTGAGTCTTACTGTTTTCTTGTTGATGAAATTTGTTCAGAAAGATTTGCAGAATATTCCGGTGATGGATAAGAAGTATCCCTTTTGAATTGATTTAATGCAAATTCCCCCCACTCACCCTCTCCAACCCCTCCCACCCCCAGCAGTCAATTTACCTCCATTAACAGCATTCACACATGAGGCAGAAGGATGCAAATTCAAGGCTTGTCCACGACTTAAACAGGTAGCCAATTTGAACATATTTGCATTTGATATCAGACCCCAGCCTCCCCTGCTTATTACAGTATAGGAACAGGCCCTTCGGCCCTCTGCTTGTTAAGGTGGATGCTAAAATCCATTCTATACAATGTGAAAAATGGATATTTCTCCCAGAGACCAACTCTTCTCGACTAATGGCAGCAAGGACAAATTAATTTATTGCGGTTCACCAGACCCTGCTGTGTACAAATTGGCTGCTGTGTCTCCAACAATACAATAGTAATTGCATTTGTAAAGTAATTCATTGGTTGTGCCATGCTTTGGGGATGTGATTCGATTTGATAAAGCAGCTGCTTCTCTCAGTTTCCTGTTCAATATTCCTGGTCTCAATGTGTAATGGAAATAGATGTGATTGGCAGCTATTTCCTTTTCATTGTCAACAAAGAGGGTTTCATAAGCAAGTCTGATATTAAACATTAAAATTTATTTCTTAGTGGAACAAGCAGGCTTACATTACTGTACTGAAGTTACTGTGACAATCCCCCAGTTACCACACTCTGGTGTCTGTTCAGGTACACTGAGGGAAAACTTGGCATGGCCAATGTACATAACCAGGACAAACTAGTCAAAGCGTTGATAAAGAAGGTGCAGACACTCAATAGACAGTCTCTGAGATATAGCCCAAGTGACAGCAAAGACTAAGAGATCACAAGCTATAAGATTAACCCAAGAACAATCCAGATTTTGCAGAAGCTGAATTCTAAAGCGTTCCAAAGTGTTCACAGCAGGTCGATACAGAATTCTGGGAAAGTACATGACACGTATACCAGTTCATTGTAGGTCCCTTTAAACGGAAGAAATCACAGGCTGAATTTTCAAGATCATGAGTGCTTGGTGCACATCATGCTGAGAGTCAGCAGGAAGAACATCCCTGCCCTCTCTGATAGATTCTGTCATCTTACATTCAATTGAGTGTTGACTGGCAGCAAGTGGGACTTCTGTCTATGATTGGACTGAAGTCCTGCCTTGGTAATCTGTCAGCCAAGTTGGTCTCCAGCACCTCCAGGTACGGCGCTACGGTGGCTGGAAGAAGTACTACAATGCCACTCAGGACTTGAATATTAGAGCATGAGGAAAGACTATGTAAAGTAGCTTGTTAACTCTGGAATATAGAAGCTAAATGGGTGGTTGCGCTTTCTGGCATCTAAAAGCACATCCAGTTCATTCAAGTCAGACAAAGGTTACTGGAAGTATGGCACACTTTCCCATAAAATTTAAAATCTGGAATAGATAGATTTTTTATAAGCAAAGCTGTAAAAAATATATTAAGCCAAGGCTGGTGAGTGGAATTAGGAATATTGATCAACTGAGATCTCATTGAGTGATGGAACAGGGTCATGGTGCTGAACAGCCTCTTACTTGTTCCTTTGTAACTGGAATACTGTGATGATCTTGTGCTTTAAGAAATTACTCATGTTTCTTGTAAGTGGCATGTTTAAAATTCAGTTCCGTTTTACATGGTGCTCAATTGTCTGTACCAGGCAGTTCTCATGATGAGAATGCAGTCTAATAATTGATTTCAGCTAAGGATGTGTTTATTCTAATCTGAGTTAATGCATTTTATTTGTTTTTTTTTCCCTTGAGATTTCAGATTAGGGTTTTGATTAGGCTGTTTGACAGAGTCATGTGTTAAGGGGAGAAGCTAAGCTTACAGGGAAAAGCAGGCAGTTACTGCTGAGTTCTAAAAGAAGCAGGAGGTCTCTCTCTCTCTCTCTCTCTCTTTCCAGATGTGTTCTGGAGGCTCAAGGACTGGCAGCTCAAGGAAGCCTGTGTTTTACTGAATGATACTGAAGAAAAGTTTAAGTCTATAAGAGGAATGTTGCTTGAATTGGAACTAATCAAGATAGATTAGCAGTTGAGAATTATATCTGATCATGTTTAAGTATTTGAATTGGTAAAAGTTAAGCTAATTCTTTCATAACATTCTTTGGGCTTACTGATCTGTACTTTAATAATATAAATTGATAAAAGGCAAAATTGAAGACTGAGGAATTACTATCTGGTGCAGTAGTGGAAATAAAATCATCAAAAGACAACAATGAAAGTTTCTTAGGCTGTATTTGGAAAGAGATACCAGATAGACTGAAGGGACTTCTTCAGTTATTAACAAAAACTTGATCAAGAAGACACTTGGGTGGAATTCCCCCAAGCCTCTATTGATGTGCTCGATGACAGGTGTGGTGGGAGAAGATGACAGGAGGCCCAGAAATTGGTTTCACCCCAGCAGTCAGATCTTCCACTGATGCACACCATGATGGATTGGACAACCCACCAGAGGTTCATGTGAATGGGGTGCAGATAAAGGCCCAAACCCCCTGATCACCATGCCAGATTCTCCATGATGCCAGTGTGAAGCACATCTGGAACAATTTGGTGTGCAGATTTCTAGATTCACTTGAACGATGCCTGGTGCTGCCCCAGAGTACAGCATGAAGGTTTCTGGCGATTGGGACCCTGGAACACTACAGCAATGGGTTGGGGGAACACCTCCAAGACCTTCCGACTTGGTACCCTGGACGGAGTCCATCTTCCAGCATCAGAATGTTGCTGAAGATCCACATTGTCTCTTAAGCTGTATGTCAGGGATGTTCGACACCTTTTTGACATGGTGCCCATGGCAGACCACATATCATCCAAGCCTGTCCCAACATTGAATACCACATAAAACACTCAGGTGCTTAATTAATGAAGTTGGGACTGGAGGTTTTGACATGTTTACTGCCAGCCTTCCTAGCGGAAAGCATTCCACATTCCCATCCTCGCCACAGGATTTAATCCCTAAATGGGAAAATCCTGCCCACTGTCTGTATTTAACATCTCATCCAAATGGTAGCACAAATGGATGCAACATTCCTTCGGTTCAGCATCGGTGTGGGGATGTATTAAGCTTCTCAAGTTAAATTTAAACTCATTACTTTCAGACTCAAAGAAAATTGTCTATGAGCGCAACACTAAGTAATTCCAAAACTCCCAAAATACACTGTGATTCCAATTCTACAACACAGACCAACAATTAACCTCCACTACTGACCTTAAAGCTAATGCAATAAACTATGAAAAGTATTTAAATGTGTGCAATAGATTCAAACCAGTTAATTAATCTGTTCAATTGCGCAATGTATTTCAAACATAAATGGCTTTGCAGAATTAGCTGCTGACAATGAAGGTAACTTTGTCCAAATGTGGCAGTATTTGTTATTTCTATTCTGTTCATGAATTGAGATGCCTGGTAACAGTGGCTAAAAATAAAGTACTTGAAATAGAGATTGAATAAATACCCCAGATCACCTTAGCCTACAAAAATATTTATCCTAATTATACAGTCGCAGTTCAGGGTAGTTCGACCATAAGTGGGATCAAGGAGTTAATTAAATGACCTCACTCAGCGGGGTAGTCATGAAGATTGGTTCGCGTATAATAACCTGCATCAGTATGTCATTCAGTGACACCAATGCAATGCCACACTTTCCTGTAAAATACAAGAGTCAAGGCCAGAGATGTAAAGGTAACAGATATAAATGAGTTTGCACAGTGCCATGTAATATTGGACCAGCAACCCAGGATGTGATGAATTCAAAATGTCAAATCATGGAATTCAATTTCAATAATGTGTAGAACAGTGCAACAAACAATGACCATGAATGCCACCAGCATGAGATAAAAATCAATGAAAGCATTCAGCCTAGCCTGGCCAAAACCTGACTCAACTTGGCATTATATCGCTGACTTTTAAAACCTTCCTGACCAAGCTACTCACCCGCACAAACCCTTTCTCCAAATGCCCTTGGCATGAGCACGATATTGCCGTGGTCACGTCACCGGGCTAATAACCCAGGTAATCAAATTCAAATCCCACCACATCGGATTAAGAATCGGAATTAAGTTTTTATAAAACTCTTATACTGAAAACAGCATTTCTGTATCTAGAGACCATAAAACTGCTGGAATATCATTGAAAAAAACCCAACAAGCTCACTAATATATGAAAGGGAAGGAAATCTGTTGCCCTTACCTGGGCTGGTCTACAAATGATTCCAAACTCATAGCAATGAGATTGACACTGAACCACTCCCTGATGTGGGCTAGCAAGCCATTCAGTTCAAGGACAGTTAGGCACAGGCAATAAATATGAACCTTGTCAGCCGCACTCATATCCTGCGAATATATGTATGTATTAAAAAGACAAGAAATGGCTAATAACTGCTAGCCTCATTCAAATTGCCCTGAGAATAAATACAAACAATCCTCAAATTAGGACTTCAACTGTTAAAGTGATTGAAGGACTTAATAGGTTTGTTGCTAAATTATAGTTCACTCTGGGGGTCTTAGCTCTGGCAGAGAATGCACTTTTACACATGTTTTAAATGGAAAAGTGATGGTGCAGGCTCTGAGATTCTTTCCATTGCATTGCTAGCCTGGCCAGAAATCCTCATAATCTTACTGCCTACACTAGTGAATGGTGGAAGAATTTGCAAGTTGATACTGAACCTTGGTTTCAATCTTTTTGACCATGTTATGAACCCATTTGTCTTGGTGAGAGACTTGAAGCCAAAGCTTCAGAAGCTGGGACACCACCAAGTGTGCCAACAGGCCTTCCATCCAATGGGTTGCGAGAGATAAACTATTCCCTCCAGTTGAGCAAATCCAGAATAAGGGGACATAATCTGGAAATGAGAGCCAGGTTGTTCAGGGGTGATGTCAGGAGGCATTTCTTTACCCACAGACATGTCAGAATCTGAAACTCCCCTCAAAAGCTGAGGCTCAGCTGCAAGTTTCAAAACTGAGATTGATGGAAGGGTATTTATTAGTACCAAGGTGGAGAGATAGCTTTGGGAAACAGATTAACCGTTGAACCCTACAATGCAGAAGGAGGCCAATCAGTCCATCAAACCTGCACCAACAACAATCCCACCCAGGCCCGATCCTCGTAATCCTACATATTTACCCTCTAATCCTCTTGACACCAAAGAGCAATTTAATGACAAATCAACCTAACCTGCACATTTTTGGAGCGTGGGAGGAAACCCACACAGACATGAGGAGAACGTGTAAACTCCACACAGAGAGTGACCCAGCCAGGAAGCGAACCTGGATCCCTGGTGCTGTGAGGCAGCAGAGCTGACCACTGTGCCACCTAGATCTGATTAAATGGCATAGAATGCTTCGGGGGGGAATGGCCTCCTTTTTCTAAGCTGCTATCTCTGGTTTCTAAATATGATTATACAATTATATACTGCACAGTGTTTAAGGAATGCATGCTGATAGAAAACTGGGGACACACCAGAGCCACAGTGTTTTGAGCCTACAGCTCAGAAAATGCATCAACACAGAGTAAAAATAACAAATGCTGGAAATGTATGGGAGGTCAGTGAGTAACCGTTGTGTCTGCTTCCTTGTCAAACTACCGGAACTATCGGCCCATTCATTCCTTCCATTGATAGGGGAATTTTGTGTCTTTTATTTCATGTTGAGAAAGTGAATGAAAAGACATATAGAATCCTGAGTAATGGGCCAGAATTTTACAGCACACCCGCCCCAGAATTGGGGAATGGCATTCTCTGTTGGTCTCAGGTGGGATTGTACGAACCTCGGATGGACTGTAAAATTCCACTCATAGAGCGGATTAGCAGGGAAGTTATTGACAGGAAGTTATAAAACCTCATATAAAATCCTGATTCACCCTCAGCTGGAGTATTGCTTCTCATTCCAGGCACCAAATTTTAGGGAGGGTGAGAAGGTGAAAGATGGGATGCAGAAAACATTCATGGGAATGGTTCTAGGGATGAGTGAACTTCGGTCCTGTGGATAGGCTGGATAAGTTGTGACTGTTCTCTTTGGAAAAAAGAAAGTCGAGAGATTTAATCACGGTATCATTCTGATGAATCTGTTTTGCGCTCTCTCCAATACCACCTATGTTCAATGTATTTGAAATGCCAGGAATGAAATAGTCCATCCCATCATCCTTCTCCTTCATCAGGTAAGTGGAGCCACTCACATTGTCTGTACCTTTCAGACTGGATTAACTGTAAAGACTCACATTCCAATCATTATTCTGTGAATTCAGTATGTGACTTTATATACCCTGTTTGTGAACAGATCTCTCATTCGCCTGATGAAGGAGCAGAGCTCCGAAAGCTGGTGGCGTTTGCTACCAAATAAACATGTTGGACTTTAACCTATTGTTGTGGGACTTCTTATTCATTCAGCCACACAGAGAAAGCCATACTTCCTACATTAGAGTCATTTAGAAATATAGAATGATATAGCATCGGAAGAGGCCATTTGGCCCATTGTGCCTGTGCTGGCTCTTTGGAAAAGCCATCCAATAAATCCCACTCTCCACCTGCTCTTTCCCCATTGTCCTATAATTGATTCCTTTCAAGTGTTTATACAATTCTCTTTTGGAAGTTATGATTGACCCAGTCAGAAGGTGCATTCCAGATCACAACAAGTCATTGCACAAAATAAATCCTCCTCATTGTCTTGGTTCAATTGTCAATTATCTTAAATATATGTCTGCTCGCTATGACCCAGTCGAAACAAATCCCATTGGTTGAAATTTGTAGCACTTCCTATCAGTGTTATTGTGATGTGAAGTCTTATTAAAATTTGATCATTATGATTGTTGCTTCAGGCTAACTTGTAATCTCTAACCCAATTACAAACACTACTGACATCAGTGGATGTTTCTACTCCCTCCCTTACAGCGCTGTGGATGTACCTACATCACATGGACTCCAGCTGTTCAAGAAGGCAGCTCAGCACCATCCTTTCAAGGGCAATTAGGGATGGGAAATAAATGCTGGCCTGGCCAGATGCACTCATATTCAATGAATAAATCTAGCTTATAAAAGGCAAAGTGTAGCTGTTATTAAATCTGATAAGTCACATGAACCTGTAGAGTATGATTGTCAGTTTAGATTACCATCACCGAGAATGTCAAGGATTAGTTATAGTTTGGCATATTATTGTGATTCACCAATCCTTCACCCTTACATTAGGATGGAATAGCAAAAACCTAATCATTGACCTGCTCTCCTTCAGCATTAATATAGAATATTTATGGCACAGAAGGAGGCCATTCAGCCCATCATGTATGTCGTAGTTGGAATGAGCCATGTGGGTTACAGCATCTGAATTGTGTATTTAAGCATTATTAAATGCATTGTAGCTTCTTGTCTCAGTCACACTTTTGGACAATGGGATGAATTTTCCCATTCCACCCACCCCAGGAATCAGAGTAGGTGGACCATGGAAAGGTCCATTGATCTCAGGCGAGATTTTCTGACGTTGGGGTGAGTGCAGCTGGAAAGTCCCACTCAATGACGCTCACACCCTTTTGGTGAAAGGATAACTCATGTTTCTGCTAATACTTTTGTCAATTCAATACCGTCACCTGATCACTCAACTGCACAATTAAAAGAAAAGATGCTCTCTAGCCACTCTATCCCAGCCCCATTTAATTTAACACAGCTTTACAAAACCTCCAGTCAGCTTCACTCTTCTCCAAATAAAACAGTCCAGCCTATCTTGCTCAATTTATCCCTGGCAACATATTCATATACACAAACAAACATACCAATTAGGAGAGGAGGCCAATCGGCCTCTTGAGTCAACTCAGTCATTCAGGGAGATCTAGCTGACCCAATCGGGTCCTCAATTTCCACCCATAATAAGCTTCCACTCCCTCATTAGTTAAGAATCTATTTTAAAATGTTTTAAAAAATATCCATTGATCTTGTCCTTCACCGCTCTCGAGGGATGAAAATTCCAAAGTTCACTACACTCCTTTGTATCCTCTGTGGTGCGATGATATCCCTCAAGGAATGTGTGACCAGAACTAAACACAGTACTCTAGTTGTGGTCTAGCTAGTGTTTTATACAGTTTGAGCATAATTTCCCTGCTTTTATACTCTCATCTGCAGAATTCATGTCTGAGACTAAGTGTGGTGGTGGTGGTGATGGCCTTTCTCATCAGCACCAGAGTCCGTGCTTGGAACCTCATTAATTATGCACAGACAAGTTCTCTTCTGATTCCTCTGATGGGCTCAAAGCTGATTTACTTGCCCGCCTCGCCATCACTGATGAGATTGAAGATCTTGCTGCCATCATTAAATCCCAGTCCAGCACACTTAGCACTCTCTTCAGCAGACCATGGTGAATGAGGCTTCTTTTTTAATGAAGTCTACAACAGGCACTTGCAACTTTATCTTATTCAATCTCAGCCTGTTCCTGATTCTCGTTATGGTGGATACTGGGTATATTGGCATGGAAGGCATCAGGACAAAGGATGGTGGAATTCAGGGAATTCCATAGGTTTTCATAGGTTGGCATGAGTTGTCACAAAGTAGATATATAGGCTGTAAAGGCTGTGGATGCTGAGTAGGGAGGCATAGGTTGACGTGGAGGGTATGGGGTCATGGAGGATGGATAAAAGAGCCATAGGAGGTGGCGGGGGGGATATGATATGGAAATGGATGGAGCATGGGGAGTGCTTGGGGAGATGAATATGGATGAGGGCTGGAGGGCAGTTCCATTTTTTTTTAAATCCTCCGTACAGCACTGGTGCATCAAGGTAAACCTTCCAGCCCACACCTGACAGGCTCTGCACTTCTTCCAGGGCCACTTGGCACGACTCCCATTTTCACCCATCCTTCCCTCTGCACCTTCTGGTCAGCTTTCTCTCAGGCCAGGATTGCAGAGTTGGGAATTGTCCCAGTTCTGTGCTCCTAAGGCAGGAGCAGAAATTCAGATGTGCATTGTTCATAAAACATTGCTGAACTATTTTAGCTGGGGTGTGAAAAAGCCTTTGTTAAAATAGCAGGTCGTGGAATGTCACCAACTGTGTAGTTAAACTGAATGTAGCTTTTTCCCTTAATGTGCTAATCCTGCAACAATTTAATTTTGAAAAGAAAGACCAAGAGGAAAGATAGTGAGCTTAACTGGAGACCAAGACGGGCTTTCCAGAATCTATTAGACAAATCATACCAAGGAAGACAGTCAGCTGAAGAGGAAGCACTGAGTTTTGGGGAGTTTTGCATGTTTACTTTGATCAAGGGGAAGGGTGGCACAGTGGTTAGCACTGTTACCTCAGCGCCAGGGACCTGGTTTCGATTCTAGCCTTGGGTGCCTGAGTGGAGTTTGCATGTTCTCCACGTGTCTGTCTGCATGGGTTTCCTCTGCGTGTTCTGGTTTCCTCCCTTATATTAAGTTTATCTTTTTCTACATCCCAGCTATGAATGTAACACTACATTCTGCACTCTCTTCCTTCTTTCTACTCAATGTACTCCACGTGTATACGTGCAAGAAACAATACTTTTCATTGTATCCCAATACATGTGGCAATAAGAAATCAAATCAAGTCCCTCAGTCCAAAGGTTTTTATCAACCCCATGATAAATGCGTGGGGTTACGAGAGGGGATGGTTGAGCCTGAGTAAGGTGCTCTTTCACACAGTCAGTGCAGACTTAATGGGCTGAATGACTTCCTTCTGCATGGGAGGGATTCTATGGTTTAATTTGTGGGTTAGGAGAAAACAGGACAATGAACATTTTTAATCTATGTTCTTCAGTCATGTTCCATTTTTCACACTGTGGTCACCAATATGCGATCCGGGCTGAGAAGGCTACGTTTAAGAGATGGTCAGGATGTGAGTTTTTTTATACACTGACTTGGTACAGACACAACGTGCCAAAACATCTCACCTGCACTATCGGAATTCCCTGAATTCTGTGGCTCATCCCTAATTACTTTGAGAAGGCGATGCTGAGTCTTTTGATATAACTGAGTGTCTTGTTCAACCACTTGAGAAGGTAGGGAACAGTCAAAAATGTCGGTGTGGGATTGGCATCACATATAGGTTAACTCAACAAAACAGCAGATTTTCTTCCCTAAAATTTATCAGCAAACTATTTGGGTTTTTATGACAATTCTGACAGATTTGTGGTCACTCTGATTCCAGCTCTTTGTTCCCAGATTTTCTTTTCATTAATCTCAAATTCTCAAACTGTCTGTGGTGTAATTGAAATTCATGTTTGCGAGGTTATTAGACAAGCTTTCTGGTTTGTTACTTCTGTAAATGACAGACCTGAAATGTTAATTCTATTTCTCTCTCCACAGATTCTGCCAGACTTGCCGAATATGTCCAGTATTTTCTATTTTGATTTCAGATTTCCAGCATATAAAGTATTTTACTTTTGTATAAATCTAGAAAAATATTAGTATCAAACTTAAATAGTTATTAGGTAGTATAAAACGTGAGTATTGCTCAAAAAGAGACTTTCTTGTCAAAGCTTTCCATCTTGTATTCATCAGGACATTTTGCAAGAGAACCTTATGTAAAGGAAACAACAAGATCGAAGTCCAGCGGACCGTATTAAGCAGTGTGTCTCCTCCACTGTTCGCAATGGGCAAGTTACAGACCATACTCAACCAGCCTGTGTTTGCAAAGCTCAAAGCACAGAGACCAACATTAGATAGGATTCTGCAATGAAGCAATATTTGCTAAATCTTCCTCAGTGAGTGAAAAATTACGCTAACAAGCAATTTAAGATCATCAGTTGAGCTTGCAATGTAGTGCATTTGTGTACTGGAAGCAACAAATTAATACACAAGGCTCTGTTTGTTGCAGACAAAAAGAACATGTACACACACTGTGCCTGTTTCAGGTAAACAGAATAAGTGACATCCATTCACTAGTTCATTCCTCAAGGCATAAACCTTGACCAACCAAAATCAAGCTGTCTAGTTTGAACAATGCTTGGCAGTTAACTGTCAATCACCATCAACTGATACATTCTCCATGACAACTCCTCTACCAATCAGAGTCCGTTTGTCAAACAGTCAGCACTCTCTTCTCATGCAGCATAAACTGTTGTTCCCTTTACATGGACAGTCTTGTGAATTGTCCTAATGAGGTGCAAAACAAAAAAGCTTGGAGGGAAAAAAATGTCTTTACTTTCAGCAGTACTCAAGGTCCAGTTTGCTAGTTTCAGACATCTTATGGCAATTCCCCCTTAACTCAGTCTTTTTTCCTCACTGTCAGCTTGGAAGGCTTTTGCTGCACCGCTTGCCAGGAGTGTGATTTGACAACTGGAAGCTCAGTAAATGCTGAGACCAAGATTTATTTCCTTAATCAATAAGATTTAAAGACTGAACAAGATACAGAAGCATTGTGGAAAAGGGCAATGAAATTGAGTCATATCACCAAAAGCGAAATATAAGAGATGGATATAAAAATTGGATGGACAGAAAGCCAGAATTTATATATTATCTAAAAATAATGTCCTAGCTTTAGGAATGAGACTATAGTTTCATTTGCTTCCTCTCTGGGCTGGAGAGGTTGTGTGTGATTGCTGGAACTTCAATCTCCCTAGGTTATGTACTGGCCCTCATTTTACACAGCCAGTTTAATTGGTTGTTAACGAAAAAAATGCAGCAATTTCTTGAAACGGATGGAAATGTTGATAGAGAGTTCCCATAGTCGTGGCCCCAGCAAATAGCTCAACAACCTGTGGTGATTTTCAATTTACATCACATCTTCTCAATGGGGCACGTTACTGGATAATTTCCATAGTAAGCGAGCACCATTAAATAGACTGGGATATTCCCAGCAAATTCCAAGTCAGTATAAAAATCTCAGCTTCAAATGTCTTCCCTTTTCAACGTTAAAGACTCTGGAAGGTTTTGTGTTCAGAAAACCATTCTTTAACTGCTTCTTCCAACTATTCTATATTCGGGTACTGCCATCTGAATAATTAGCACGTTTTTTTATTCTAATAATTTAGCATTATCGCCTCTCTATTACACGTATTGTATTCTGCATGTCTCACTTTTTCACATAACTCAGACACACACATGCGCACATACAGACATACAAACACGCAGGACACAGACTTGCCGTGTGGTTTATTCTTAGGTCTAAAGATGAGGAAGTACAATAAACAGTCTAAATAGAAATGAATGTTAGACTGACAGCAGGCACAATATAACTGGGTACAATGTAAGACCAGAAAAACAAGAAAAAGTCATGAACAAACAGACTTGAGGGAGAAAATGGTTCATAGAGAGATTAAATCGGGTAAAAAAATTGATAACCAAAACAACAGTAGAATAACTAAAACAGGGAAGTGGAAATGTTTCATTGGGCCCAGGTCTAAAAGTAGATTGGGACAAATTTCAAATGAAAGCATTGTGTGCTTACAGGACAGATAATAATATCAAACAGGCACAGCAAGGGGCGAGCTGCAATAAAGATTAAAAACTCAAGAGGGAGAAAGAACAAAAAATTACCAAAATGAAAGGGAAATGATAGTCTGGCTCCAGAGACACATTGACACCCTGTTAAGTGAAGCACTAAGATAATAGAGAGTGGTCAGTTATGAAACATGATGGAATGGCACAGGCAGCAATGAAGACTTTGGCTCAGTTCTCAGAAAGAAGGGAAATGTCGGGTTATAAAATCGCCAGATATAGGTGCAGGTCAGTTCGTCAGAATTATTTTTCAAAGGGAGATGCATCTAAAGAAATTATTGAAGGATAAGGAAAATAACTTTCTGATGTCTTGAAGAGAATGCATGAAGATTTTTCAGAGGTTAGGATTCTGTGGATAGGGAAAATCTATAAATTAAATCAGAAAATTTAAGATATCTGGTTTCAACTGGACTGTTGGTAACTACTGGAGTCTGTAACGCTGGATAAAATTATTCGTCTCAGGAAGATATGAATAATTCAACGCGGGTTGAATCTCTATAAGGCAGATTTCAAGAGAGCTGAAAATGTTTGATATAAACCTTTAATGCAGGGTACATCCATTCTTTTCAAAGGGCTTTAGATCATGACTAAAAAAACAGGAATATGACGATGATCAGGAACGAGAATAATGGAGTGGGGCGGGATATTAAAAGATGAGCAGCGAGAAAAAGTGAGGAGAATAGGATTAGATTAATAGAATGTTGAAACAGAGAGTGAGAAGGAGAGTGGGATTAGGATTTTAAAACGTAAAGGGAGTAAATGGAAGATTGAAATTAGACTGAGTGGGATATTGAAGACATTGGAAGAAGAATTAGACAAGAGAGCTCATCAGAATAAACACTGACAGACTCCTCCTGTAAAGACAGCAATTCATTTTATATTTTTCAATCACTTGTGAGCAAAAATTAAGGCATCAGAAGCATCTGTTGAACGTGCAGGAAAATTTAAAAGTAGCTAATTCCTGTAGGATCTTTAAAGCTATTTATAGCACTGAATTTCATCCCAATGTCTGGTATTAGCAGAGCATCATTGACTGCGACAGCAATGCCAGTTATCAGAGCTCACATAGACGTCACATTAATTCATGGCTACTTAGAATTGAGTCGTTGTGTTTGGTACCTTTTTAGGTTTTGCCCAGAGTATGTTACAGTGATGTATCAGTACAACCCCCTGCGGTGTGTATCATCTGCATTATATTACCACACAAACACATGTCATAATGCAATATAAATGGGTTCTCACTAGAAGTATTTCAGGCCAAATGTCTAAAAGGCTTGTTGTGTGTCAAAATGTTATTTTGAAACCTATTTGCCACAACCAATCAGCCAACAGTTCCACACAACACCATCAAAGAACTGTTGTTGTTTATCCAGAAATATTAGTTTTATCGCTATTATCTTTAACAGTTTCTTACCATCATATTATGGTAAGAGCTAAAAGTTGAGGATATGGACAGCTGATAACATCACGTGCCACATTCCAATTATGGTCCAACAGAAAAATTAGAAAGGAATCTACTATGTTCTCATTAGTTTGAACAATCAAAGGGAATCATTAAGTCACATCAGTGTGCCTCATTAACGACTTTCTGTCATAAATATACAATTTAAAGAGATTATTCAGACTGGGAGCAATCTTATTTTAAAATGAACAAAAACAAACAAAAGACTTGCATTTGTATAGCACCTTTGATGACTGCTTTTGTAATGTAGGAAAACTGACAGACAATAGGAGAAGAGCAAGAACCACACACAACATGGTGACAATAACCAGGCAATCTGCTTTGGTGATGATGGTTGAGGGACACTGGGCAGAATTCACTTGCTCTTCTACAAAAATGGTCTCCATGGAATCTTCTATCATCATTTGAGAAAACAAACAGGATCTCAGTATGATGTCTTATCAGAAAGATGGAATCCCCAACCGTGGAGCACTTTGTCAATGCTGCCCTAGACTGTTGGCAATAGATCAAAGTCCAAATGCTGGATTTTCTTAAAAGGGACGGTAAGGTCCTCCTGACCTGGCAGTTCCACTTCCGTTAAACCCAGCCGTTTTTTCATTTTGGGATGGAGAGACGGGCTGGAGTTGGACCCAACACCTCTGGAGGCAGGTACAAGGAGACAAGGGAGGCTGGAAGCTGACCAGACTGGAGGCCTGCAACCACGAATGCCTGCCTCTACATCGGCTCAGTTTTAATGATTAACGTCAGATTCTCAAACCCTCAATCCTCACCTGCCTCATCCAAGTTACCTCAATGTCGTTTCATAATCCCATGCTAGTTCTATGCTCCCCAATATCCTCTTCATATCCCAAATTTATCTTCTAGAGTCACTTGTCCAGTAACGACTCTGATTGGACCTCAGGATATCTTTGAACTGGACATTGAAGAAATAAATTTCCAGCAATCTAGTGCAGCTGTCATGTTCAAATACAGTTCATTTTGAAAAAGCATTTCATCTGTTAAAGCCTTTAAAATATAAATCCCCTCAAGTAGTCAGTCTGTTATAAAAACAAACACTTCCAACTTACAATATCAAAAACAGATAATTCTTTAAAAGCCTCTTAAAACTATTAATCAGAAAGTGAACATGGAAATCCTGCTGAGATAAGTGGTTCTAGACCTTTTGGATATAAAGAACAAAGAATAAAGAAAAGTACAGTACAGAAACAGGCCCTTCAGCCCTCCAAGTAAACTTCTGTCCTTACTCGATCCATATCCCTCTATTCCCTCCCTACTAATATACCCATCCAGAAGCATCTTAAATGTTACTAATGTGCCTACTTCTATCACCCCCTCTGAAAGCGTGTTCTGGATGCCCACCACTCTCTGCTTGAAAAGCTTCCCCTGCACATCTCTCTTAAACCTTCCCACTCTCATCGTGAATCTGTGACCCCATTTGTAACTGACACTTCCACCCTGTCGAAAAGCTTCTGACTATCCATCTTGCCTATGTCTCTCATAATTTTGAAAACCTCCATCTTTGCAGTGAAAACAATCTTAGTTTAGGCAACTTCTCATAGCCAACACCCTCGAGACCAGGCAACATCCTGGTGAACGTTTTTTATACTCTCTCCAAAGCTGGTAGCGGTGAACAGAACTACGAGCAATATTCCAAGTGCAGCCTAACCCAGCTTTCATATAGCTATAACATGGTTTCCCAACTCTTGTACTCAATGTCCAAGTTGAAGAAGACAAACCAATCTCAGCCAAACATTTACAATAGCTGCAGCTAACAAAACAAATCCTGGAAAATACTGTAGATGGCATCGATTTAAACTGAAAATCATCTGTGTTTTTGTAAGCACATTTTTCTACATTTTACAAGCTTTCTAGCACTTTCTCCATTGGGAAAATTATTATCGCTCATGTCAATGCTTACACAATGGTGGTCAATACAATGGTCAATTTGATTTTGCAGGACAGAAATCTGTGATCAATCACTACAGCTTTAATGATTAACATCAGATCCTCAAACCCTCAATCCACACTTGCCTCATCCAAGTGATTAACTTTAAAGTGGCTAACACAAGGGAACATAGCTTTAAATTGACGGGTGATAATTATAGGACAGATGTCAGAGGAAAGTTTTTTACTCAGAGGGTAGTAAGGGCATGGAATGCCCTGCCTGCAGCAGTTGTGGACTCACCAAGTTTAAGGGCATTCAAATGGTCAGTGGATAGCCATATGGATAGTATTGGAATAGTTTAGGTTAGAGGGTCATTAGATTCGTTCCACTGGTCGGCGCAACATCGAGGGCCGAAGGGCCTGTACTGCGCTGTAATGTTCTATGCTCTATGTTCTAACTTGTCAGCCATGTAAACTGTCCAAACAGAAAATTGTAGTGCAACTATTAAGATTTAAAAGATTTTAATATTTTGGGACAATAAATTTGGAGCAAAGGAATAGAATGACTTGTTCTGCAGTCTGCCTTAGAGTAAAGTTGGGTGGCTTGACTGTGATAGGTCAAATGTAAGCTTAGCTTGTTTTACTGAAAGGAAGATGCAAGGTATTTATGTTTGGAGGTGACTTAGTGGCATAGTGGTTAGCACTGCTGCCTCACAGCGCCAAGACCCGAGTTCAATTCCGGCCTTGGATCATTGTCTGTATGGAATTTGCATTCTCCCCATGTCTATGCAAGTTTCTTCTGGGTGTGCCAGTTTCCTCCCACAGTCCAAAGTTGCACTGGTTAGGTGCACTGGCCATGCTAAATTACCTCTTAATGTCCCAGGATGTGTAGGGAATGTGGGGTTACAGGGAGTAGACTTGGGTAAGACGCACCTTCAGAGAGTCAGTGCAGACTCAATGGGTTGAATGGCCTCTTCCTGACGATGGGGATTCTATGAGACAATGACATCAGTCTTGGAGTTTACAATGCATAGACTCAGATCCCCCAGTGTTTAGAAAGGCGTTGTTATTTAGTTATTAGAACTGTGCTGCAAACTGTCCATGTATTTCTACGATGGGAAGGACTGGAGATGAAAGTTAGCTAATTAGCCCCTCAAAATGCAAGATAATGAGTTTCATATTGCCATGGGGAAGAGGAAGCCATTTCTGAAATCAGGTTACACACTGGCCCACAAATCAGTGAGTAGCAGAGACAGATAGCAGTAGTTCTTTATGTTCAAGAAAAATGACAAGACAGGAACTAATTGGAAGCTTAGAGTAACTGTGGACTGTTTGCTACAAGAACTGTAATTTCACAGAAAGTGGTGTGTGATAAGTATCAAAGTGGATTATCACTTATAGTTTAAAGCCTAAGTTGCCAACAAAAAGGAATAGGGTTCAGTCAATAGTATTTTTAGTCATTTGTTACAGTAAAATTTTAAACCATGACATCTCGTCATGTCATTCTCCCAGCTAGCAATTGGAATTTTCAATTTATTTTTAAAAGTTACAGGGATCGTAACAATTGCTACTAAAATCAATGCAAATGTTAACAAGGAAAGGCATAAAGTAGGATACTAATTTGCCATTGCATTGAGTGATAATGAGACTTGTTGAAGCTTAATATCAATTTATAATCAGAAAAATGATCAGTAGGTAATGAGTTAGTGACATGTCTGATTGGCAAATCTGTTGATTCGCCAAATCTTTTAAACGATTTGCATCTTTAACTTTTATTATTTTACATACTGCTGATCGAGCTATTTTGTTCTTATCAATGAAGGGTTAATTATTTAACACACAGTCACACAGTATCTGAGATAAATCACTATAAAGAATCATAAAGGAATTGTTGATATAATTTGACAGCTGATGTGGCACATCATGGCTAGAACTTACCGTGAGTTTCCCAGCGGTGAGAGGTGCATTCAACAGGAAACCCTGCTGACTACTGTTGCATTAGAAGGTCTGCCACTGCTAAGGCAGGCACATCAGGACTGTGCAATGAGACCTTGATGTCCTCGTGCACCAGCTGTTGAAGATAAGCATGTGGGTGCAGCAGAAGAAAATGAAGGCAAATGGCATGTTGGCCTTCATAGTGTGACAATTGGAGTACAGGAACAGGATATCTTGCTACAATTATACAGAGCCTTGATGAGGTCACACCTGGAATGTGTGCAGTTTTGGCCTCATTACCTGAGGGAAGATGTTCTTGCTATACAGGAAGTGCAGAGAAGGTTTACCAAACTGATTCCTGGGATGGCAGGATTGGTGTGTGGTGTGGGATTGTATTCACTGAAGTTCAAAAGAATGAAGGAGGATTTTATAGAAACCTATAAAATTCTAACAGGACTATTCAGGGTAGATGCAAGAAGGATTTTCCTGATGGCGAGAGTTCCAGAAACAGTGGTTACGGTCTAAAGATACAGGGTAGACTGTTTAGGACAGAGATGAAGAGAAATTTACCTAGAGAATGGTCAGTCAGTGGAATTCACTGTCGCAGAAAACAGTTGAGACCAAAACATTGCATGTTTTCAAGAATCCGTTAGGTATAGCACTTGAGACAAGTGGGGTGGCGGGGGCAGAGGATATGAGAGGAATGTAGAATCAGGCTATTGATTTGGATGATTACCCACGAATGATGGAGTAGGCTCGAAGGCCCAAATGGCCTCCTCCTGCTCCTACGTTTCTGTCTCTTACTGCTGTGAAACTGGCAGCGGGTTGCACGGAAAATCCCACTTGGGAAGCTAACATCGCATGGGTGGGAAATCCAGGAGGATTTTCTGATGAGGAGTTCAGCTGAGTGGGTTAAGGAATCATGGTGTGCCTTTATTTTAATTTAATAAGTGTATTGATTGTGAACGTTCTCAGAAAGGCCTTGTCGATATTCCTATGAATTTGCTCCAAAAATCAATTTTCAGTATTTAGCATTCTATTGACCATGCTGACAATTTGATTTTAAAATTCTTGCAGAGCCAGCCACAGGAAAATAAAAATCTATTGAGGATTTTCGCCAAATGTCCCGTCATTATAAATGAAGAATGGTAGTAAATTATACAAACTGACTTTAGCATTCATTACTCACTTACTCATCTGAAATACACTAGTCTTGAGAGTGCCATGTTTTAATTCAGTTCCAACTACAACAGATTGTATTCATATAGCCCCTGGAATGAAGATGGGCATATCATTTCATAAGAGCATTTTCAAACTAAATTTGAGACTGAATCTCAGAATGATATCAGGACAGTTTGGTCAGAGCGGTAGATTCGAAGGAGTGTCTTAAAAAGGGGAGAAAGGGTTAGGGAGGGAATTCCAGAGCTTAGTGCGTAGGTAACTGGAGTGAAGCAATTTGGTAATGTGCAAAAAGCCAGAACAGAGAATCAAGAGTGTTGCACGTCATATCGTGTGGCATGGAGGCACAGTGGTTAAAACTGCTGCCTCACAGCGCCAGGGACCTGGGTTCAATTCCCAGCTTAGGTCACTGTCTGTGAGGAGTTTACATGTTCTCATCATGGATTTCCTTCAGGTGCTCTGGTTCCTTCCCAAGTTCCAAAGATGTGCACTGGTTAGGTGGATTGGCCGTGCTAAATTTCGGGAGAATTAGCACAGTAAATATGTGGGGGTTATGGGGTACGGTAGGATCGTTGTCGGTGCAGGCTTGATGGGCCGAATGGTCTCCTTCTATACTGCAGGGATTCTATGATATTATCCAAGTAACATCTGAAAAGATGAAAGTTGTCGCCCAAATACTGTAGCTAAATATGAAAGGATTAACATATCTCGAATGTGTGAAACATAGTTCGGGATCAGGCAGGTTGTGAAAAGGTGAGGAGATTCTTCAGTAAGACTTTAAAAAGTGCAGATGATCAATTCTATCATCTCACTTCATCCATGTCTCCGTCTGGGACATTCCATGTCAGGGCCAATTCGGAAAGAGAAATGGGGCCCTGGTATAAATCAGCGGGAAGAACCACCAAAATGTTGCCAAATTTGGGAACTATTAGTACAAATTTAGGTGATGTAAATTGGATTGAATTGGGAGAGCAGCAGAGTTTGATAATCCCAGATACCAAAACCAAATTCCTCTCTGGATACATTATGCTGCAAGGAATCAAAACCGATGCACGAACAGATAGAGAATAGAGAGAAAAGGTCTTTAGTTTAGAAAGGCGTCATGTGTTACTGCAGACTTGGTAGGCTGAAAGGCCTGTTCCTGTTTTGTACTGTTCTTTGGTCTTTGAAACACATTGGTTGGGATTTTCCATGAATCAGAAAGTGGGCGGAGAAATCGAGAGATTTGACCAAAGGCAATGGCAGCATTTTCTTCTGGGTCGTGCCCTACTTTTGGGCAAATTGACAGGCAGGGGTTTCATGGGGATCACTATCAAGGTGCCCCCTCCCCCACCCCCCGCCCTACTCCCAACCCTGGCATCAGGCCCTCTATAATCCGGGTGCCATGTTTAAAGGCTGCCCCTGAAAGAGCTTGCGCTGTTTAAGACATCGAAAGATACTGGAAAGTCACACCTTCCAAAGGGAGGGAATGGTCTGTTGTCCCCAGTTTCAGTGATGTCTCATTCAAGACCTGCTGGATGCAGTGGAGGCTCATTGCAAATTCTGCGGTCCAGCTTCATCCAAGGAGACCAAACAGCTTGGCAGATGGTGGCAGTGGTGGTGAATACCAACGCCTAACTAAACAAGACAGTCACCCACTGCAGAAAGGGGATCTTTCCTTTCCATCAAAGTAAGTCATCCTTCTCATAGTTATCAGTAAAGGAATCAATGGTTATGGGGATAAGGTGGGAAAGTGGAGTTGAGGATTATCACATCAGATCAGCCTCGTTGATTGGCAGAGCAGACTTGATAGACCAGATGGTCTACAAAAAGTAAAGAACAGTGCAGTAGCATAGGAACAGGCTCTTCAGCCCATTGAGTCTGTGCCAACACAGATGCCTCTTCAATTTTTTTTGCCTCTATGTGCTCCATATCCCTCTCTTCCCAGCCTATTCATGGATCAATCCATTTGCCTCTTGAACATTGCTATAGAATCTGCTTCCATTACCTCCTCCAGCAACACATTCCAGTCATTCACCATCCTTTGTGTGAAAAATTTGCCCCTTGCATTTCTTTTAAACTTTCCCCCTCTCACTTCCAACCTATGCCCCCAAGTAATTAACCCTTTGACCCTGGGAAAAGGACTCTGATTAACCACTACATCAAAGCTTGTCACAATCTTGTAATTAAATCTTGTAATAAAAGGCAGCACAGTGACACAGTAGTTAGCATTGCTGCTCACAGCGCCAGGGACCCAGGTTCGATTCCTGGCTTGGGTCACTTTGTGTGGAGTTTGTATGTTTTCCTCATGTCAACATGGGTTTCCTCCAGGTGCTCCGGTTTCCTCCCACATTCTGAAAGATGTGTTGACCCGAACAGGTGCTGGCATGTGGCAACTAATGGAATATCACAGTAAATTCATTGCAATGCTAATGTAAGCCTTACTTGTGACTAATAAATAAATAAACTTTAAACCTCCATCAGATCTTCCCTTATCCTCTGATGCTGCAGTGAAAACAATCCAAGTTTGTTCAACCTTTCTTCATACTCTATTTCCTTCAAACCAGGCAACATTCTGGTAAATTTCTTCTGCACCCTTTCCAATGCACCAACGTCCTTCCAGTAGTGTGGCAACCAGAATTGTACACAATACTCCAAATGCAGCCTAACCAAAGTCTTATACGGCTGCAACATCATTTTCCAATTCCTGTACTCAATGCCCCAACCAATGAAGGCTAGCACGCTATACACCTTCACGGCCACCTTGTCCATCTGAGTTGCCACCTTCAGGGCAACATGGATCAGTGCACCTAGATGCCTCTGTATGCTAATATTTCTGAGGGCTCTACCATTTACTATATACGATCCTTCTGCATTAGGCCTTCCAAATTGCGTTACCTCCAATTTCTCCAGTTAAGTTCCATCTGCCATCTTTGAGCCTAAGTTTCCAGCTGATTTGTGCCAGTTTTGAAAATGAATGTGTCGAGAGTTGGAGGACTAGAGTGTGAGAGTGGGATTGGAGTTGATGAAACTCTTTCTTTACATGTGGCCTTGGGAGTCAATGAACGAAAGTTCAGGCAACTGGGAAACTCTTGCTGATACCCAAATGAAACGGCAACATTATCTGCGGCCACTCTGATGATCAGCAGTTACAGTGGCTTGGCAATAAGTACCAACATGGAAAATAACAACTCACACTCATAACCACTTCATGTGCAGCACTTGTGTCAGAACCTGCCTCTCAAGCATTGGTCTCTTCAACCATTAGTATAAGTGCACAATATCACCAATCGTTCTGATTTGCTGCGTTTCCATTCTAGCACAGATGGAAACTGCCGATAGCCAATGACAACCTGGTCAACATCTATCCGTCAATCATCACTAAACCAAATGATCGGCTTATTATCATATTGCTGTTTGTGGGATCTTGCTGTGTGCATTTTGGCTGCTGTGTTCCTACATTATAACTGTCACTGCACTTTGTAAGCACTTCACTGGTTGTGAAGTGACTTTGGCAAGTGCTGAGGTTGGGAAAGGTGCTATATAAACATAAGATATCCCTTCCTTTATAGTTAAAAGACAAAATGAACTAAGGAAAAAAGTGTGGATCCAGGTTGCCATCCATCCACGATTATCCAAGAATGAAAGATTAATCTCTCTGTGCATTTCACAAAACCTACCCAGGAGAAGAACTCACGGCAACATTTAAACAAAGTGTTTTAAAATGTTTTGAACATTTTTTCCTGTCAGTTTTACAATAGTGAAGATGAGAATAGAAAGGTATTTGATTGTTATTGAGTAATCATCCAATCGGGTAAGGAGTTCGGTCATTCTCTGGCCATGGGACGCTATGGGGACGGACATGTTGGGTGCTCAGTATGGGGGATGTGCGGGTGAGATAGTCAGGGGCAGGGTGTCCTCATGACACAGAAACTTTACAGTCCAGAAGAAAACCGTTCGGCCCATCAAATCTGCACTGGCTCTCTGAAAGAGCATTCTACCTCACCCCAGTGCCCTGCCTTATGCCTGTAACTTTGCACATTCTCACTTTTCAAATACCAATCTAATTCCTTTTTGAATATCTTGATCAAATCAGCTTTCACTATATTTTTAGGAAGCTCATTTCAGACTCCAGTCATCCTTTGGGTCAAGAAAAATGTCTTCATATCATTCTACTCTTTCCGTCAATTTTTTTGAATCTGTTCCTTCCAGTTTTTGATGGTCTCTTGAGTGGGTACAGTTTCCCACTATTTACCCTGTCTATATCCCTCAGGATTTTCAACACCCCTCGGCTTTCTCCATGGAAAACAGTCCCAACCTCTCCAATCTATCCTCATAATACAGTTTTTATCATTCTTGTGAATCCCCTCTGTATTCTCTCTAAAGCCTTCACATCCTTACTTAAGTATGGCACCGGGAACTGGACTTAGTGTTCCAGATGGGGCCTAGCTAATATTTTACACAAGTTCGACATGACATCTTATTCTTGACTTAATGTTGCTATGTAAAACCAACAGTACCATTTGCTTTATTACCTGCTCTCTCAGCACGCCTTGCACCTTCAAAAGCTCATGTGTACCAAGGTCTCTCTCTGTTCCTGCACCCTCTCTGGACTTTCTCTTTTCATTTTAAATGATCCCTCCATATCCTTCTTGGCAAAATTAATCACATCACCTGTGTGGTACTTCACTGTCACCAGTCTGCTCGATCCACCAACATGTCTATGTCCTTGGGAAGCTGAAAAATATCCTCATCACAGTTAGCAAAGTTTCTGATCTTGGCATCATCTGCAAATTTTGTAATCATGTCCTGCACAGCACAGTCCAGGTCGTTAGTATATATCAGGAAGAACAAGGGTCCAAAACTGACCCCGGGATCTCTACTACAACCCTCCCTCCAATCTGAAAAACAACCATTTATCAGGACTCTCTGTTTTCTGTCACTCAGCCAATTTTATCTTCACAAATCTGCTGTGTGGCTTTGTATCAAATGCCTTTTGATAATTCATTTAGCCGACAACAACAACATTGCCCTCATTAACCGTCTTTCTTACCTTATCAAAAAACTCATGGAACATAAGGAAAAATTGGCATTTGGATAAGAAATTGACTGAGCAACAGGAAAAAAGTAGTGATAAAATATCTCCCTGATATATATTAATGACCTAGCTGTAGTGCTCAAAACATGATTGCAAAATTTGCATCAATTAAACATGATTTTCCTATTTTTCCTTCTTACGGTAGATGCACACAGCTCCTTCCTTCCTTTAGTGTGAATGGTAAATCCTCCATCAAAGCTTTCTAATCCAGTTTCTCCACTAACAGTACAAATTAATATCATTGTGAGTAATTTCATATGTAAAATCTGATATGAGCTCTAGCAGTTTGTCACTGCTGATTAGAGCTGGTTTGCTGTCAAAGGCCTGTTTTGTATGATTGGGCCATCTGTCCATCCTCCCCATTGCACAGCTGTGCAAAAGCAGAAAATATTTGCTTTAAGAGGCTAATTATATATTTACATTGCAAATTAAATGCAGCAATGTTTTCAGTGTTGTCACTGACAGGGCTACATCGTCAGCAATGCTTCAGTGAATGGCCTCACTTGTTTCTATAGCAGAAGGTTGTGGTTCAGGTCCTGCTCCAGAGACACCTCTAACACTCCAGTGTACTACAGAATGAGTGCTCCACTGTCAGAGGCACTCCTTTGGATGAGATATTAAACTGAGGTCTCTCTGCCCACTCAATATTGTTATGATCTCGATAAAGACCAGTTACTTTTCTTTCAAAAGTAGTCAAAATTCAAAATCATAGCTATTCACTGAAAGAATGGAGCCAGAAAGTTTCAATATTTAAAACAGAAGAATTTTTACTCTACAAGAGTCAACAAAACAAATACTACAATATTGTCCAGCCTGTACTCTAACAGCCAGAATGAACAGGAATTAAACATGAATTAACAGGCAAATTGTAATTGAACACAAACTATAAATTGCACATTAAAAGACAGATTACAATTAAGGCAGGTCTTACAAATTGGCTCAGCAGTCCACTGAAATTAATAATCACATTCAGTCACTAGTCCTTTAAACTCGAGCATTCCTAATGAGGAATTTCAGCTTCCCTCCTTCCTGGAGTTAGTTCAATTCGCAACCAATAGCAGTGCACAACCGACCCATGTTTCCCAAGCGACATTTTGACCAACATGGCTGACATCAGCGAGCTTAGGTTGCTCTCTTTGGTCCAGACTGTCTATACAGCACACTTGGATTCTACAATTACTAGTGCTCAACTTGAACTGATTTGTGTCTTTTTATATCTTTTAAATAGTTTCCCAGAAGATTTTGTTTCCTAACTTAAGTCTGGTTTTGTTTCTTTAGAAACTGGGAATATCAGTTTTCTTCCCATCTTTAACTGTTCTGTTCTTCCCTCAGTTCAGTTTCTGAACTAGTTAAGAAAGCCCTCGAATACCTCTACTTTCTCAGAAGACGAAGAAAATTTAGCAAGTCAGCTACGACTCTCACCAACTTTTATTTTTGTACCACAGAAAGCATTCTTTATGGTTGTATCACAGCTTGATTTGGCTCCTGCTCTATCCAAGGCCGCAAGGAACTGCAAAAGATCGTGAATGTAACCCAATCCATCGTGCAAACCAGCCTCCCATCTGTTGACCCTGTCTACACTTCCGCTGCCTCAGCAAAAAGCCAGCATAATGAAGGACTCTACGCACCCTGGATATTCTCTCTTCCACCTTTTTCCATCAGGAAAAAGATACAAAAGTCTGAGGTCACGTACCAACTGACTCAAGAACAGCTTCTTCCCTGCTGCTGTCAGACTTTTGAATGGACCTACCTTGCATTAAGTTGATCTTTCTCTACATCCTAGCTATGACTGTAACACTGCACTTTCTCGTTTCCTTCTCTTTGAACAGAATGTTTTGTCTGTATAATGCGCAAGAAACAATACTTTTCACGATATGCTAATACATGTGACAATAATAAATCAAATCAAGTAAATTAAATTTAAATAGATAGTTTCCCTCTCAATAAAAATGTTTTATCAGACAGAATGTAAATGCTAGGCTATGATAATCTCCAATAAGAAAGAATCTAACCATCTCCTCCTGACACTCAATGGCATTACCAAAGCCGAATGCCCCACTATCAACAACCAGTGGCCAGAAACAGAACTGGACTAGCCATATAAATACTGTAGCTACCAAAACAGGTCAAAGGCTGGAAATGACGTGACAAGTAATT
Source organism: Sphyrna mokarran (assembly GCA_024679065.1). Classification (NCBI taxonomy): domain Eukaryota; kingdom Metazoa; phylum Chordata; class Chondrichthyes; order Carcharhiniformes; family Carcharhinidae; genus Sphyrna; species Sphyrna mokarran. The sequence continues at coordinate 113,110,891 of JAGIQG010000004.1, forward strand.
CACCTGCTGGCTTCTCAGAAGCTGCCCACTATCGACAAAGCACAAATCCGGAGTATGTTGGAATACTCTCCACTTGCTTGGATGAGTGCAGCTCCAACAACACTCGGGAAGCACGACAACATCCAGAACAAAGGAACCTCACCCACAAACATTCACTCCCTCCCAGTACCAATGCACAGTGGTAGCAATGTGTACCGTCTAAAAGATGGGCTATGGGAATAATACAACCAGCAGAAGAATTCATTATCAATGATTTCCTTCCCTAAAGGACATTAGCACACCAGATGGGTTTTTACTGCATCAACCACGGTTTCATGGTCACCATTAGACTTTCAATTCCAGATTTTTATTGAGCCCCGATTTCACTATCTGCTATAGTGGATTTGAACCTGAGTTCCAGAACATTGCCCTCCGTTTCTGAATTACTTAGTGCAGTGACAAAACCACTGTGCCATTGCCTCCCTGGAAATTCAGTGTTTCCCCAAGTTCAATGGAGTTTTAATTTCACAATGTATCCCAATTAGTTGACTGATTTTGGATCCCTATAGGATTGGGAAATTCCCCTCAGGAGGCATATCAAGAGCAGCTGGGAGCTGCTGATTGGGGTGCAGATTGTGGAGGGTTGAGGTGATGTAGCCGATCCCAGTATGAAAGATCAGAACGGTATTGGTGAAGAGGTGGTGCTTGCAGAGGGATGCCTGAACATGGTGGGCAGGAGCAGTGATTCTGGAGCATCAGATTGAGGGAATGTCTGCTGGGAGCTCTGGCTGTAGGGGAGAAATTATCTAATCTTCACTTGCCTCTATGGAAACTTGAAGTGGGCAGGTTTGAGATTTTAACATCCCAGTTGATCCGGACGCATTTGTTTTACAGGGGAGTGGTGGGGGGAGGAGTTTGGGGGGGCAGTGGTGTTAGAAATTCCTCTTCTAAGTTTACTGTTTATCATAATATATCACAGGTTACTGACTGTAATGAGGCCATCCATCTGTGGCACAATCATAAGATGCACATAACCTCCTCCTGTCACAGATTGGGTTGGTTGCTATGGCACTGGCTGTTTTGTTTGCCTCTGGGGTGTTCAGGCATCTCATTCTGTTCCTCTGTTTTAGTTAACCTTGCATGGATATTGTTCCCTGCACTGGCACTCTGCTTTTTTTTATCTGTGTTCAGTATTGTCAGCCAGACAGCCACGCTACCATTCTGTTTAATTAAAAACAAAAAACTTTCTCAACCTTTGTAAATTACCATCTTAAAATCTGCCCCAAAAATGTTTCCGTAAAATCCTCTCTGCATAAATCAATGAAATGATTTTAAATGACTTTAAGTGTCAATAATGTCAGGGACATTTCTGAGGGTTCGCCCACTGAGTCAACATGAGTAGAACTGAGAAATGAGAAGGGAGAAATCACTGTGATAGGAGTTGAACCAGAGTTCCCCAAATAGTCAGCAGGAAATTGAGGAGCAAATATGGAAGGAGATTACAGATAGCTCCACGAAAAATAGGATGGTAATAGTGGAGAACTTAAACTTTCCTAACATTGACTGGAACAGTTATGGTCTTGGATGAAGAGAAATTTGTTGAGTGTATTCAAGAAGAATTTCTCATTCAGTATGTGAACGGCCCAACTAGGAAATAAGGAAGGGTAGGTGACAGAAGTGAGAGATCACTTTGGGACCAGTGTCCATGATTCCATTAGTTTTAAGATAGCTTTGGAGAATGATATATCCGGCCCAAAAGTTAAAATTCTAAATTGTGGCAAGGCCAATTTTGATGCTATTAGACAGGAACTTTCAACAGTTAATTACCTGTTGGCAGGCAAAGGGATGGTTGGTAAGTGGGAGGCTTTAAAAAGTGTGTTAACCAGCCTTCAGGGTAAGCCAGGAAATTGTGGGCTCCCTAGCAGACATATTTGAATCATTGGCTGCCACAAGTGAGGTGCCTGAAGATTGGAGGATGACAAATGTTGTGCCTTTGTTTAGAAACAGCTGCAGGGAAAAGACTGGGAACTACAGGCTGGTGAGTCTAATATTTATAATGGGTAAGTTATTAGAAGGTATTCTGAGAGACAGGATCCACGGGCATTTTGAGAAGCAAGGATTGATTAGGGACAGTCAGCGTGCTATGTGAGTGGAAAATCATGTCTCATGAATTTGACTGAGTTTTTTAAAGGACCAATCAAGAAGGTAGATAAGGCAGTGCAGCTGACATTTACTTTGTGGACTTCACCAAGGCGTTTGAAAAGGAACCGCATGGTAAATTGTTGCATAAGGTTAAATCTCATTGGATCCAGGATCAGGTAGCCAATTGCACACAAAATTGGCTTGATGATAGAAGACAAAGGATAATTGTAGAAGGCTGTTTTTCAAACTAGAGGCCTGTAACCAACGGTGTGCCTCAGGGATCGGTGCTGGGTCCACTACTATTTGATATTTATATTAATAATTATATTAATGATATTAATGGGGTGACTGCTACACACTTCGCTAGTCTAGCATCTCCTGAGACTTCTTTTAAAGTTAGTGGCCCAAACCACCTCTCTTTGAGTAAATTTTCAATCTGTCAAATTGTACAATCCTGTGATGGGGGAAAATCACCAGGAATGAGGCCTCAACTGCATCAAAAGAGGCTTGCAGAAAACTCTGCGCAGTGGATAGTACACACAGCTCAGAAGCAGTAGCTCATTGGTTCAATCCCACTGGAGGGACTTCAGCACAAAATACAGACTGACATTTCCAGTAGAGTGCTGAGAGAGTACTACACTGCTGGAGATGTGGGCTGGGATTTTCTGTCCCTACCAGTTCTCTGTTGTAATTTCCGGCGGTGAAGATGGCCCACTATTAACTAGTGGATGGACTTTCCAGTCCCACAAATGTCCACAGGGTTTTGGGTTCCCTACACCCTCCACCGCTGGGATGTGGGTCGCAGGGGATCACCATCAGTGGAACCAGAAGATCCCATCAGCAGGAAGGCTATAAATTTCAGTGCTGTCTTTTACTTGAGATGTCAAACTGAGACCCAGCTGGTCCTCTGAGGTGAACAGGAACTATTCTGGGGAATGACTTGAAAAAGAGCTATGATATTCTCCTGCTATTTTGGCCAATGTTTATTCCTCAACCTTCTAATCATTTATCACATTCCCTTGTATATGCTTTAGCTTTCATAGTTCCTCTGTTACAAGACCAAGTAGACTTCAAAAGAAGTTCCTGATTAACTGTAAAGATCCTGGAGTAACGTAGACGTGCACCGTCACTGGGACTACAAGATCCCTCTGGCATAAATGATAGCAAGAGTTTAAGCTGAAACCAAAACCCCCACACATGCAAACCCCTTTGTCTAATAGGAACCAAACTAGCATTGTACCCTTTCCTACACAGGAACACTAAATTAAACACACTTAAGTCTATACCTTATATTTAATGCCCAGCAATACAAATATAGATCACATAAAACTCTCCCTGTTTATTTGTTAAACCTGCACAATGTACCTGCAGACAGACTTTGTTAATGGAATTTAAATTAACTCCATGGAATTTAAATTAACACCAGGCATCATGGTGGAACTTAGAAACATAGAAGATAGATGTGGAAATAGACTATTAAGCCCTTTGAGCCTGCACCACCATTTATGACTCATCATGCATTTTGAGTACCCTTTTCCTGCTTTCTCTCCATATCCCTTGATCTAGCAGAGGTGGCAGAGAGATTTTACTGAGGGGCATTCTGGGAGAAGCCATAGTAGTCACCTTGGCTATAGTGGATAGAGGAAGAATGGTGTTAAGGAGCAATATCAAGGAAGAAGCATACGAATCGGCAAAAAAGCAATAGGCCTGAGGATTGGGAGCAGTTTAAAATTCAGCAAAGGAGGACCAAGGGATTGATTAAGAAGGGAAAAATATAGTACGAAAGTAACTTAGTGGGGAATGTAAAAACTAACTGTAAAAGTTTCTATACATATAGTGAAAAGGATTGACAAAAATGAATGTGGGCTCCTTATAGTAAGAAATCGAGAATTCATAATGGGGAATGAAGAAACAGCTGAGGATTAAATTTGTACTTTGCTTCAGTCTTTACAAAGGAAGGCATGAATAATCTACCAAAAATGCTGAGATAAATGTGTTTTAGTGAGGAGCATTAATAGAGAAATGGTTTTGGGGAAATTGAAGGGATTGAAGGTGGGTAAATCTCCAGGTCCTGATATTCTTCCTCCCAGAGTACTAAAGGAAATGGCCCTGGAAATAGTAGATTCATTGGTGGTTATTCTCCAATATTCTTTGGACTCTGGAATAGTTCCTACAAACAGAAGGATAGCTAATATCAGCTTGTTATTCAAAAAGGTGGGTAGAGAGAAAACACAGAACTGTAGACCACTGAGCCTAACATCAGCACCTCATAAGTTGCTGGAGTCTATTATCAAGGATTTCATAACTCGGCATTTGGAAGGCAGTGGTATAATCAGACAAAGTCAGCATGGATTTACAAAAGGGAAATGGTGCTTGATGAATCTATTGGAATTTTTTGAGGATGTAACTAGTACAGTTGACCGAGGAGAACCAATTGATGTGGTTTATTTAACTTTCAGAAGGCTTTCAACAAGGTCTCACATAACAGATCACTATATAAAATGTCTTGAGATGGAAAGAAAGATGGTTATCAGGTAGGAAGCAAAGAGTTGGCATTAATGGGTCTTTTTCTGATTGACAGGCAATGACTAGTGGGGTCCCACAGGGATTTGTGCTGGGGTTCCAACTGTTCTCATTCTATAATTAATGATTTGAAAGAGGGAACTGAATGTATTATCTCCAAATTTGCAGATAATAATACAAAGTTAGATGGGAGGGTGAGCTGTGATGGGGCTGCATAGATATTTCAAGTGTGATTTAGACAGGCTGCATAAGTAGGCATATGCACGGCAGATGCAGTATAATGTGGATAAATATGAGGTTATCCATTTTGGTAGCAATAATAGGAAGACAAATTATTACTTGAATGGGAGTAAATTGGGAGAAGTGAGTACTCAACGAGTCCTTGGAGTTTTTGTGCATCAATCATAGAATCCCACAGTGCAGAAAAAGGCCATTCAGCCCATCAAATCCACACCAACAATTATTCCATCCAGGCCCTATCCCAATAACCCCCTGCTAATACCCCTGACTGACACTAAGGGGCAATTCAGCATGGCCAATTAACCTAACCCACACATTTCTGGACTGGGGGAGGAAACCGGAGCATTCGGAGCTCCACAGCAAAGTGGTTGACTCTTAAATGTCCTCTGAATTGGTCTAGCAGCCACTCAGTTCAAGGGTTAGAAAATAAATTCTGACCCTGCTGGTGACATCGATATCTCTTGAATGAATAAAAAAAAACTAAAACAAAAAAAGTAAATCTTTGCTTGACAAGGGTATGTTTGAGAATGTGGGGGTTACTGGAGATGAGATACAAATTAGCCTTTCACTCACTGAATAGCAGAGCAGGTTTGAAGGACTGAATGGTGTCCTCCTGTTCGTATGTACCTTTGTACTAAATTCCTTACTACAGATATATGCAAAACTCATTGACAAATGACAATCCAGTTAACAGAAAATAGTTCAATACTGTTTTCAGTATTTTTCTCGGGATGTAGGTGATGACGGCAAGGTGACTTTTATTGCCAATTCCTAATTGCTTTGAGAAAGTTCACCTTGAATAGCAATTATTTGTACAACTGAGTGGTTTGCTAGGTCACTTCAAAAGGAATTAAGAGTCAACCACATTGTGTAGACCAGAGTCATGTGTAGGTCAGACTGGGTAAAGGCAGCATATGTCCTTCCATGAATGATGTCGGTTAATAACACGGGGTTAGACTACTTTACAAAGGCCAAACTAATCATACAACGATACAGCATTAACAGAGCACACCCATCCGTTAGCAGCTCTTTAAGAGATTTATCCAATTAATCTAATTCCCTTGCTCTTTTCCAAAGCCCTATGCTCTGGATATTTCTCTCTCAATCTTTCCACACCCTAATGTCAGATTTTTTCCATTCGTCTCGGCAGCTAATAATTCCTGGAACAGGTCACTAGTCATCAGAGTCTTAAAGCTTGAGGGACACAGCACGTCAAAAATAGCATCAATCACATATCCAGACAAACTAAGGAGCGATTTAGCACGCCCAATCCACCTAACTTCATATCCTTGGAGTGTAAGAGGAAACCCGAGCACCCGGCAGAAACCCATGCAGACATGGGGGGGAAATGTGTAAAGAGCAAATAGACAACCAGGTTGGAATTGAACCCATATCTCTGTCATTGTGAAGCAGCAGTGCTAACCACTTTCCAAAAGACATGCTGGTTAGACGTATTAACCATGCTAAAGTTTCCCTCACAATATCTGAACAGGTGCCAGAGAATGGTGACTAGGAGGGTCTTTCACAGTAACTTCATTGAAGAGTTTATGTAAGCCTACTTGCACTAATAAATAAACTTATAAAGTTAAAATCTGTGCTACCCTGCTGCCTATGCTCTGGCTATTAACTTAAAGAAATAAAGAAGCAATAACTTGTATTGATAGTTCCTTTCACAAAAAACGTTTCAAAATACCTGACAAACAACTGATTATATTTCAAGTACAGTGACAGTATTAATTTAAGGAATATGACAGTCAATTTGCATACAGAGCCAGAAATGTTTTTAGTAACCATGTTTAATGATTTTGGTTTAAAGGGTAAATATTGGTCAGGACACTAGGAGAACTCTCTCAACTTCTTCCATTAGTGGAATATGTTACATACAACTGGGAGGGCCATCATACCGTGCTGTGAAGTGAAGATTAGTAGAATATCGCATGGCCACATCTGTAAGGATTTCTGTTACCCGAAGGGATTAAGGGATATGAGGCATAAACATATAGATGGAGTTATATTGCAGATCAGACATGATCTCATTAAATGAATGGGCTTGAGGGATGAATTGATCTCCACCTGTTCCTAGAGGAATTCATCTGTTCCCATGTTAATGTGAAAGGTTGGTCACTGACTGCTCTCTGTTTTATCTTTAAGATAGGTAAATGTAACAATTATAGAAACATAGAACAGTACAGCACATTACAGGCCTTCGGTCCTCGATGTTGTGCTGAGCTATGTCCAAACCCAAGGTTAAGCTATCCCACTCTCTATCATTCTGGTGTGCTCCATGTGCCTATCTAATAACCGCTTGAAAGTTCCTAAAGTGTCCATTATCACAGCAGGCAGTGTATTCTACACCCCAACCACTCCCTGAGTGAAGAATCTACCTCAGACATCCGTCCTATATCTCCCACCATGAACTTTATAGTTATGCCCCGTAGTAATAACTACATCCACCAAAGAAAATAGTCTCCGCACGTCCACATTATCTATCCTCTTCATCATCTTATAAACCTCTATTAAGTCACGTCTCATCCTCCTCCATTCTAAAGAGAAAAGCCCCAGCTCCCTCAACCTTTCCTCATAAGACCTCCCCTCCAAACCAGGCAGCATCCTAATAAATCTCCTCTGCACTCTCTCCAAAGCTTCCACATCCTTCTTATAGTGAGGTGACCAGAACTGAACACAATATTCCAAATGTGGTCTCACCAAGGTCTGGTATAGTTGCAGCATAATTCCGTGACTCTTAAAGTCAAACCCCCTGTTAATAAACGCTAACACACTGCGAGCCTTCTTCATGGCTCTACCCACTTGAGTGGCTATTGACGGGCCTCAAGTCAATGTACAACGATAAGTTGACATTAATAACAAAAACAGGCAGCAAGTTTACGTAACAGTGAGATGAACAATTTTAAACCCTTCTTAATGCATGAACATTCTGTATTGATGTGTATCCATCAAACCTGACATGTACAGGCATGGTTCAAACCATGGTTAATTCTATTGGAAATGACTGACAATGCAGAGGACTGTTCAGATCAATTTCATATGAAAAAATATTATTTTTAAGATCAATCTCATGAAAATTGAAGGCACATTCTGATCTGGCAAAACAAAAGGGAATTATTCAGTTTGTACTCAGTGGACACAATTGGAAACATATCACTGGGCATCTAATCATCTTTCTGACACACCAATTGTTGCAGCTACATTTCAAAACTGCATGAAACATTAAAAAAATGCATTAGTGCCTTGAGAGTTTCTTAAATGTTGTTTAACTTATTTAGGTTTCCTCCAGTTAAGTTAAATTTTATTTATTAGTCACAAGTAAGGCTTACATTATCTCTGTTACGAAATTACTGTGAAATGCCCAATGGAATTAGCTTGTGAAAGAGAAAAAGCAAACGGGAGCAAAGCAATGGCACAAAAGATTGCACATCTTCATCTCTCAAACAAAATTATAACTTACCAAACATTGGTTCCATTACTTTCAGGTTTTAATACTCGATATACTCTTTCTACAGATCAGAATCTTCAGTTACATCTTTACATGAGCCTTGTGTCCAATATAATGTGAGATGCACTGTCATCTGCTAATACTTCATTACACAACAATGGAGCTTCAGACTGCAACATTGGACTCTTTATTCTATATACCAGTTACTGGAGTTTTCTTCAAAATGGAAAGAGCACTTTATAATAGAAAGAGCACAGCATCAGAACAACTTATATTCTGCTTACATGAAAAAAAGTGAACAAATAGGTGTCACAAGGCAAAAACATATGTCCCAGTCATAAAAAAACAATAAATGTGGAACTTGCTCAAAAAGCCACGTCTGCCTTCACCACCTTAATCATCTGAACCTAGCGTAATCTTTCTCATTGCCAATTTCACAGAGAGGGGATACACAGAGACGGAGGGGGGATAAAACGAGGGATAGGAAAGAGAGCATTGATTACCAGGCAGCAGAGAGGAAAAAAAGAGAAAATAGAGAAAGAAAATAGACTAATGTTTCTTATCCTTAGATTTGTGTGTGAGCAACATCCCTTTCATGATTAATCTGATCCAACATGCTTATTTTTCAAAGATGGCATGGAGAAAATGAAATAGTTACTACTGACAAGTTAATGAGGTTCCAGGTTAATGGTCTGTGGACACAGAGGGCTCAAATCCCATCACAGGTGGTATTTAAATTCTATCAATAAGTCTAGAATTGAAAGCTAGTCTCAGTGATGATGGCCAAGAAGTAATCATCAATTGTTGGAAAATGCATTTGGTTCACTAATGTTCTTTGGAGAAGGAAATCTGCCATCCTTACTTGGTCTGGCCTATGTGTGAGTCCAGAGCCACAGCATTGTGGGTAAATGGCCTCTGAAATGGCCAAGCAAAATATTCAGTTCGAGGGCAGTTAGACATGGACAATAAATGCCTATATCCCATGAAAGAATTAATCATTAAATCAATTAATGCGCTCATTTTAACTAATTATCCCATGCATCTTCCTTTTCTTCAGAGTTATGGTAATGAACATCAACCAACTAAGGAGGTGGATGGGGGTAAGGCGGTTGATGTGGTATATATGGACTTTAGTAAGGCGTTTGGTAAGGTGGCCCATGGAAGACTTCTGCAGAAAATGCAGATGTATGGGATAGAGGGTGATTTAGCTAATTGGGTTAGGAATTGGCTAGCAGATAGAAGACAGAGGGTGGTGGTTGATGGGAGATATTCATCTTGGAGTTCGGTGACAAGTGGTGTACCTCAGGGGTCTGTTTTGGGGCCCCTGCTGTTTGTAATTTTTATAAATGATCTGGATGAGGGTATTGAAGGATGGATTAGTAAATTTGCAGATGACACTAAAGTCGGTGGAGTGGTAGATAGTGAAGAGGGGTGTTATAGTTTGCAGAGGGACTTGGACAAGTTGCAGAGCTGGGCCGAGAGGTGGCAAATGGAGTTTAATGTGGAAAAGTGTGAGGTAATGCACTATGGCAGAAATAATAAATGTGTAGAGTATAGGGCTAATGGTAGGATTCTTAGTAGTCTTGATGAACAGAGGGATCTTGGTGTGTATGCGCATAGATCCCTGAAAGTAGGCAGTCAAGTCGAGAAGGTTGTTAAGAAGGCATATGGAGTCTTAGCTTTTATTGGTAGGGGGATTGAATTTCGGAGCCGCAACGTCATGTTGCAACTGTACAAAACTCTAGTGCGGCCGCACTTGGAGTATTGTGTGCAGTTCTGGTCCCCACATTATAAGAAAGATGTGGAGGCATTGGAGAGGGTACAGAGGAGGTTTACCAGGATGTTGCCTGGTATGGAGGGCAGGTCTTATGAGGAGAGGCTGAGGGATTTGAGGTTGTTTTCGTTAGAAAGGAGGAGGCTAAGAGGGGACCTGATCGAAACATATAAGATGATTAGAGGTTTAGATAGGGTGGACAGTGATAGCCTTTTTCCTAGGATGGAAAAAGCTAGCACGAGGGGACACAGCTTTAAATTAAGGGGTGATAGTTATAGGAAGGATATCAGAGGCAGGTTCTTTACCCAAAGGGTGGTTCGGGAGTGGAATGCCCTGCCTGCAGCAGTTGTAGATGCGCCAAGTTTGGTGGCGTTTAAGAGGTTAGTTGATAAGTATATGGAAGAGAAGGGAATGGTTTAGTTTGGAGGGGCATTGCTTTTTATATTGGTCGGCGCAACATCGAAGGCCAAAGGGCCTGTTCTGTGCTGTAATGTTCTATGTTCTATGTTCTAAAACAGATTATCTGCTCAAAATGACTTTACTACTTGTGGGATCTTCCTGCTCAAGCTACCTGCCTCGTTCTCTACGTTACAACAGTGATCACACTGTAATGTTCCTCATTTATAAAAGGCTTTGGGATGTCCTGTGTTTATGAAAGACACTACAGAAATGTAAGGTTTTTTTTCTGTCTTTCTTCCATTGAGTCATGTTTCTTGTAAATAAATCTGCTAAAAAGTGCTGGCTATCCAAGCATATACAAAGCAGGAGTGGGGGTTGGGGTGGGAGCGGTGATTAATGGACTGATTTACTTACAGCGTTTACAGGAAACAATCTCAGTGTGAATCTTCAGTTTCAGGGGAAGGGAGGAAAGGCTATGTATCAATAAAAAGATGGATAGACATCCAGGTACCTGGCAGGTCACAGTGCTACGATCAGCGTTAATGTATATTTAAACCATGCACTTCAGTCAAGGAAATTGGTCAAGTTAGCTCAAGCAAGTAAGCAATTTGCAGCAGACCACATTGCCTTAAAGGCATGTTCTGAAGGACAGAAATAGAGCGTCACATTGAAGATCAGGGAGAAATGACAACTCCAAGCTACAGATCACAGTCATCAAGCAGCAGGAATGTTCTCTCGGCCGATGCAGTTTTAATATAATGGAACGCTGCAGCACATCCCCATCTTAAAGACATTTCATCGGCCCGTTAGAACAATAAAAAATACAAAAGGACAAAGGAAACTACAGCATAGGAACAGGCCCTTCAAAGACTTGCATCACCAACTGAAATAAAACCCCTACCCTTCCAGCACCAGAATTCATCTATTCCCATGCTATTCATGTATTTGTCAAGATGCCCCTTAAAAGTTACTATTGTATCTGCTTCCACCACCTCCCTGGGCAGTGAGTTCCAGATAGCAAAATTAGGAGTATTCAGGGGTAAACTTAATCGAGAAAACAATATTACTCCTCAGATTTCAATACTCAAAAACATGCAAAATAGATGTTGTTGCCTTGAAACTGGAGCCTTTAAAATTAAAATATGAACACATGGGAAACAGATATGAAATTCCGTCTTGGCAATATTGTAATGGAGGCACTAATCTGGCTTCAGAGGTATTCAATGTCTGATAGGCAGTAATAAACCCAATGGAATTCTTTCTTGAGATAATGAGGAGAATGTGTAAGGAATAACGGTCAACAAGGTGATGGAGGGTGCTGTGGAAAAGTATATTATTCACTTCATGGTAAGAATAGAAAAAGAGAATATTTTTTAAAAGCATGAAGCTTGTAAATGATGCTCTGAGCAAATTGAATGCATTTGTACAAGGAACATAGAGAGTTATTCTGCAGGAGCAGCAAGAAATTAGGAAGATAAATGACATGTTGGCCTCTCTTATAGAGCTTATTGAAGCAGTCCATGTCCAAATGCAGCAAGACCTAGACAATATTCAGGCTTGGGCTGACAAAGTGGCAAGTAACATAAATGCCAGGCAATGACCATCACCAGCAAGAGAGAATCTAATCATTGTCCCCAGACATTCAATGGCATTATTATCACTGAATCCCCCACTGTCAACATCATTAGGTTTATCATACAAACTATACAGTGCAAAAAGAGGCCATCTGGTCCATCACGTCTTCACTGACCACAATCCCACCCAGGCCCTACCCCCATATCCCTACACATTTACCCGCTAATCCATTGAGCATCTCAGGACACTAAGGGGCAATTTCCATTAAGCAGAAACTTAACTACACAAACCATATAAATATGTGGCAAAACAGTAGGATAGAAGCTAGAGACATACTCATCAGGACAAATGCAAGAATGCCAAATTTCAGACAATCACAACAATGTACACTAAAAGAGAGAAGAGTGCTGATTGGTTGTCAAGTTGACTCTACTTGTTGAGGCACTGAAAGGAAGAAAGCTACAAGAAAAAGAGCCCCTCTAACCTCACTCAAAGGGTCATTCAGGAAAGAGGCAAGAATTGAACATTTTCTTTTCATCCCCAGAGCACAGGCCCCTGAGAATGAATGCACGATACTTTGGGCAGGTATAAATGGGCTATATTTGTAGCTTGACTGATTATCTTATATTAGCGGGTGTCATGGTGCTTAGCAGTGCTGCCACACAGCGCAGGGACCCAGGTTCAATTCCAGCCTTGGATGACTGTGTGGAATCTGCATTTCGCCCCGTGTCTGCCTGGCTTTCGTCCAGGTGCTACAGTTTCCTCCCACAATCCAAAGATGTGTAAGTAAGGTGGCCATGCTAAAATGCCCCTTAGTGTTCCAAGACGTGCAGGTTAGGGAGATTAGCAAGGTAAATATGTGTGGTTATGGGAATAGGGGCTAGGTGGGATTGTTGTCGATGCAAGCTTGATGGGCTGAATTGCCTCTTTCTGCACTGTAAGGATTCCATGAGCTTTGTAGGTTTGGGGTATTACAGGGTAAATAAATGGGGTTACGGGCATAGAGCTCTGCCAGAGAATCGATGGATCAAATGGTCCTCTTCTGCATGGTTGGAATTCTATGATTCTAGTTGTTAGTGTCGCTATTAAAACACTCAGGCTTATTTAGCAAGTGTCGCCCAATCGTAAAATTGTATGTACAGTAGATGTTTAGTTTTGGGTTTAGTGAGTGCAGCCTGATTGAATTGAGTCTGTACTCTGCAAATTATGAACAATGGAAGGAATGCAGTGTTTGGTTTAATCGCTGGGACATACGGCTTACGTATCCAGCATCACACCGACACGGAAACACATTTTCAACGTCTCTTCAGCAATACTCAAGCTGTGTACTGCCAAGTGACTGTTTATATTTATAAGAAAGATTTATCTCGTTAAAGTCAATTATATCTCGAATGATCTTTACAACTGCGTGCATTGTGTTATTAAATTTCAATCAGCAGCAAGGAATGGTTGAAGGTGGCTTTGGCAGCAGATTTAAGTGAACACATGCAGTGAACATCCTCTTGAAGTACTTTCGCAGCAGATATGTGTGAATCAGAAAGGGAGTCTGTTCTTAGCCTGGCTCAGTAAGCAGCTGCTAAACTCACCATTAGTGAAACAAACGCAAAGGTTGCAGAAATTAAGTGTTCAACTATACTTTCCCTTGAGAATCTGATCTAAAGGAGGTAGCAATTGATGTTGATTCTGTAGGCTTGTTGGAAACACAGCAGCAATTGAATGAGGCATTCCTTCAGAGAACAGGCTTGAGCCGGGACTTATATCATAAGATGACTCAAAGCCTCTGACAGCTAATGAGGAACAGCATAACAACCAGTTTGCACCCAGCAAGATCCCACAAACAGGTCATCGACCAGACAACTGTACAACATGTGGAATATTCCTAACTCGGAGCACATCAAATTTAATGTATTTAATATGCTGCCCATCAAAACTATCAAATAGCTAAATTATTTCACCAATTTTATTAATCTCAGTTGTAAATTTATAACTAACTTAATTTTTTTTAAATTCATTTGTGGGACACGGGTGTCGCCGGTTGGCCAGCATTTATTGCCCATCCCTAGTTGCCCTTGAGAAGGTGGTGATGGTCTGCCTTCTTGAATCATTGCAGTCCATGTGCTGTGGGTTGACCCCACAATGCTGTTAGGAGGGAATTCCAGGATTTTGACCCAGTGACTGCGAAAGAATGGTGAAATATTTCCAAGTCAGGAATGTGAGTGGCTTGGATGAGAACTTGCAAGTGGTATTGTTCCCATGATGGGAACGTCAAAACAGGAAAATAGGAATAGGAGGTCATTCAACCCTTTAAACTTTTTCCACCATAAGTTAATAAAGCAAAATGCTGCAGATACTCATGTCGAGGTTTACAACATGGAAACAAGCCCTTCGGCCCAACTTGTCTACGCCACCCAGTTTTTACCACAACCTAGTCCCAATTGCCCGCATTTGGCACATATCCCTCTATACCCATGCTTTTTAACAGAAAAAAAAATGAACTTGCCTCTATTACTTCCTCTGGATTCATAGATTGAGATATATTTGTTAGTTCATAACCTTGCTGTCTGATTATTCCTCTGATACTTCAGAGGGTGATTTTGTTCTCTCTGAGGTTTGCTCAAATAGGATCCTTGAGTTTTTATTGTTTCCATCAATCTACTTTCTAAAATATCTCTCCAAACACATTCCTGCACAAACAGATAGTGACAAAATCAACTGAAATCTATAACAAGCCACACTGAACTGTTCTTGCACCTCTTGTCCAGACCATAACATTTCCCACTGTTAAAATATCTTTCAGCCAATTCTTCCCAGGCTGGTCTCAAATGCCAATACCATTTGTGTCACTTTCCACATGAATGATCTTTGCGTTATCTTTCCCCGTGCAGACTTTACATTTTGATAGGAAATCTAAAATTAGCACAGTGTGTTTGACACATCACCACCTTACCCAAGACAAATAGCAATGAAAGGATTTGCAATAAAAGGATCTATGCTCAAGTGATTTAGGATGTAGTAGAACATGACATCAAATTCCCGAGATATGAACATCAATAGGAACTTGAAATGGAAAATAATGCATTGAAAAGTGGTATGTTGTGCAGAGATAGCAAATTCAAAAAGGCACCAGCACTGTTCTGGGTACTCCTTCATTACCTCGTTGTGTTAGAATTGAATGCCCATCCAGTTTGAATAGTGAACCAGGCAAAAATTGCATTATAAGTTATCTGTTCCCTATCAGGGTGAAAGGGGTGTATGGGGGGAGGTGGGATAGAGGAAGTGAACAGGTTGATTTAGTGGTCCAGGAATGATAAATTCAGCCTCACTGCATTTTCCCACCCCATTCAATGAGTGCAGGGTGGAACTGACCTTGACGTGTTAAGCAGGGGCAGATTATACAAGGAGATAGGGCGTGGATGGGATTATTGTCGGGGCAGATTGGATGGGCTGAATGGCCTCATTCTGCACTGTAGGGATTCTATGGCTCTATGAAACACAGCTCATTGTATTAATTTCAGTGGGATCCATGTGTGTTCACTCTGAGGTTAGGAAGCTAAATTTGGAGGTGGGGGAGAGGAAGGAAGGAAGGGGATCTGCAGCAACTGATGTGAACCAACTGGAGAGCAACAAACCAACTAGAGATGGGCATGAAGAGAAATAACCTTCCCCTGACAATTTAAACAAATACTTGAAAAGGAGATGTGAACGTGACTGAAAGGAAAAGGCAGTCAGATGAATGTGTGTCTAAAGTGGAGGATGGAGGGAGGGCTTTAGATTTTTGAATCATTGGAACAGTTTCTGCGATAAGTGGGGCCTGTACAAGCTGAATGGATTACACCTGAAATGGAACGGGTCCAATATCCTTGCTGGGAACTTTGCTTGTGATGTTGCTGAGGTTTTAAACTAATTTGGCAGGGACACAAAGTAGGCAGGAGCGAAGTTCCGTCAGATATAAAAGGGAAACTGGGTTAATCTGGCAGGCATGATAAGGCACATGGGTGGCATGGAGGGTTAAACTGCATCGATTTTAATTCAAGCAGCCTGTCAACTTAGACATTGACAGGTCAACTTGGAACATTGATCAGAGTATGCAAATATGATATTGTTGCAATCATTGAGATGTGGCTGAGGGAAGGGCAGGACTGGTAACTCAACATTCCAGGGTGAAAGCAAAATACTGCAGATACTGGAATCTGAAATAAAAACAAAAAATGCTGGAAAATCTCAGCAGGTCTGACAGCGCCTGTGGAGAGAGAACAGAGCAAACATTGCAAGTCTGGATGACCCTTTGTCAGGATATTGAAATTTCAGGTGTGATGGGGAGGGATGCAAGAGAAAAGAGGCATTGTTTTATTGATAAAAAAAGAGACCATTACTGCAGTAGTGAAGGAGGATTTCTTAGAAGGCTCTTCAAATGAGGCCATAAGAGTGCAACTTGGAAATAAAAAAGGGGCATTCACTTTGCTGGGATAAAATTACAGGCCTCCCTTCAGTCAGAGGGAGGTAGACGAGCAGGTATTCAAACAAATCATAGAGAGGTGAAAGGAAAAGCTTTATAGCAGTAGGAGATTTCGACCGCACCAATATTAACTGAAATTATATTATATTAACTGATATTATATCCATTCTAATATGTGAACGGATTAGACAAGGTGGGATGTTTAAAGTGCACCCAGGATTGCTTTTTGTGCCAATGCGTACATAGTCCCACTCTGGACGGGGAAGTGCTAGACCTAATCCCATGGAATGAAGCTGGACGAGTGTGCAAGCATTTTAAGACAGTGACCATAACTCTGTAAGTTTCAAAGTCATGATGGAAAGGATAGTCAAAGTGTTTGAATTGAGCGAAAGTCGATTTCGATATCATGAGACAGGATCAGACAAAGATAGACTGGGAGCAGATATTTGCAATAGTTGGAAAGTTAGACTCTTTTAAAAGTGAAATAGTGAAAGTTCAGAGCCAATGAATTCCTCTAAGAATGAAGGGCCAGGGCTGTAAGTCCAGGGAACACTGGATGTCAACAATAGCATGGGTTAGATGAAGAAAAAAAAGCATCTGGTATGTATAGAGCATTAAAAACGGGGGAGACCTTTCAGGAGTGCAGAGCATGTATGGGTTGCCTAAAAAAGAAATTAGGAGGGCAAAGAGGAGACACAAAATATAATTGGCAGTTAACATTAAGGAAAACCCCAAAGCATTTTATAAGCATATTAAGAGCAGGAGGGTGACCAGGGAAAGAATGGGGCCCATTAGGGATCAAAGAGGCAAATTATGCATGGAGCCAAAGGATATGGGCGAGCTCTTCAATGAATACTTTCATCTGCATTCACAAAAGAACAATACTTATAATTGGAGATTTTACTTGGATGAAGCTCTAGAGTGAAGCTCTAGAACATGTTAAGATTAATAAGGAGGAGGTATTAGATGCCTTTGCAGGCATAAAGGTGCATAATTCCCCAGGGCCTGATGAGATATATCCAGGCTGCTATAGGAGGCAAGGGAAGAGATTGCAGGGGCTCTGACGGAGATTTTTAAATTTTCACTGGCTACAGATGAAGTGCCAAATGATGGACGATAGCGAATATGGTACCTTTATTCAAGAAGGGCAGCAAGGATAAAACACATAATTACAGAACAGTTAGTCTGATATCAGTGATAGGGAATTTATTGGAAAAAATTCTGAGGGACAGGATTAATCAACAGCTGGAAGGGAGGGATTGATCAAAGATAGTCAGCACTAATTTGTTGGTGGGAGACCCTGTTTAATTTGATTGAGTTTTTTTTTGAAACAGTACATTGGTGAATATAGCAATAATTCTGCTCTACCAGTGCCCTTCCAATGCAACATCCACTTCCCGTGGTTACTGATCGACATTGGCTCCAGTCAAACATCACCTCGTATTAAAGTTCTCATTCTTGTTTGCAAATACCTCCATGGCCTCAATCATCTTGACTTCATTTACAACCTCCTGCACTCTCATCTGCGAGGGTACCGCGTTCTGTCAATCTTTGCCTCCAATTTACATTGTTTTAGCATTAGTCAGCATAGCGGTTGTCTAGTCTTGGTGTTTGGGAATTTCTTTCCGAAATTGTTCCACTTCTATTTCTGCCATTAAGACACTCCTTAACTTCTTTTGGTCACCTGTCCCAATATCTCCTGCTGTTTTTTGTATCAGAGATTTGATTGATAACACTTTGGTGAAGTGCCTTAGTGTGTTTCTCTGTGCTAAAAGTGTTATACAAATGCAATTTACGTGGACCGTAATGTATATCGATGGACAGTCACAAAAAGCGATGTGTATCAACAAGGTACATTTTTTAATTTTCAAATTGGGAAGAATTCTACCCAATTGAGGATGGCAAGCAGGACTGTGAGACTGGAAGCCCAATCAGAAGGCCTGAAACTTTGAAAGGATGGGTACCAATCAGATCAGCCATGACCTCACTAAATAGTGGAGCAGGTTCAAGGCCCTGCTCCTGCTCCTTATTCATACAGCCATACTGTCTTTTATAAATATTGTTTTTTCTGCCTCCCATTTGTCTTATATTTGTTTATAAGTACGGAACTAAACGTTCAATCTGAGCAGTGGTGTAAAGTGGAGGGGACCTGATTGACTGTCTATTAGTCATTCTGTCTGATGACCCTTCTTGTCTCAATGGGAAGAGGGAATGTATCAAAAACCCATGTTAGACGCCCGATAAAGCTGAAAGCTCTACCCCAATACAGAGAGTAAAGAAAATGCAAAGAAAGATGTACAATTTTACAGCACTTGTCTAAACCTTAGAATATCCCAAACTACCTAACAGACAGTGAAGTACTGAAAATAATATTGCAAAGTAGAAATTGTGCATAGCAAGCTCCCACAACAGGAATGTGATAATAACTAGACCATCTGCTTTTTAACAATGTTGATTGATGGATAAGTATTGGCCAGCAGAGAAGGGATAACTCCCCTTTTCTTCAGAATAATGCCATAGGATCTTTTACATCCATCTCAGAGACCAAACAGGGCCCTTGATTTAACATCTAATTCGGAAAACAGCACATCCAACAGTGCAGCATTCCCAAAACACCACACCCGAGTACCAGCCAAGATTTTTCTGCTCAACTCGTGGAGTAGGACATAATCTCACAGCTTCTGATCAGAACAAAAGTGATTCGTGACAAAAAGAGAAAAAAATAGAAATATAGATTTAGGGAAATAAAATGACTAAATAAAGAACAATTGGTGTGAATAGTGTCCCCTCAGGAGACCATTGTTTATACCTGTCGAGTATTGCATTATTGTTTGTGGGAGCTGACTAATTGGCTGCCACGTTTCCTCGTTGTGTACAGTGACTGCACTTCAAAAGTCACTCTATAGAGAGGAGCTTTATAAAATCAACACATTTCATTGCATTTCTATGAAATCCTACAGTGCAGAAGGAAGTCATTCAGCCCATTGAGTCTGCACCGGCAACAATTCCACCAGGTGCTATCCCCGTCACCACATATTTACCCCGTTAATCCCTCTAACCTACACTTCCTGAGACACTAAGGGGTAATTTAGCATGGCCATTCAACCTAACCTGCACATTTTTAGAATGTGGAAGGAAACCCATACAGACACAGGGAGAATGTGCAAACACCACACAGACATGGTGGAGCAGACTCGATGGGCTGAATGGCCTGCTCCTGCTCCTTATTCATACAGCCATATTGTCTTTTATAAATATTGTTTTTTCTGCTCCCCATTTGTCTTATATTTGTTTATAAATGCGGAACTAAACGTGATCCAGGCTAGAAATCGAATCCAGGTCCCTGGAGCTGTGAGGCAGTAGTTCTAACCATTGTGCCACCATTCCATTTTAATAACCAGTCACTCTCAGGAAACAGGAACAACACATGCAAGATGAAAAATGGTAAGAGTTGTCATTTTTTAGTGAATCCAAGTGAAGAGGTTGAAAACCATTTACATTCAGCACTCAGTAAAGTGATTCAAACCTCATTAAATTCCATTGATCTGAAAACAATCTCCATGTGAAATGAATCCTCTTCACCTCTCTATCAACACATTAAACATTAGGGCTTTTAATTAAGAAGAGTACTTCAGTTATCCAATTCAGAAATGAAAGCAAATGGCCAGCTTCAACTCTGTCTCACTGGTATCTCCATTCCCTTACCTTCCAAACATCATTTCATTTTCTCCGTGGGGACATTTTGTTTTATATACATTCAGGGGAGGTGGGTGCCACTGGCTGGGCCAGCATTTGCTGCTTATCGCTGAATACCCTTCAACTGAGTAACTTAATAGGCCTTTTCAGAAGGGCATTTCACAGTCAACAGCATTGCTGTAACTCAGGACTTACATGTAGGCCAGACAGGTAAGGACAGCAGATTTTCCTCCCGAAAGCACATTAGTGAATCAGATGGGTTTTTATGACAACTGACAATGGTTTCATTAAAGCAAATTACTGTGTATACTGGAATCTGGAACAGAAACAGAAAATGCTGGAAAATTTCAGCAGGTCTAACAGCACCTGTGGAGAGAGAACAGAGCCAACATTTCATATCTGGATGACCCTTCATCAGGCAATGGTTTGATGGTCATTATTAGAACTTTCTCCAGATTTTTTTTATTGAATTCTAATTTCACCATCTATTGTTATGGGATTTGAACCTGGGTCCCCAAAACATTACTCTAGGTCTCCAGTGGCAGAATTACTAGTCCAGTGCCAACACCACTATGCCACTGGGTCTAAATATTAGGTGGAGCATTTTCCAGCTCCATTGTGAATCCATGTTCACATCATCCCCACTACAAGATCATCCTTTCATGGGATCATCTTTTCCCACCTCTTTAATCTCTTGCAGACCTGAAGTATGTCAGAGAATGCTGTGTTCCGCTGACTTTTGCCGTTTGTACATTCCCTTACCTTCTTTGCTCCAGCAGTAATAGCTGGGTATCCAGGACATGAACTCTATGACTTTCCATAGCCCAAGAGTTGTGTGGTTGGAGAGATCTTGTCAATGGGGAGTGAGTAACTGAAGATCAAGAAACAATTTACTTTGCCTGCGTTATGACAATTAACTTCTGTCTGCTATAGGCAGGATGGGCCTAGTTAAAGAAGGCCTGGCCCACCATCATTTGAGGGCAACAAGATTTCACAATAGTTAGCACTGCTACCTTACAGAACTAGGGACCCAATTGGATTCCTGGCTTGGGTTAATGACTATGTGGAGTTTGCACATTCTCCTTGTGTCAGTTTCTTCCGGTTTCCTCCCACTGTCCGAAAGATGGCTCTGGATGTAGGCCATGATAAGACAGTCAGTGCAGAATGGTCTCCTTCTACACTGTAGAGATTCTATGATCTTCCTGCCTCCACATCCAAGACTGCCAACTCTGGGTGAGTTCCAATAGGATTTCCTGCCACCAACTGCCCCATTCTCACACATCCATCCCCACAGTGTCCTCCAATCCCGTATCCAATCGGAAGCAAAACTTAGCTTTATTACCAGACTGATCAATTCCTGGCTATCAATCAAACCACCCCCCCCCACTTCATCAACAATATTTCTTCACATAACAAGCAAAAATGTAATAAAATGAAACACATTTTCCCCCCAAAGCCACTGTGACTTTTCCACTGAGCTTGGTCCATGCTCATGTCCTGGAGATTAAGTTTGAATTTCAGGAGACTCCAGGCGAATCCTGGAGGGTTGGTAACTCCTCATCTGGCTTCATTTGGTGTGTTGCGATGACATGAAATGTCAGTGAAGCTGAGCGCGTGCAATGGCCAATCCGTCGCAGCCAGTAGGCTCATGCCTCTTGGATACTGGTTACCAAGGAGACTGATGGCCTCATTTAAAAGTAGCTTTGGCAACCCAAGTTTCCGAAGACCAGAGCCCTCATTAGCCAAGCCCCGGGTTTATTTATTAACCAGCTTACAGGAAGCGGGGTCAATGGAAGGGCAGCATTCATTTTTTTCTCTGCCATTGACCTGAAAATTGATTAAAAGCCATAATGGTACAGTGATTGGAATGACATGTAAACTTGAGCAAGATTCCAGTCCATTTTCTGGTTACCCACAAATTGGCCCATTTATTGAATTTAATTCCCTCTCTATTCACACCTCCTGGGCTGCAATGACCACTGGTCGGCTATATCAGTGTGAACACCCTGTTTCTGATGTTTTGGTTCGACAGGACATTGATTTCCTTGTTTCAACACTTGTCACAGCTTGGAACATTCAAATCTTTTGTTCTGAGATTTCAGCCAATTAATAAATCACTCACACGTAGGGAGAGAACCTTATCTCAATGTCAGTGAAAATTAAGAGTGAATGAGATCCTGCTTAATTCACTGTCAACAATGCTTCCACAATGTTCAAAGTGGGTAAAACAGGTGTTCTCTTCTTCTCCAATACTTATCACCAGACTCAGCTTACAACTGACCGACAGTGCAACAAATCAACTCAGAAAAATAAATAAAAGAACCAATAACAACAAATATGCTTCCACAGATGATGTAAAATGCACAGCACAGAAATTGGTCATTCGATTCAAATGATCCAGGCTCCATTCGAGCCTGCTCTCACGCCTTATCCAAAATTCATCCAATCCAATATTCCTTTCCGCCTCTCGCATACCCCTAAAATGCATCTGTACTATTCACCTCAGCCACCCCTTATGGCACCAAGTTTCACACGCCCATCATTCTTTTAGTGAAGAATTCCCAATCTGTTGCCTAACCAGTCAAACACTTTCATAATCACAAAGGCCTCCTCAGTTTGCCTCTTCACTATTCTAAGGAGGGACCCAGCAGCCTGCGCAATCTTTTCTGATAGTTCTAACGTCCAATATATCTGTAAAAATCTTTTCAATCCTTCTCCTAAGCCATGCAATCCTTCACATTAATTTGACAATAATTAACCATGGCTGCCAGAAGACAATTTCCCCTGGGGGGATTTCCCATTGATGTCATCCATGCTGTTGGGAAGCCTGTAGGTGGGGCTGTACTGTCAGCAGGACCAGGGAATCGCAGCAGTGTGTTTGGCCAGAAAATTCCAAATGTGGTATTTGTAATAAATCCTTAGAATCATGATGTTTTGTAAGTCTTCACGGGAACTCTGAGAGCAAGAACTTGCATTTACGTAGCATCTTTCATGATCACCAACAACCTGTCTTGGGTCCCTGACATTATAGTTAAGAAAGCCCATCAATGCCTCTACTTTCTCAGAAGACAGAGGAAACTTGGCTCACCAATTTTTAGAGATGCATCATAGAAAATGTCCTTTCCAGATGTATCACAGCTTAGTTCCAGCTCTGCCCAAGACTGCAAGAAACTATAAAGGGCTGTGAACAAAACCTAGTCCATCACATGTAGCATAGAAAGCATTCTTTCTCATTATATCACAGCTTGGTATGACTCCTGCTCTGCCCAAGACCACAAGGAACTACAAAAGGCCATGAATGTGGCCGAATCTGTCATGCAAACGAGCTTCCCATCTACTGACTCTGTCTACACTTCCCGCTGCCTCGGCAAAACAGCCAGGATGATTAAGGACCCCACGCTCCCCAGATATTCTCTCTTCCACCTTCTTCCTTCGAGGAAAAAAATACAAAAGTCTTAGGTCACATACCAACTGACTCAAGAACATCTTCTTCCCTGCTGTTGTTAGACATTTGAATAGACTTACCTTGCATTACGTTGATCTTTCTCTACACCCCAGCTATGACTATAACACTGCATTCTGCACTCTCTCATTTTCTTCTCTTTGCTTTTTCAGTGCAGTGCACAAGAAACAATACTTTTCACTGTATGTTAATACATGTGACAATAATAAATCAAATCAAAACACATTCACCTTGCTAATCCCCTAATCTCTATATCTTTGGACACTAAGGGGAAATTTAACATGGCCAATACACCTAACCTGCATATCTTTGGATTGTGGAAGAGAATAACTGGAGGAAATCCACACAATCACCTAAGGCTGAATTGAATCCAGGTCCTCGGCACTGTGAGGCAACAGGACTAACCACTGGGCCACCGTGCCACCCAAATATAAATAACAGAGATTTTGTTTTACAATGGCTAACATTTATCCCTCAATCAACGTCACTGAAAGAAGTGATCTGGTCATTGGAAAGAGGTATGTTTGATCAAAAATTGGCCCAGTGGCAGGAAGCAACAGATCCACAGGTGTTTTTGAGACTGGATTGCTGTTTCTGGTGGAATTCCATTGGATTTGGTTCTGGCTCCTTACTGTTCATGAGTCAATGCTGGGGATGATTACAAAGTTTGCAGATGATTCAAAAATTAATCCTTTAAAGTTTATTTATTAATGTCATAAGTGTGCTGATATTAACACTGCAATGAAGTTACTATGAAAATCCCTTAGTCGTCATACTCTGGTGCTTGTTCAGATAAACTGAGGGGAATTTAGCATGGCCAATGCACCTAACCAGCATGTCTTTTGGACTGTGGAGGGAAATCAAAGCACCCGCAGAAAACAAATGCAGACACGAGAAGAATGTGCAGGTTTCATACAGTCAGCGACCCAAGTTGCGAATCAACCTGGGTCCCTGACTTAATGAGGCAGCAGGCTAACCACTGTGCCACCCATCAAAAGTTTAAACTGCTTTCAAAAAAAAAACTTTTAAAACTTTGTCAATGTTTGCAGATGATTTAATGATTGATCCTGTGGGGAAAAGCTGAAGACGGCAGGAGGAGGGGGTCAATGGACTGGTCTAGAGGGCAGGAAAATGGAAATGGAATTCAATCTGGAGGAGTGTGAGATAAGGAACATGGGGAGGAGAAACAGGAATGCACAATCAATAGGAGGATTCTGAAAAATGTAGAGACACCGAGGATCCTCGGATTGCATGTCCACAGATCCTCGAAAATAGTTGGGCAGCTAGACACAGTGGTTAAGCAGGATAACAGAATAGTTGCCTTGAATAACCAAGACATAACGTCTAAAAGCAAGGAAGTTATGCTGGAACATCTAAAGTACTAAAATAAATATTGAATGCAGCAAGATGCTGGAATCTGAAACAAAAACAGAGAATGCTGGAAAATCTTAGCAGGACCGGCAGCATCTGTAGGGAGGGAAAACAAAGTTAACATTTCGAGTCCTTTTGGCTCTTCTCAGAGCTAGGGAGAGGGAGAAATGTGTTGGATTATATAGTGTACAAGAGGGGGTAGAACAGACAGTCAGTGAATAGTGACAGCTTGGAAAGATTGCAACAAAGATATAGCAAAACTTAAGGACTAGTGACAGATGGCCCAGTGAGGGAAGCATCGAGAATTTCTGAAATGTATAAAAACAGTTAGGATGGAGGAGAAAGGTCACAGTCTAAACTTTTTTAATTCAACATTGAGTCCTGAGGGCTATAAAGTGCTGAGTTAGAAGATGAGTTGCTGGTTTTCAGTTTGCTTTGGGCTTTTTCGGAGAATTACAGCAGGTCAAGGATGGACATGTAGATATGGGAGCAAAATGAGTAAAACTGGTAGCAACAGGAAGGTTGGGGTCTTGTTATGGACTGTGCAAAGATATTCTGCAAAGTGGTCACCCAGCCTGGATTTAGATTCCCCCCAGTGTAGACGGCACAGCAGGGTAACTGTATGTAGTTTTGGTCATCACATTAGAAAGAATATGACTGCACTAGAGGGATTTATGAGAATATTAATAAGAACGGAGAGTTTTCACGGTGAGGGAAATTTGACGAAGCTCGGATTGTTTCTTGGGGCAGAGGTGACTGAGAGAAATAAAATTACTTGAGTGGATAGGAAAAAATGATAACTGGGAATATAGATTTAAAGTAACTGGCAGGAGTGTTAGAGGGGAATTAAGAAAAAATTCTTTCATCTAAAGGTGGTGGGGATCTGGAACTCACTGCCTGGAAGATGAAGGCTGAAACCTTCACTGCATTTAAAAAGAATACTTGGATATGCATCTGATGAGCCCGAAGCTACAAAGCTTCTGATTCAGAGTGGCAAAGTAGTTCCTTCTTACCTGACACAGATAGAATGGACTGAATGGTCACCCTCATTGCTGTAAATGTTGCTAGTGGTGAGAGCTTGTTGTGTACAAACTGACTGTCACATTTCCTCTGCTACAACAGTGATTACATTTCAGTAGCTGTAAAACACCCACGACTATTATCATCTAGAAACACCACCACCTGGAGACTCCCCTCCGAGCCTCATACCATCCTGTCTTGGAAATATATCAGCCTTTCCTTCACTGTCCCTGGCTCAAAATCCTAGATTTCCTTCCCTAACAGCACCCTAGGTGCCCCTACATCTCAGGGACTACAAAAGTTCAAGGAGGTAGCTCACCAGCACTTTCTCAAGGCTGAATAAGAATGGGTAATAAATGCTGGTCTAGCTAGCGATGCCCACATCCCATGAATGAAGTTTTTTAAATTTCCTGAAGTTGTCGAAAGAATGCAAATCAGTCTTACTTTAAGAATATCAACATAACGGGGGGGAGTAAAAAAATACCTGCAAGCAAAGAAATCCAAATCCTTGACTATCAAAGAACACTGGGGTGATTTATAAATTGAATAAGGCATTGGTGCATCACTGCTGCAAAGAATATTATTTTCTTTCCATTTCCTGCTGCTTTATTGCTCTTAACCCATGGTCTCAGATATTCTCATTCATTTCTAATGGAGACCATTTGTTAAACTGCCACATATTTCATTCAGAGTTTCTCAACATCAATTCCCAGCCACCAAAGCCAGTCAGTCGAGTGTCTCGTGATTTATCACTTCACTGACAACATTTGTTTGGATTATAAATTAAATGTTCCCAATTCTGAAGAGCTTGAAATAATCCTTACAGGAAAAATCAAAACTTAAATCTGCTCCAGTGGTTCAGGAAATGGGATGTTGTAAATTGTCTGGATAATCACAATCTTCCCTTCTGTTAACAACATCAGGCTCATCCAAACTCTGGCCCAATTCACACCAAATTCCATTCACAAATCACTTCCATACTGATCTACGTTGGGTACCGGTCCACCAAAAATGTTCACGATTGTCCTGTACCATGTCTCAAACCCAACTGTCCCAAAACCCAGAGATGTCTTTAAGCTGCCACCACCAGACATCTTTGGTTTAGCTGTATGAGTATATTTAAATATAGGAGTAAGGGTACTTTGATGCAGTTCTACGGGGCCTTGATGAGGCCACACCATGAGTATTGTGTGCAGTTCTGGTGACCTAGTCTGAAGAAGATCATTCTTGTAACTGAGAAGTCCAGTGAAGGTTCACCAGACTGATTCCTGGAATGGCAGGACTGACATAGTAAGACAAACTAGATCAACTGGACTTATATTCACTGGAATTTAAAATGAAAGGGGATCTCGTAGAAAAGTCCTGATGAGAGTGGACAAGCTAGGTGCGGGAAGAATGTTCCCGATGTTGGGGAAGTGCAGAATCAGGGGTCACAATCCAAGAATAAGGGATAAGCCATTCAGGATGAGATGAGGAAGAACTTCTTCTTTCAGAGTTGTGGACCTGAGGAATTCTCTACCACAGATAGCTATTGGAGCTGGTTCATTACATATGTTCAAGAGAGAGCTGGAAGTGGCCCTTGTGGCGAAAGGGATCAAGGGGTAGGAAGAGAAAGCAGGAGTGAGATACTGAAAGTGCATGATTACCCATGGTCATATTGAATGGTGGTGCAGGCTTGAAGGGCCGAATAGCCTCCTCCTGCAACTATTTATTATGTTTCTGTGGTTGGGATGTGAATTCCTCGGAATTAATCCCACTCCCTCATTATCACTGCAGGGGGAGCATCATTTACAAAAGCAAAACTCCCACCACACTCCCAGCAGAGTAACACTGGTGGATCCGAAGTAGTTCCAAAGAATTTTCTTGGCTTATCTAGCAGCTGGGAAGGGTAGGATAGGGAAGTGATGGGAAGGTGTGGGTATGTTACAGAATGGCTGACGCCTTGCCCATAATGCAGCAGTGAGTGATGGCTTTCTGTCAACCAGCCAATCACTGCAGAGGATCTCACTGGCTTTCCAATGGTTGGACATTTAGTGTCAATCTGATTCAGTTATCTTATAAGTACATTATGCATTTATAAAGCACCTGTCATGAGCTACAGGACACTCCAAAGCAATATTATACCCAATGAAATACTTTTGAAGTGTAAGCACTGCTGCAATGTAGGAAAGTTACCAGCCAATTTGTGCACAGCAAGATCGACAAACAACATGTGACATGAGCAGATAATCTACCTTTGGCTAAAGGACATTGAGGAGGACTTCCTTGTTTCTGTTTGACAAAAATGCTTCAGTTAAGGTGAGTGCCTGATGAAGGAGTAGCGCTCTGAAAGCTCGTGCTATCAAATAAACCTGTTGGACTTTAATCTGCTGCTATGAGACTTCTTACTATTCACAAACTTGCCATAGTGACTTTGCAGTGAAAGCACCTCTCTGACTGTTCAGCATTCAGTCACTTCAAAGGGTAACTAAAAGCCAGCAATTTTACGATGGGATTGGAGTTAAAAATAGGCCCAGCCTGGCTAAGGATGGCTGATTCCACTTCCCTGAAGGGATGTTCGTGAGCCAGTTGCATTTTTATGACAATCTAACAGCTTCAGGGTCACTTTTACTGAGAATAACATTTCATTTTCAGAGCTATAGAAAACTAAATTGAGTCAAAATAAGGATTTGGAGCTTTTCCTGCTTTTTATTCTTCCCTGATTGCAACAACATCATGAATGACACAGCAAATCACATCAGTAATTATTGCTGAACCCCTTCAATGCTTCACTTCAGTCGACATTGTTTTTGTATTCCTGTAATATTCAGTTATTGAGCTCATTTTTCCACTTTCTTCCCAGTGTGCCCGTAGGCCATTTTCTGGCCACTAATACAGTGGGTTGATTGCTTTCTTCCTGGTTTAAACATAGCTGAATGCTGACTACATGGAATTTTTGGTCAAGTTTCTACTTGACAACAAAATCAACGGAATCGCAGAACGTCCGATACATTTTAAAATTGCGGAATACTGCATGAATTGGAAATCTGGGATTGAAGTCCTGAAAACGCTTCAAAGGTCATGCAGCATTAATGGGGCAAAGGACACAGGAAATGTTTGAGATCGATGACTTTGTATCGGAAGGACATGGAGTTTGGTGTCAGCACTCTCTTCGCCGAACCAGAAGGCTGTTGTTCCAATTCCCACTCCAGGAGCTGAGCACAAATAACCCATGGTGATGCTGGAGTGCTGCACTGCCAGAGAGATTAAATCTTCAAATGAAGTTTCGTCTGCCTGGTTAGGCAATTGTAAAAGGTCCCATGGTGCTTGACCAATAAAAGTAATAAGCTCATTGCTGTAATATTGCGAATTGTGGGATATTGCCAGGTACAAATTCGCTGCTGCATTTCCTGTATTACAACAGTAACTATTACCTCAGAAGCACTTGCATGGCTATCAACCAGAAACAGTAACCCAGTTTCTCTCTCCCTGGAAGCAACCAGACATACCCAACGTTACCAGTTCTTTACCTGGAAGCTACGATCGAGCTGGAGATCAGGTATAAAACCTGTTCTTGTTGGCTGGATCCAGTACTTCCCTTTTCCAGGCTCCAAGAATTGGATCCAATTTGAAATCGAATTGGTTTTTGGAGTTGGCAATATGCTATTTTTATTTTATTTGTATCTCAGCTGCCTTTTGTTAATTGTACTTGGGGTCAAAAGATTGGTGGGTGAAACCAATGATGCACCAATTAATTCAGCAATCATCACCACTCCAGTTCTGTGAAGACCCAGTTGCCACTTGTAATCTTTCCATATCAACAAATTCTACAGACTAATTTATCAGTCTGAATGGGCAATTAGTCGATAAATATTGATCAATTTCTGGATCTTGCTGACTGAAGAATGAACAATCATTCAATTATTTAGCAGTATTAGTCACTGTTCATGCTAAGATGTTATTAATCATTTGGGCCTCATCAACACCAACCCTCCAATCCCCCCGCCAAATCCTCAGCCACCCGTCTGCCTATCCATGGTCTCTGGCCTACACTGGTTCTCATTTAAGCAATATCTTGATTTTAGAATTCTAATGTAGATTTCAAATCTCTCCATGGCCTTGCCCTCCAATCTTTATAATCTCTTCTAGCCTCAATGATCTCCGGGATATCTGTGCTCCTCACATCTGACCTTTTGTGCATAATTGTTCCATTTTTGGTGGCCTTCAGTTGCCTCGGCCTCAAGCTCCGGAATATTCTGTCTACACCTCTCTGCCCCTTCAACTCACTTCCCTTTTTTATGAGATTCCTTTAAATCTTCCCTTTTGGACTACCCTTCTGATCAATCAATCTAAGATCTCCTTATGCAACTCATTGTCATACTTTGCCAAAACCTTTTCCATACCCCAGCCGGTAAGATCAGTGGCTGGTGAGAAAGGAGAATTTGATAGGGGGCCCACAAATTGGTTTCATGTCATATGAAATGACAACAGGATTTTCCAATGCTGTCTACCACACAGATCAGGAAGCCCACTGGAGGCCAGTGTGAAACTGATTGTGTCCTGTTAATGGGATGTAGATGGAGGCCCAAATGTGACATTCCCACTCACGTCTGATTCTTCAAGATGCCCATGGGAAAACACACTCGTCCAGAACGTTTCTGGACCAATGTGATGTGCAAAGAAAACTTGGGCTGCCTCTGGAGTTCAACACAGAGATCACCAAAGATGCAGTCCTGGACCCTGTAATATCATAGCAAAGGGGGCTGTCTGTGTGTGCGATGTGTGTGGTTTGGGGGTGGGAGTGGTGTCCCTCAGGTGGATCTTCCTGCTTCAGTGTCATCAAAGAAGCCCATCTTACAGTCTTTGAATGTTCCAGGCTATCCATCCATCTTTCTCACAGTGAGTCAATGATGTTGGGTGTCTTTTCAATATGGTATCATCAAGCCCAGCCCATCATAGGAGACAGTGCAAAGCTCCGGGATGTGTAATTAATTCCACCATGAGTGGAAGATATGATGTGGTTTCCCATCAGCCTTCTTAGCAGAAAACACTCCCCATCCCTATCACAGGACTCAGTCGTGAATTATAGAATTCCTCCATTTATTTTCTAATTATGCCATTAGTGTATCTTTAAGAAATTTTTTTTGAATATGTTTTCTGCAGTTTTAAGCAGATCTTTTCAATACTTTTCCTCATTGTTGCCAGGCCATCTGCAACAAGATCTTTTATTGCTATTTCAATGGTTCAAATGAGGTTTTGTTTATTTTTTTTCTCTGTGATCTTTTATGACCTTGCATTGTGAGGGGGAAGATTGACTGAGAAGCCAAAAGTCAGTTGGTTCCTCTATAAGGATTCATTTTCAGTTTTAGTTTAGAAGGGAGTGCATATCAAGCTGGAAAGCAGTGTTTTTCTCTGTCTCTCTCTCTGCTAATATAGTATCTGCTGTTAGCTGAAATTAAGGTTCCTGGCCATACAGGAATAGAAAATCTGTTGTTGACGGTTAGCTTGACTAAAGTTCCTGGTGTTTTGGGAAGCTGTTTTTTTTTAAGAGCAACACAGCACGGGAAACAGGCCCTTCGGCCCAACGAGCCCGCACCGCCGTCTTAACTATATAGTAGCAATTCCATTATCCTATTATAGATTTAGGTTATTCCTAATATGGAAGACTCTCACTATAGGGACAATTTGTTTCCCAATCAGCCTAAGAGCGAATTTTTGGGTTGTGGGAGGAAACCGGAGTGCCCGGAGAAAACCCACGCAACCACGGGGAGAACGCGCAAACTCCCGCAGACACCGGCCCAATTCCAAGTGTCTGCACAGCCACATCGATAGTCTCTGAGCTGTCATGGTGCCCTTCAGATGGTCCACATAAAGCACTCATTTACGACATGAGGTACCAGGCAACCCATGAATCAACATCCAAGAGCTGTACTCGCACCACCTGCCGAATGCATGCTCAATGTTGGTCAAGTATGGACCGAATTACCTGTGGAAAAAAGCCGTAGTTAAACAGTCCTACTATATCCCTCTATCTGCATACCGCTCATGTGGCTGTCCAAGAGACCCTTAAACAGCCCCAGCGTGCCTGCTCCCACCACCTTACTCGGCAGTGCATTCCACACCCCCACTACCCTTTGTGTGAAAAACTGCCCTCTAATATTCGTCTTATACATAGCCCCCCTCACCCTAAGGCCATGACCCCTCGTCCTATCCATTTCTAAAGGTGGAAAAAGTTTACCTCCATTTACTCTATCTATACCCCTTATAATCTTATACACCTCTATGAGATCCCCTCTAAGCCGACGTCTTTCAAGGGAAAACAACCCCAGTCTATTTAATCGTTCCTCATAAGACAGTCCTTCCATACCAGGCAGCATCCTGGTAAACCTCCTCTGCACTCTCTCCAAGGACTCCACATCCTTCCGATAGTACGGCGACCAGAACTGGACGCAGTATTCCAAGTGAGGCCTAACCAACGTTCTATACAACTGCAACATCAAACTCCTACTCTTGTATTCTATACCCTTTTCTATGAAAGCTAACATACTATACGCCTTCTTTATCACCTTCTCCACCTGTGAGGACACCAAGCTTATCTGCTTGTTCTGTCAGAACAAGCAGAAGCTTGTTCTGACTCCAAGCTTATCTATGTGTATATCAAGAAAACTGCAGCATTCAACCAAAGGACTTAAATTCAATATTACATAAGCATTACTCATTGCAGTGTTAAACTTGTGGCAACACATTTGTTTATGGGATTCATTTCGTCGGAATGGTGTTCAACTGTTAAATTTGATATATTATGAATTTTTTTTGTTTGAAATTGGTAAAAGTTATTACTAATTTTCTTCCCATGCATGTTAGCTGTCTTCTTAGATAAACTTTGCATGATAAAAGCTCCCTCCCTGAAGTGAAGCATCTCTTGCTCACTCTAACTAAATTCAAAATGCAAAACTTATAATGCAGGTGAAATTCATAAAATATTTTGGAGTTTCCAACCTGAATTATAATTACATGCTCCTCTGAAATACCTTGGGAAGTTTCATTATGTTAAAGGTGCTATATAAAATGTAAATTGGTGTTTTAGAACATAAAACCTATGGTAGATAGCAGCAATTAACATTTAACCCTTGCAAATTCAAGATAACAATCAGTTTCAGCCAGCTCTCTTGACATTATCAATATAATTGGCATCATCAAATCCTCCACTCTAAGCACCCTAGAGATCAGTATTGACTTGAAACAAGAAACAGGGGTAGGCCAATCAGCCTTTCAAGCCTACTCCACCATTCATTACGATCATAACTGATCATCAAATTCAATATCCTGATCCCACCTTTCCCACCATATCCCTGGATCCCTTCAGCCCCAAGAGCTATATCTATATCATTACTAATTCATGCCTTACTGAGAATAGGACCCTGGTCTCAGAATCAACTACATCAACATACATTTTGACAAGGAATTCTACCATGTTATGGTCACTTATCCCCAAGAGTTTTGTCACAACTGGATTGCCAATTCATCCTTTCTCATTGAACAATACCCAGTCCAAGATGGGCTGTTACAACTCATGTTAGTCCAGAAACCATCCCGTATACACTCCAGAAATTCTTCCTCTATTGTACTGTAATTAATTTGACTCTCCCAATCTGTCGGACCAGAGTTATGAGAGAAGTCAGGAGGGCAAAAAGGGGACACAAAATTGCTTTGTCAGATAAGGCAAAGGAGAATCCAGAGCTTCTATATATTCATAAAGGGCAAAAGAGTAACTAGAGATTGAGTAGAGCTTCTTAAGGATCAATAAGGTCATCTATATAGGGATCCATAAGAGATGGGTGAGATCCTAAATGAGTACTTCTTATCAGTATTTACTCTTGAGAAAGGCATGGATGTTATGAAATTTGGGGAAATAAAGAGCGAAATAAAAGATGTGTTGAAAAGTGTACATATTAAGAGAAGGAGGTGCTGGAAGTCTTAAAGCACATCAAGATAGATAAATCCTTGGGACCTGATGAAGTATATCACAGGACATTGTGAGAGGGGAGGGAGGAAATTGCAGGCCCACGAGCAGAGATAATTGAATCATCGACAGTCACAGGTGAGGTGCCTGAAGATTCTGGGGTTGCAAATGTTGTGCCTTTGTTTAAGAAGGGCTGCTAGGAAAAGCCTGAGAACTACAGGCCAATGACCTAATGTCTGTAGTAGGCACGTTGTTAAAAGGTATCCTGAGAGACACGATCTACAGACATTTATAGAGACAAGGACTGAGTAAGGACAATCAACATGGCTTTGTGGATGGAAACTCATACCTCATGAATTTGACTAAGTTTTTTGAAGGGTAATCAAGAACATAGATGAGGCCAGTGTAATCTACATTGTCTACATGGACTTTAGCAAGACCTTTGACAAGGTACCGCATGGTAGGTTGTTGCATAAAGTTAAATCTCACAAGATCCAGGGTGAGATAATCAATTGTATACAAAATTGGCTTGACAACAGAAGACAGAGTGTAGTTGTGGAGGGTTGCTTTTCAAACTGGAGACCTGTGACTAGCAGTGTGACTCTGGGATTGGTGCTGGGATCATTGTTATTTGTCATTTATGTTAATGATTTAGATGAGAATTTAGTAGGCATGGATAGTAAGTTTGCAGATGACACCAAAATTGGTGACACAATGGACGGTAAAGAAGGTTATCTAGAGTTGCAATGGGATCTTGATCAATTGGCCAGTATGACAGATGGAGTTTAATTTAGATAAATGCAAGCATGCATTTTGATAGATCAAGCCAGGACAGGCCTTACCCAGTTAATGGTAGGACACTGGGGAGAGTTATAGAATGAAGAGATTGAGGGATACAAGTTCATTGCTTCTTGAAAGTGGAGCCACAGGTGGACATAGTGATGAAGAATGCATTTGGCATGCTTGGTTTCATCGGTCAGAACATTGAATATAGGAGTTGGGTTATCTTGAAGTTATGCAAGCCACATATGTAAAGCCACATTTGGAATACTGTGTACAGTTCTGGTCATTCTAATATAGAAAGGATATTATTAAACTACTAAGAGTGCTGAAAAGATTTATTAGAAAATGCTGCTGAGACTTGATGGTTTATGTCATAATGAGAGGCTGGATAGAGTGGGACTTTTTCCCTGGACTGTCAGAAGCTTTGGGATGATCTTATAGAGATCTTTAAAATAATGAGGGACATCGTCCACTATATAGTCAACACCTTTTCCTGAAGATAGTAAAGTTTAAACCTGGAGGGCATAGGTTTAAGGTGAGAGGGGAGCAATGCAAAAGGGTCCAGAGGGTAATATTTCCATACAGAGAGTGGTGAGTGTCTGGAACAATCTACCAGAGGTAGTAGTAGAGGTGGGTACAATTTTGTCTTTTTAAAAATGTTTAGACATTTACATGGGTAAGATGGGTATAGAGGGATATGGGCCAAATGTGGGCAATTGGGACTAGCTTAATGGTTAAAAACTGGGTGGCATGAACAAGTTGAACTGAAGGGCCTGTTTCCACGCTATAAACCTCTATGATTTAATATGCAGATTAAAGTCGCCCATAATCACAGTGTTCCTTTGACACATGCATCTTTGATTTCCTGCCTAATACTTTCTCAAACATTACCACTCCAGTTTTGTGGTCTGTATACCATCCCACCAACGTTTTTTGCCCTTTGTTATTTCTTGACTTGACCCATATAGAATTCCACATCATCTACGCTAATAACTTTCCTCAATATCGTATGAATATCATCTTTAATCAATAATGTGACTCCACCATCTTTTCCTTTCTGTCTGTCTCCTAAATCCTGAATAATCTTCAATGTTTAGTTCCCTCATCATCATCATCAAGAACTTTGTCAATTACAAATAACGTTGGGCTCATATTCATTTTAATTATGACTAACTATGTACAATTATGTGTGACATCAACTTCTATTTATGTAGTGCCTTTAATGTAGTAACACGTGCTCCATCAATCAAATGAAAACTGACACCTTACCAAAGAAGGAGATATTAGACTAGGCATCTAAGCGTTTCATCCAGGGTGTGCGTTTTAAGGAGCTTCTTAGATTGGAAAGGTGGAGATGTTTAGGGAGAGAATTTCAGGACTGAAAATAGCTCCGGTCACACTCACCAATCTCTGAGTTCGGAACAGGAGCTGCTTACTTCCTCCTATAGATAGAAAATTATGCCCCCCCGCCTCCGCCCCCACTGCAATTGCTGATTAGATAATTCTCCTGAGGGTTCATCAAGAAACTGCCAATCACTGACAGAACTCACAAAGATGTTCATCCAGTACAGAATTTCAGAGAATCGTTTCTGAACTTTCTTTCTCTCCCAGAGTTCTTCATCTTCTCTATGGGCAGCTCGGAAGTTTGAATTATTTACTGCTTTTTTTTTTCCCTTTCCATCTGTTAGTTTTGGTGTTTATAATTGGCAACCTGTTGTTCAGCCTTAGAAACAATGCCCAACTGTGCAGTCTTCAGGGAAACACTTTGAGAGAATAAAACAGCGCTTCCTCTATATCACTCACACACCCAGCCCACTCTGGCAAAAGTCCTCCTTTTTCACAAACTTGAAGGAATGTCTCTTGAACAGATTCACTCAGAACCACTCAGAAACAGACAGGTCACCCCAGCAAATTCCTGCTGCTGTTTACACCCTACACCAGTCTCCCTCTACTTCACCTACCACTCCATCAACTTAGAATCATAGAATCTCTACAGTATCACAGCAGCTTTAACATCCACTTGAAGGGAACTTGGTTTTGCATTTCATCCAAAAGACAGCACTCTGGCAATTCAGCACCCCCTCACTACTGCACTGGGGATTGTCAGCTTGGATTATGTGCTCAAGTTTCTGGACTGAGTCTTGAACCCATGATCTTTTGAATGAAAGACAAGAGTGACAGCCACTACAGTTCAGAGAGATATCTACTCAATGTCTTCAAATTTATCAGCTTCTTTACGTCTATTCTTTTCCCACCATTTTTGCTAGATTAGAGAAATATATAGAAAGATCGATAAAACACTGAGGTTACTGGGAAATGCCGCTTGAGGTCAGTTCTTTGGAAAACAATGAGGCTGGGACTTCCTGCTCATCCACAGGATCTTGGGGAAATCTTTTAGCAGGTTTGACTAAAGATTACTTTTTTTGTCCTTTCCAGCAGTTAGGTTTGTGGGATTGTTGTGTAATGAAGATGAAAATCAGCCAAGCAATGGATATAACCATTTGTTTGTATAATAACAATCTTTTCATGGTCTAAATACTCCAAAGAAATGCAGAGCAGCTTCCAATGAGCAATCAATGGTGTCAGCCATGGGTAATACAAATATGGTATCCAGAGAAATCTCACTCAGAGCAGACTGAAAATTTACATTCAATCCAAAATATCTGCAGATATAAAGCTGCTACCAATAAAATAGAATGTTGAAGCTGATGTCATAAAAATTCAACTGGCTCGCTAATGCCCCTTTGGTGAAGGGAATCCATTAGTCTGAGCCAGCCTGGGTCTATACATGAACTATCCCATAACAAAGTGGTTGACTCTTAAGCACCTTTGGAAATTAGCCTGGCAAGTCCATTAAAAAACAAAAAATAAAGAAAATTACAGCATAAGCCAAGCTTGCACCAACTATGCTGCCTGACTAACTAAAACCCCCTACCATTCTGGGGACCATATCCCTCTATTCCCATCTATTCATGTATTTATCAAGACTCTCATTCAAAGTCACTATCGTATCTATTTCCACTACCTCCCCTAGCAGCGAGTTCCAGGCACCCACCACCCTCTGTGTCAAAAACCTGCCTCGTACATCAATTACTAGGGGGCGTAGGTTTAAGGTGCAAGGGATTTAAACCTTACCCCTCGCACCTTAAACCTATGCTCCCTAGTAACTGACTCTTCCTGAGGAAAAGCTTCTGACCATCCATTCTATCCATGCCTCTCATAATCTTGCAGACTTACTATCAGGCCTCCCTCAACCTCCATCATTTCTTCAACCCCTCCTCATTGCTAATGCCCTTCATACCAAGCAACATCCTGGTAAATCTTTCCAAAGCCATCATATTCTTCTGGTAGTGTGGCGACCAGAACTGAACAT
Source organism: Sphyrna mokarran (assembly GCA_024679065.1). Classification (NCBI taxonomy): domain Eukaryota; kingdom Metazoa; phylum Chordata; class Chondrichthyes; order Carcharhiniformes; family Carcharhinidae; genus Sphyrna; species Sphyrna mokarran. Next base: position 113,149,081 of record JAGIQG010000004.1, read on the forward strand.
TATATTCTAAGTGCGGTCTAACTAAACTCTGATAAAGCTGTAACATAAATTGCCAATTTTTAAACTCAATGTTCTGGTTGATGAAGGCGAGCATACTGTGTGCTTTCTTGACTACCTTCTCCACCTGCATTGCCACTTTCAATGACCTGTGTACCTGTGTAGCTTTGCCTATCAATACTCTCAGGGGTTCTGCCATTTACCATATATTTCCTTTCTGTATTAGACCTTCCAAAATATATTACCTCATGTTTGTCCAGATTAAACTCCATTTGCCATCTCTCTTCCCAAGACTCCAACCGATCTATATCCTGCTGTATCCTCTGATGGTCCTCATCATTATCTGCAAATCCATCAATCTTTGTGCCACCTGCAAACTTACTAATCAAACCAGTTACATTTAACTCCAAATAATTTATATGTATGTTTAATTAGTGGATCAAATCGTGAAGGATGAGCAATAAATGTCAACCAGGGGAGACATAATGGTATTGTCACTGGTCTAGTTTTCCAGAGACCCTGACTAATGCTCTAGGGACCTGGGTTCGAATCCCACCATGACAGATGGTGAAATTCAAATTTAGTAAAAAACAATTAATAGTCTAACCTATCTGGTGCATTAATATCCTTTAGAGAAAGAAATCTGCTGTCCTTACCCAGTCTGGCCTACATGTGATCCAAACCTACAGCAACGTGGTTGATTCTTAAATGCCCTCAGGGATGGGCAATAGTTGCTGGCTCAGCCAGCAGCCCACTTCCCAAGATCACTTTTTTTTTAAATCTAGCTCCTGATGCCCACATTCTGCAAGTGAATTGGTAAAAACTTGTAACTTAATCAGTGAGCATTAAACTCACACCCTTATATCCAATGGAAAGTTAATTGTGTTAATCAGAAATTATACACAACACTTCTGTTAATCGTATGAATGTTTCAGATCAGCAATAAAATATTATGCTACACTCAAAAACATGGATGACAAATTTGTTATGTTTAATTGTAATTAAATGCACTTAAGCATAAACCTGTAATGGGTTATAATGACTTGGACTGGATTGTGCTGCTTTGGTTCAATAATGGAATCCAATTGTACAAGGGCTCATGCAGCATGAACACAATTGTAATTTCATTGCTTAATTAAAATTTATCGCAGTTGAGATGCGTTTGTGTTGAAACTCTGCATTGCTAATAGAGATCTTTTGCACGACAGGAGATGCAACAGTTTAAGTAGGGAGCTTTGGGACTGATGGATTGTAAAAGTTAGCTGCTCTTGTAAAGAGAGCATTGAATATTGTCTCAGGGAACTGGTTGGTAGCCTAGCTTGGAGCAAAGGAAATAGATTAGCTAAATAGCAAGTCCTTAACCCATTTGACGGAACATAAATCAATATCAGGTCTCTTTTACTGATGGCTGAAGTTCGGGAGTCTTTACTCCGATGTTTTCGTATAAATTTCCAGAGTTAAAACAACATCTCACAATCACATGACAAAATGTATATTAACTTTTTTGTAACGTGGAAGTTTTTTTTCTCTTGATCTGATGGGACATGTTTAATGTTGACTTTGGTGTTACTATAGAAAAATGAAAGAACGTAGTATCTTTCTACAGCACTTTTCACATCCTCGGGACATATCAAAAGGTTTCAAAACTGATGCAATAGTTTTAAACTGTAGTCATTGTTGTAATGCATGAAAAATAATAATTGATTTGCACACAGGAACATCCCACATACAACAATGTAATAATGGTCGGCTAGTCAGAATTTTGTTTGAAAATTATACTGATTGAGGGATAAGTATTGGGATCAGGAGAATGTCACTGCTATTCTCCGCACGGTGTTATGCGATCTTTCTCATCAACATGTGACATCCAAACCATCCAAAAGATAATGTACAACTCAGAGAAGCACTAGATTATCACATGGATCCTGATTTCAAATTGAGAATTGAGCTCCCATCTTTTGTCTCTGAGGAAAACTACATCCATAAACTGATACCATATAATGCTGTTATCATGCATAAACATCAGTAATATCAATGACTATTTTTAGCCTAAACATTTTGCCCTTTCCCCATCTACACACAGTGGAACAAGTGTGCACCATCTACAGGATACATTCAAAATAGGAACAGGAGCAGGGAACTCCGCCCCTCAACCCTGCTTCGCCAGTCAATAAGATTGTGGCTGATTTGATTTTAACCTCAACTTCACACTCTGGCATACTCCAAAATGATCTTTCATCCCTTGCTTATAGAAACTAGAAGCAGGAATCGGCTATTTGGCCTTTCAAGCCTGCTGTGCCATTTTTTTTTATCGTGGCTGATCATCAAATTCAATATCCTGACCCCCCCCACCCCCTTTCCTCCACATCCCTTGATCCCATTAGCCCCAAGAGTTACATCTAATTTCTTCTTGAAATCAGACATTTTGGCCTCAACTACATTCTGTGATAGTGAATAGGCAGAAACCTCTGGGTGAAGAAACTTCTCACCTCAGTTCTAGAAGGATTGCCCCTTTTCCTCAAACCATGATCCATCTTTCTGGGTTCCCCACCATTGGGAATATTCTTTCTCAATCTACCTTATCTAACCCTGTTAAAATTTTATAAATTTCTATGAGATCCCCTCTCACTCTTCTAAACTCCAGTGAATATAATCCTAACCGACTTAGTCTCTCCTCATTTGACAGATCAGCCATCCCATGAATCAGCTTGGTAAATCTTTGTTGTACCTCCTCTATAGCAAGGACATCCTTCCTCAGATAAGGACACCAAAACTGCACACAATACTCCACGTGTGGTCTCACCAGTGCCCTGTGCAATTGCAGCAAAACATCCTTATCCCAATACTCAAATTCTTTCAATATGAAAGCCAATATTTCATTTGCCTTCTTTCCTTTCTGCTGTATCTGCATGCTTATTTTCAGCGACTGATGCACAAGGTCTCCAAGGTCTCGTTGAGTATACACTCTCTCAATTTACACTCTTGCAAGTAATAATCTGTCTTCCCATTATTGCTGCCAAAGTGGATAACCTCACATTTATCCACATACTGCATCTGCCATGCAGATGCTCACTCACTCAGCCTGTCCAAATCACACTGAAACCTCTCTGCATCATCCTCATAGCTCACCTCCCATCCAACTTTGTATCATCTGCAAATTTGGAGATAATACATTCAGTTTCCTCTTCCAGATCATTTATATAGAATGTTGGGGTCCGTGCGCAGATCCCTGCAGAACTCCACTAGTCACTGATTGTCAATCAGAAAAAGACTCTTTTATGCCAACCCTATGCTTCCTATCTGTTAACCAGTTTTCTATCCATCTCAAGACATTATCTGTAATCCCAAGTGCTTTAACTTTACATAGTAGTTTGTTATGTGAGACCTTGTTGAAAGCCTTCTGAAAGCCTAAATAAACCATATCCACTAGTATTCTTCAATTCTACTCGTTACATTCTCAAAAAATTCCAATAGATTCATCAAGCATGATTTCTCTTTCGTAAATCCATGCTGACTTTGTCTGATTGTATCACTGCCTTCCAAATGTTGAATTATGAAATCCTTGACAATAGACTTCAGCAACTCCTCTACTACTGATGTTAGGCTCACTGGTCTATAGTTCCCTGTTTTCTCTCTCCTCTTTGAATAGCAAGCTTACGTTAACTACCCTCCAATCTGTAGGAACTATTCTAGATTCCAAAGAATTTTGGAAATAACCACCAATGGATCTATTATTTCCACGGCCACTTCCTTTACTATTCTGGGATGAAGATTATTAGGATGTCGAGATTTAACCACTTTCATTCTCATCAATTTCCCCAAAACCATTTCTCTGATAATGCTGATTTCCTTCAGTTCTTCACTAAGACATGCCTCTCTCAGGACTTCTGGTACATTACTCATGTCTTCCTTTGTGAAGACTGAAGCAAAGTACAAATTTAATTCCTCAGCCATTTCTTTATTCCCCGTTATGAATTTTCCTGTTTCTGCCTATAAGGGCCACCTCTGTTTTTGTGAATCTTTTTCTCTTTACATATCTATAGAAACTTTCACAGTCAGATTTACTGTTCTTGCTAACTTGCTTTCATACTCTATTTTTCCCTTCTTAATCAATCCCTTAGTCCTCCTTTGCTGAATTTTAAACTGCCCCCAATTCTCAGCCTACTGCTTTTTCTTTCTAATTTGTATGTTTCTCCTTTGAATCCAATACTATCTCTAATTTCCTTTGTTAGCCATGATTTGGCCACAATTCTCTTACCACTCTTGTGCCAAACAGGAATAAACAGCTTCTGGAGTTCACCTATATATTCTTTAAATGCCTTTCATTGTCTGTCCACTGCTCTTCCTTTCAGTAATGTTTCCCACTCTATCATGGCCAATTCATGCTTCATTCCATCATAGTTATCTTTATTGAGGTCATAAAATCAGAGAATTCTACAGAGCAGAAGGAAGCTATGCGGCCCATTGAGTCCGCATCAACCACAATCCCACCCAGGCCCTATCCCCATAACTCCATACCCGAGCTAGTCCCCCTGACACTAAGGGGCAATTTAGCATGGCCAATTTACCTAATCCTCACATTACTGGACTGTTGGAGGAAACCCATGCAGGCATGGGGAGAATGTGCAAATTCCACACAGACTGATCCAAGCTGGGAATTGAATCCAAATCCCTGGCACCGTGAGGCTGCAATGCTAACCACTGTGCCACCGTGTTGCACGATTCAGGAGATTCAGGACTCTGGTCTCAGAATTAACTGCATCATTATCCACCTTGACAAAGAATTCTAACATATTATGGTCATTTATCTCCAACGGTTCTCTCCCAACTAGATTGTCAATTAACCCTTTCTCACTGCATAATACCCAGTCCAATATGGCCTGCTCCCTTGTTGGTTCCTCAGCATACTGCTCCAGAACACCATTCTGTATGTACTCCTTTATTGTACTGTGAATAATTTGACTTTCCCAATCTACGTGCAGATTAAAGTCACCCATAATCATAAATATTCCAGAAATATGCATATCTGATTTCCTTTCTAACGTTTTTTTTAAATATTACCACTACGGTTTGGTGGTCTGTACACACCTCCACAAATGTTTTTTGCCCCTTGTTGTTTCTTAACTTGATCCATACAGATTCCACATCATCTGTGCTAACATTTTTCCTCAATATCATATCAAGATCATCTTTCATCAACAATGCACTTCCACCACCTTTTCCCTTCTGTCCATCCTTCCTAAACACTGAAATAGCCCTTAATGTTTAGTTCCTGAATGTTCAGGTACAAAACATTAAGGTGGGCACTTCTCACATTTCTTTTCCCTTTCCTACTATTTTTCACTCAATTCTTATCTGACCCTGGCCATTGATTTCTCTGCCTATTACTTTCCTTATTCTCTTTACTGTCTTTTCCTCTTGCTTTTAATTCACTCTGCTCTGAATCCTTGCAAAGTTTTCCAACTCTTGCCATATTCGATTAAGCCCTCTCCAACTATTCTAGCAAGTACTGCCACCCCACCACCCCCCACCCCCGACATTAGTCCCGATTTTGCCCAGGTGTAACCCGTCCTGTTTGTATGGGTCCCAATGTGCCACATCATCTTTTCAGCCACACATTTATCCATTGTATCCTGCTATTTCTATTCCGACTAGCAAATGGCATAGGCAGTAATCCTGAGATCACTATCTTTGAGATCCTACTTTTCAGTTTGCTTCCTAGTTCCCTATATTCTGCTTTTAGCACCAAACGTTTCGACCCACCAACTCTGTGCTGACACAGATGCCTCTCTAATCTAATATTTTTTAGCCTCTACAAAATTCATATCCCTCTTTTCCCTGCCTATTCATATAAGTATCTCTAGAACAGGCTCCCACTTCCTCCTCTGGCAGCATGACTCTTTGACCTTGGGAAAAAGACTAACTTGATTTGATTTATTATTAGACTATCCATTCTATCCAAGCTTCTCATAGTCTTGTAAATCTCTATCAGGTCTCCCCTCATCCTCTGACGCTTCAATGAAAACAAGCCAAGTTTGTTCAACTTTTCAACCTTTCTTTATAGTCCATATCCTCCAAGCCAGCAACATCCTGATAAATGTCTTCTGCACCTTTCCAGTGTATCTGGTAGCGTGGCAACCAGAATTGTACACGATACACCAAATACAGCCAAACTAAACTCTTATACAGCTGCAATATGATTTTCCAATTCCTATACTCAACGCCCTGACCGATGAGGGCCAGTATGCCATGTGCCTTTTTGACCACCAAGGGGATTTGCACAGTAACTTCATTGCAGTGTAAGCCTATTTGTGACACGAAAAAGAAACTTAAACTTAAGTTCAATTAGCATTTCTCGACTTCTGCGATCTGAGGAAGTGCTCAAGGCCAATTAATGCCTCAGACCTGTTACAACATTGAAACAAATCCTGGCTGTAACTCCACTCCATTGATTAATTTTGCCCCCTATCCCTTGATACTGTTATCTAATGAAAACCTGTTGATCTCAGTCATGGTGCTCACTCAGTAATGAAATGAAAAGGATAAAAATTATAGTTCATTCAATAATATCTCACATGCTGCAACAAGCAGTTTTTTTGTGATCTAATCTCTTTGATTCCATCAGCATAGGTTGGGAACTGCAAATCTTTACACACCCAGAGGCATTTTAATTTAATTGTCCCATTACCTCTGTGTCTTCTTCCTCTTTCTGCCTCCTCTCTGACATCAGTCCTATTTCTGTAGAATATTCAGTAAGAAGGAAAAATGAGATTTAAAAGTTGCAGGAGGTTTACTTAGCAGAGTTATATTTCCTTTCCAGATTCAGCACAGCAAGTTATATTTTCAAAGCAAAATGTTTGGATCATTTTCAAAGAACATCCAGAAACAGATCATTTGGCCCAACAAGTCCACATTCATCTTTTTGCTTTGAAAAGGCCCCCTCCCACCCGCTTCATCTCAGCCTGTCAGCGTAACCTGCCTGAGACCTGACAGGGCAACTTATTCTATTGCTGTGCTGCTTATAATTTCTGCTATTTCTGATCCTCTGCCATATGGAGATGACTTGGGGCTGAATCATCTCATTAATGTTCGAATCTGTGGGAGAAATCTAAAACGGAGGGCAGAACTATTTTGAGGTTTATAATTGTCACCTGTATAATGACACAGTAAGACGCAGGGCAAGTCAGAACTTGCCCTAAGTGCATGTCTAATTTGTGAGAAAGTCACAGAGTTCCCATCCACCTCTCAAAGAGAGAGCAGCTGGTTTATATACTGACACCACATTCTCCTTGCTCCCAGCTAAACGGTTATCTGATCCAAGCTCAGTTATTGTATGGAGAATGTAAACCTATAATCAGAGACATTTCAACACACAATGAGACCATTCAGCCCATTGATCCTGACATGAATAGGATGGGAATAGAGGGATATGGTTCCCAGAAGGCTAAGGGATGGGCAGCATGGTTGGTGCAGGCTTACAGGGCGTAGGGGTTTGTTCTTATGCCGTAATTTTCTTTGTTCTTAGTTCATATGGCTGAAGCTCTCTAACTTACGTCATATTCACAGAAATCGACCATTTGGCCCAGAATCAGAACACTCAGAACCAGTGAACATGCTTCATATGAGAAACCCCTCCGCCCTACTTCATCTCACCCTGTCACCATATTCGACACAGTAGCACAGTGATTAGCCATGCTGTTTCACAGCTCCAGGGACCTGCGTTCGATTCCCGGCTCGGGTCACTGTCTGTGTGGAGTTTCACATTCTCCTCGTGTCTGTATGGGTTTTCTCTGAGTGCTCTGGTTCCCTCCCACAGTCCAAGGAAGTGCGTGTTAGGTCGATTGGCCATGCTAAAATTGCCCCTTAGTGTACTAGGATGCTTAGCTTAGAGGGATTTGTGGGTAAAATATGTAGGGATATGGAGATAAGGCCTGAGTGTGATTGTGGTCGGTGCACACTCGATGGGCTGAAGGGCCTCTTTCTGACTGTAGAGTTCTATGATTCTATGATAATTCTCCTATTCCTTTCTCATGAGCATTCATACCCTTGTGGGGCAGATTGTGGTGTCTCGGTATTGTCACAGGGTTAGCAGTCTGTAGGCCCCCAGGACATGGGTTCAAATCCAACCAAGACAATTGAAGAATTTCAAATACAATTGAATTAATTTCTGAAAATGTGGAATTGAAAGCTAGTCATCGATAATGGTGACCTGGAGACCATCATCAACACTCAGTTGTAAAAGCCCATCTGGTTCTCAAATGTCATTTGGAAAGTAATATTTCATCTTTACCTGGCCGTGTATGACTGCAGTCCCACAGCAGTGTGATTGACTCTGAATTGCTCTTAAAGAGAAATTTGGAATGGGCAATGAATGCTGCTCTGAATGAAATAAAACAAAACAGCTTCCCTTCTAAGCATTTATACTACATCTTCCCCCCAAATGTTGCATTGGATTGCAAATTCCACATTCTAATTACCACTTGAGCAAAGCTCTTTCTCCGGAATGCTGTATTAGATTTTTTAGTGGCTGTCTTATATTTATGGCTATCTGTTCCAGTTCTTCCCACAAGGGCAAACATCTTTTTCTCATCTACTTTATCAACCTATTTCATTGGATTTAACATTCCTCTATTGGTCGATTTTAGACCCAGCCGGGGGCCTACCTATTAACTAAAAGATATATATAATCCTTGAAACATTCTTAAAAGCTGGAAAGAGCAAGGGCTGTTATCATGTCATGTGAATAGCTTTTTGGCATCTTACAGAAACACTACTTGTGCAACTACCCATTGTCACCTGTATTGTTACTCTTAAAGAGAAAGTTGGAATCGTGCTTTACTTGTTATTACCTCCAGAAACTTCACAGACAGTAGAGCCTCAATAACAATCCCAAGTTGCTGGACCAGAGGTGAAGGTAAAACAACACTCATTCTAACAAGGGAATTGAGTGTTAGCACAAATTATGCTATAAACGAGAAATGGATACCAGATATAGTTTCAGCAAAAACAATTTCTGACACAGTTCAAACTGAAGATGAACAAGTATGATGATACCATGCTGATCAATTATTGTCATCTTGAAATTATTTCTCAGAATCACCTCCAGAAATACCAACTTCTTTCGTCCCGAGTGTTGTGAATTCTACTACAAAGATTTGGTTGAATGTGAGTTGCCTGATAATCGAACCTTAGCTACAATACCACTTCAGAATGATGTAGAATCAGCTCCAAGAGAAGAAGCGTCTACTGAAGTTCCAAATCATATTTCTAAGGCTAAGGACAACCAAATTCCAGAAAGTCACACACAGCCAATTCCTGATGATCTTTCTTATTGGCCATGTATAACAATTCATGGTAAATAATAGTGTCCTGAGTATTACTGATCCTGCACAGCTGCTGTTTTAGTTTTAGTTTCAGTTTCTTTCTGTACAGACAGGAGGTCTAGGAATAAATCTGTTATTGTTAGTTTGAATCAACATGTGCAAACCACATCTGTTCTTTTTGTTTAAAATCCAACGCCCCTCACACAATTAGGACATTACAATTTTCCAGCTTTTTTATTCTAATATTTAACAGCTTTCCTCAGTGAATATATATTAATGTAACTTTTCAATCCCATGCTGGGTCAAACTAACTTCAGTAGCCAGAGCTTGCAATGGATTCTGCAGCTTATAAACGCTTTGTGACTCATTCAGCAGAATACCTCGATCCCTCTGCACCTCAGAGTTCTGTAGTTATGTTCCATTTAATACTCTGCTTTTTTATTCTTCATAACAAAATGGTTCTAACCATCCCTGTTAAAATTTGAATCCCACTCTTAAATTTAGATTAACTTGTGAAAAATGTCAGAAGCAAAACTAAATGGTATTACGTGGTGGTCAGTGACTTCCTTACAGATCCAGTCTCAGAAATGGACCAGTTTCTGTGACTGTTCAACATACTTACATACAAACAGCTGCCCATGACTAGCTGTCCATGTATCAGCACATTGATAGGATCCATGCAGTTTACAAATGCACATTCACCTCATTTGACTGTGATATTAGAAGCATCCTTTACATCTGATCAGCAATGTACACAGGAGAACACCATGGGCAAACAGCAACTGATTCCCACCACCTGGGGACATACTGACATCTTTCCAGTTTCACGTGCCAGGATCTGCATTGCCATATGTTTTCTCACACACTGAAATGAGAAACTTGGCACTGTACTCTCCAGCCTCCAGTGAAACTTTGGTCCAGTTTCTGATTCTAGCTGGAATAAGCACATCTTGATTAACTATTCACCAACCCTCCCTGCACCAACTGCCCTCCCCACACACCCCCACCTACACATACACACACACATACTCACTCTCATTCACTCACACACACACACACACACACTATCACACATTCACACACACACACACTCCACACACATACTCACACTTATTCACTCACACACACACTCACAAACAATCACTCACACACACACACACAATCACACACTCACACACACATACACAAACACACACACACACACTTTGACACATATTAAGATCCTTCAGTATTCAACTAAGCAATTAGATTCAATGAGCAACTCGTTCAGCTCCTGGAGAATTTATTCAATTTCTTCCCTGACACAGATGTAAAAAATTGATTCTCTGCTTGTTTCCTTTTGGGCTGTGTTGTGTAAATTCATATTCATTTCTGTCAGAACTTTCAACTCTAGCCACACAATTAATATTTTGCAGAGAGTCTCAAGATCTCTAGTCTGGACTCTACAACACTCAGCCACTGAATCAATACCAAGATACTGAGGTTCTGTCAAAAGGTTGACAGAACATCTGCATGCTTTTCTATCCTGGAGCTATTGTATTAATATTATTAAAACAGGAAAACCAATGTGATAGTCCTGTTTCTCTGCTGTACTTCTTCAGGAATACGGTCCACTTTCTAATTAATGGAGCAGGATCTGGAAAATTAGGACACTGCAGGGAGCTTTAATAAGCAGAAGCTATGACTCATCTGCAAATTTCAGCCATGGCTCAGTGGAGAACATTTTCACCAACAAGCCAGCAGATTGTGGGTTCAAGCCCCACCTTAGAAAACTTAAATGATCTGGGGATGGATAATACAGCCGAGTGCTGAGGGACTGCTATCTTCTCAGTGATGTTCGAATGAGGTTTATACAGTGCCTTTCGCAATCCAGAACATCAGATTAAATCACTACATCTGCTGTCTCAGGTGGTCCCAGGGTAGTATTTGGAAGATCAACAGAAGTGCTCTCCCTGATGTTATTAACAACCATCATTGGTGCTGGTGGAGCTTCTGAATATTATGGCCACATCCCGTTCACACTGCGGAATTTTGCACTTTATTTTCCTGTTTAACTGGGTGGCACTGTAGCACAATGATCACAGCAGCAGGGACCAGGTTCAATTCCCAGATCATAGACATGGAACATAGAACATTACAGCGCAGAACAGGCCCTTCGGCCTTCGATGTTGCGCCGACCAATTAAGAAAAAGCAATGACCCTCTAACCTAAACCATTCCCTTTTCATCCATAAACTTATCTACTAACCTCTTAAACGCCACCAAACTTGGCGCATCTACAACTGCAGCAGGCAGGGCATTCCATACCCTTACCACCCTCTGGGTAAAGAACCTACCTCTGACATCCGTCCTATAACTACCACCCCTTAATTTAAAGCTATGTTCCCTTGTGCTAGCTTTCTCCATCCTAGGAAAAAGGCTATCACTGTCCACCCTATCTAAACCTCTAATCATCTTATATGTTTCAATAAGGTCTCCTCTTAGCCGCCTTCTTTCTAACGAAAACAACCTCAAATCCCTCAGCCTCTCTTCATAAGACCTGCCCTCCATACCAGGCAACATCCTGGTAAACCTCCTCTGTACCCTCTCCAATGCCTCCACATCTTTCTTATAATGTGGGGACCAGAACTGCACACAATACTCCAAGTGCGGCCGCACTAGAGTTTTGTACAGTTGCAACATGACGTTGCGGCTCCGAAATTCAATCCCCCTACCAATAAAAGCTAAGACTCCGTATGCCTTCTTAACAACCTTATCGACTTGATTGCCAACTTTCAGGGATCTATGCACATATACACCAAGATCCCTCTGTTCATCAACACTATTAAGAGTTCTATCAAGTTCAACACTGTTAAGAGTTAAGAAATCAGGGCACTGTCTGTGTGATGTCTGCACATTCTCCCCGTGTCTGCGTGGGTTTCCTCCGGGTGCTCCGGTTTCCTGCAAAAATATGCGGGTTAGGTGGATTGGAATTGCTAAACTACCCCTTAGTGTTCCAAGATGTGGAGGTGAGATGGATCAGCCGTAGTAAACATATGGGGTTACAAAGATATTTTGAATGGATCTTTCTCTACAACCTAGCTATGACTATAATACTACATTCTGCATCCTCTTCTTTCCTTCTGTATTAATGGTATGCTTTGTCTGTATAGTGTGCGAGAAACAATACTTTCCACTCTATACAAATATATGTGACAATAATAAATCAAATCAAATCAAAATGAGAGTGCGGGAAGTGAGCCGGGGTAAGACACTCTGCCAGAGATTCAATGAAGACTCAATGGGCCAAATGGTTTCTTCTGCAAGTAGGCATTCTATGATTCCCAGTTGCATTGCTGCGTTGCAAAACAATAAAAACTATTTTAGATTTATATAGTGAGAAAACCAAGAATTAAGGAAGTTATTGTGGCTTTTGTGCAGTGAGATCCAATTAGTTCCACTGGCCTACTCCTTCCCTGCAGCCTTTTATTTTTTTTCCCCTATTACAAGTATTTTTGAAAATTAACACTGGATTGATTTCCTTCGCTGTTTCAGGCAGTGTATTCAGGATCACAGCAACCCGTAATGTAGAAAGCAATTCTCTTCATCTCCCCCTCTGGTTCCTTTACCAATTATCTTCAATCTGTGTTCCCAGGTTATTGAACTTCCCACCAGTGGAAACAATTTCTCAGATTTACTTCACCAGAACAACATCAGAATTCTGAGCAGCGAGGACTTGGTGCTTTGATGGATGGTAAAGTTGAAAGCCTAATGAATGCCTCACTGACTGCGGAGAAAGATGACATGAAAGATTGTTGCTTCTGTAATGATTACTGGGAATGAGAGGAAGCCATTGGAATTTTCTGTTTAAATCAACCAATAGACTGCTGTAGTGCCAAACACGTCATAATGTTGAAATACGCCAGTTTTGAAATTTTTTGATCGATTGTACATTAATTTGTCATATTTTGTTAAATGAGGGGTAGGGCAGTTTCTATTTTTGCCATTTTCAGAGAGTTTCATGAGGTGACTAAATTAAGAATGAACCAATGTTAATCACAGAGCAAAATCTCAAAAAGCACTTCATGTGTAATAAATTGCTGTCAAGAGGACAATGAACATGTGCATAGCAAGATCCCATAAATATCTAGTGGCAAATACCCAGTCACATGTCGGCCACACCAGGTAAGGACAGCAGATTACCTTCCCTAAAGGGCATTTTTGAGCCAGATGAGTTTTTACGACAATCAATGATGGTTTCATGGTCATCAGTAGATTCTTAATTCCAGATTTCTTTTTAATAAGTACCTCAAGAAGGATATCTAAGGTAGCAGGGTGACACAGAGGTTAGCACTGCTGCCTCACAGTGTCAGGGACCCAGGTTCAATTCCTGGCTTAGGTCACTGTCTGTGTGGAGTCTGCACGTTCTCCCTGTGTCTCTGCAGGTTTCCTCCAGATGCTCTGGTTTCCCCCCACATTCTGAAAGACATGCTGGTTAGGTGCACTGAGCCGAACAGGTGGAATGTGGTGATGAGGGGAATTTCAAAGTAACTTCATTGCAGTGTTAATCTAAGTCTTACTTGTGACTAATAAATTAACTGATATCAAAGTACTGGGAAGAGTCCAGAGGAGATTTAACAAAATGGTATCAGGGTTGATGATCTGGAGACTCGTTGGGAAGAGGCAGTTATGGGGAGATTTAATTGAGATGTTCAACCCTATGAAAGGTTTTGATGGAGTAAAGTGGGAGAAATGTTCTCCAATGACAGGAGAGCCAGTAAGTGAGGACACAGTGAAAGAGCCAGGAGAGGCACAAGGAAACATTTTTTATGCAGCAAGTTCTTTTGATATGAACAAAGAACAAAGAATAAAGAATAGCCCAGTAGAGGAGCAGGCCCTTCTGCCCTTCAAACCTGTGCCAAATTGATATCTTAACTAAACTAAAAAAAACCTTCAGCCCTTACTTGATCTATATCCTTCTCTTCCCTCCCTAATCACGTTTCCAACCAGGTGCCTCTCAAATGCACCTGCTTCCACACACCCACCACCCTCTGTGTAAAAAACTTCCCCTGAACATCTCCCTTAAACTTTCCCACTTTCACCTTGAATCTGTGCCCTCTTGTAACTGACACTTTTACCCTGGGAAAAAGCCTCTGAACCTATCTATGCTCTCATAATGTTGGAGACCTCTATCAGGTCTCCCCTCAGCTCCCATCTTTTCAGTGAAAACAATCCTAGTTTATTCAACCTCTCCTCATTGTATTGCCCACTAGACCGCAACATCCTGGTGAACCTTCTTTGCACTCTCTTCAAGACTACCACATCCTTCTGGTAGTGTGGCTTCGAGAACTGCATGCAATACTCCAAATATGGCCAAACCAAGGTTTTGTATCACTGTAGCATGATGACTCAACTCTTGTACTGAGTGTCCTGGCTGATGAAGGCAAGCAAGCCATATGCCTTTTTAATCACCTTGACCCCCCATATTGCCACTTTTAAGAAACTGTGGACCTGCACACCAAGATCCCTGTGTATATTAATGTTCCTAAGGATTCTGCCATTTATAGTATAATTCATACATCTTGAATGCATTGCCTGAAAGGATTTGATTTGATTTATTATTGTCATGTGTATTAATATAAAGTAAAAAATATTGTTTCTTGCCCGCTATATAATAAAATATATTGTTCAGGGTGGAGGAAATGACAGTGCAGAAAATAGTGTTACAGTCATAGCTAGGATGTACCTTGTAAGGTAAGTCCATTCAAAAATCTGACAGCACTGGAGAAGAAGCTGTTCTTGAGTCAGCCGGTATGTGACCTCAGGCTTTTTATCTTTTTCCTGATGGAAAGAAGGTGGAAGAGAGAATGGTGCGTGGATCCTTAATTATGCTGGCTGCTTTGCCAAGGTTGAAGGTGGAAGAGAGAATGGTGCGTGGGCCCTGAATTACGCTGGCTGCTTTGCCAAAGCAGTGGGAAGAGCAGACAGAGTCAATGGATGGGAGGTTCGTTTGCATGATGGATTAGTCTACATTCATGACCTTTTGTAGGTCATTGCGGTCTTTGGTCGAGCAGGAGCCATACCAAGCTGTGACACAATCAGAAAAATTGCTTTCGATGGTGCATCTGTAAAGGTTGGTGAGAGTCGTAGCTGACATGGCAAATTTCCTTCGTCTTCTGAGAAAGTAGAGGCATTGGTGGGCTTTCTCAACTATAGTGATGGCATGGGGGACCGGGACAGGTTGTTGGTGATTGGACGCCTAAAAACTTGAAGCTCTTGAATTTTTCTACTTTGTAGTCGATTAAGTGGAGGTAAGTAAGGATTAAGTAGATGAGATAGTTGGTTAGGGGGCGAAAATATCTTTCAAAAGAGAGCAGGATATATATCTGATGGGAAACACTTTGCAGAGCTCTTGGGAAAGTGCAGGGGAGTAGAACTATCTGCATTGCACTTACTAAGAGCCAGCACAGGCACACTGGGCCAAATGGCCTCATTCTGTGCTGTATTATTTTATCACATTTAAATGTACTTTGGCCTAACATTGTGTGTGGAGGTTTTTTTTTACATTGCTTGTTCAAGTTAGTTGTTAGTTGTCTTCAGTCAGTGATGTTGTCACTTTGCAGTCAAAGGGCGTGGCTTAAAATGCAATCGGAGTGATTAATTAAGATGACCCCTTCAATGGGAGACTGACAGAGAATTGTTTTGAGCTCCCACTCTCTGGATGAGAAGCTGAACCCAAACCTGATCTGATGCTTGTTGAAGATCAAATGGCGTTTTTCAAAGATTCCCAGCCCAACATTCAGGACCACTCTAAACTAAAGCAAAAAAGTGCTCGTGGTGCAAACTTCAAATAAAACAGAATGCTGCAAATGCTTTGCAAGTCCAACAGTATCTACAGAGAAACAACGTAACATTCATAACTAACTTGATTGGATATTTACCTCTTATGGAGATTCTGCTGTCTGCATGTGCATTATGCAATTTTTACATATGAAGTTCTTTTTGAGGTTTAGTGAAAATGCTCTATAATAAATGTTTCCTGACATTAAAGTCAGACTGGATAAGGAAACATCCAGCTGATCCAACAACATTCATGAATCTTGACACCATCAAGAACAAAGCAGTCAGCTTGATTGACATTTCATTCACAAACCTTCACTCCCTCCACCACCAACAATAGATGGGCAGCCGTGTCTACCGTCTATAAAATGCACTGCAGGAACTTAGGCAGCACCTTCCAAACCCAAAACCACCACCATCGAGAAGAACAAGAGCAGCAGATACCTCATTGACGCTCCCCTCCAGGTCACTCACCATCCTGACTTGGAAATATATTGTCAAAATCTGAGAACTCCCTCCCTAACAGCACTGTGGGTGTACCTACACCATAGAGACTGCAGTGGTTCAAGAAGGCAGCTCGTCAGCATCTTCTCAAGGGCAATTAGAGATGGCCAATAAATACTGGCTCAGCCACTGATCCCCACATCCCATAAAATAATGACAAAAAAATTTGTTAATTCTTAATTTTGTCACCTCCCAAAGCTACCTAAAAAATTCAAAAGTCCCCACACCTTTGTCTCAGATTTTTATGCTGTTGTTACACTTTGGAGTACAACAGCTAAAGTGATGATATCAGCAAAAGTATGGGAGGGAGGAAGGGGGAGGGAGAGAGACGGTGGAAGGGAGGGAAACAGCAGCTGCTCTAATTGTGAAATCTGGAATGTTGCCAAGATGAGCCTGAAAGTGAAATGGCTCCCTCTCTAATACACGAATTCTCTCCGACACTACTCCGATTGCAAGTTCATGCACAGTCACATGCACCTTCAGAAACCCTCTTTGAGCCCTCCTTACATTCTTTGTCAAAGAAGGAATCAGGGCCATTCTGATGCTGCACAAGGGCCTGCCAAATTATCTCGACTGAATATATAAAATGAATCATCAGGCAGTGCCTGAAGCATTAACCTCCTTTCAACACCCAAATTCCACCCGCAGTTCGCTTCACACAGTGTATGACTTGGCACATTGGCAGCACTCTTACCTTTAAGTCAGACAGCTGTGAGTTCAAATCCAGTGACAGAACTTGCAGGCTGTTACTCGCAGTGACTGTGTGCAGCAAGGTCATACGTACTGGCTGCAATTCTCGGGTGTCAGGACATGCTGCCAGTGAGACTGGAGAATTTGGCACTCAGCCAAACCTCTTATCAGTGGGACTGGAGAATCCCAGCCACGGGCAAGGTGGGAAAAGTCCATCCTTTTAGAAGTGATACTGGACTGAAGCCTTATCCACACTCTTCTGTGAACATCAGAAATCCCACTGAGCCTTTGTTTTGGGGTGTTCTCCCCATCCTGCTCATTATTTCTTCCTCAACTAAAAAAATGATTATCTGGTCATTTGTCACGTTGCAGTTGTGGGAGTTTACTGTGTGCAAATTGGCTCCTTATTTCCCACATCAGCGACTACACTTTAGAAGTACTTCACTGGCTCGAGAGCACTTTGGGAAATCTGGAGATCGTAGAAGGTGCTCCCTAAATAATTACAACAAGGAACAGAAAGTGCAAGTTATTTACTGCTCACTGGACAGTATTTGTCCAATGGGAATTTCCAGCCCCCTCCCCCCCCACCCCACCCCCCACCCCGTGTGGTAGGTTTTCTGGGGGAGGAGGTGACACGCCGTTGGCTACTGGTGGGGTCGCCTATCCCCTTGTCCCACTAAAGTCTAGGCTGTTTACTCAGCCTCACCTGTCCTGCTGCTAGGGAACCCACTGTGGAGGGGTGCTGTGGAGGGGAGTGGTGGGGGGGGTGGGTGGGTATGGGGTTTTGCCTTCCGTGGAACCAGATGATTCTGCCAGCAGGAATGACTGGAAACCAGTGATTAGATTGCACAGAAAACCTCCCTGACACTCTGTTTTCTTACTAAAGATCAGTGCGTAAATTGAAGATTTTTTAACAGTATAATGAATGACAATCCATCTCCATCAGCACTCTATCAAACCGACTTTGTAATGGAAATGATGAAGAGAAAAGAGTTCACTCAATGCCACACTCGATGAATTATGTCTAACTCTCGGTGGCAATAATCCAACTGTTGGCTCAGATGACACAATAAAATGCTGCGGTGAAATTCAAGTACGCTTTATTGATTTGAACATTTGGATTAAGTAACAGTCTTATGTTCAGAGATGGTTATCCACTGTCGTATATAATATGTGATTGCGAAACAGACATGGTGATGTTGTTTCTGATCTTTGCAGTACTATTCTAAGTTTCTAGCTAAGAGGGTTGCATGATGTAACATCATAGAATTGTGCAGTACAAATAAGGCCACTTGATCCAGCATTCCTTCACATACTTACCCAATTCCCTTATGAAAGTTTCAGTTGTGATGTGGGGATACCAGCATTGTGCCAGTGTGGGCACAGTAAGAAGTCTCACAACACCAAGTTAAAATCCAACAGGTTTATTTGGCAGCACATGATCTCAGGGCACTGTTCCTTCATTAGGTAAGTGAAGGATTGGGTTCACAAACAAGGCATCTATAGATACAGATTCAGTTTACAAGATAACGGGTGGAATAATAGTTGTCATCTTGTAAATTGAGTTTATGTCAATATATGCCTTGTTTGTGAGCCTAATCTTTCATTTACTGATGAAGGAATAGTGCTCCGAAAGCTTGTGCTACCAAATAAACCTGTTGGACTTTAATCTGGTGTTGTGAGACTTCTTACTGTAAAGTTTCAGTTCAATTTTTTTCCATTGACCTTTCAGACAACACATTCCAAATCACAATAACTGGCTGGGTAAATTTCCTCACACTGTTCCTGACTCCTTTGCCAAATGTTTCAATCTTTGTCTTCCAGTCACTGACCCCTTCCAACACCAGGAGCACTTCCTCCTTATTTAATGTCAGAAATAATTTTCTATTTGTTCCCAATCATCTCTGCTCATAGAAGAATTAACAGCTTCTCTAATCTCTTCTCAAAACTGTAAGTCCTATCACCAGCCACCAATCCCCACCCCCCTCCCACCCCATCCCAGCCATTCCCAAGCTCTCACACCGTCACCGCACCCATTCCTGGTACCATTCTCTAAACCATCTCTGCACCCTCTCCAAGGACTTGGCATCCTCCTCAAGTGCAGTGCCCAGAATTGAACAGAATGGTCCAGCTAAGGCTTAGCTAGTGTTTTCACCACAACTTGCTTGCTGCTCACTCTTACCAAAGCTCACCCTTACACTTTTTCTCAATTTGCCTCGCCAGTGATTTTGATTAGCATTGTTGCCTCACTGCGCCAGCAATCTGGGTTCGATTCCCGGCTTGAGTCGGTGTCTATGCAGAGTCTGCATATTCTCCCTGTGTCTGTGTGGGTTTCCTCCGGGTGCTCCAGTTTCCTTCCACTGTCTGAACGACGCACTGGTCAGGTGCATCGGTCATGCTAAATTCTCCCTCAGTGAGCCTGGACAGATGCAGGAGTGTGGTGACGAGGGGATTTTCACAGTAACTTCATTGCAGTGTTAACGTAAGTCTACTTGTGACACTAATAAATAAGCTAAAACTTTTGTATGTAAATCTGCATGTTTCTCTGACTTGGGTGGCACAGTGGTTATCACTGCTGCCTCACAGCGCCAGGGACCTGGGTCCGATTTCCGACTTAGGTCACTGTCTGTGTGGAGTTTGCACATTCTCCCTGTTTCTCTGTGGGTTTCCTCTGGATGCTCTGGTTTCCTCCCACAGTCCAAAGATGTGCAGGTTAGGTGGATTGGCCATGCTAAATTACCCTTTAGTGTCAGGTGGGCAAACTAGGGTAAATGTCTGAGGATAGAGCTTGGGTGTGATTGTTGTTGATGCAGACTTGTTGGGCCAAATTGCCTCCCTTTATACTGTAGGATTCTATGATCTAAAAACTGCTTTTAAAATAATTTACACTGTCTCACCTCATTCTACCTTCTGTGTGTTAAATTTCATTTGCCATGCATCTGCCTATTTCATCAGTTGGTCTCTGTTACTATCCCTACTGTTTATTCCAAGTTTCATACTATCTGCAAATGTTGAAATGTTGCCTCCTATAACCCAAGACCAGGTTATTACTGTACATCAAAAAGAACAATGGTGCCAATACGTCACTGCCACACTCCAAGGCACTGCACATATGGGATTCTATGATGTTGCATCTGAAAGAAGATGGGTCGTGAGTGGGTGACACTTCAATTGGTGTTGTAATGTTCAGTCTGTACACCCAATGGTGAGAATTAGACTGCCAGTTATCTGCAGGCTGGAGACTCCGGTCCTGGGATGGGTAGAACAAGCAGGACAGGCCAACAGGGGCAATGGTCAAGGGACTCGTGTGCGAGCAGATGTGAGCCTGATTAACTTGGGCTTCTCCTAACTCTTCATTCAGATCAACAAACATTCCACCCACCCTCCACCTCACTGAGCTGTCAGGCGGTTGAGGATGACCATTTGGACACAAAGTGTCTGCAAAAATTGACCGCATCCTAAAATGTTAATTCTGCATTCAGCGGCAAACCAAAAAAGGGGGCCTGAAGTTGTGAACAGCAAGATGAAATAAGAGGAGAGGTAAGCCATTCGGCCCTTCAAGACTGCTTCACCAGTCACTACAATCGTGGCTGCATTTCTGCCTCCACTGCACTTTCCCGTCCTATCCTCATATTCCTTTATGCATTCATTCATGGGACATTGGCATCACTGACTGGCCAACACTTACTGTCCATCTCAAATTGTCTGAGCGCAGCTTAATGAATGTAAAACTCCCAGAGCAATATTTTAGGGACAGTCTGGTAACATCTTTCCTGCAACAAAAACAGAAAATGTTGGAAAATCTCAGCAGGTCTGACAGCATCTGTGGGGAAAGAATAGAGTCAATATTTCAAGTCTAGGAGATCCTTTGTCAGATGCCTTCAGACCTGCTGAGACTGTTTCTGTTTCAAATTCCAGCGTTCACAGTATTTTGCTTTTATTTTAACAGCTGTCCTGTGTCGTGGGTCAATGTTGATCCCTCAAGTAGCATCAGTAAAATAGATAATCTGGTCATCATTGCATTGATGTTTGTGGGAGCTTGCTGTGCACAAACTGGCTGCCACATTTTCTTTATGTTTTTGTTACAGGAGAGATGTTGCCATATTGAAATATTACCTTGAAATATTACCTTGGGATCTTTTACATTCACCAAGGGGCCCCTACACACCCGGACATTTTCTCTTCCACCTCGGGAAAAAGGTACAAAAGTCTGAGATCAAATTGACTCAAAAACAGTTTCTTCCCTGCTGCCATCAGACTTTTGAATGGACCTAACTTGCATTAAGTTGATCTTTCTCTACACCCTAGCTATGACAGTAACACTACATTCTGCAATGTCTCACATCCTTCTCTATGAACAGTATAGCATGCAATAAACAATACTTTTCACTGTATGCTAATACATGTGTATTATTTGTTTTCGTTAGAAAGGAGGCGGCTAAGGGGGGATCTTATTGAAGCATATAAGATAATTAGAGGTTTGGATAGGGTGGACAGTGATAGCCTTTTTCCTAGGATGGAGCAAGCTAGCACGAGGGGACACAACTTTAAATTAAGGGGTATGAGTTATAGGACGGATATCAGAGGTAGGTTCTTTACTCAAAGAGGGATTAGGGAGGGGAATGCCCTGCCTGCAGCTGTTGTAGATGCGCCAAGTTTGGTGGCGTTTAAGAGGTTAGTGGATAAGTATATGGATGAGAAGGGAATGGTTTAGTTAGGAGGGGCATTGCTTGTTATTTTGGTCGGCACAACATCGAAGGCCGAAGGGCCTGTTCTGTGCTGTATTGTTCTATGTTCTATGTTCTATGTGATTATAATAAATCAAATTGAATCATTTAATTGAACACTTTGTCTGAGAGACACTGCAGGGCACTTTAACAGTGCAGCACACCCTTAGTAGCGCGCTGAGAGTGTTAGCCTACATTATGTTGGTCAAGTGTCTGTTGAGGGGCGTTAGAATCCACAACCCTCTGACTCAGAGATAAAGAGAGCTACGCTACAGATGACATTTTCATTAATTTATCACCACAAAACACGTCATTGTTGTTTCATGGATAATTTCTCCGATCGAGCTTGTCACAGTTCTGACTGATCAGTTATTCTTACTCCTGCGATCATTTTCATTTTGTTCACACAGGTGCCAGAGCTGATCCACAGTGCACTCGGAAACCTTGTTGCGTTAGTGCTTTAGCCTCCCGACTGCTAAATTCAGAGCATAACTGACTAATGAGTCTTTCAACTAACACCCACTAGATGTGAATAATTTATGGTTTCGAAAACGTGTAAAGCAATGCTCAAGATAAGCTACTCATAAGATATTCAGTCTGTATTCCTTCTAAACAGAGCAAAGCTGAGACCTAATAAAAAAGAATGAGTTTTTCACAGTACCTGGAGGTCAAATCATATGCAATATCCTAGCTCCTAAGAAGTACTTATTTGGTGTATGTTTTCAAAGGTGCACAAAAATAATACAGTGCTACAAATTAAAGAAATTAAAAGATACAGATGGTTTTATTTCATGAAAGAGGACAGGAATAGGAGGCCATTTGGCCCTTTAATTTTCTTCTGCCATTCAATTAAATAATGACTGATCTGCATCTCAACTCCATTTCCAGTCTGTAACCCCAATAATGTGAATAAAAATGTATCAACCTCAGTTATAAACATTACTACTGATGCAATCTCAACAGCTTCTTTTGGGTGGAGGGGGCGGAGGCATCAGTTAAGAGCTTCTGTTGGCCTCCAGACAGGATGGCTATCTTCAACCCTTCCTGTCTCTGACTTAATCAGAAGGGGGTTCAGGAAGAAATGGTGTGTCCACTCTGCACACAACATTCCGTTCAACGTGGTCTAGCTCACTTTTTAATCTGTCTTTATCCTTTTTCAATCTCATTGCACAGTTAACTTCATATTGCAGTAAACCTGAATACAGTATACTCAGTGCCCTCACCTGTGAGGCATGGTGGCACTGTGGTTAGCTGCCTCACAGCTCCAGGGACCCGGGTTCAATTCCCAGCTTGGGTCACTGTCTATGCAGAGTCTACATATTCTCTCCATGTCTGTGTAGGTTTCCTCCGGGTGTCCCAGTTTCTTCCCACGTTCCGAAAGATATGCTGGTTAGGTGCGTTGACCTGAACAGGTGCAGGAATGTGGCAACTAGGGGAATTTTACAGTAACTTAATTGCACTGTTAATTTAGGCTTTACTTGTGACTAATAAATTAATTTTAACTGAGAGTATGTTTTCCTTCCAAATGACCCAGAAAATCACATGACCTGCCCAGTATCTAACTAACACAAAGTGATCCCAATATTAAAGTCTTATGACTGTATAACAACTTGTTGGTTTAATATTGTGATCATTCTTCATTTCGAAAATGAATAATTTTTACATTTTAATCAATGCTTTAAGAAAGGATAGATTTTTGCCTTTCTGTAACAGCTTTTATAAACTCAGAAGGTCCCAATGTGCTTTACAGCCGCTGAAGTACTTTTAAAATGTTGTTAGTCACTGTTGTAATACTAGAAACATGACAGACAATTTTGTGAATAGTTAGCAGTTTAGGGATTTTCCTGTAGTGGAGTCTGGAGCAGTTACAAGCTCAGCACCAGTGCCAGGTCCAACTCCTTGGGTCTTATTGATGAGCCAAGCAAGCTAAACAATCAGCAGCAGTGTCTTTAAGAATCATTGAAATGTTTCTGCAGAGACAAAGCAGAAGCATCATCCGGCCCATCGAGTCTACACCAACCCTCCAAAAGAGCACTGTACCAAGGACGACTCTCTTCTCCATAAACACGCGCATTTTACCACGCCCAATCCAGCTAATCCGCACATGTTTGGACTGTAGGAGGAAACCAGAGTACCCAGAGGAAACCTACGCAGACACGGGAAGAATGTGCAAACTCCACACAGTCATCGAAGCTGGGAATTGAACTCACGTCCCTGATGCTGTGAGGCAGCAGCCCTAGCCACTATGCGACCCACAGAAAGTTGGCTCATATACTTCATTAGTAAATCCACCATTGAGGTGAGGCTCAGCTCTAACCTTCCATCTGAGTCTTTACAGTCAGTTTAAGTCCAACAAGAGCCCAATTATTCCTTCAATCCCCAAAGGGTACAGTTGATTATTGGACAATTAGTAAATGCACATTTAAACTCTCTGGATGAGGCAGTTGATATTTGCAAATTTTAAGGCATCACTTGAATGAGGCTCGTAAAATCCGCCCCAAATCAATGGAGATTTCCATTCTGCGAATCTCACTTGCCCTTATTCCAGCCATGGTGTTTAGATGAACGTGTGTTTGTGTGTGTGTGTGCGCGCGTGCGTGCGTATGTGTGTGCATTGTGCGTGTGTGCACATGCACAGGGCCCACATCACAAAACTTAATGTTACCCAAGTCCTCCAACAAAAAAATCAAATAGTAACTAGTAACGGTACTGATGAAAGGAATGGAACGATACAGCAACAGTAAACAGACTTTGCCAAACACTAACATATAGGCCATGGTAAATTCAAGGCATGAATCCAATCTCAGGTCTATGATGAAGGAATATAAATCAGCTGAGCTTCATTCTCATCATCCCTATAACCACCTGAACCTTCAAACAAATGACAGCTTTCCTGTTCATCAAAAACTATCTATGAAATGAACTATGGAATTTTCCAGCTCTTTAGTTTATTCTGCCTGTTCCAACTCCCTGAAAGAACTCTCCATTAGTCCCACTCCACTTTTACCACAGCCCGGTCCCTGCAAATGTTTCCTTTTCCAGAATTAAGGTTCATAGTTTGAGGATAAGAAGTAAATATTTTAGAACTGAGGTGAGGAGAAATTTCTTCACCCAGAGGGTGCTGAATGTATGGAATCCACTACCATAGAATGTAGTTGAGGCCAAAATGTTGTGTGATTTCAAGATTAGATATAACTCTTGGGAATAAAGGGATGAAGAGATATGGGAGGAAGAAGGAATTAGGGTATTAAATCTGATGATCAGCCATTATCAAAATGAATGGCGGAGCAGGCTCAAAGGGCTGAATGGCCTACTCCTGCTTTGAGTTTCTAAATGTTTTATTTCGATGAAAGTATGTCAAGCTACTTTCAAAAAACAGTTATCCTTGAATATCCAGCACAAAGACAGGCTATTCGGCCCATTCATGCTGAACACTGCATCATACAATCCCTACAGTGCAGAAGGAGGCCATTCATCCCATTGACTCTATACTAACCACAATCTCACCCAGGCTCTTTCTCCATAACTCCACATATGTACCCTGCTAATCCCCCAAACCAATGCATCCAAGGACAATTTAGCATAGCCAATCAACCTAACCCACACATCTTTGGAGTGTGGAAGGAAACTGGAGCATTCGGAGAAAACCCACGCAAACACAGGGAGAAAGCGCAAACTCCACATAGCAGGAATCGAATCCAAGACCCTGGCGCTGTGAGGCAGCAGTGCTAATCACTGTGCCACCTTCTCTGTTTACTTGCTTACCCTTTCTGCTCAAGGAAAATAAGCTCAACTCCTCCAGTCTAAACAGAATTGAAATCTCTCTTGACGTAGAAACATAGAAACATAAAACATTACAGTCCTTTACAAGCTCTTCGACCCTCAATGTTGTGCCGAGCTATGTCCAATCCCAAGATCAAGCTATCCCATTCCCTATAATTCTGGTGTGCTCCATGTGCCTATCAAATAACTGCTTGAATGTTCCTAAAGTGTCTGACTCCACTACAAGAGTAGGCAATCTATTCCACACCCCAATCACTCTCTGTGTGAAGAATCTACCTCAAAACATCCCTCCTATATCTCCCACCATGAACCTTATAGTTATATCCCCCTAGTAACAGCTGCATCTATGCAAGGAAACAGTCTGGGCACATCCACACTATCAATCCCCCTCGTCATCTTATAAACCTCTATTAAATCACTTCTCATCCTCCACCACTCCAAAGAGAAAAGCCCCAGCTCCCTCAAAGTTTCAGTACTCTTCCCCAGTACCAAATGAGTAAATCATGTGTACACTCCCTCAAAGCCTGAGAGATCCCTCCTAAAGTGTGACACTGAGAAAAAAATACAGTTTCAGCGATTAAAACAGCCCCAATGCTGCTTGTGTTGCTTCCTTTGTGAATGCTCTGCCTGACTCTACTTACGTAGAGGAAAGGGATTTATTCTTCCAGTTACATAATACTGGTCGATCTTTTATCAACCCTCTTGTGCCACATCTGTGATCTTAGCAGTGCGAGAAATGCTTTAAGATTCTGTTAGTTCCTCACCAAATACCCAAAAGGTCTGAGATACTTCAAAGACTGCGCTGGAGGCATCATAAATATTAAGGATTTGTAGGTAGCACATGCTGACATGTGTATCTGGTGAGACTACACAATATAACTCTGCAATGTGAAACTGGAAAATGCACTCATCTCTGCATCAATAATAACATCCATCTCTCCAAGCCAAATGTGAGATGGACAAAAACATCTCTGTCAAATATGCTAATTTTTGCAAGTTTCATCCCCTCGATTTAGATTCACAGGGGTCATTTACGTAGCCCGCTAACATTTATATATTAATTCACTCCAAATCAATTTCTCAACTTCAATTCAGCACCCACACCTGTTAATATTTTGGAGCTACATTAACACCCAGGATATTGGGAAATATTGGCCAGAATTCTCCAGCCATTCATGCCTAGTTGTCGCTTCCAGCGAGGATGGGGAATTTAGCGTGCAGCCAAATCTGCATTCACTGCAGTGGGACCAGAGAATCCTGCTGGCGTGAATGGTCAGGGTTTTAAAGTCGCAGAACCAGCAGGAACCACCTCCTGTCAGTTCCTGCAATCAAACGTCCATTAGGCACTGAACTAGCTTTGATTTTTTTAAAATTTGATTTATTATTGTCACATGTATTAACATACAGTGAAAAGTATTGTTTCTTGCGTGCTATACAAACTAAACATACTGTCCACAGAGAAAAAAATGAGAGAGTACAGAAAGTACTGTTATAGTCATAACTAGGATGGAAAGAAAGATTAACTTAATGCAAGGTAAGTCCATCAAAACTTTGACAGCAGCAAGGAAGAAGCTGTTCTTGAGTCAGTTGGTACGTGACCTCAGACATTTGTATCTTTTTCCCGATGGAAGAGAAAATGTCTGGGGTGCGTGGGATCTTTAATTATGGTGGCTGCTTTGCCCAGGCAGTGAGACCTGTAGACAGAGTCAATGGATGGGAGGTTGGTTTGCATGATGAATTGGGCTATATTCACTACCTTCTATAGCTCTTTGCAGTCTTGGGCAGAGCAGGAACCATACCAAGCTGTGATACAATTAGAAAGAATGTTTTCTATGGTGCATCTGTAAAAGTTGGTGAGTCGTAGTCGACATGCTAAGTTTCCTTAGTTTTCTGAGAAAGTAGCTGCCGTTGGGCCTTTCCAGATTGATGTCCGTGATAGCAGAGCTGCTGGCCAATCTGGGGCTTGGTACCTCATCAGTGCTGCCAACGCCAGAGGAAGCAGTGGTCTCTGGCCGCACTGCACCTAACCATGGCTTAGAATCGCAGAGCAACCCCAGGCAGCCCATGGCAATTGAGTGAAGGCTGGACGGGAGTGGCAAGGTGGGAAGGAGAATGGAAGATAGGAGGGAGTTATGGCATTTGACGTCAAGAGCAAGGGAATGATTTTTAGTGACCACCTCCTTCAGTGATGCTGGTAGATCCTTCAACAGGGCACAGAGTACCTGATAGCAAGGGACAGAAATCACCCTGTCTCCTCCTGCCAGCATTAAGAGGCCACTGACATAGCTGGCCTTCCTACTGCAATGGAGGCTCAATGGAGCAGCCTTCATCTAATCCCTGAGCCACCAATAAATCGGGATGTGCTCAGGGATTATAGGTGTCAATTGACTCATTAACAAGCCACATTAATGAGCTGCTTCCAGCCTCAAACCCCATGACACCTTCCATCTCTCATTTCATTGGATGAGGTTTACCCGCCACTGGGAGACTGACGCACGTTCCCTCCCATTGGGCTGGGTTGCCATGGTTCCCACCTAGACAGGTTGCATTACATCAGCCCTGGTGTTTCAGTTTTAAATCCACATAATTTTCCTCGAGTTTAGTTAAGTTAGAGGAAGGAATAGAAGGATTTGTTGGTAAATTGTTGATCTGTTAACTGGAGAAAATGATGATGATGATATTACTGTATTGATAATGCAGAGAGTCTGGCTAACGCTCTGGAGACCTAGTTTCAAATCACATATTCAACTACCTTAATCTGAATTATAACATTTATCTCACTAAAAGTGACCATGAGAATTATTGCCAATTGTCGCAAATCCCTGTCTGGTTCATTAATGCCCTTTAGGGAAGGAAATCTGCCATCTTTATTTGGTCTGGCCCACATGATCTACAGCAATGTCGTTAACTCTTAACTAACATTTGAAATGTCAGTTCAAGAGTTCAAGAGCAATTAGAGATAAACAACAATTGCAGGCCTAGCCAAGCGATGCCCACATCCCATGGAAGAGTTTAAAACAATATGCTGAACCACTCACCATCCTGACTTGGAAATATATCATTGTTCCTTTGCCATCGCTAGATCAAAATGCTGGAATTTTCTCCCTACTGGCATTGTCGGTCAACCCACAGCACGTGAACTGCAGCGATTCAAGAAGGCAGCTTACAACCATCTTCTCAAGGCCAACTAGAGATGGGCAATAAATGCTGGCCAGCCAGTGACATCCATGTCCCACATATGAATAAAAAATATGATGGGCTGAATGGCCAGTTTGTATCTAACTCTTTTTATGTGATAATGCTACATGATCACCAGTCAATAGGGTCTTGGTAGAAATTTATACAATTCCTTCAGATTCCGAGAGTAATCAATATTGCTGTTTGAGCATCCATCCAACGTGTAAAGTGAAATGTCTTTTGTTCCCTCAATCAGTGAAGCTCAATTACTTAATGTTCACTTTTCTGGGAATGCAATTCTGTGTCTCATTTCAATCCAATACTCTGAACTCTTCCAACAGGACAGAAGGTTTGACAGCTGGCAGCTGGGAGATATGGATTACACATTGCAACCATGGTGCTCTCTGTGCAAGCTGCATGCCAAATGTAGGACCCTGCTACAGCTGAGGCTTCTGAGGTCTCATTGTTCACACAGCCTACTGATACTTCCTTCATGCAGGCCACAACCTGAAATTTGCAGACACCCCCAAACTCTCCAATCAAATCCGATTGAAATAAAAGCAGACTGTGTTTAATTCCAGCTCTTAATACATCTTCAATTTTATCCAAAAATACAACAGCAGAAAACCAGCTCTGTGCAGTTTAAACACTTACTAATTATGTTTTTAATTATCTCCAGTAACTTATTTAAGAAACAAAATACATGAAAGAACTTGCATTTGCATAGTAACTCCAGGGTGTACCAAATTGCCTTATAACCAACTCAGTCTTTTTGAGGTAAATACAGCGACCAATTTGCATACAGCAAGCTCCCATTAACAATAAAGAAATAGATAATTGATAATTCATTTTTGTGGTGTTAATTGAGGAATAAGTATTGGCAGGGAAAACTCGACACTCTCACGTGAACTTGAACCTTGGTTGGAATATTCTAGTCGTTCCCGCCAGTGGGATTCCCTGGTCCTGCTGCAGTGAACGGAGATTTGGCTGAGTACCAAACTGTCTGTCCTCTCTTGCAGCGGTGGGGCTTGAGAGGCTGGTAAATCTGACCATAGACCGAAAGAATGGTTCCAGATAGGAGAAGCCATTCAGCCAACTGTGTGTGAGCAAGCTCCCTGCAACAGCAACTAACTCGGGCCCACTCGCCTGCCTTTTCCTCTGAGCTTCTTGCTGAAAATCTTTTCTCTTCAAATGATCATCTAATTACCTTTTGAAAGCCACGAGAGAATCTGCTTCCACCACCTGACAATCCTAACAGCTCATGATGTGAAAACAATTCCTCCTCAGCCCTCAACACCTCTTTTGCCAACTTCCTGAAGCTTTGCCCTCTGGTTCATGATCCTTCCACCAACAGAAAGAGTTTCTCCTTCATTACTACTCGCTATCTGCTAATCATTCAGTTTATTCAACTACTCTCTGTTTCCTTCTCCTGAGAGGGCAGTTGAGGCCTCAATTCAACATCTCATCTGAGCGGCAGACTCTGACAGTGCAGCATGCCCTCGGTACTGACCCTCTGACAGAACGGCACTCCCTCAGTACCAACCCTCTGACAGTGCAGCACTCCCTCAGTACTGATCCTCTGACAGAGCGGCACTCCTGCAGCACCGACCATCTGACAGTGCAGCACTCCCTCAACATTGACCTTCTGACAATGTGGCACTCCCTCAGTACTAACCTTCTGACAGTGCAGCACTCCCTCAGAACTGACCCTCTGACAGTGTGGCACTCCCTCAGTACTGACTCCGTTACAGTGCAGCACTCTCCTAAACACTGACCCTCTGATACTGCAGCACTCCCTCAACATTGACCTTCTGACAGTGTGGCACTCCCTCAGAACTGACCCTCTGACAGTGCAGCATTCCTTCAGTACATTTACGCTGAATTCAAAATCTCAAACTGCCTTCATGCTTCTATGCTCTGATATATTATTCCTCCAATAAAAGTTGCATTACTACAGCCAGAATCTTTAGATTATTCTTCCTGCCACCTCAGGATATACATCACTCAACTCTGTCCCTATTTCAGCTCAGTCTCTGCTGAAACCCTCTTTCCTGCCTTTCTTACCTTGGATTCACCTATTCCAATATATCTCTGACTGCTTTCCTAAATTCTACCCTTTGTAAACACAGATAGTTCTCATCATCCTCAACATTTTCAATATTTCAGGAAGGCTGAATGGGAATGCACACTCCTGAACAACCTGAGGAACAGGACACATCTGTGGCAGAAGGCCTGCCTTTCACCCCAGATCTGTGCCCCTCTGTTGCCACTCTCACCTTCTACCAAACAGCTTAGCCAACTCAAATATTGAGTTCCAACAAGATCTGACAGAGTAGAGTGTGAGAACACATTTCCATTGAGGGGAGAGTTCAGAGGATTCAAATTTAAGAAACTTGGCCAAAGAAGCAGAGATAATACAAGGAAATATTTATTTTTTCACGGTGAGTTGTTGTGATCTGGATGCGCTGACCGGAAAGAGGATGGAAGCAGATTCAATAATAACTTGCGCAAGTGAATTGGACAGAAACTTCAAGGGGCAAAGTTTACTCTGAAGCCTTTGACGAAAGAATGGTGGGAATTGAGATTAATTAGGTAGCTTTTCCAAAAAAACCAACACAGGCACAATGGGCCAAATGCCCTCTGTATCATTCTATGATTCTAAATAACTCTGATGCAGGAAGTTGTACAGATGCATCTGCTTTCTCTGGATGGTTGAATGAGGACAGCTGCTTGCAAATTCAAGCACGGTACATAGGCTCCATATCCTGTTCTGCTAAATCATGCAGAGGATGGAATAATTCATCTCCAGCATTTTAAACATTCAACACAGGTGAGAATGGGAAGGGTGAAAGACAGATTCACAAAGATAACACCAGATCTGAGAGGTCATTCTTGTCAGGAATCCCTGGGTAACGGAAGTCTATATTCTCTAGAAAAGAGAGATGGTGGATGTTGTAGAGTCATAAAGGATTACAGCATGGAGACAAGTCCTTTGGCCCAACTTGTCCAATGCTGCCCTTTTTTATAAAAAACCCCGAAGCTAACTTCAATTGCCCACATTTGGCCCATATCCTTCTATACCCACTTTATCCATGTAACTGTCTAAATGCTTTTTAAAAGACAAATTTGTACCCAGCTCTACTACTACCTCTAGCAACTTGTTCCAGACACTCCCAATTCTGTGTGAAAAAAAAAATTCACTTTTGTATCTTTCCCATTTCACCTTAAACCTATGCTCTCTAATTTTAGACTCCCCCATCTTTAGGAAAAGATATTGGCTGTTTAGCTGATCTGTGCCCCTCATTATTTTATAGATCTCTATAAGATTACCCCTCAGCCTTCTACACTCCAGGGGAAAAAGGTCCCAGTCCATCTAGCCTCTCCTTATGGGAACCGTCAAGTCCCCATAACTTTTCTGCACTCATTCTGGTTTAATAATATTCTAATTGATTGTGGAAGGGTTTGGTAAACAGCAGCTGTAGAGAAGATGTTTCCACTTGTGGGGGACTCCAAAAATACAGGTCATAAATATGCAATAGTTACTAATAAATCCAACCAAAGAATATAGGAAAACACCTTTTGCTAGAGAATGGAGAGAATGTGGAACTTACTATTGCAAGGAGTGTCTGAAGTGAATAATGTTTTGTGGGGGGGGGGGAAGTTTGATAAACACATCGGAGAAAAACGTACAGAAGATTATTCTGATAGGTTGAGCTGTTGCAGGGTTGAAGGAGGCTTGTTTGGGAGATAAACAATATCATGAACCAGTTTGTGTAAATCTGATATAACAACAGGCATATATCACATTGCGCCTCCACTTCATTTTGCCGTTGTTACATTGTTTTGGGACAATCTCTCCTTTATAATTAAGAACTCACACCTCTAGCCAGCTTTCTCTTCCTCCAAATGCATGAGCCTGCATTTTTGGTGCCCATTTGCACTTTAATTTCAACTGTCGTATTTTATTTGTCTGATGTTATAATGCACTCGGGACTCTAACCAAACAAGCAGTTGCAAACAGTGAACCTACAACTTAGCGACTGCTGCAGTTCAACAAAGCAGCTTACCACCACATTCTGAAGGGGAACCAGTGATGGGCAATAAATGCTGGCCTAGCTAGCAATGTCCATATCCCTAAAGAATAAAGTAATGTCTGTTATTATTGCAGCATTGACGCTAAAAAGCAGGGAGTTACATTCAAATTCCAAAGATCTTCCTCTTCATCTCTTCCAGTGATCAGGATGTCATCCAGATAGCACTGGACCCCACTCAGTCCATTCAGGATCTGATCCATTGCTCTTTCAAATAATGTTAGAGTTGATGTGATATCAAATGGCAATCTTCCATACCAGAACAAATTTTTATGTGTCATGATTGTCAAAAGTTCCTGTGACTTCTCATAAATTAGCACAGAACCATAGGATTCATACCGTGCCAAGGGGCCATTTGGTTTTTCAAGCCTGCACCAACAACAATCCCACCCAGGCTCTATTCCTGTAACCCACATATTTACCCTGATAATCCCCCTGACATTCAGGGGCAATTTGGCATGCACCTAACAAGCACGTCTTTTGGACTGTGGAAGGAAACTGGAGCACCTGGAGGAAACCCATGCAGGCACATGGAGAACAGTACAGTAACCCAAGGCTGGAATGAAACTCAGGTCCCTGGTGCTGTGAAGCAGCAGTGTTAATCAGTGTGCCACCGTATCACCCTCTTACACCTCATCATCTTTCCAACAAATAACTACCCCCTCATCTCATAATCTGATTTATAAGCTGTAGATGGTATTCCCCTGCTCCCCCTCCACTGTTGTCCTCATCCTGTTTTCTTAAGCCACAATTTACCTTTCTACTTTCACCTTTCAAACACAGAAGAACTGTAACCTGGTCAGTCAGTAGTAAGCATGAATGAGCAGGAAAAGAGTTATGATGAAGAAACATTGTTTTTCCCTGTGTCACTCACCAGTTCCAAAACTAACACTGTATTCAGAGGGTAGCATCGAACCGGGATCTGTGGATAGCTAGGGCAGGGGACAAGGCTAAGTGAGATACCAGCTAGCGAGAGGGTGCAATCGCACATGAACTGCTGCAAAGGATTCAAACGAGTGTTACAAATGGGCAGAAGGTGGATGATAGACAGGAACAATAAAATGTTTGGTTCGTTGCAGATTTTCACACTAGCTTCATTTCAGTGTTAATGTAAGCCTACTTGTGACACTAATGAACAAATATTGAAATAAATAAATATTGAACCAGGGAACTCACAATTAATGTCAGGCAACATGGAGGATACCAGCACAAACCTGGCACAGGACCTAACACACAGTTTGGAACTCATTCTTTCCAGCATTCAGGTGGTGAGCAATTCCATGAGAACACTTGTGGACCTGACCATGAAGCAGCGTCTGATGGCCAACGTCCCAGCTTCCATTGTAGAATCGGACTGCTTTGGTGCCACACAATAATGCCATAGTATTAAGGCATCGTGACTACTGCCAGGATACCGGGCACTGACTTGCATGATTCATTGCCGACTGCTGACATAGGGCAGAGTTGATATGTGATGTGGCACAGTGGTTAGCACTATTGCCTTATAGTGCCAGGGACCCCAGTTCAATTTCCGACTCTGTGTGGAGTTTGCATGTTCATTCCATGTCTGGCAGGATTTCCTCCAGGTTCTCCAGATTCCTCCCATGGTCCAAAGATGTGTGGGTTAGGTGGATTGGCCATGCTAAATGAACAATGTTACAGGGAAAGGGGATGAGGAGGTGGGCCTGAGTAAGACACTTTTTTGGAGACTTGGTATACTCAATGGTGTAGAGATTCTATGGATTTTATGGTACTATGGTGATAAATGCAAAGTGCTATGTGTGAATGAGTGGCTCCTTGTGCCTGCAGTGCTATCTGCAGTCTTTCTGAAGCCTCTTGTACATTTCACTTGCTTCTCCCTGGAGTCAATGAAATGCTGCTCTCTTTGAATATAGAGCATCAGCTACCTCCTCAAGCAACAGTGTATGGCAAGTTGGAAGATGCTTCAGATGTGACCTGCCCCAGTTTGGAAGGAGCTGGGTGCAGAGAGGTTCATGGCCACAGTCTCCCTCCCAGCCACAGGCAATATCCTTTTCGTCTTGCTCTGAGGCTGTGGTTGTGACAGCAGCAGTTGACGCAGTTCAGAGAGGACAGTTTTACTGAGGTGGAAATATCGTTGAGGAGGGTATTTCCATACTCCTTGGTGTGTTCTGTGGCAGTGAAAGTTGCTACCATTGGACGGAGCAGGGTCTTCCCTTCCCGCTGCCATCAATGGCTTTTCCCACTGTTTTCCCCTTCGGAAATCCTGTGGCTGGGGCTCGCTGTCGGCAGGACTGGAAAATCTCACCAACAGGAATGGCTGGAAAATCCCACCCATTGTTCCTCACTTGGGTTCAGGTTGGACTGTGGCT
Organism: Sphyrna mokarran; assembly: GCA_024679065.1. Lineage (NCBI taxonomy): Eukaryota > Metazoa > Chordata > Chondrichthyes > Carcharhiniformes > Carcharhinidae > Sphyrna > Sphyrna mokarran. The sequence goes on from JAGIQG010000004.1 coordinate 113,184,542, forward strand.
CCCGGAACACCCTGGACAAACAGCCTACCCTTTCACCTCTTGTCTCCTCCAACAGCTCCCCCTACTGAGTGTCACCTTTGCTGCCGCTCCCTCTCTGGAAGAAACAGACTCATGTGGAATCTGTAAAATGAGGATGAAGCTATCCTGCAAATGCTGCATCATTCTCTGAAAATTCAGCAACTTTCAACAACTTGAGAAATCACCGCTTTTACAGTCATAGCAGCAGAGTGGAAACCAATCAACAACTAATCAGGAAATAGTTGATGATCCCTTTAAAGGGTGCTGGGGTTTGAAGTGTAGGTGCGGTTTTTCATGGAGTCGAACTGTGTGTGTGTAAGAGAGGATGTTCGCTGCTGTGTTATTGACAAAATCAGTGTCAAGTTGCCCTTACACTCTGCCGTCACAATCAGCCTTTTCTGAGTGCCACTCTCTGCTTATGTCTAATGCCCTACCAAGATGGAGTGTGGCACGCTTCACAAACTCGAACCAAACCAGCACGCTGAAAACCAGCTGAAAACCAGGCACCAACTCACTTTATTGGTGAATCATATGAAATGAATAATTGACAATCACATCATTACATCGACTGATCAGACTGTCCCAAAGTTTTCTCCTCTCAGCCATTTCAAGCTTTAGTCAGAGTTTAGGCCAAAATTGTAAAAACTGCCCTAGGCACCTGGAGATCTGATAGCTTCTTGGCAAGCTTTCATTAAGCAATAAACTGCAGAACTCCGGCCGTTTTCAAAACGATTGTCTGAGCTGCTCATTTTGAAGTCTCTCACTGCCTCAGAGCTTTAGAAATATTACTTCCTGATCCTAACACCCTGTGCTGAATTTCCCAGCTTTGGATAATTTGACCCAAATAACCTGCTTGATTATATACACAACCGTTGTCAAAAACAACCCACCTAAAAATGATTCACAAGGTTAAAACCCTGATTTAATCGCTTTTGTTAACAGTGTCTGGCTCTGTGATGGATGGATGCCTCATTCAATTGCTGTCGCACAACATCTATTGTTTCCTCTATACAGACAAATATTGCTTTGACCCAGTGAAAGCCATGGAGAAACGCAACTTCTATTGAACGGATATCTTCACAACTCCTTTATTCAGATCATTTAGCCTCATTCTAGTTCCTGTGGGAAGATTTTGGCACAAGTTCAAAGGTTGTAGGTTCAAGCTCCATTTCAAGCACATAATCTAGTCTGACACTGAACACGTGTCTGTTCAGTAATAAGGGAGTGTTGCATTGCTGTAGTTCCGTTCATCACAATGACACAGTCATGAAGAGGTTCTGTCTATGTTGGTAGATGTTGAACATTAGGTATTACAGTTTGGAAGTTCTGGCCACCACAAAGGGATTTGTTCACGGATCTCCTTGCTGGGGCATGGAATGTCAGAGAGTTTGGGGACACGGAATAGAGATAATAAAGAAAAAAGAATCATTTTGAAACAAAAAAAACCACAAATATAAAAGGGACATTAAATCTTGAGGAAAGTGTAGATAAATATCCAACTATAGTTAGTGCATGTGTTATATGGTACATGGATTAGCACTGAGCAGAAACTGAACTGGACTAGCCATAAAAACATTGTGGCTGTAAGAACAGGTCAAGACTGGAAATTCTCCCATGACTAACCCACCTCCTGACTCCCCAAAGTCTGTCCACTATCTACAAGACCAAGTCAGGAGTGTGATGGAATACTCTCCTCTTGCCTGGATAAATGCAGTTCCAATAATACTCAAGAAGCTTGACACCATCCAAGACAAAGCAGCCTGTTTGATTGGCACCACATCCATACATTCACTTCCTCCATCATCAACACACAGCGGCAGCCGTGTGTACCATCCATACACTGCAGCCGCTCACCAAAGTTCCTTCGACAGTATCTTCCATCTACAACAACAAGGACAGCAGATAATTGGGAACACAGCCACCTGAAAATCTCCCTCCAAGCCATTTACCATCCTGATTTGGGAATATATCACTGTTCCTTCACTGTCACTGGACCAAAATTCTCTCCCTAACAGCACTGCGAGTGTATCTACACTACACAGACTGCAGCAGTTCAAAAAGAAGGTTCATCACCAACTTCTTAAGGAAACAAGGGATGGACAATAAATACTGGCCTCGCCTGCGATATGCACATTCTGTGAAACAATTTTTTGAAATTGCAGTGGTGAGGTGGGACAAGTGAAATGCCTACAAACCATGCCAAACATGAAAGTCGTACAATCGCTATCGGCACACACACCAATTTTTTGGTCTTGATAAAATAAATACCGTGCAAAGTCAATTTCACAGTGAAACTCAATGAAGGTGAAGCCCCTCCAGTCTGTCCCACTAGCAATGAGATCATGGCTGATCTGTATTTTAACTGCATTTCTCTTAATATCCTGATTAACAAGAATCAATCAATCTCAATTCCAACATTGATTGGCAAAAATTTGTTTGGATTTGGAATGAACTTTCTGGATCCTGCCTTTGGTGCAGTGTGGGGATGATTGACCAAAGTCTAACCACTGGTAACCTGTAGGTGTGTTTACTAGGGACAGTTTGTTCAAGATCATTTTGAAGAAATGAAACACATTTCTAACTCAGATTGGTTTAAATTATGCAATAGAAAAAGACATCCCTTTGAACATAACCAAAGAACTAACAATAAATTGTCCAAAAACTTACTGAAACAGCTCCAGGTTAAAAAAGACAAATAAAGCAAATGGGAGATATGGCAGATATTTGAAATGGAATTTGCTCACTCAGATCCATGGAATATTTTGACTTGAACAGTTTTTGAAGCAAGTCCAGAGCCAGGGAAAGGGGGACAAAGTGGATGGGGTTTGTGTTGGGTCATTATGAGTGAGTGAATGATAAAATGGATGATGGCACAATAGGCACAATAGAGGACTGGATTCCAACCTCCCAATGTCCAGTTAAAGATCAGAGTAAAATGGGGCATCAGCAATCTTTCAAACATTTCCAGTTGTCAACACTGGAAGTTGATATGGAAATCTGTAATTCAATGTAAGAATTTCACCAATTGCAAACATTGCTGTGGCAGAAAGGATAAATGGGATAACTGTTTGCAATCAAATGCTAACTTCTCCTGGAGTCATTGAGTCATAAACTGGGATTTTATGACTTCACTCGGCCCCAGGCGATAAAATCTCACCTGGGGCCAACAGGGAATTCTATTTGGTGAGCTTTAGAATCGGGACGGGCGTGCCGGTAAAATTTCAGAATAGAGCGCAGAAAAGGCCCTTCAGACCATTGAATCTGCACTGAAAATAACTATCTCCAAAGTCATGTTAATCCCATTTTTCTGCACTTATCCCATATCTTTGAATGTTATGATTTTTCAAGTGCTCATCCAAGTATTTTTTTAAAGATTGTAAGGTTTCCAACCTCCACTATCTTCCCAGACAGCGCATTCCGGATTCCCACACCTTCTGTGTGAAATTTCTTCTACTCAAATCCCTTCTCAAGCTCCTCTCTTTTACCCTAAAATTATGCCCTCTCTTGATTGACCAGGGGGACAACAGCTGCTCCCTACTTATCCACCCCATCCCTCTCATAATCTTTATACATCTCAATTATATTTCTCTTTAGCTTTCTCTGGTCGAAAGAAAACAATCCAAAACAAACAAGGACAGCACAATGGCACGGTGGCTAGTATTCTGGCATTCTTGCCCTTTCCCACCACCATTACCAGGAACACTCCCAACCCCTCCCACACTCCCTCTCCCCCACTTCTCCCAACCTAAACGTAAACATAGGCCCTGAGCATCCTGCTGAATTTTTAACTTCACAGCCACTTTGATTTAAACCCTTTGCTCTGGCTAGATTATTTCATATTTTTTCCACCCTTTGGCAAATAACATATTTCTACAAAATGACTTTTTCATCAAAGTAATTTTGTGTTTTTACGGCTGATTTACTGCACCATAATATTCAAGCCTCAATTTATCTATAATTGCTTAATAATCCATTTACCTCCAATTAGATCATTCCTAAATCTTTTTCTCTCCAAATAATAAACTTTGAGCTTCTTTCATGCCTGCTGTACACTGGGACCAGCCTCATTGCTCTTCCCAGCTCCATCTCCAATACACACATGGATTGAAATGCCCCATTGAGATTATAACAGGATATGCCAACTGACATCTATCACAGTGTATTGCAAAGCCTCAACTGAATTGAAGACCGTTCCAACTATATGCACCTATGGTATATAACATACACACACAGATCTAATATAGATGCACACAAATATATGTTCTAACAACAAATTGGAATCATCTGGCATCTTTAAAATAATAAAGCAACCTACTGTTCTTCTCATTATTAAATAAAATTGGACACCAAGCTATGACCAAAGATTTGGTCAGAAAGGTAGGTTTTATGGAGCATCTTAAAGGTGCAGAGTGAGGTGGAAATGCTCAAGAAGGGAATCCCACAGCTTACAGTCCAGACAGCTGCCAATGGTGGCATGTTTAGAATAGGGAATGTTCAAGAGGCTGAGGCCATGGAAAGATTTGAGAACAGAAATGAAAATGTATAAATGCTAATATTTAATTAAATATTTTCTTCAGCATTCATCCTGACATTGAAACTGAAAAGGTAATTTGTCACTTCAAGGTCCACATTGTGATTTTTCTCTGGACACTTTCTCTCTGCAGTTCTTACATGTCTATGTAACATTGTATTCTTTCTGTACTAAATTCACTTTGACTGCTGTGTTTTCGTGTCAATCATGGCTCAGATGGTAACAGAGCTACTATTGAGTAAGCAACTTATGGATTTCGGTTCAGAGACTCAAGAATAAAATCGAGGCTGACAGTCCAGGGCAGCACTGTAGAAACGCTGGAGCTGCCATTTCTTGAATGTGAGGTTAATCTAAGTCCCTACAGTCTCTGACTATAGTCTGTCACCAGGAATCTCATGAGGATTTGAATGGAATGGGAATGAGGTAGGTCCTCATTCCTGTGCAAAGTAGAGGAGTTATCTGGGCCAATAGTTATTTCTCAATCAACGTTATTAACACAGTCTCTCTGTTCATTTTCTCAGTGTTGTTTAAGGGAGCTTGCTGTCCAACATTTGGTTGCTACCTTTCCTACATTATATCACTAACTATGTTTCATAAGGACTTCATTGACTATAAGTGACTTTGGAACATCCTGAGATCATGTTATAAATGCAAGTCCTTTCCTTGTTTTTTGAATTCAGCAACTTTGAATGAATTTTCTTCAAATGATGAACTGCCCTTTTATTTCCAACTCATCTGCAAACAATGACACTTCTAGTTAAAATTAATTCATTAGTCACAGCTAAGGCTTACATTGATACTGCAATGAAGTTACTGTGAAATTCCTCGAGTTCCACAGTCTGGCGCCTGCTCAGGTCAATTCACCTAACCAGCGTATCTTTTAGAATATGGGAGGAAATCAGGGCACCCAGAGGGAACCCAAGCAGATGCAGGGAGAATATGCAGATTCCACACAGATAGTGACCCAAGCTGGAAATCGAACCTGGGTCCCCAGCACTGTGAAGCAGCAGTTCTAACCACTGTGCTGCCATGCACATTTGGACCCATACCCCAGATATTAACCTGAGTTTCCAGGAATCTCATGAGGATTTGAACGAATTTCCGGATTATGAATCCAATGACATTACCACAACACTATCATCTTCCAGTGTTGGCATTTATTTAATATACAGTTTACATGTCTGTCCTGAGCCTAAATATTGACTCACACAATTTATGGTACAATTTTTTCACTATAGTTTGTTCATTTAACTTTGCAAGTGGTTTTGAATTTAATGCAGAATCAGCAGCATTAGAGCACCCACAGAAAATGCAGAATATATTGTCATTTCTGTCATTCCCTAGTTGTTGTTTTTGTATTCAGATTGTGGACTATGACATTCCTTCCCCCGCCACTCTGCTCAACCTGACAGGATATATCACCTGAGCGGTGATGTGGGGCTGCAAGTCGCCTACTCATTAAAGGACCTACCTCATTCACATTCCATTCAAATCCTCATGAGATTCCTGGTGACAAATTCATTGCCTCACCCTGTGTTTGAATTTGATTCCCTGGGGTCTACCAGAGGTATCATGCTGATATAATATTTACTTGCGATAAATCCGCAATTAACAGACTGTGTTTGCAACAGTCAAAAGCTGCTGATTCTGCATTAAATTCAAAACCACTTGCAAAGTTAAATGTTAAAAGTTAAACAAACTATAGCGAAAAAATTATAAATTGAATGAGTCAATATCTAGGCTCAGTACAGATCTATAAACTGTACTTCCATTACCTTTAAATAAATGCCAACAGTGGGGAGATAATAGTGTTGTGGTAATGTCATTGAATTCATAATCCAGAAACCCAGGTTAATATCTGGGGGTATGGGTTCAAACCCCATCATGACAGCTGGTGGAATTTAATTGTGAAAAAAGACAGCTGAAATTGAACGCCAGTCTCAATAATGGTGACCATGAAACTGCCATCAATTGTTATAAAAATCCATCTGGTCCTTTAGGGAGGGAAATCTGTCATCTCTGGACTCACATGTCCCACATGTGACTCTAGTGGCTAATTCTTAACAGCCCTCTGAAATGACCCAGCAAGGAATTCAGCTCAAGGGCAAGCTGGGATGAGTAACAAATGCTGGCTTTGCCAGAGATGTTATTATTGAGGGGTCAAGGAAATAAAAGACCTGGGAACACATGCCCACAAGTTCCTGAAGGTGGCAGGATATGTGGATGAGATAATGAAGGAAGCAAATGGAATGCTTTCCTTTATTGGATGAGGTATTGAATACAAAAGCAGGAATATCATGATGGAATTCTATAAAATGTTGATTATGCCACAGTTGAAATTTTGTGCACAGTCCTGGTCACCACATTATAGGAAGGACATAATTTCCCCGAAGAGAGTGCAGAGGAGATGTACAAAAATTTTGCCAGGGGTTGAAAATTGCAGCTATGACGAAAGATTGGATACACTACGGTTGTTTTGCTTAGAATAGGAGATTAAGGGGATGACATAATTGAGGTGTACAAACCTATGAGGTGCCTAGACAAGGTAGACAGCAAGTTCTGATGAAGGGTCATCCTGACTTGAAACTTCGGCTTTATTCTCTCTCCCCAGATGCTGTCAGACTGGCTGAGATTTTCTAGAACGTTCTATTTTTGTGACTGAGAGGAGTTGTTTCACCTATCTGAGGGGTCAGTTAGGAGGGGCACAGATTTAAGGAGATTGGTGGAAGGATTAGAGGGGACATCAGGAAGCTATTTTTCACCCAGAGAATGGTTGGAGTTTGGAATTCTCTGCCTGAATTGGCAGTTAAGGCTGAAATGCTCAACTGATTGAAGAAGGTTTCTGGAACTACACCTGACGTGCTGCAACCTGCAACATACTCCAGCTGCTGGAGAGGGAAATTCAAATGAGTGGCTAGTTTCTTTCTTTTTCTCTTTCTCAGCTAGTCCAGACATAAGGGGCTGAATGGCCTCTTTCCGCACCATAATTGTTCCATGGTTCTATGATTTTTCATTTGCTTTATTGTGAGGCATCTTAAAGCTATACAATGAACACATCACATTTAAGACTCATAGTTTTGCCAAAGAAAGCAGATAATTGAGATTAAGACAAGAACTGCAAATGTCAGAACTACGGGAGGCCATTCAGCCTTGCAACCTGTCCCACTGCTATTTAATGGCTGATCACCTCAACACCATTTCCTCACATTTACATTGTATTCCTAATAGCCCCACCAAACTAAAATCGATCAATTTTAACCCCCCTGTATCTACAATTTATTCCAGGCTTCCACTCCTTTGTGTCCTAGTTTCATGTCGAGATGTCCTGTTCTAGTTTTAATGTTACACCTTCTTGCTTTGGATTTCTGAGGAAATAGTTTCTCTGTATCTTGCCAATCAAATGATTTATCAATGAAAACTCATCCATGCTAACCCCAAGATAAATACAACACCACATCACCCCAGAAAGTTACTCAACAACAGACTTTATCATTACAAGCCTACAGCCAAAAATGCCAATTTAACATGACTGAATCAGCAAAATTCTGTTTTAATTATTTGAACCCAACCATATTTATATGCTGTAAGACTTATTTATTTCAAAATGCCCTCCTATGTTTTCAATGTTGTCTTTCTATTGATTGACTGCTTTCTTTGACAAAATTGTCTCTGTTAAGGGCCATACGTCTATTCATGTGATGATGGTGCAATTTTAATGGTGCCTGTATCCTTCTAAATCTCTCCCTGGCCTTGTCCTTCCCTATGTCTGTGGCCTTCCTGGCCTTGTGTTTCCCTATCTCTGTGACCTCTTCCAGACCCACAGCCCTCGGAGGTACCTGCCTTTGTCTAATTCGGACCTGCAGGATCCCCAGTATTAATCACTCCACTATTAGTGGCTTTCAGCTGCCTGAGGCCTAAGCTTGACATTCTCGTTATAAACATCACCATCTCTCTCTCTCTCCTTTTCTCGTTTTAAGACACTTCTTAAAATTTATCTCTTTGCAAACCTTTTGTCGTCTACCTAATATCTCCTTATGTGGTTCATTTTTTAAATTTTTATTACACTTTTGCGAAGTATCCCACAGAATTTTACCACTGCAGAAGGAGGCCATTCAGCCTGTCAACTCTGCACTGGATCTCTGAAAAAGCTTTCCACCTAATACCATTCCCCTATTTTATCCTTGTAACCTTGCACATTATTTATTTTCAGACAACAGTCCAATCCCTTTTTGAATTTCTCAATCGATTCTGCCTCCACGACCCTCTCAGGAAGCTCGTTACAGGCTTCACACAGCCTTCGGATCAATTTTAGCTTCACATCACTCTTTCACCTTTTGCCCATTATTTTGAATCTGTGTCCTCTCGTTCCTGATGCTCTCTTGAGAGGAAACCATTTCTTATTATCTACCTTGTTCATATCTCTCAGGATCATGAGTATATCCCTCATGTCGCCTCTCAGCCTTCTTTTTCTCCAAGGAAAAGTCCTAACCTTTCCAATCCATCGCTACAGTTTTTTATTCCTGCAATCATTCTCATGAATCTTCTCCATACTCTTTCCAATGCCTTCACACTCTTCCTCAAGTATGGTGCCCAGAACTGGACACAGTCTCCAGATGAGGCCTAATTAGTTTCTTTAACATTTTATAATGTTAAAGGTGACTTTAAGTGGATTTGATTTATTATTGTTATATGTATTAGTATACAGGGAAAAGTATTGTTTCTTGCGCACTGTACAGACAAAGCATACCATACATAGGGAAGGAAATGAGAGTGTGCAGAATGTATTGTTATGCATATAGGGTGGCACTGCTGCCTCACAGCTCCAAGGACCTGTGTTCAATTCCTGGTTTGGTTCACAGTCTGTGTGGAATCTGCATGTTCTCCTCATGTCTGTGTGGGTTTCCTCTGGGTGCTTTGGTTTCCTCCCATTGTCCAAAGATTTTCAGGTTAGGTTGATCGGCCATGCTGAATTGCCCCTTAGTGTTCCGGGATGCATAGGTTAGAGGGATTAGCAGGGTAAATATGTGGAGTGTCAGGGATAGGGCCTGGATGGGATTGTGGTCAATGCAGACTCGATGGGTTGAATGGCCTCCTTCTGCACTATAGGGATTCTATATATAAGTTATTGGTGTTGTGATGATTGGGATCTTCCTATTTCCCAGCTATAAGGTTGCTTAAATTTCGGCACCTAGCTCAGCCAATTGTACGTAAAAATAACCCCAGACGAAACCAGAAACACTCAGCAGCTCAATAGGCATTGGTTGGGTCAATGAATCAGGTTTATATCCTTGATTGGAATTGATGAAGCATCCACACTTCAAACATTAACACATCTATTCTCTCCGCAGGTAGACTGATCTGCAGAGTGCAGGGCTCAGGAGAGAATTCATGGGCATCTCCTAATTTGAGGCCCTTTATTTCACCCCCACCCCTCACTTTAACCCTCAAATTTTTATCCCTTTCCAGACTCTCCAGTCAATGCGCCAAATAATCACAGAGAGTTCCCAGAAAAATGATAATACCCATTCTTGCAACTGGTTACAAATATCATTCAGTATAAATGCAGCATGAGTGGCTTTCTCTCTCTCTCTCTAGTAGTCCCAGTACTGGTTGCAGATTTCTATCCACAGTTTTACAAGAATGCTTGGCTTCCCGATAAACACAGACATCGTTCCCTGCTGTAAGGTTGTGTGAATTCTCAGTAATTAGTGAGCACGGTGCCTAACTCTCACTATTTGCAGCATCTGCCCACCTCCAGCGCAGAAGAGTAAACAACCTCCATTTAACATCATTTTCACATCTGCCTTTCCCTGTGCAGATTGTACACATCGAGAACTCAGACAAAGAAGCAACTTAACAGCAGATAATTTAGACACATCATCACTGCTTGTTGCTCCATCGAATTATTTGTTCATTTGGATATTGTGAGCACCAGGAGTTATCCTGGAACATGCCCTTCGCTACAGCCTGAGCTTCTTGGCCAGCTCTCAAGCTGATGTGACAAGAGTATTTATTTTTGGTATAACCTCCCCTTTAGCAAGAAAGCTTTCCAGAGCATTAACAGGACAAAAAAAAAAATGATGAATAAATAAACAGTTGATTTGTGTCAGTGATCAAACAGGTCAGGAATATCCTGTCTTTTGTGAATGTGGATGTATTAGAAATAATTCCTTTGTAACTCTTACTAAAGACAGAAATGGACAAGAACGAATTTAAATGTTGGAAAATTATACTGTAAAAATGTGTAAACAATATCTCCCTTAGCTTCTTTCTTTCAATTGCTATGGGTTCTTTGTTTTGTTTTCTGTTGGCTTTTGGCTAAGTAGTTCCTCGCTATTTATAGAAATCTACAGATAATACAATACATAACACATTTCCATTCAACTGACGTATTAGTCCAAAACAGCAATAAAAAAAAGAAACAGAAGTGGCTCATTCAGCCCCTCTAACGTCAACCACAATTCAATCTGGACCTCATCCCCTGTGCTTCATATTCTTCAAAACCCAGAAATAACTCTCGTCTAGAAAATTCGAATTGTTCTTCACCTGCCTTTTGCAGACAGATTTCCAGCACCCATTGTGTAAACAGCATTATGATATCATCACAGAATGGCCTAGCCCTAGGATTAACGTCTTGTTTTCTTGTTCTGGAATCTTCCATCAAAGAAAATAGCATGCCTTTATCAACCCTGTTAGATCATCTCAACTTGTATTGTTGGGCAGAATCTTGTTGAGGTGTCGGGAGTCGAGGGTGTAGCTGCCAGCTGGAGGGCTGCTGAGAGACCCCCACTGCCTCTTATCCCCAAACCACAAAGCCAATCAGGCAATAATGAGGCCACGAGATCATCTTCCAATGGAATCAAGACCTTGGGGCCATAAGTCTCACCTATCAAGAGCTGCCAGCCAATCTTGTGTTCTTGAGCTCAGCAGCATCACTGGGAAGGTTGTGACTGCTGCCAGGAGGACAAAAATCCCAGGCTTGCAGTGATATACAGGGACCCAGGCCAAAGAGGGTAATGTGGAGGTTTCATAGGATGGGGGCTGCAAGCAAAGGAGCTTTGGGTTTAGCAACAAGGGCCAGGGGAAGGATCACAGCAGGGCTCCCTTTCCAATGTCAGATTGAGGGACCTCCATTGAATGCCCTCTACCCACACCCAAAACCTCCCCCACTCCCAACCCACCCAAAAACCCCAGCCCTGCTGTTGACAAAGTGGCTGCACAGTTTTACCTGTCATGCACAGTGCATGGTGACAGGCCTACCTACTGCTTGGTTAATACAGTGGCACAGAGATGAGACCACATCATGTGTGTTCCCTCTGGGCGCTCTGGTTTCATCCTACATTCCAAAAAACATGCTGGTTAGGTGCACTAGCCATACTGAATTCTCCCTCAGTGTACCCAAACAGGTATTGGAATGTGGCAACTAGGAGATTTTCATAGTAACTGCATTACAGTGTTAATGTCAACCGGCTTGTGACACTAATAAGTAAACTTTAATGTACACAATGCAGTTAGGAAGGGAGTTTTGGCATTCTGACCTAGCGACATTGCAGGAAAAGTGAGTGATACATTTCCAAGTCAGTTTAACATAAGAACATAACCTATGGTCCAGAGGACATCTTGCAGATGGTGGTGTTCCCATGTATCTGCTGCGCTTGTTCTTCTGGATGGAAGTGGTCATTGGTTTGGAAGATGTGTTGAAGGAGCCTTGATGAGTTGCTGCAGTGCACCTTTTAGATAGTACACATGGTTGCCATAGTGTATCAGTGGTGAATGGAGTGACTGGTGACTGTGGGAGATGGGATGCTGATCAAGCAGGCTGTATTATCCCAGATGTTGTTGACCTTCTCGAGTGTTTTTGGAAGTATACTCATCCAGACAAGTATACATCACACTCCTTATTTCCAACTCATGTGTGATGGACAGCCTTTCAGAGGTCATGAGATGAGTTACTGAGATAATACCCAATCTCTAACCTGTTCTGCTAAAAAGGTAAAGTCACCATAGATGACTATAGGCTGTTCTCCCCTTTGAGGATGTTTTAACTTGAGTATCACCACACCACAGGCAAGCTTGACAAGGCAGGGCCTCCATGAATAACCTCAGCTGGAACAGGAATTGAACTACATTGTTGGCTTTGACTCCACATCACAAACCAGTCATCTAGCCAACTGAGCTAAACTGGCTCCCACAATAACAAAGACATTTATGTAGCAGGTCTAGTTAAGATTCTAGTCAATACAGGCATCCAGGTGCTTATAGTGGGAGATTTGATAATGTTAATTATATTGGCAATGTCAATGGGAGCTGGCTGAAAATGACTGTCATCTTGAATTTGCATGAGTTAAATGTTGACTGCTGCTACTTACCAACCCAAGACTGAATGTTGTCCTGTCTTGCTGCATGCTTCAGCCTCAGAAGAGTTGTGAATGGTACTGAACATCTCCCACATTTGATCTTATGTTAATGGGAAAGTGATTGATGAAGCAGCTGAAGATATTTGGGCCTCGAATAATGTATTGTTAACATCCATGATGCACAGTTTCAGTACAAACAGAATTGTTATCTAAACACTACTTATTCAGTCTTTCAGTTCTCACTCCCAGGGCCAGGATGGAGTGAGGAGTATGAAATGTACTCTGCTTAATCTCAGCCAAGCCTTTGTTACTTTTAGGCTTGAATGTTCTGTCACTCTCCTTGCTGACCTCTCACCTTCAATTCTTTGTAAACTTAACCAAAACTCTCTACCTGGATCCTAACTTGCACCAAGTCCCAATCACCAAATCTACCATGTTCACAGGCTCCTAGACTAACAATGGCAAGAATTTAAGATTTTCATTTTTAAAATACTGCTGAAAAGAGACTCACAAGAATATCAACTTTTAAACAATCACAATTTATATTATATGAGAAAAGGATGCTGAGTGGTTGGCGAGTTGTCCCTGATTGGCCAATACATTGCTACAGAGAAAACAATGGGGAATTCTTGGCTTCCCAAGCAATTCACAGAAGGTGAAAGACTTCAATATGTTCCTTTTGTAATCAGGGAAAGGATCCCCATAGATAAATGTTTGCTGCTTCTGGCGAGCACAAATGAGCTAGACTACAATCTCGACTTACTGTCTTCAATTGGTTGGTGGTGTAGTTATTAGTGTGGTCAGGATTGTTGAGGAAGTGCTTCCCAATCATAAAAATACATCAAGGAACCAACATTTTGTTTCAGGTTTTCCAAGCATGGGTTGGTTGAGTACAGTCTGTACTCTTCCAATTAAGAGCAATTAAAAGAAGATATTGTTTGATTCAATCAGCCAGTCACCAGGCTATGAACCCTGGCATTGCATCAGTACTGAAATTTATAAACGACTTTTCTCAATTTTGTGACCAACAGAATGTCTTTTGGGACTGACCGCAGCATCCTGAAAGTGGAAAATACCCAGGTGTAGCCATGGCACAGTAACAGTGTGAAACTGATTAGCCTGTTGTTCAAATTTTTTAGACACTTTGCCTTTCCAGGATAATTTGAGACAGACTGGGCACTTTACAAATCCAAACTTGGTGGCTTTGCACCCATTTGTGTGTTTGTGTGATACATAGTGAACAATGATCTGATCAGAATAGCCATTGTCCTACAAGATAGCTTTGAAACCAGACCCGATGATTACATAATAAACATTCTGGTATTAATAACATATTCAGAGTAGATAACCTGGTGGAAATACTTCCTAGAATAAACACTTGAACTTGTCATATTCATTAGAGCAATAACAGCTTTGCAATGTGGGGAGATTGAATGATTCGTTTACAGATACTTCAACAAAACTCTAAATCAAAGATCCTGCCTGTTTCTGGCAGTTAGCGCCTTTAAATATGCAAATTTAATCTATATAATGGGGGTTTTCAGGCAGAACTAGTCTGAGTAACCTGTCACAATGATGGCAGAGCCTCAATGGGAATGTTCCTCTTTTATAGTCCACTATATCTGAGATCCACAGCTGTCTCAGGGTTCCCTTTCATCAATTGCAAAACATCTCTTGCCATCACCAAATCCATCCTCCTATCATCGCTGTCTGTCTTAAACACCAATATCACACCAGAATCTGGGGAGGAGCATCATGACTCCGACTGGCTATTCCCAAACTTGCCATCCTATTTACAGAATCATAGGATCCCTACAGTATTAGGACAGGCAATAGCTTAGTGGTATTATTGCCAGACTATTAATCCAGAGACCCAGCAAATGTTCTGGGGACCCAGGTTTGAACCAACCACAGCAGCCGATGGAATTTGAATTCAATTTAAAAAATCTGAAATTAAGAATCTACTAGTGACAGTGAAACCATTGTCAGCAGTAGGAAAAACCCATCTGGTTCACTAATATCCTTTACGGAAGGAAATCTGATGTCCTTACCTGGTTTGGCCTATATGTGACTGCAGAGCCACAGCAATGTTGACTCTGAACTGCCTTCGGGCAACTAGAGATGGACAATAAATGCTGACCAGTCAGCGATGCCCATATCCCACAAGTGAATAAAGAAAAGCAGGCCATTTCGCCTATCAAGTTTGCACCAACTCTCCAACAGAGCAACCAGCGCAGGTTGCCCATAAACCCAAATATTTTGCCCGCTAATTCCCCTGACTGAATAGGCATTAAGGGGCTATTTAGCACGGCCAATCTCACTAATCTGCACATCTTTGGACTGTGAAAGGAAACCAAAGCACCCAGAGAAAACCCACCAGAAATGGGGAGAATGTGCAAACTCCACAAAGACAGTTACTCAAAGCCAGAATCGATTCTGGGTCGCTGTGAGGCAGCAATGCTAACCACTGTGCCAGCATGACTTCCTTCATGTCTACCATAGTAAAGTTCCTGAACTTCAAAGGTTAAGATATCAACACGGCCTCACCAAATGACTCAACCAAGTTAAACAAGATAGCACTAAGAGCTTGTAACGAAACTTCCCTATAATGAGAATAGGAAATTCTGGAAATACAAAATTACAAATCAGATTCAAAGTGTTAAACCACTTTGTCCCTTCACATTTAATGACTTTTCTCTTGTGTGTTTCTCATGCTCATAGCAACCCCTCAGAATTACTTCACAAAACCTTTAAGTATTTTGCTTCCATCACCTTGCTAACACCAATTATTCTGAATTTGTTCTTTCACCATTCTTCCTATTGATACACCTCCTTTTCTCCTCCTGTGAGCCTGCGTGAAAATAATTCTTTTCTTTCTGAAGTGTCCAATTAGATCACCAGGATAGACTTTTTACAAATCAGGCTTCATGGCCAAGTGAGACAACTTGCAAGTAGCTGCAAGCAAGCTTTCTTTGCAAATCCATCGCAGCCTGAAATAAGTTGCCAGCAGCATTACAAATAATCCAGCTATAAAACAGTTCAAAACCCCTCTTTCCAACCATAATGCCTTTTCCTTGTCCTTTTGCCACAATCCGTGAACCCTCTCCAGATCTTACAAGTTGGGTCAGTGCCAAGCAGCACGCATCTATATTATCTTAATCTCCTGACAGATCTGTGAAGTGCTGTGAGACATGTTTGTTACATTAAGGGCAAGACGGCTACTAGTTCTGTCAGAGAGAACATCACATCGGCTGTCGGACATCCCTGCCTGTTGGGGATCAGAGTTTGCCTTTCTGCTGCAGAGCAGACTTCAGTCAGAACGTTACAATCTAGGCTGGCAGCCAGATGATCAGAAATCAAGATTTTCCATTTCCAAGCAAGCTAACTACATCACAGCCCTCCACAAATTGAGTTAAGTTGATTTATTCGCGTCACAAGTAGGCTTACACTAACACTGCAATGAAGTTACTGTGAAAATCCCCTAGTTGGTTTGGAGTCGTTTGCCACCAGCCAATTTTTCGGCACAATCCCACCTTTGGGCCCCTTTCTTTTTTTGGGAAGTTCATGGGAATTTTGGTGACTGCTTCACAGTCAGTGGGTAACTGCCTGGACTAGTTTAAGAACTTCTTAATGTCACTCAGCAGAAACCAACTGGAATTTCCCAGTCCTCCTTTGGACCCCCACCACTGAGGCCAAAACACAGCCAAGGGACAGAGGAAACATCTCAATCAGCACTCCATTCTTCTCCCACACTGGCCATGGCTATCTGGCCCCAGCTTCCACCACTGACCATCTACTCAGGGGATGATTGCATCACATTGATGCCAGCCGGGGATTTTTACATGTGACAATTTAAGAAATCTCTTCACAGAAAGGTTCTACCTTGAGATGCCCCCTTGATCTTTTTCTTACCTGCACTGGCATCTCTTACCCGCAACCATGGAGACTGTTGATGTCTCATTGCTAAAGAGACTCCTACGGACTCTCAAGGAGCCCACCTGCTGTAATCTGGTCTGGTGGCCACAAACCACATCCTAGTGGCCACAAACCACATCCAGTACAACACCACATGGAAACTCGGACCAGGAAATTCACCTGACATCCAGATCTGAACCCCACAGCAAATATCCAGCTCATTCAAGCGATTGTGTATTTTATCTACATCACAGTTAAATAAGACGGCTAAAGAAATTCCCAGCCACATCTCCTTATCTTCAATGCAGGAAGACTTCTCAGTTTAAAGATGACATATAATAGTATATAAATGGTGGTCATTCAGCGTGGAAGGCCTCAGCAATGAGTCCAATCCCCTATAACAAAAGCAAAATACTGCAGATGCTGGAATCTGAAACAGAAGCAAAAAAATGCTGGAAAATCTCAGCAGGTCTGACAGCATTGTGGGGAGCGAACAGAGTCAGTGTTTCGAGTCTGGACGACTCTTCATCAGAGCTCCTAGATTCGAAACGTTGGCTCTATTCTCTCCCTACAGATGCCATCAGACCTGCTAAGATTTTCCAGCACTTTCTGTTTTTGAGTACAATCACCTGTTATTTCCCCACAGCATGGGTATTTTCCCCCCTTTCCAAGAAGCGATTGTCTGCGATCTCTCCCTGACAACAGTAGGATTAAAGCAGTCTGTTCACAACCCTGCAGTCATATCTGACCCAAGATCAGTTTCCACCCTCTTCTGTGTCATCATAAAAATCGTCCATTTCCACCTAGGTAACATTGGCCAACTTTATCCTTCTCTCAGACCCCATTGTGCTGAACCCACATTGCATTCATTGTCTTTGTTAATTCCAGTCTGAACAGAAGAGTCCCAAAACACAGCAACTGTGCGAAAACAAAATCTCCTTTCTTGGGCTAAATGGTCCCCTTCTGCACCGCAGAATTCTATCTACAGTTCTTCAAGCAGGGAATTCATGACCCCCCCACCACCCTGCACCCCCAATCAGCGGAAACAGTAAAGAAGGACAACAGCTTCAAGTTTTTAAGTGCCTAGATCACCAAAAATCTGCCCTGGTTCTCCAATGCTGACAGTATAGTTAAGAAAGCCCACCAATATCTCTACTTTCTCAGAAGACTTAGGAAATTTGGCATGTGAGCTATGACTGTCACCAACTTTTACAGATGCATCAGAGAAAGCATTCTATCTGGTTGTATCACAGCTTGGTATGGCTCCTGCTCTGCCCAAGACTGCAAGAAACTATAAAAGGTCATGAATATAATGCAATCCATCAAGCAAACCCATCTACTGACTATGTCTACACCTCCTGCTGCCTCAGCAAAACAGCCCCAGCGTAATTAATGATCCCCAGCACCCGGACATTCTCTCTTCCACCTTCTTCCATTGAGAAAAAGATACAAAAGTCTGAGGTGACATCTCAAATGACTCAAAAACAGCCTTTTCCCTGCTGACTTCAGACTTTTGAATGGACTTACCTTGCATTAAGTTGATCTTTCTCTCCACGCTAGCTATAACACTACATTCTGCACTTCTTGTTTCCTTTCCTATGAATGGCATGCTTTGTCTGTATAGCGCACAAGAAACAATACTTTTCACTGTACATTCATGGTTTTGAAATCTCCTTCTCTCCTCTAAGGAGAACAATCTCAGTTTCTCCAATCTATCGATACAACTCAGGTCCTTCATTTCTGCTATAACTCTCGTAAATCCCCTCCACACCCTTTCCAAAGCATCGACATACTTCTTAATGTGTGGTATCCAGAATTGGACACAATCACCGAAATCTTACCACCTCGCCTGCCGCGGAATCAGAGTGGAAGAGGGGCGGACAATGGAAATATCCGTTGATCTCGGGTGGAATTTTTCAGTCTCGCTCAAGTAAGGCTGTAAAATCCTGCTCAATATTCCAGAAGGGACAGAATTAGTGATTATTAAACATTTAGCTTGTGATGATTTAGTTCCTGCATTATTACAGTAATGGTATACGGTTCGAAGAGAGCTGAAGTGAATGTCTCAGCTTTCTAACTGTAAATATCATGAAGAAATATAGTATAACACCTGGATTAGCCAGTCTATCCTTAAACTGGAAATTACAGCATCTCTGCTGACAGGTGTGTTGTCCTAGAGATTTACTTATCCACTGAAACTCCACAATGCCTCTAACTCCACAAGTAGAGATTCATTAGACTTACAACAAATCTAATACTAAACACCTGTTACTCAGCTTTATTCATTTTCAAATGTCAACGGAGTTGATCTTTGCCTTTCCAGTAACACGATACACCTGTGTGGGCAGCAGATTTTCCTTCTAGTCAGTTACTTAAATCAATCTCTGAAGCAATGTTCCAAACTAATCTGCTGCACTGTTAGTCAATGTACACATTGCTGCTGGAAACCCAGTGAGAAACTTTCATTATCAGAGTTACATGAGTTTATTGTGGCACAAATCAGGAGTATGATGGAATATTCCCCATTTGTTTGGATGAGTGCAGCTCTAACAACACTCAAGAAGCTCAACACCATCCACAACAAAACTGCCTGTTTGATCTCCCCACCCGCCTCCATCCACCACCTCAAAATTCAGTCCCTCCATCACCGACAACAGGGTGTGTACCATCTACAGGATGCACTGCAGGAACTCACCAAGCTTCCTTACACATCTTTTCCTATCATCTGGAAGGACAAGGGCAGCAGATACATGGGGACACCACTACCTGCAAGTTCCCATGCAAGCCACACACCATCTGACTTGGAAAGATATCATCATTCCTTCAGTTTTACTGGGTCATAATCTTGGATCTGCCTTGCCAACAGCACAGTGACAGTATGTATAACTTCCAGTACGCCATCACCATTTCAAGGGAAAACTAGAATGGGCAATCAAATCTGGCCTGCCCAATCACACCTATATCGTCAGCTTGAGTTAAAGTATTACAATAATTCATCATATTTCCTACAATACAATGGTGATTCCAACATAGCTTGTTGGCTGTGAAGTGTTGTGGGGACATCCTGAAATTGACCAAAGGTGCTATGTAAATGGAAGTCCTCTAAAGGTACATCTAGGTCTTATTATGATCATTTGCATCGCAATGGTTAACATGAAAAAGGGAAAAGAAGGAGATGGGGAATGATGGGAGAACCATTGGGAAGAGAATAAAGACAAAGGCAGAAGGGAAGAAAGAAGTTGCATTTATGTAGCACCTTTCACAACCTCAGGAAATCCCAAAGCATTGCACAGCCAATGAAGTACTCTTGAAGTGTAGTCACTGTTGTAATGTTGGAAACACAGTAACCAAGTGTGCACAGCAAGATCCCACTAACCACAATGTGATAATGATTTGACAATTTTTTTTTCCAAAATATTGTAATGTGAACTTTCACCTAAGGCAACAGATGTAGCCTCAATTTAACACCAAATCTGAAAGACAGCACCCTCAACACTGCAGCATTCCCTCACTTCTTCATGAGAACATACATTTTGATTTTTGTGGCCAAGTCACTGGAGTGGGATTTTGAATCTAAAATTTCCTGACTCAGAGGAGAGAAAATTTAAGCGACTGGGCAAAGAATGTTCACAACAAACCTTATTAACAAGGGCATCAGATTGCAGAGGTTGCACAATAGATAAGCTGGAATTCAAAATCTACATTCTAATAACTTCTTTTCTTCCTACTATCAGACAGTTCTGCTCTATTTAAAACTGATGTTTCTATTATAGCAAGCTAAGAGAATGAGTCAGTAATTCAGGATTTCTCAATGCTAACCTCAGGTCACTATTGCAGGAGTCTCATGCACAGCAAAGTCTATTATCAGGAGTTGATTTTCTAGTTTGATTGGTTCTTTCAAAGACGTGATTTTAAGTATATTTTAGAGACGCCAAATAAAGCATTTCTCTCGCAGCCATTACTGTGCTCAGTAAAGACCATTCAGAGAATTACTCTCAGTGAGTAACTGGGATCAGAATAGATGCACTTTATCAGAGATTACCAACTGCCTCAGTTTGTCCTGTTTATATTAAAATGTATTTTCAACTTCTGTAAAATTAGGTTGCACTAATTGAGCTATTTGTTCTGGGATGGAGCTGATGGTGTTGGACTGGGCTAGGCACAGTAAGAAGTCTCATAAGGTCAGATTAAAGTCCAATAGGTTTATTTGGAATCACGAGCTTTTGGAGCACTCACCTGCCTCATCTGATGGAGGAGCAGTGCTCCAAAAGCTCGTGATTCCAAATAAACCTGTTGGATTTTAACTTGATGTTGTGAGACTTCTTACTAATTGTTATGCCAATGGCAGTTTTATTGTAGAATAGTTCAGTGAAATGGAGATGACAGGAGAGAAACATTCATCATAGGATATGAAATGGGACAACAGATAATATAACAATTATGCAGCGGGATTTTCCAGCCACCCTCGCCCTCAAGGCCAGAAATTCCCACCCGAGGTCAACAAACCTTTGCACAGTTTGCTGAACTTTCTGTTCCACCAGCTACAAATCCTGTAGTGGATGGGACAGGAAAGTTCCAGCCTGCCATCTTCTAAAGTTCAGCCAAGCAGCGTTCTGCTGAAAGGACACTGTGCTGAAATATAAACTCTGTTTCTCTTTCACCTGGTGAATAGTTCCAGAATTTTCTGCTTTTATTTCAGGTTTCCAGTACCTGAGTGTTTAATTTGATGTTGATGACACATGTATCATCTCAGAAGATCAGCAGCGGATGAAGGAGGCCTTTCAGCCTATCCTGAAATTATCCAATCCATATCCACTCCCCTGCCCTTTCTCAAAAAACAGGCACTGCTTCCTTTTTTCTCTGATATTTCTCTGATATTTCTGAAATACCTTTGAGATGTTTCCGAGGTTTGCTGAACAAATGAAATACTTTCACAACTGAAGCTCACATACACTGAGGGTTGTTCTCAAGTTAGAACAGCTTCGCAATGATGCAGAGAACAGGCAGATCTTTCATTGGCAATCCTAGAGTATGAATTATTTGTGAAGTGCAGTCATCAATACTGGAGAAAGGGTGCAAAAGATTTACAAGCAGAGTGCCAGAAGTGAAAGTTGCAGCGATCAGAAAGGATCAAACAGATGACGGTTCAAGTCCAGATGACCCTTTGTCAAAGGCTGAGTGCTCCCTCGATGTCCAAAGTGCAAATATTTATCTTGTTCGTGCCATTTGAAGTTAATGACAGTTCTATAAAAGCTTTGACCAAGGGTCATCTGGACTCAAAACGTCAGCTCTTTTCTCTTCTTACAGATGCTGCCAGTGTGCTGAGATTTTCCAGCATTTTCTCTCTTAGTTTCAGATTCCAGCATCCCAAGTAATTTGCTTTTATCCATAATCAAACAGGTCAAGGTTTTCCTTCCAAGAAAGACTTAACAGCAGGTGGTGAGTGGACACCTGAGGCCCACGTGGGTTTTGAGTGCAGCCCACGAGACATTATGTTGAGTGTTGCCCGTGCACTTATTGTAGGATATGAACAGATAACATAACAATTATGCAGTGGGATTTTCCAGCCACCCTTGCATCCAGGTGATTTCCATCTGTGTACTTTATTTCCTACTGGTGTGACTGAAGTGATCCGCACCATAAAGCAAAGGCAAGTGAAGAACTAATTGAACACAACATTGACTGTGAGAGCCAAGTGCTCTTTCTGTGTTCAAGGTGTAAATATTTATATTGTGTTTAACCATTTGAAGTTGACAACAGTTCTACCAATACATGAATGATGAAACATTTTCTATAACTGGTTATGAAATATTCACCATGTATTAAATGTTTTTAATCTTGTCCATGGGGTTTGTAGTGAACAAACCCCATTTCACTCCTGCAATCCACTAAAATGAAGGTGGAGGTCACTCATGTGGCCCATTCGCAGCAGGATTTTCCAGCCACACTGGCCCCCAAAGGCTCATCACTGACTCACAGAGATCTGACAGCGATTGGTAAAATGGGATTGGCGGGATATAGGTGAATAATATTTCCACTCATGGCAGAATTCTGACCTGGTGGACATAAATACAAACCAATAAATCCTCTGGGGAAATGAAAAGAAATTTCAGAGCATGGTTTGTGGAATGCGCTACCACAGAATGCGCTTGAGGCAAATCACTTAGGTGCTTTCAATAGGAAACTAGATGAAAGACAAGAGGATAAAAAGATATGCCAAAGGCTGAGATGAGGTAGGTGGAAAGTGAAGCAAAATGTATGGAGAATAAATGTCAGCATCAGCTGGTTCTCAGTTTCAATGTTGTATATTCCATTTAAAAATTCCATTATTAGCGAATGAGATATTCATTTTGATAATTATGTTCAAATGAACAATTATACTTTCTTTAGAAAAGAGACCTGGAAGCACCTAAAAGTAAGGGGGAAAAAGATCAATATTTCTATGAAACCTTTTACAAACTTAGGAAGTCACCAAGAATTTTACAGCAAATAATACATATTTGAAATGCAGTCACTGTTGTAAATGTTGGAAATATAGCAAAGTCTTGATATGATCTATTATTGTCAGATGTATTAGTATACAGTGACAAGTATTGTTTCTTGTGCACTATACAGACATAAGAAACATAAGAACATAAGAAATAGGAGTAAGCCATCTAGCCCCTCAAGTCTGCCCCACCATTCAATAAGATCATGGCCAATCAGTTCCACTTCCCCACTTTCTCCCCATAACCCTTAATTTCCCTGTTTATCGGAAACCTATCTACCTGTGACTTAAATATATTCAGCGAGGTAGCCTCCACCACTTCAACGGGCAGAGAATTTCAAAGATTCACCACCCTTTGAGTGAAGAAGTTCCTCTTCAACTCTGATCTAATCCGCCAGCCCCTTATTTTGAGCCTGTGCCCTCTATTTCTGCTATCCTTTCTAAGCAGGAAGAATCTCTCTACCTCTACCCTATCCATCCCCTTCATTATCTTATAAGTCTCTATAACATCTCCCCTCAACCTTCTAAACTCCAACGAGTACAAACCCAGTCTGTACTCCAACAAGTACAAACCCAGCAGACACAGCATACTGTTCATAGACAAGGAAACAAGAGAGAACAGAATGCAGTGTTACAGTTATAGCTTGGTATAAAGAAAGATCAACTTGATGTAGGTCCATTCAAAAGTCTGACAGCAGCAGGGAAGAAGCTGCTCTTGAATTTGTTGGTATGTGATCTCAGGCTTTTGTATCCTTTTCCCAATGGATTAAAGAGGAAGCGAGAATGTTCAGGGTGCATGGGGTTCTTAATTATGCTGGCTGTCTTGCCGAGGCAGCAAGAAGTGTAAACTCAGTAAGAGGTCTGGCAACACCAATTTTATATCCAACCGATTTATTTGATAGTAAATCTGCTAGCTTTCGGCTTTTGTGCCTTCGTCAGGTGAATGAGGTGTTCTGGTCTCCAAAAGCACACATATCAGCACAGACAGTTTACATATTGCTGCAGTTTATAAACTGTCTGTGCTGATATGTATGCTTTTGGAGACCAGAACACCTCATTCACCTGACGAAGGCACAAAAGCCGAAAGCTAGCAGATTTACTATCAAATAAATAGGTTGGATTTAAAATTGATGTTGCCAGACCTCTTACTGAGTTTACCCCAGTCCAACGCCGGCATCTCTACAGCAAGAAATGTAGACAGAGTCAATGGATGATAGGCTGGGTTGTGTGATGGATTGGGCTACATTCACAACCTTTTGTAGTCCCACACACAGCAATGAGATAATGACCTATTTTAACAATGTTAATCCAGAGATAAATTTTGATGAGGACACCGAAGAAAACAACTCTCCTTCAAAGTAAAACAGCAAACAGAGAGAGTCTCAGTTTACCTCCTGACCTGAAAGGTGCAGGTCAGAGCAAATAATAATCAACATAGGGCAGAAAACCTAACCTTGGACAAGTTAGAGTTTTTTCATAAATATATATTTTATTGAAGAGTTTTCATTTTTTACAAATAACACAACACCCATTCAAAGACTGGTACTTTGATTTTTAATTTGATTTGATTTATTATTATCACTAATTAGTATACAGTGAAAAGTATTGTTTCTTGTGCACTATACAGATAAAACATACCGTTCATAGAGAAGGAAAGGAGAAGATGTAGAATGTAGTGTTACAGTCATTGCTAGGGTGTGGTGAGAGAACAGCTTAATGAATTAGAGCATTGTTAGAGTTTAAAAAGTTAGAATGAAGTTTTTGAATCATAGAACAAGAGTAAAAGAAAGAATTAGAAGAAATGCTGGGCACAGCTTACAAGAAGTCACCTCTCTCCGGCATCATCTTAAATGGACAGTACAGCAAGATCATTTTTAAACAAGTATTTATAGGAAGAGACCGAAGGCAAAGAATTATGTTATTCATTGGATCCAGCAACTCCCCTCATACAAGTAATGAAAGAATATATGGAAAAGTTAATGTGTATTTATTATTACAAGTGTGGCTTACATTAACACTGCAATGAAATTATTGTGAAAATCCCCAAGTCGTCACAGTCTGGCATCTGTTTGAGTCAACGTATGTAACGTTTCAGAATGGGGGAGGAAACTGGGCACCCGCAGGAAAGCCACGCAGACATGTGGAATCTATGTGCAAATTCTGCATAGATAGCGATCCAAGCTGGGAATCGAACTGGAAGAATATCAGAATAACAGGATTGTAGCCACAATTGGCTCAGTGGTGAATAACCAAGTAAACAGGCAACAGAGTCACAGAACTTATGGAAAGCAAATCTTTAAAGCAGCTACAGCCATTGCTTATTCAACCATAAAAAATACCAGATATTAGCACAGGTAAAATGGTGGTTAAACCGCCAAGGAAGTTGGAACATTTGTGGAGAGTGGAGGCAAAAGAAGCTCAGAAGGAAAATTTGAAGAAATCAAACCTGTCACTGACAAAGATCTCGGGATAAAGTTTTCATCTACCAATTCAATTGGGCTCTCTATCAATACAGGTTTTCCTCATCCTCCTTCCACAGACTGGATCTTCTACTCCAACATTATAATTAGTGCTATTACACTTCTATTTATACAAAAATAAGCTGGAATATACTAAAGGGAGAATCAAAAGCAAAAAACACTGCTAATGTTCTCATTCTAACACTGACAGGTCACTGTTTGCCTTGAACTAACGCTGAGTATAAATTATAGGTCATCACAGAAAGAAAGGTACATCGTGGAGAAGCACTTAAGTGCTCTCAGTATGTGTTTGCTTCAATTCTGTTCCAACACTGAAACGTGTTCATCATTTTCCTGTCTCACTCTGTCTGTAAAATGTCAAAATATTTCTTGAATTTTATCCTGGTGAACTTTGCTATTCATCTTGTTTACTAACTCTCTCTTGCACTTGGTCCGCATTGTTCAGGTCTAACAATAAACTGAGACCCTGCCCACCTTCTCAGAGGGAAGTAAAGGATTTCTTTGTCACTACTTCAAGCAAGAGAGTCCTTCTCAAGGTCCAGTTCCTTCAACCAGCATCATGACAATAGAATGCCTGATCATAATCATATTGGGATCTTTACATAGAATATACAGCACACATATTTCAGTCCATCTTGTCTCTGCTGCTGTTGATATACAAGTACCATCATATTGTGGTAATTCGTCTTGGTATAAATTTGTTCAATGTTTCACCTGTATTTTGTTAGCTACTTTTCATTCCTCTTCTGGGAAATGGCATAAAATCGATCACACAAAGCAGGCCATTCAACCTAACAGGTCTGCACTGGAATTTATGTTCCACAGTGCTCCTCCCAACCTTCTTCATCTCATAATCACGATATCCTTCTATTTCTTAATGCTTTATCTAGCTTCCTCTTAAATGCATCTTTATTATTGACCTCATCTGTTCCATATAGCTGGGAATTCCACACTCTCACTGCTCTCTGGATTGTCTCTGACAATCATTTGGCAGGATAGAACTTAGGTATCATTAAAAAAATGATTGAAACTTGGTGATTTTTTTTGCTTATGTATCTGGAATTGAACTTGAACCTACAACCTTCTGACTCTGAATGCTGCCAACTGAGTCTCTGAATAAAATAATGAAGTGGTTAGGCTGTGTCCATGTGGATGGATGATTTGAATTGGGTCAAAGAAAACAAGAGGACACACACATAATTTATGTAGAAAAGAACTAGGTTAGATGCCAGAAGGTGTTTCTTTGTGCAGAGCATTCTGAACCATTGGAATTAGTCACCAGTTTGTGGATGGAGAGCCTCACTGCGTATTTTACTAAGTAGCTGGATAATGCTGTCACTGAATATCACAACATACAACAATGTAGATGAGATATTGGAGGATATGTCTCACAGTCACAGTGAGAATCCTAGGACTCGTACTGATTGCTGTCAGGGGTTGAAGAGGAATTTCCCAGATCTGTCTCCTTCCTTAATTGCCCTAGGATTTTCCTGTGGGTTGCTTTTGCCTCTCTTAGCAGATTTTGGCATTAGGATGTTGCAGACCATGATAACTTGCTACAACGTGATTGAATGGGACAGACTTGACGGGCCAGTTGGTCTTTTCCTACTCTTAATTTCCAGATGTTCATTTCAAAGCACAGACCCACTGAATGTAATGTCACATTTGACCTAAAATGTTACTGTGTGCAACAAATAACAACTGCTAATGACTGAATCCAGTAATTAAGAATAAACAATTGCAGGTGCCTTTTGCGACCTTACCCAGCTGGTAGTAAATTCATCCTCATGAGGCTTTTGACCAAATTACTTCAATGACTGAAACAGATTTTTTATAGAAAGGAACTAACTGAAATCCTTTGAGGGTTTTAGTAAGGTGAATGGATTTCAGGAGCTCCCAAAGGCATAGGCTTGATGTGTACCCATTGCTGTAATGCAGGAAATGCAGCAGCTACACAGCAAGCTCCCACCTCCTACAATGTGCTCATGAGCAGATAATCTGTAACATTTCTCAGTAATGTGGGTTGAAGCATAGACCTTGGCTAGCACACTGGGAGAAATCCCTCTGTCTCTCTTCAACATATCAGGGGGTCTTTTACATCCGCCTCGACAGCAGATGGGACTGTGGTTTGACAATTTCTGTAAAAGACGGCATCACTTTCTCAGCACCAGCACTGAAGTGTCATGGATTTTGTGCTCATGTACCCCAAATGTGGCTCGAATAATAAACTTTGAATTCAAAAGATGAGAATGCTACCCACTGTAGACGTGACTGGTCCGTAGAAACATGGAAGATAGAGCAGGCGGAGGCCATTTGGCCCTTTAAGTCTGCTCTGCTATTCATTAGAACCATGACTGATCATCCAACTCAATAGCCTAATCCTGCTTTCTCCCCATAACCTTTGATCACATCCACCTCAAGTGCTATATCCAGCTGCCTTGGTATCAACTACTTCCTATGGTAATGAAATCCACAGGCTCGCCATTCTTTGGGTGAAGAAATGTCTCCTCATCGTCCAAAATGGTCTACCCTGAATCCTCAGACTGTAACCTCTAGTTCCGGACTCCCTCACCATCTGGAACATCCTCCCTGCATCTCTCCTGTCTAGACCTGTTAGAATTTTATAAGTCTCCCCTCTCATTCATCTAAACAATCCTAACCTACTTAATCTCTCCTCATACATCAGTTCCACCATCCTCAGAATCAACCTGGTACAAGTGGGGATCATTATTACTGTTGCTGATAATGAAAACCAGGTGATATTGGATCAGGCACCTACTCCCATTTGCCTCTCCTGATTTTCCCCAAAGTGTATGATGCTTTTTTGATGCTCATGGCAGAAGTTAAAGTGATCACATTTATTCTCAGGGTTATGTTTCATGGTCATGTAGACACCTCTATTTTTACTTCCAGACATGAGATTTAAATAAGCATCTGTCCAATGGTAAAGCTGATGTGGTCTTTCAGGATTTTAACATATTAAATACAGCAAAGGTTAATCAGAGCATGCAGCGCAACTATAAAACTGTCAGTATTTTCATCAATTGAATAGATTGGATTTTGTCACAATGAACAAGCACTGCTCCAACATTCTTCTCAAGCTTCCCCAGCAGTATAATATTGAATGCAGCTGTGTGAAACGCAAAGCTAATGGCAGTGATCACAACATGTAATATATAGCTTCTGGACAACAGGTAGTTTTCACAAGGTGCTACTCGGCTAACAATTGCTTTCTATCTGCATTATTATCAATGTTTAACTATAAAAGAGCAGCTGGTTCCTGACTGCTCCAGAGAATGGTATTAATTTACAGTTTGATAAACAGTCTAACCTTAACACATTAACCCACCTTTATCTAGTGTTGCTTACATTTCTGCTGTATACTCCCAGCAATTTTGGAATACAGAAATATCAGAACAACAGAATACTGTTCAGCCTTTCGAGCTTGTTCTGCTATTGAATGAGATCATGGCAGATCTGTGACGCAAATCTAATCACAAGCCCCATCCCCCCCACAATCCTCTAATAACTTTGTATCATAGAAATCTACCAAGTTCAGATATAAACTCAATAATTCATCCAGCATAAACTGACAATTGCAGAAGGAGGTTCCAATATACAACACCTACACACCTTTGGTGTGTAGAAATGTTTCCTAATTTCACTCCTGAATAATCTGGCTCTTGACTTTTCACCATGTCCCAAATCCTAAACTCTTCAACCAGAAAAAAATTTCTTGCAGTCCACCCCATCTGTTCTCCTTAATATCTTCAAAACTGCAATCAATTCCAGCCTTAATCTTTAAATTCCACAAACTATCATCCCAATTTGTGTCGTCTCTCTTCACAATATAACCTCTGAAATCCAGGTGTCATTCTGATAAGTTTACACAGTACTCCCTCCAAGGTCAACATATCCTTCCCAAGGTGTGGTACCCAGGACTGTTCACAGGGTTACAGTGTGGTCTAACCAGGTTTACACAATTGCAGTAGTTACTGGACTGGTAATCCAAGCACCTGAATTAATAACCCAAGAAAACATGAATTCAAATCCCACATTGGTATCAGAATCTGGAAATAAGTAAACCAAGAAGTTGCCAAATTGCTGGAATGACGTAATTGGTTCACAAATGTCTTTTAGGGAAGAAATTCTGCTGTCCATACTCAACACAGACTCTTATAGCTGCCCTCTGAAGGAATCTTTCATAAAATTTTTACAGTGCTAAAGGAAGCCATTTGGCTCATCAAGCCTTCTCTTCAATAGAACAGTTTATCCAGGTTCATTCCCCACACTATCGCCTAACTCCATGCATTTATCTCCCTAACCCTCCAAACCTACCTACCGTGAGACACAAAGGGGCAATTTAGCATGGCCAATCCACCTAACCTGCATATCTTTGGAGTGTGGAAGAAATCGGAGCACCCGAGGAAACCCACGCCAGCATGGGGAGAATGTGCAAACTCCACACAGACAGTCACCCAAGGCTAGAATTTAACCTGGGTTGCTGACACTGTGAGACAGTAGTGCGAACCATCTTGCCACATACACATGTAATACCATATCATATTACATGGACTGAAGTAGTTAAAGAAGATCCACCATCACCCTTTCAAGGCAGCTAGAATATGAACAACAAATACTAGCATTGCATGTGATGCTCTCAGCCCGGGTATGTGTTGCAACAAATATTCCCATACATGGTCTGCCTGGAATCCCACTCCGGCTCCTCGTTCATCACAATCCTAATCAGCTTCCCTGAAACCTGCCTGCAACACCTCATTAACATTTGGCATTCCAAAGCTCCTTTGCCCTCTCTGCCCTACTTATCTCTGCCATTGCTTCACAGCTGACATAGACTTTCCCCATCCTTTTGTTACACGCCCAGTACCTTCCTATAATCCAACTCTTGGCACCTTCTTTCTAATGGAAAAGGGACTTGCATTTCACAATCATTGCAGTTCTGAAGTATAGTCATTGTAATCTACAATTATACCTCCAGCTAGATTGTGAAATGACATCTTGCAATCTCTTGAGGTGTGCCAGTCATTATGTTTTAGAGCATGAGGAAAACTCATTTCATTAAGTGTCTATTGGGCTGGAGATGTGAATGATCACCATAAGAATACAGGAGGTCAGTAGAAGTGTGCAAGCGTTCTCAATATCTGTGAAGAGAAGATAAGTTGATGAAATAAAAGCAAAATACTGTGGATGCTGGAAATCTGAAATGGAAACAGAAAATGCTGGATAAACTCAGCAGGTCTGGCAGCATCTGTGGACAGAAAAACCATTAATGTTTTGAGTCTGTACGCCCCTTCTAAGTTAGCAAATTGGGTATAGGTTCACATTTAAAATATTAACCTGTTTGTTGCCTCCACAAACGCTGCCTGCAATCAGATTCTCACTTTGTTAATTATGTGAAGATTTTTTCTATTTCTTGAGGAACTAAAACCTGGCTTGTTGTGATCTGGAATACACTGAGGATTTGGATAAATACTTGAAAAGGTCATGCAATGGAGATATCAGTGGAGTGAGACTAATTGCAGAGCTCTTTCTATGAGGTCACATGCTCATAATGTGTCAAAATAACTCCTTCCTTAATTTCATAATTGTATAATATCTACTTTAATGTTTCAAACAAAATCAAACAGAGATGGTTAGGAAATTGAGGCACCTTTTAAACCTTTCACAAATTTCAAGAGATTATTGAAATGAAATGGATGTGATGACATTAAGATTGAAATCAATTAAAATGTCTGCAACAACAGTTTCCATTGATAAAGCCTGTAACCAGACAAAATATCCCACACTGCTGCACAGGTGTGTACTCACACGGCACCAAAACCTATGATTCTATAACTTATATCAGGTGATCAAAACATTTGTCAAAAAGGTAGGTTATAGGAAATGTCCTAAAAACTGAAAGACATGTCGCTGGGCAGCGAGTTATCTTGAGGGAACTTCAGACTTGAAAGCAACCGAAGGCATAGCCAGCAATAGTAACATAATTGAAATCAGTGTAAAGAGGCCAGAATTAGAGGAGTGCAGGAATCTTGGATGACCGCAGAGCTAAAAGGGGTTACAGAGAAAGGGAGGGGCAAGGCAGAGTGGAGTTCTCCAGAAATATGAGCTGAAAAAGTTGAACCTAATGTGTCTAAAAAAGGTAACCAATCCTACTCAGATTGAGTGGGTGGCTGAAATCTGCAAACCTCCAGTAGACTTGAATTGTTTCATGTTCCACTAAGCCATTCTAAGGGAAGAATTTCCCAAGGATCATTCCATATTTTATAGTTCCTTTGATATTGGCAGAGCCCAAGACTCACTCCTACCCTGATCTCCAACATCCCATTCATATTTAACAGTCTCATCCCACTGGAGCAGAATCTCAGGGGAGGTTCAAGTTCCATCTCACGCATCGCTGCTCTTTCTCACTCTGGGTATTAGGGACTGTAGAATATTACTCAAAATATGGTGAATGTTCTGAAGTCAGTAGACATACAATTCATATTTATGTGACAGGAAGAGAGAAAAGATAGCTAGGAGAGAGAACAAAGAGAATGCAAGGACATAAGGAAGGACGAAGCTGGAGGGAGGGAGGCAGGAAAACAAAGAAAAAAGAAAGAAAACTGTAAACAATACGAGTCTAATCAAATTCTTAAATATTGTGGAATGGCTGAGAAAGCCTTATTTTTATCTCTCTATAAATAGTCTGTGTTTTCTAAGGCGCATTTGCTTGGAGCAGATGATGATTGCAGTAGAAGTAACAGAAATAAGATGGTACAATGCGTATTTACGGATGAGTTTACATTGCCAGTCAGGGAAATTCTTACTAAGAATAGCTTCACTGACTACATCTAAGACAGACGCACAATTTGCTTTACTGATTATTGGAGAATGGATCTGCAGAAAATCTGCGAATGGAAGATAAATAAACAAGAGTTCAGACAAACATTTATACGCTGTACGTTGTTACTGATTCAAAGTTTAATAATAAATACACGTAAATAAACAAAGAACACAATTTCTTCATGGAGTAATCTGTATTGCTAACCATGTTGTGATTGGTGTTGAAAATTCACATTGGCTGCTTCTAGAAAATTCCATCTAGAAAGTTGTCTTATCAGTTTGTTACTTTGTTATTGTACATGGTGTGGACTTAACATCAGCTTAAATATGGCCATGAGTAATGCATAAACACTTAAACAAACACAAACTCCTCTCACCAATCTTCTAATAGAGATATTTGATGACCTTCCATCACCCACAGATTGACCAGTTCTATCAGTTGAAGTTTGTTCTCAGCTTTGCAACAGTTTAGTTTGCACAATATTAACCATGATGTCATATTTGTTTGCAAGACTCCACAATTCTGGCCATTCATCTCAGCTTCAACTCAATGCCTCTGTGTCCTGTGGGAAATATTAATAGCGGTCCTCGGTGGATCAATCTGGCTTCAACTGGACAACTGGGTCGTCGCTGAGAGAATGAGTTCAGACACTTTTAATCCCTCTGTTCTATTCCACAAACATATTTTATTAATGCAGACCAAATATTAAATTCATATGCAAACTGCTGTGAATACAGTCTGCATTGACACCTCATTGAAACTCCAGGGAAAGTTAGATGTGAAGCTTTCAGCCTAGTCTCACCACTCCTAGTGGGAGAAGATTGCTCCTAGCCAACTTTAAACTGCAAATGCCCATGAGCTGTGCTATGGGCCGGAGCCAGTACAGCGCTGCACTTTGTCAGGGACTCAGAAGTTTTAAGTAGAATTATTGTGGGTGATGATGCAGACACTAAAGGAAGAGGTCTCCCAGAAGTTAACATCCCCTGAGTCCCAGCTGTACAGTAAACAGCAGGTGAGTTAAAGATAGTATGATGGGTCCAATGGATGGCCCATTGCATATCCAGCACTTTGTAAACCAACTGAATGAATGTCTATGAAGTCCAGCGTCCAGCTCACTTACACCTATAGAATCAGATTAATACCTGAATCCAGACTTACATCCTGTATAACAGTGGCTTGAAGCTGATTCTATTCTGCAAAGAGAACCCACCCCAAACCTTTATATAAAATTAACATCCGATTGAAGGGGGAAGGGACTCTGTTCATTCCAAAGCACCCCTGTGGCCACAGGGGTGGGGAGGGGAGTAGCACAACCTCTTCAAGAAGCCAGTTTGAGAAGTGAACCAGCTTGTGTCTATCACGTTGTCCACCAGGAGAGGAAGCAGGGAAACTTGAAGGGAAAGTCTTTGTGTTGCAGTCTAGGCTTTTTTTTAAAGCATTATTCTGGCGTTTAGCTTCTCAGATGCGGATCCAGCACCCTGGTGCCTGCGGCAACTGACCTCAAACATCAGATTCTGGATCCAAACACCCTCCTTTGTTGTTCTCCGGATCAGCCCGGGCTCTCTCCCCTCTCTAAGTAAAACCCTGTCACCATAGCAATACTCAGCACCGGGATGGTGAGCCAAGCAAACA
This sequence comes from Sphyrna mokarran, assembly GCA_024679065.1. Lineage (NCBI taxonomy): Eukaryota > Metazoa > Chordata > Chondrichthyes > Carcharhiniformes > Carcharhinidae > Sphyrna > Sphyrna mokarran. The sequence goes on from JAGIQG010000004.1 coordinate 113,218,806, forward strand.
TTCAGTGGTTGAGACAGAGAGCACTTGGGGAGGGATTCAGCCCCGGCTGGCTCCCTGAGCGGGGGCAATATTCGGATACAGGGCACCCCCCCCCCTCTCCATCTCTTCCTCAGCATCCAGACAACGCCACTCTCCACCCCCAGGGGCATAGTGCAATCCCAGAACAGTCCAGCCCGCTTTCCCATGGAAGGAACTCTGCCTTACCTTTGCCGGCATCCTTTTCTTCCTTTGGTTTGGTGACTTTTCCGCTCATAGATCCCAGTTTGGATGTGTGATTCCTCAGCGAGCTTTGGGAAGAGGGAGATGAAGCGAGCAATCACAATCCAGGGCGGTGTGGGCTGTGGGAGTGGAGGGTGCCCAGTAGTCGCTGTGAAGCCCCCTGAGCTGGGAGTCTGGCTGTCTCTGTGGCTGCCTCTCTCTGCTGCTGCTGCTGCTGCCGGGAAAAGCTGTCGGGAGGGAGAGAGCAAAGCGATAGCCGTGATGTGAATCACACATCCCTCTCCATCTCTCCTTCCCCAGCAAACCCCCCCCCCCTCCACCCAAAACCATGACGTCCAATTCCCACTCCCCCACCCCCCTGCCCAACACAGACAGTCCTGCCAAATATCCAACCAGTTCACAAAGCATCCCACAGCCTCAACCTCTCTCAGCATCTGCCTCTCGTTCACACACAGGCTTTTATATCCAACTCGCCATTTTTAAGAGATTGTTTCTTCCTCCCTCTCTTGGTATTTCTTACCTTATTTCCAGCTCTTTGTGCTGAGGAGGGATGTCTACTCTTCACAGCCTAGCCCCCCCCACACTCCGCATGAACATCCCACACACACACACACACGCTTCACCCTGCCTCACTTGTACAGGGGGAGTGGGCAAGAGGGGGATCTCTCTGCAAAGTGCAGCCCAGACGGACAGGAGGAGGAGGGGGAACCAAAGGGAGGAACGGAGGGAGGGGGGGGGGGGGGAAGGAAGATGAACTGGTACACACACATACACAGGGGGAGAGATAGGCAGGGAAGAGAGAGGCAGGGGAGAGAAGCTGTACAGATGGAGCAGGATGAAAGCTGCGGAAGAGCTGGGAGAGATTGGGCACCCGGGGGAGTCTGGATCCGACAGAGGGGGAGAGAAAGTCTGGTTGTGGGACCAGGCAGCCGCTAATTAACTGGAAATAACAACCCGCCTTTTATGTGCCTTTGTGTGTATGTCTGTGTGTGTGTTTGGCTGTGTTTTTGTGTGTATATCTGTATGTCTCTGTATGCGTATTTATGTGTGTCTGTGTGTGCACGCGTATCTGTCTATCCGCCCGTGTGTCCACCTGAGCTTGTGTTGTATCTGTGTGTATCTATCTGTGTCACTTTCCATCTACGTGTGTGTGTGTGTGTGTCCACTTGTGTCTCTGTATGTGCCTTTGTGTGTGTGTGTGCGCGTGTCCACTTATGTCTCAGTTTTTGTGTGCAATACTATCTAGTTGGTGAGTTTGGATTGCTGGGTTTAAGTGCGTGTGTGTAGCTGGCTGTTTAAGATATCTTTTTAAGGTTTTTACATCAACAGATGACTGCTTTGTTCTGTATCTTTACGCTGATATATTTATCATTCTGGAAACATCGCATCAAACTGAGAGCTCTGGGCTGCTAATGTGGGCTAGCTAACTCTGTAGATCTTGTTTTTAAAAAAATGTTTTAATTTGAATTAATGGGTTAGTGTTCCGCACTATTCCGCCATGTGAACAACATGCTTGGCTGGTCAGCATTCCAATGTGTTAATAAATTTGTTTTTCTTCCATGCATTAGCGACATCTTTCCATTTCACACTGGAATCAATTCCCGACATGTAAAGTTTGATGCCGATAGAACGACAAGTTTTGAATTAGATGTTCCATCTTCTCTCCTTCAATGTGACCCTCCACACCGTTACGTACACTTATAAGTACAGCACAACTGTCTCGAGGGGCCGAATGGTCCAATGCTGCTGCTCATTCTGATGTTCTGGTATACAAACTCACACAGATACACAGATACAGAACACACACACACATATACCAAACATCTCCTTCTCACACACACATACCAAACTCAGACACGCACGATGGGATAGTGCTGAAGACACTGAACTGGTGTCTTTCCAAATGAGCAAAAATGTTTCTACCTGGTTTAATCCCCGCTCCCCCAGGATACAGATAGAATTCCCCTCACTCTAACCATGGATCAGAATTCCCCTCACTCCAACCCCCGATTGGGGAATTCCCCTCACTCCAACCCCCGATTGGGGAATTCCCCTCACTCCAACCCCCGATTGGGGAATTCCCCTCACTCCAACCCCCGATTGGGGAATTCCCCTCACTCCAACCCCCGATTGGGGAATTCCCCTCACTCCATCCCCCGATTGGGGAATTCCCCTCACTCCAACCCCCGATTGGGGAATTCCCCTCACTCTAACACGGGTTGGGAATTCCCCTCACTCCAACCCCCGATTGGGGAATTCCCCTCACTCTAACCCGGGTTGGAAATTCCCCTCACTCTAACCCCGGGTTGGGAATTCTCCTCAGGGTAACCCTGGGTTGGAAATTCCCTTCATTCTCACCCCGGGTTTGGAATTCCCCTCACTCTAATCTTGGATTGGGAATTCCCCTCACTCTGACCCCGGACTGGAAATTCCCGTCACTCTAATCCCAGATCGGGAATTCCCTCAGTCTAATCTCAGGATTGGGAAGCATCCTGTAGAATTTGCAACAACAAAACAATGGCTTCTGTGCAGGATTGTATCCATCTTGGTGTTTGTACAACTTATTCCTGAGACATGAATGGCAGCGGCAGGGCAGTATTGCCCTGTTATCTCAGAGAGCATTGTGTTAAACACATAATGCGGCTGGAGTCACATGTAGACCAGAGCAGACAGGGTGGCAGTGAAGCTGGTGGGGTGGTAGAACAAATTATTTGGCACTATTCATGATTACTTGCATAGAAATCAATAATTTTATTGAATTTAATTGTACAATTTACCAGGGCAATGTTTGAATTCTGAGTGTACACAGTCACGATCCCAGTTCCATCAGGATTTGAGACTACTTCATATCTTTCCAAGGGGATTTTGTATTGTCCAGTTGTAAGAAATGCAGCCTTTTTACATCTTAATTGCTGACTGCAGACTCACACCGTACTGTATCACAATACTGCACCCTCAAAGACAATACTGTACTCTCAATCAATCACAATATTGTACTCTCAAGCACAATACAGTACACTCAATCAAGCACAATACGGCACTCTCAAACAATACTACAGTCACAATCAAACACAATACTGTACTCTCAATCAATTGCAACATAGAACTCTCAAACCCAATGCTGTACCCTCAATCAAATACAATACTGAACTCCCAATTGATTGAGAGATTGGGAAGACTGGGTTAGTTCTCCCTGGAAAGACAGAGAATGAGGGGAGACCTAATAGAGGTGTCCAAATTATGAATGGTATAGATAGGATGAACAGTGGGAAGCTTTTTCCCAGGTCGGAGGTGACAATCACAAAGGGTCACAGGCTCAAAAGATGAGAGGGGTGAGATATAACTCCAATATTAGAGGGACTTTTTTTACGCAGAGGATGGTGGGGGCCTGGAATGCGCTGCCAAGTAGGATGGTAAAGCAGACACACTGATATTATTTAAAAATTACCTGGATAGATACATGAGCAGCCTGGAAATGGAGGGATACAAGCGAATGGTATAGTTGGACCAATGCGCAGCGTAGGCTTGGAGGGCCGAAGGGCCTGTTTTCTGTGCTGTACTGTTCTTTGTTCTTTGCTTGTTCAATCAAACATAATACTATACTCTCAAGCAAACACAATACTGCACTCTCAAACAATACTGCACTCTCAAAATACTGTACTCAATCACAATACTGTACTTAATCAAACACAATACTGTATACCCAATCAAATACAATATTGTACTCTCAAACACAATACTGCATTTTCAATCAAACACAATACTGTCCATGCAATTAAACATAACTCTGTACTAGCAATCAAACTCACTACTGCACTCTCAATCAAACACAATACTGACTTCTCAGACACAATTTTGTACTCTCAAAGAAACACAATATTGTTCTCTGAATCAAACATGATACTGCACTCTGAATCAAACACAATACTGCATTCAAAAACAATACTGTACTCAGTGAAACACAATTATATACTCCCAATCAAATACAATTGTGCACTCTCAAACACAATATTGCACTCTCAACCAAACACAATACTGTACTCTCAATTCAACTCAATGCTGTATACATAATCAAACAGAATACTGTACTCTCAATGAAATACAATACTGTACACCTAATCAAATACAATACTGTATTTTCAAATGCAATACTGAACTCGCAAACACAATACTGAACTCGCAAACATAATACTGTATTCTTGAACACAATACTGTCCTCTCAAACACAATACTCTCAAACACAATACTGTACTCTCAAACACAATACTGTACTCTCAAACACAATACTGTACTCTCAAACACAATACTGTACTCTCAGTCAAGCACAATACTGCACTCTCAAACACAACACTGTACTCTCAAACAAACACAATATTGTACTCTGAATCAAGCGCAATACTGTACTCAAATAAATACTGTACTCCCAATCAAACGCAATACTGAACATTTAAACACAACACTGAATTCTCAAACAAAACAATACTGTACATTCACACACAATACTGTAATATCAAACACAAACTGTACTCTCAAACACAATACTGTTCTCTCAATCAAACACAATACTGAACACTGAAGTTTCAAACACAATACTGTACTCTCAAACACAATACTGTACTCTCAAACACAATACTGTACTCTCAAACACAATACTGTACTCTCAGTCAAGCACAATACTGCACTCTGAATCAAACACAATACTATATTCTCAGCCAAACACAATATTGTACTCTCAAATACAATACTGGAGTCTGAGCAAAATACAATATTGCATTCTCATCAAACATAATACTGTATTCTCAATCACAATACTGGATTCTGAATCAAATAAAATACTGGATTCTCAATCAAACACAATACTGTTCTCTCAGTCAAACATAATACTGTCTCTCGAACAGAATGCTGGACTGTCGAACACATGATGAGAAATTCCCAGGTTCACCCAGCTTGCCCTTTGCTATGCAATTGGAATGACATGAGTTGTCCCAGGTGTCAATCAAACCAGAAGCTTTGTCTAATAAATTTTTAATGAGATCCAAACAAGACACAACAATAAAAACAAAGGAACCTCAGCAAAACAAATATCAACTTGACAGTTTCAGTCCGGCTTGTTTTTCAGCAGTTTGCTGGGCACAAGATGCATCTTCCCCCTCTCCACTGGGCCTCAGCAGAGCTGAAATTTGGAGGCAGTAACTCTGCATAAGCAACTTCACGATAAAATGAATTTTCTTCCTCAGAAGAAACGCTGGCCTTGAAATCTATGTCCTCTCTCATGACATTAGCAGAGAGTTCACTATCCCACAGAACTTATCAAGAGTACAACTGAATGGTTGGTCTCCCTGCCATTGTTCCCCAGTAGTCTGGGATCGTCAGGTCTTTGCTCCTTCTGTTGAGCTGGATGAAGCTGTTTAAAGTGTTCTGATTTGCTTTTCAAAGAATAACATGGGCAAGTGAGATTGACACAGCCCATGTCCAATTCAAATTCTTTATCAAATATTGGAATGTGCCCGGTCCTACACATTGGTGATGAACTCTGTCCCAAATTGATCGAAGGATAACATTCATTCAACATGTGTGCAATAAGCTTAAATCAGCTTATTTTATAATACACATTTTATTACAATCTTATGGAGAATGGGGAAATTCACTCCGTATTAATTAGTGCAATTATTCTCAAAACAGGAGTAATCTGACTTTGGGTAAAGGGGCAATATCGAATCCTGTTTCACATTGTTCCTCATTTCTGCTGAAGATTTGGGAAAATGATTTATTCAGTTAATCAAAGTAGAAAGTGCACCACAGCGCCGAAACACTGCAAAAGAACTTTTGTAAATAATATATAAAGTTCAATATCATTTAGCCTGCAGCCTTCCTGTTATATTTTAATGTCAACTGTTGATAGCAGTTTCTTCAATAGCTGAACATTTTATAAATTTGCAATGAATGTCTATAAGTTCATTTTGTTAATGTCACAATTAGGCTTACATTAACACTGCAATGAAGTTATTGTGAAAATTCCCCAGTCACCACACTTCAGCGCCTGTTCAGGTACATTGAGGGAGAATTTAACATTGGCAATGCACCTAACCAGCATGTCTTTCAGACTGTAGGAACAAACCGGAGCACCAAGAGGAAACCCATGCAGACCTGACGAGAATATGCAGACTCCACACAGACAATGACCCAAGGTGAGGGGGCAGAGACTGCCACCCAGTCTTGTAATAGGAAGAATTGCTAGGGTTGTTTAACAGGGAAAGCATGTTTTTGATTTATTATTGTCACGTGTATTAATATACAGTGAAAAGTATTGTTTCTTGCGCGCTATATAAACAAAGCACGCCATCCATAGAGAAGGAAAGGAGAAAGTGCAGAATGGAATGTTACTGCCATAACTAGGATGTAGAGAAAAAAACAACTTAGTGTGAGGTATGTCCATTCAAAAGCCTGATGGCAGCAGGGAAGAAGCTGTTCTTGAATCGGTTATTATGTAACCTCAGACTTCTGTATCTTTTTCTTGATGGAAGAAGGTAGAAGAGAGAATGTCCAGGTTATATGGTCCTTAATTATGCTGGCTGCTTTTCAGTGTAGACACTGGATGGGAGGCTGGTTTGAGCGATGAACTGGACTTCATTCACAACCTTTGTAGTTTCTTATGGTCTTGGGTAGAGCAGGAGCCATATCAAGCTGTGATACAACCAGAAAGAATGCTCTCTATGGTACATCTATAAAAATTGGTAAGAGTCATAGTGGACGTGCCAAACTTCCTTAGTCTTCTAAGAAAGTAGAGGTGTTGGTGGGCTTTCTTAACTATAGGGTCAGCATGGTGGGGTGGGAGGGAAGGGGGGTTGTGGTGGCAGCGAGGATGTTGTTAGTGACCTGGACATCTAAAAACTTGAAACCCTCGACCATTTCTACTTTGTCTCCATTGATATAGTTAGGGACATACTCTCCACTGCACTTCCTGAAGTCAATGACAATCTCGTTCATTTTCTTGACATTGAGGGAGAGATTATTGTCATTGCACCAGTTCACCAGATTCTCTATTTCTTTCCCGAATTCTGTCTCTTCATTGTTTGAGATTCAACCCCATATGGTGGTGTCATCAGCAAAGTTAAAAATCGAGTTGGAGAGGAATTTGGCCACACAGTCACAGGTGTATAAGGAGTCTAGTAAGGGGCTGAGGAAATAGTCTTGTGGAACATCGGTGTTGAAGATAATCGTAGAGGAGGTGTTGTTGCCAATCCTTACTGATTATGGTCTGTGAGTTAAGAAGTTCAGGATCCAGTCACAAAAGAGGAACCGAGGCCCAGGCCACAGAATTTAGAGATGAGTTTCATCGGAATAATGGTGTTAAAGGCTGAGCTGTAGTCAATAAATAGAAATCTGACAAATGTGTCTTTGTTATCTAGATGTTCTAATGTTGAGTGCTGGCCCAGGGAGATGGTGTCTGCTGTAGACTTATTGCAGCAATAAGTGAACTGTAGTGGATCCAGGCAATCTGGGAGACTGGAATTGATTCATGCCATGTCTAACCATGTCAGACTCACCGGATGACAGTCGTTAAGGCATATTGTTTAGTTTTTCTCAGGTATCAAGATGACGGTCATCTTGAAGCAAGTAAGGACCTCAGAATGTTGTGAAGAGAGATTGAAGATGTTTGGGAATACCCCTGCCAGCTGGTGCATGCAGGATCTGAATAGTCATTTTGCTAAGACAGAATATTCTATATGTTTTATGAATGTGTTGATGAATAAGCTGCATTATAATTTTCTGCAATCTATTCCATCACATTTCCTGTGGGGATAATTTGCCATCTGTGAAGATCCTGCCCTTATTGGGCTGCACTGCAAATGGATCAGGATCAGCACTGAGCTGAATTTTTGCTGTCATCCCGTATCTGCCATTCCTGAGATGTGAGAAAATCCAAGGAACCCTTGGTGTGTCTGCTCACGGGTCTGGCTGGCTAGAATGTCTCTAATAGCTTGTCCATTTTGAAATGCTTCCAGATGACCATGTAGTGGCCAGTTCATTTATAAGATCCCCCCTGTAGCCCACTGGTAACAGACCTCCTATGAAGTGTTTAACATTGATATGGAGCATTTAGCTTGAATATCTCCGCTGTGTGTGGGTGTGCGTGCATCTGTGTATGTGTGGGGGAGAGATGGAAATGGGATGGTGTGTGTGTGTGTGTGTGTGTGTGTGTGTGTGTGTGTGTGTGTGTGTGTGTGTGTGTGTGTGTGTGTGTGTGTGTGTGTGTGATAGAGGAGACGGACATGGGATGGTGTGTTGTGTGCGCATCTGTGTATGTGTGTGGGGGGAGAGATGGGCATGGGATGGTGTGTGTGTGAGTGTGTGTGCGTGTGCATCTGTGTATGTGTGTGGGGGAGAGATGGGCATGGGATGGTGTGTGTGGGGGAGAGATGGGCATGGGATGGTGTGTGTGTGTGTGTGTGTGTGTGTGTGTGTGTGTGTGTGTGTGTGTGTGTGTGGAGACAGACATGGGCTGATTTGTAAGTGTGTGTGTATGTGTAGATGGATGTGGACTGATTTGCGTGTGTGCATGTATGTGTATGGAGATGAACAGAGGCTGATTTTCGTGTGTGTGTGTGTGTATAAACATGCATGGAGATGGACATGGGCTGATTTGAATGTGCGTGTGTGTGTGTAGATGGACGTGGACTGATTTGCGTGTGTGCGTGTATGTGCACGGAGATGGACAGAGGCTGATTTGCATATATGTGTGTGTGTGTGTGTGTGTGTGTGTGTGTGTGTGTGTGTGTGTGTGTGGGCTGATTTGTTTGCATGGGGTGGGGGATGTTCATATAAACATAGAAAATAGGGACAGGAGGACGCCATTTAGCCCTTCGAGCCTGCTCCACAATTCATTATGATCATGGTTGCCCATCCAAATCAATAACCTGACCCTGCCTTCCCTTTATATCTTTTGATCCCCAACGCCTCAAGTGCTTTATCTAACTGCTTCTTGAAAACATACAATGTTTCGGCCTCAACTACTTTCAATGGTAGCAAATTCCACAGGCTATCTGCTCTCTGGGTGAAGACATTTCTCTTCATCTCTGTCCTAAACAGTTCATTCTGTATCCTCAGACTGTGAGCTCTGCTTCTGGACACTCTCACCATCAGGAACATTTTTCTTGTATCCACTCTGTCTAGTCCTGTGAACATTTTATAGGTTTCCATGAGATCCTCCTCATTCTTCTGAACTTCAGTGAATACATCCTAACTGACTCAATCTCTCCTTGTACATTCATCCTGCCATCCCAGGAATCAGTCTGATAAACCTTCTCTGCACTTCCCATATAGCAAGAACATCCTTCCTCATAAGGAGATTAAAACCTTGGACACAATTCCAAGAGTGATCTCACCAGGACCCTGTATAATTGCAGCAAGATATCTCTGCTGCTGCATTCGAATCCTCTCACTATAAAGGACAACATCCCATTTCCTTCTTTAACATTGCGCACTTGCCTTCAACAACAGGTGTATGAGGATACCCAGATCCCATTGCACAATCCCCTTCTTAGTTTAAAGCCATTCAGATAATAATCTGCCTTCCCATTTTTGCTACCACAGTGGATAACCTTACACTTATTCAAAATGTACTGCATCCACCAATCGTTTGCCTACTCAGCATTTCCAAATCACACTGAAGGATCTCTGCATCCTCACAGTCATCTCTCACCCAACTTTGTGTCGTCGCCCAGTGATGCCACATCCCATGAATGAATTTTAAAAAATGGAGATATTACATATAGTTCAATCATCCAAATTATGAATATATATGGGGTTCCTGCATTATCCCACTGGTCACTGTCTGCCATTTGGAATCATAGAATCCCTACAGTGTAGAAGAAGCCATTTGACCCATCAAGTCAACTCTCCGCAGAGTACATTACCCAGGCCTTCTTCCCTGCCCTATCCCTGTAATCCCACTCATTTACACTAATCTCCCTAACATCTTTGGATATTAGAGGGCAATTTAGCATGACCAAACCACCAAACCTGCACATCTTTGGACTGTGGGAGGAAACCGGAGCACTCAGAGGAAACTCACACAGACATGGGGAGAACATGCAAACTTCACACAGACAATGACCCAAGGCCGGAATTGAACCCGGGTCTCCAGCACTATGAGGCAGCAGTACTAACCACTGTGCCACCATGCCACACAAAAAGACCCATTTATTCTTATTCTTTGTTTCCTGTCTGCCAAACAATCTTCTATCCATCTCAATATACTATCCCCTATCCCATATGCTTTAACTTTACACGCTAATCTCTTTTGTGGGATTTTGTCGAAAGCCTTCTGAAAGTCCAAATAAACCACATCCACTGGCTCTCCTTCATCAACTCTACTAGTTACATCCTCATAGAATTCCAGGAGGTTTGTCAAGCATGATTTACCTTTTATAAATCCATGCCAACTCTGAATAATCCAGCCACTGTTTTCCAAGTGTTTTGTTATTAAATCTTCGATAATGGATTCACAGTTAGTTTTTATGCTCCTCATAAGATCACGCTCGTTCTGTATTTTTCCCTTATTAATCAGTCCCTTGGTCTGCTTTTGCTGAATTCTAAACAGCTCCAAATCCTCAGGTCTGTTGTTTGTTTTGGCCAATTTCTATACCTCACGCTCAGAGCCAATACTATCTCTCATTTCCCTTGTAAGCCATGTCTTGGCCATCGTTCCAGTTTTACTTTTGTGTCAGGCAGGAATAAACAATTGTTGCAGTTCATCCATGTGCTCCTTTAATGTTTACCTTTGTTTATTCACCAACAATCCTTTAAGTAAGGTTTCTATCATAGCCAACTCACACCTCATATCATTGTAGTTTCCTTTATTAAGATTCAGGACCTTACTCTCAGAATCAATTACGTCACTCTCCATCTTGATGAAAAATTCTATTATGTTACAGTCACTCAGCCTCAAGGGGCCTTGCACAATTTGACTGCCAATTATCCTTTCTCATTACACATACCCAGTCTACAATGGCCTGCTCTCTATGAATTGGTCCAGAAAGCCATCCCATATACACTCCAGGAATTCCTCCTCGAAGGTATTGTGACTAATTTGATTTGCCCAATCTATACCACCAACATCTGCCTCACCCCAATCCAGAGGCATAGGTTTAAAGGAGATGTACAAGGCAAATTTTTTTACACAGAGGGTGGTAAGTGCCTAGAACTCGATGGGGGGGAGGTAGTGGAAGCAGGTACGATCATGAGTTTTAAGGGCTGTCTGAACAAATATATGAATGGGATAGGAATAGAGGGAAATGGTCCCCAGAAGGGCAGGGGATTTTAATTCAGTCAGGCAGCATGGTCGGTGCAGGCTTGGAGTGTCAAAGGGCCTGTTCCTGTGCTGTAATTTTCTTTGTTCAAAATGCAGACTAAAGTCATCCAGAATTACATTTGTTCCTCCACTGCATGCATCTCTAATTTTCTGCTTAACGTCATCCTGAACATCACCACCACATTTTGGGGGTCCATATATCACCCCCACTAACATTTTTTTGTGACTTGGTATCTCTCAGCTCTACCCATTGAGATTCCACAATGGTATTAATTTCGTCTCTTTAACTAGCAATGCAACTCCTTTTCCTTTTGATCTGTCCTTCCTAAACATTGAATAACCCAGATGTTTAATTTCCATCCTTGCTCACCCTGTAGCTATGTCTCCATAACTCTGACTATATCATACCCTTTTACATCTATTTCTGTGATTAATTCATACACTGTATTGCAAATGCTCCGCACATTAAGGCACAAAGTTTTTAGCCTTGTCTTTTTGACTTTACTGGTTCTGTTCCCATAAAATTTCACTGAGGCCCTATTTGAATTTGGCTCCTGATTTCACTGCCGAACACTTTTCTTATTCCCCTTACGGTCTAAAGTTCTTGTCCTTGATTTCCACTCATCCAATTCTTTATCTAAGATCCCACTCCCTGTCAATTCAGTTTAAATCTTCCCCTTCACAAATATTCCTGCTAGTACAGCAATCCTGGTCCTGCCTATTGCAACCTGCCAGATTCTAGATGTCCCACCTCTCCCAGAATCAGCCTGAATGCCCTAGAAATCCCCTCGTCACATCATCTTCTCATCTAGACACTCATCCTATTTATCCTACTATTTCTACTCTGACTAGCATGTGGTATTGGTAGTAATCCTGAGATCACTATCTTTGAATTCCAACATCTCAGCTTTCTTCCTAATCCCCTATATTTTGCTTTTACAACCTCATCCCTTTTTTCTTAATCTACGTCTTTGGTACCAATGTGTATCATGACCACTGGCTATTTCACTCTCCCCCTTCAGAATGTCCTATAACTGAGACAGAGTCATAAAGGTTTGCAGCCCAAGTTGCCCATGCTGCCCCTTAAACACTTTCTAAAAGACAAAATTGTACCTCTCTCTACTATTATCTCTGGCACCTTTTTCTAGACACTCACCATTCTTTGTCTGAAAAAAATTGCCCCTCTGTGCACTTCTGTATCTCTCCACTCTCACTTTAAACCCAAGCCCTCTATTTTTAGAATCCCCTACCTTTGAGAAAAGACATTGACTATCTAGCTGATCTATTCCCATCCTTATTTTGTAGACCTCTATAAGATCACCCCTCAGCCTCCTACGCTCCAAAGAAAAAAGTGTCAATCTATCCAGCCTCTTCTTAAAACTCAAACCCTGTAGCATCTTAGTAAATCTTTTCAACACACTTTTTAGTTTAAGAATATCCTTTCTATAATGCAGTGACCAGAACTGTACACAGTATTCCAGGTGTGATCTAACCAATGATATGTACAACTTCAACAAGATGTCCCAATTCCTGTATTTAATGTTCTGACCAAAGAAACCAAACATGCTGAATGCCTTCTTCACTACTCTGCCAACCTGTGATTCTACTTTCAAGGAGCTATGAACTTATACCCCTAGATCTCTTTGTTCTGCAACTCTTCTCAATGTCCTATCATTAACTGAGTAAGTCCTGCCCTCATTCAATCTACCAAGGCGCATCACCTTGCATTTGTCTAAATTAAACTCCATCTGCTATTCATAAGCCCACTAGCCCAATTGATCAAGATCCCACTGCAATCCTCGATAACCTTCTTCATTGTCCATGATGCTACCAATCTTGGTGTCATCTGCAGACTTACTAACCATGCCTCCTCAATTCTCATCCAAATCATTCATAAAATGACAAATAACAGTGGACCCAGCGCTGATCTCTGAAGCACATTGCTGGTCACAGGCCTCCAGTGTGAAAAATAACCCGCCACAAGCATCCTCCGTCTTTTGTCAAGGAGCCAATTTTGTATCCACTTGACTACCTCACCCTGGAGATTTAACCTTAATCAACAACCTATCATGCGGTACTGTGTCAGAGGTGTTGCTAAAGTCCAAGTAGACAACATCAACTGCACTGCTCTCATCAACCCTCTTGGTTACGCTTTCAAAAAAATCAATCAAATTTGTGAGACATGATTTTGCACTTACAAAGCCATGCTGACGGTTCCTAATCAGTCTTTGTGTCTCCAAACGCTTGTAGATTCCGTCTCTCAGAATACTTTTCAACAACTTACCCACTGCTGATGTGAGGCCTGTAATTCCCAGGCTTTTCCCTGTGGCCCTTTTGAAACAAAGGCACAACATTTGCCACCCTCCAATCTTCAGGCACCTCATCTGTGGCTGTCAATGATTCAAATATCTCTGCTAGGGGACCTGCAATTTCCTGCCTAGCCTCCCACAGCACAGGAACAGGCTCTTCGGTGATCCAGGACTGCACTGACATGCAGCTTCTCTCAACTAAAACCGCCTACTCTTCTGGGGACTATATCCGTCCATTCCCATCCTATTCATGTATTTGTCAAGACGCTCCTTAATAGTCACTATCGTATCCACTTCCACTACTTCCCCCGAATTCCAGTTCCAGGCACCGACTACCCTCTGTAAAAAACCTGCCTCATACATTTTCTTTAAACATTGCCCCTTGCATCTTAAACCTATGTCTCCTACTAATTAGTTCTTCCATTCTGAGAAAAAGCTTCTGACTATTCACTCTGTCCATGTCTCTCATAATCTTGTAGTCTTCTATTAGGTCACCCTCCAACCTCCGTTGCTCCAGTGAGAACAAATCAAGTTTCTCCAACCTCTCCTCATGGCTAATGCTCTGCATACCAGGCAACATCCTGGTAAATCTTTTCTGTATCCTCTCCAAAGTCTCCACATCTTTCTGGTACCTGACAACCAGAATTGAATATAATATTTCAAGTGCAGCCTAACTAAGGTTCTATAAGGCTGCAACATGACTTGCCAATTTTCAAACTCAATGAACCGGCTGATGAAGGCAAGCATGCTACATGCCTTCATGATTACCTTTACAACCTGTGTTACCACTTTCAGTGGCCTGTGTATCTGTACACCCAGATCCCTCTGCCTATCAATACTCTCAATGTTCTGCCATTTACTACATATTTGCTATTTATATTAGACCTTGCAAAATGCATTATCTCACATTTGTCTGGAATAAACTTCATCTGCCATCTTTCCCTTCCCTGCTCTTCATCCCCATCCGCCATCGTAGACTCTAACCGATCTATATCCTGCTGTATTCGCTGATTGTCCTCCTCACTATTCGCAACTCCACCAACTTATGTGTCATCCACAAAGTTATAAATCAAACCATTACATTTTCCTCCAAATCATTTATATATATTACAAATAGCAAAGGTCCCCGCACTGATCTCTAAGGAACACCATTTATCACAGCCCTCCATTCAGAAACACACACTTCCACTGCTATCCTTTATCTTCTTTGACCGAGCTACTTTTGTATCCACATAGCCAGCTAACCTCTGATCCATGTGACTTCACCTTCTGCACCAATTCTGCCATGAGGGACCTTGTCAAAGATTTTACTGGAGTTCATGCAGACAATAATCACTGCCTAACCTTATCAACCATCTTCATCACTTCCTCAAAAAACTTGACCACCTCTTTACAAAACAATGTTGCCTCTCACTAATACGTCTACTTACTTCCAGGTGGGAATAATCCTGTCTCAAAGAATCCTTTCCAATAATTTCACTACCATTGATGTAAGGCTCAATGGCCTGTAATTACCTGGATTATTCTTGCTATCCTCCTTAAACACTTCATCAGACTCTGGTTATTTATTTACATTGATGCACTTTAAGGCTTCCAGAACCTCCTTCTCTGTTATATATGCACTTCTCAAGACTTCACTATTTATTTCCCCAAGCTCCCTAAGATCCATGTCTTTCTCAGGAGTAAATACTGATGAGAAACATTCATTTAGAATCATGCCCATCCCTTGTGGATCCACATGTAGATGACCTTGTTGGTCCTTAAGAGACTCTACCCTCTCCCTAGTTACTCTTTTGCCCTTTATTATTTGCAAAATCTCTTTGGATTTTCCTTTGTTTTGGCAGATAAGACAATCTCATGTACCCTTTTGCCCTCCTGATTTCTCTCTAAACTCTACTCCTACACTGTCTATGCTCTTTAAGGAATCCATTGATCCCAGCTGCCTATGTCTGTCATGTACTTCCTTCTTCTTAACTAGGGCCTCAATATCCCAAGTCATCCAAGGTTCCCTACTTCTACCAGCGTTGCCCTTCATATCCATGACCCGAGCATCAGGAGGCAACGTACCATCCTGGAGTTTTGTTTGCAGGCACAGAAATGCCTGTCTATTCCCCTTATAATTGTGTTCCCTAACTATTGCATTCTCACATTTATTACTGTCCCGTGTGCAGCAGAACCAACCATGGTGCAAAAAATTTAGCTGTTGCTGTTTTCTTTTGTGTGACCATTCTCCTCAACCATATGTGTGCATGTGTGTGTGTGTGAGTGCTCTCTTTCTCTCTCTAGAGAAGGTGATGGCCTAGTGGGTCAGTCTAGAAACTCCAAAGGTTTTACAGAGCCCACCCGAATCATAAGTTTTGCATCTGAATTTGACTCAGATAAGCATCAACTGTTCCTCTTCAGGTGTGATTCGAAAGGCTCACTAAGGAGCTTTTAAACAAACAAAGTTTATTTAAGAATACAGTTAATACATATGTAAGAAAATTAGCAAGAACTTTTATCAATTACAAAAAGAAACAAATCAACCAATATAAAGTATAACCCTTAACAAATATGTTTAATATACAAAGAACAAAGAACAATACAGCACTTGAACAGGTTCTTTGGCCCTCCAACCCTGTGCCAATCACATTGTCCTATCTAGACCAATGTATATTCCCCCAATTCCCCGTTTGTTCATATACCTACCAAGATAAAAGTCTTAAATGTGGCCAACTTAACTGCCTCAACCACCTCACTTTACAGTGCTTTCCAGACTCCCACCATCCTCTCTGTGAAAAAAATTACCCCGCACATAGCCACTGAATTTTTCCCTCCTTATATTGAACTTATGCCCTCTTGGAATTATCTTTTCTGCCCTAGGGAAAAAAGTTCCAACTGTTCACCCTATCTATAACTCTCACAATTTTATAAATTTCTATCAGGTCATCCCTCAGTCTTCATTTTTTCACGGAAAAAAATCCCAGTTTATTCAATCTCTCTCAGAATTAATACCCTCCATAGCAGGCAATGTCCTGATAAACCAATTCTGTACTTTCTTCATATCTTTCTGGTTGTGTGGTAACCAGAATTGAACACACTATTCCAAATATTATATACAACTGTACCTAATTTGGCAATTTTTATACTCAAAGCTCCGTCAAATGAAAACAAGCATGCCACATACTTTCTTCACCACCTTTTCCACCTGCACTGCTCCTGAGGCTCTGGTCCAATCCCCAACAACAGCAGATTTTCACCCTTCAGGAAAACAAGATCATGTTTTCAGGAAACCAACAGAATTTTCAAAACAACAGGGAAAGAGGGAAAGCTTGCTGTCCCTTCTAAAGCTGAAACTCAAATCTGCATCCCAAACTGAAACTGAAAAAAACCTGTCATAAAACACATGACCATCCTCCTATCAATGTGGGATCAGAAAACTAATCCCAGAGCAAACACAAACAACCTCATTGAAATCAATTCAGTAGCAACAAAGGAACATTTAATCTCTTAAAGGTACATTCATGTCACAGTGTGTGTGTGAGGGGAATGGTAGACATGGATTGATTATTGTGTGTGAGAGAGACTGTGTGAGGGAGAAGAGTGTGTGTGAGTGTGATGTATCTGTGTGTGTGTGTGTGTGTGTGTGTGTGTGAGGAATGATGGATGTGCCCCTGCCTATATCAACGGGACAAAGTAGAAAGAGTCAAGAAAGGGTCTTGATATACTTTTTAGGTGTCCAACTCACCAATAACCTGTTCTGGTCCCCCCACGCCGACACTATAATTAAGAAAGCCTCTACTTTCTCAGAAGACAAAGGAATTTTGGCATGTCAGCTCCTTTTACAGATGCACCATAGAAAGCATCCTTTCTGGTTGTATCACAGCTTGGTACGGCCCCTGCTCTACCCAAAAACTGCGAGGAGTTTGAAAAGGTCATGAATGGAGCCCAATTCATCATGCAAACCAGCCTTCCAACCATTGACTCTGAAACATGAATAGGAGAATCCATTTCCCGATGCCTCAGCAAGGCACCCAGCATAATTAAGGCCACATGCACCCTGGATATTCTCTCTTCCACCTTCTTCCATGGGGAAAAAGATACAAAGTCTGAAGTCCATACCAACTCATTCAAGAACAGCTCCTTCCCTAGTGCTGTCAGACTCTTGAAAGAACTTGCTTTGCATTAAGTTGATCTTTCTCTGCACCCTTGATTGTAACATTTCATTCTGCACTCCCTCATTTCCTTGTCTATGAATGGTATGCGTTGTCTGTATAGCACGCAAGAAACAATACTTTTCACTGTATGTAAATATATGTGACAATAATAAATCAAATCAAATCCGTATCAAATCAAAACATGGGCTGATGAGTGAGTGTGTGTGAGAGAGTGAGAGCATGTGTGTGTGTTTTAAGGATGCCGATTAGAAAAGAAAAACACACCTTTTTCAAATTAATATTTAGGCAGGCAGTTTCTGTACATATATTGGGCAGATATCGTGCTGTAAAGTATTACCATTTTCTGATTAATCAGCTGGTAGCTGTCTAACTGTGCACTCAACATCAGTCAGAAACAGGCAGCAGAATAATGGAATGAACATTTATTTGTTGAAAGTCTTTAACTGGCGTGTTCCAGAGATTAGTCCCGAACATCTATTCATCTCCAGTTTCCCCTTCTCTGTACTGAGAGCCCGTTAAACATGAATAGGAGACTGCCACATAAACCGATAGTAACAAAGAGATAACAGCATTTCAACTTTAAACCTGCTCCCTGCTTTGATAGAAAGGTAACACCAACTATCCGAAGAGTAATGTAAGAGGTTCGATTCTAATTCAAGTCCAAAGTTGCGGTAAGTCAACCAAGAGAAATAAAAAAAATCTCAAACTAGTCAGGCCGGCGGTATCCAGATATAGAAATCGTTAAATGTTTCGCTGAAACATTAACAAATATATTGCAGATCGAAGTGATGGTTAGAAATGATAATGTCCCTCCAAATCAACGTTGTAATATTGAGACTGTTTCCTGATTTTAATGATGAGAGGTACTCCGGGATAGTTTCAAATTGGTTTTATTAACAGATTTGGAGGCGGGGCGGGGGGTGCGGGTGCTAATCTTGTCCACTGCAGTGAGGGATTGATTGGCCATGTTAACATGCACAAGGCCGAATGGGGCTGAAACTGCGCTTTCTCTGTTTGTCTGCTGTCTCTGTCCCGGGACTGGAGGACATTCCAGAGCATTCATCACTGTCACAATGATGCAGGTACGTTGCATTTATCTAAGGCACCGTGTGTCCCACATACCAGTGGATTCTCATCCTCTCCTACCTGTCCTTATATATAAGCGGTTCCTCGTTCACTCAGCCCCGGAATTGTCTACAAAGTAGGGCACTGTAAGTTTGCAAACACGCGGTGAAGTTTTCAGCCCTGTTCAGCAGCAAGTGTAAGATTTCATCCACAACAGCTAAAACAGGGCAAGTGTCCAATCCCTGCAAACCATCGCCGCCCCCTCCAAAACAGGGCCAGTATCCAATCCCGGTACATCCCCCCAAAACAGGGCAAGTGTCCAATCCCTGCACAATACCCAAAACAGGGCAAGTGGCCAACCCCTGCCAACCACCACACCCTCCACCCCCCAAAAACAGGGCCAGTATCCAATCCATGCACACCACCCCAAAACAGGGCAAGTGTCCAATCCCTGCACACCTCCCCAAAACAGGGCAAGTGTCCAATCCCTGTACATCTCCCCAAAACAGGGCAAGTGTCCAATCCCTGCACACCTCCCCAAAACAGGGCAAGTGTCCAATCCCTGCACACCTCCCCAAAACAGGGCAAGTGTCCAATCCCTGCACACCTCCCCAAAACAGGGCAAGTGTCCAATCCCTGCACATCTCCCCAAAACAGGGCAAGTGTCCAATTCCTACACACCTCCCCAAAACAGAGCAAGTAACCAATTCCTGCACATCACCCCCCCAACAAAAATAGGGCAAGTATCCAATCCCTGTAAACTATTCCCCCTCCCCCCCCCAAAAAACGGCAACTATCCAATTCCTGCCGCCACCCCCCCCCCCCAAACAGGGCAAGTATCCAATCCCTGCGCACACCCTCCAAAACAAGCAAGTGTCCAATCGTTGCCCCCCCCAAAAAGGGTAAGTGTCCAATTCCTGCCTCCTCTCCCCACCCCGCCACCAAAGTAAAGATTCAAAAGGCATAAACCACTTTATTCCCAAACGAGTTTTTCTTACACAATTTGATTCAGTCTCAGCAAGGCCCATTAGATCCAAACTCCACACATTCCATATTTACAGCAAAACAGCTTTTTCTCAACAAAAGGAAGGAAATCACATACCTGGGATATCAACCCCACCCTCACCACCACCGCCCGCTGCTTCCAAAAAAATCAACTTTATTCAGAGTTTCCAATCCAGCCGCTCAGGGAATTTCAGAGCCCAGTAAAGCAATCCTCTCCTGGCAAGGAATGAAAGGTTTGATGTTGTGTTTCCCAGGCAGGTTGCAGGTGCCCGTGGATGGAAACTTGTGTCCACTTTGCCTACGGCTGGTTTGTTTTTGACATGTTAGGAGTCTTAGCTGGACTGGATCAGTCTGTCACACCAGCCCAGAGGCGGAACCGACCGGCAAACCGGCAACTCCGGGAACTCAGCTCCTGCTATTTTTAAGGACACTGTATCCTTTTCCATAAAGTATCTTGACCAGGGCCAAGCTGTACTCAGGGGCAGGGAGCAGCTGTTAAGATCACTTTACACACCGTGTTGCCTGGAGGAGTCATAGAGAGAGAGAGAGACCAACCCTGGGAAAGAAAACAATTTGACAATCTTGTTGCTCCAGTTTCTCCCCTTTTTTCTGAAACAAAAATCGAAACTGAAACCAATTAATTGCGTCCCGGATTGTATTTATTCATCTTTCTCCCTCTTTACAGACAGCAACCAGGCACTGTATTGAGTGTTCCGATTGCTAAAGCCATTCACAGATTCCGGCATTTGGAAATGGACGTGAATTAGTTCAAATTTTAGTGAGTTCTTTATTTTTCCCAACTGTGCTTCCGTTTGTGTGTGGATCTGGCATCAGTATGTTCGATAGCGTTTGTGTTATGGTTGCAATGGGCTTTGACTGTGGCAGCCGGGACCTCCTGGCCTTGAATCAGGAACCTGGATTATTGCTGAAGCTATATCGTGTCCAACCTCATCCTAAGGCCAATTCAAAGCAGTGGCTGTGGGGAGTTTGCAGAGTGCAAATTGTAGAGGTAGTTGTTGGCTAGAAAAATATCCGGGTGCCAGTGTTCCCTCACAGCTCGGAAGGAATCCCTTTGAACATTGAATGATTTTAGACATAAAAATCATCGAATGTGAGAGCAGGAAGGTTATGACGCGCTGTTTCAATACTCATTAAACTCTACTCCAGCAGTGTTAGATTTCACCCGCCAGCAGCCAAAACAGGGCAAGTATCCAATACCTGCACAATCCCCTCAAAAAACAGGGCAAGTATCCAATGCCCGCACTCTCCCCTCAAAAAACAGGGCAAGTGTCCAATGCCCGCACACTTCCCCCCAAAAACAGGGCAAGTATCCAATACCTGCACAATCCCCTCAAAAAACAGGGCAAGTATCCAATGCCCTCTCCCCGCAAAAAACAGGGCAAGTGTCCAAAGCCCGCACACTCCCCCCAAAAAACAGGGCAAGTGTCCAGTCCCTGCTGCCCCCCACTTTGCCAACAGACTAAAGATTCAAAAACCAAAAGCAACTTTATTCCCAAACAAGCTTTTCTTACACATGTTGCAATTTGACTCAGTCTCAGCGAGGCCCATTGGGACCAAATTCCACAGCTGGAGTACTAACCACTTTTCAGGTCGCCACACTATAGGAAGGATGTGATTGCACTGGAGAGGGTGCAAGAGGGGATCCACCAGGATGCTGCGTGGGCTGGAACATTTCAACTATGAAGAGGCTGGGGTTGTTTACTTGGGGCAGAGGAGGCTGAGAGGCAACCTGGTTGAGGTACACAAAATTATGACGGATACAGATAAAGCTAACTGGGAAGGACCTTTTCCCCTTAGTAGAGAGATCAATAACTGGGGATAGAGATTGAAGGTGAGGGACAGGGAATTTAGAGGGGATTTAAGGAAAACCTTTTTCATCCAGAAGGTGAAAATCCAGAATTCACTGCCTGAAAAGATGGGAAGGGCAGGAACCCTCACAACATTTAAGAAACATTCAAATGAGTACTTGAAATGCCATGGCATACAAGACTACGGAATAAGTGCTGGAAAGTAGGATTAGAATAGATTGATGCTTGATGGCTGGCACAGATACAATGGGCTAAAGGGCCTCTTTGTGTGTAGGAAAACTCTATGATGTGAAGACGCCAGCATTGGACAGGGTGGGCACATTAAGAAGTCTCACAACATCAGGTGAGACTCACCTGATGAAGGAGCAGTGCTCCAAAAGCTCGTGATTCCAAATGAACCTGCTGGACTCTGAGTTTGATAAACTAATCCAAGAGGAGTCACAATATAACTTTAAAGTGAAAGTCTACAAGGGGAGTTGAGAAAATCTTTTTCATTCAGTGGCCAGTGACAGTCTGGAACTTGCTACCTGAAAGGGTGGTTGAGTCAGAAACTCTTGTAACATTTAAAAAGTACTTAGATATTCACCTGCATTGCCATTACCTCCAGGGCTACAGGCCAAGTGCTGGAAAATGGGATTAGTGCAGTCAGATCTTGGTTGACTAGC
Organism: Sphyrna mokarran; assembly: GCA_024679065.1. Taxonomy (NCBI): domain Eukaryota; kingdom Metazoa; phylum Chordata; class Chondrichthyes; order Carcharhiniformes; family Carcharhinidae; genus Sphyrna; species Sphyrna mokarran. Next base: position 113,241,369 of record JAGIQG010000004.1, read on the forward strand.
ATAGATACAATGGGCCAAATGGCCTCGTGTGCTGTGAACATTTGTGAATCTATAAACAAAACTGTATATAACTTGATTCAGTTATTGGGAGTGGGAAATATTAACTCAGAGGTTCCAGAATCCTGTTCACATTCCAGTAATTACTGGGAAAATATAGGTTTGACTTTGATTCTCTCTCTGTACATTTGAATAACCTGTTAAATTTCACTGTAAATCTCAGGTGTGAAAGTTAGAGGAGTGGAAACATTGTGGAAAGTTAGGAATATAGAAATCTATTGCTCTCCTAAAACGTGTTTTGCCAGAACTTGCTTATATATCTTTCACACTTTCAGAATGTTACAAAGCGTTTCACAGTCACAATGTGTGAAATGTAATTTTTAAAATGTTGTCATTATTTTAATAGAGGAAATGTGGCTCTTTTAACTAGTCCTGTGAGATATTTGACATTAACCCAGACTAGTCATTTAAATACTGCAGTTACCAGAGCAGGTTAGAGGCTGGGCATTCTGCAGTGTGTAACTCATCTCCTGACTACCTAAAGCCCATTCATCATCTACAGGACACAAGTCAGGATACTGTTCCCTTGCCTGAATGAGTGCAACTCCAACAATACTCAAAAAGTTCAACAGCATCTAGGACAAAGTAGACAAAGCTTTATTGGCATGCAATACACAAACACTCATTCCCTCCACCATCAACACAATGGCAGCTGAGTAGATCATCTACAAGATGCACTACTGCAATTCCTGCTGTTTGCAGCCTTCACTCATCCCAGCCCAGTGAGAAGTTTTGGAAAATCTTGTTCTTTTAAATTTGAGCCAGATCCTTCCTGATTAATCATGCTGATGTTTTTATGTTGCAATCAACACAGCTTGTCTGCTCAGGATGGAAAATTGTGGAGCACATATAATGTTTATTGTATTTTGTTTATGTTTATATTGAAGCGTTGCTTGCAACATACCTCATATGAAGCTTGATGCCGCCTGATCCATATAACTGCTTTCAGACATTGTTTCATTCACCACAGTTCTTTATCCAACAGGCTCACACACTGACCCCTGCGTCTAATTTGAAATTTGCGAAGTAGCAATTTACAAATGTATCAATGTTCCAAAATATGAATCTGAGATTCTTAATTCCTCACAAGAAACATTGCTGGACTTCTCCTTGGTGTGGCCGCCCTAGCCAGTGGACTCCCCTGGGGTCCCCCATCTGTCCCAAGGTTTTGGACTTGCACATCTTTCCAAAGTGTCCAGGGGCTTGCACTGAAAGTGCTGCACGGTGATTGCTGACACTACTCATGCCTGTGAAGTCTTTTGGCGTCACAGCACTTACACAGTCTGCCATCAACTTTGTGCTTTGCTTGGGTGCTTGCCTTTTGCCTTTTGGTTGCTTTATGAGCTGGACTGTCGAGGTTGCTCTATACCATGGTATAACTTCACCACGTAAAATGGATCAATTTTGCCAATGAACTTCCAATTGTCTGATGATCGGATGGTTTTTTCCAAAGTCAAATCTTTAAATTCATAGATTGTACAATGTAGAAAAGACCATTCAGCCCATTGAGTCTGGACCGATGGTAACTATCACTAATCCAATTTTCCAGCACTTATCCCATATTCTTGAATTTTATGGTGTTTTAAGTGCTCATCCAAATATTTTTTAAATGTTGTAAGGTTTCCAACTTCCATTACCTTCCCAGGCACTGCATTCCAGATTCCCACCATGCTCTGAGTGAAAAATAAGTTCTCAAATCCCCTCTGAATCTCCTGCCCTTTTTACCCTAAAACAATGCTCCCTCATGATTAACCCCATGTCCTGACCAAGCTAGTCCCTAGTCACCCTATCCATACCCCTCATAATCTTACACACCCACAATCAAATTCCTCCTCAAACTTCTGTCCTCCAGAGAAAACAATCCAAGCCTATCCAGTCTCTCCTCAGAACTCAAATGCTTCATTCTGGAGAAGGTCCCCTGAACCCCCGCTAGTTCTATCATATCTCTCCCATACCGAGGTGACTAGAAGGTGATCTTTAGATTGGAGAACATCTAAAAGAGCATCTCTGGTCACTCCCATTGCTCATGTTCTCTGATTGGATGTCACCATAGTCACAGACTTCAGCCAATCTGTATAACTCATCTATGAAAGAATTCTCTGGAATTCAAACTCTATTGTTAAATGTTGCTTACTTCATAATTATATTGCTTCTTAGGTTAAAATAGAAGTCCAAGGTCTTCATGGCCTCTTCAAAGTTATTGAAAGTTTCATGTATTTCCAGTCTGGCAGTTATGCTGTTGGTTATTGAACCTACTGTATATAATAATGTATTTGCTTGTTCAGCCTTTGTTTTTCCCTTCAAGCCTGGTACTTTCGGATCCTTTGCGTCAACAAAACAAAGGAGATTGTCATCTACTTCGAGAAGCATAAAGGAGAACATGCCCATGTCTACATCAACGAGGACGAAGTAGAAAGGGTTGAAGGTTTCAAGTTTTTAGGTGTCCAGATCACCAACAATATGTCCTAGTCCCCACATGCCAACACAATAGTTAAGAAAGCCCACAAAAGCCTCTGCTACCTCAGAATCCTAAAGAAGTTTGGCATGTCAGCCAAGATTTCATCAACTTTTACAGATGCACCGGTGTAAGTATTCTTTCTGGTTGTATCACAGCTTGGTATGGCTCTTGCTCTGTCCAAGACTGCAAGGAACTGCAAGAATGTAGCCCAATCCATCACACAAACCAGCTCCCATCTATTGATTCTGTCTACCCTTCCTGCTGCCTTGGCAAAGCAGCCAGCATAATTAAGCACTCCACGCATCCTGGATATTCTCTTTTCTGTCTTCTTTCTGTCGGAAGAAGATACAAAATTCTGATATCACCTACCAACCAACTCAAGAAGGGCTTCTTCCCTGCTGCTGTCAGACTTTTGAATGGACCCACCTTGTATTAAGTTGATCTTTCTCTACACCCTAGCTATGACTGTAACACTATATTCTGCACTGTCTCGTTTCCTCCATCATGAATAGTATGTTTTGTCTATACAGTGTGCCTCAGGGATCAGTGCTGGGTCCACTGTTTTCATTTATACTAATGATTTGGATGAGAATGTAGGGGGCATGGTTAGTAAGTTTGCAGATGACACCAAGATTGGTGGTATAATGGACAGTAAAAAAAATTATTTCCAATTGCAGTGGGATCTTGATCAAGTGGGCCAGTGGACTGATGAATGGTAGATGGAGTTTAATTTAGACAAATGCAAGGTGATGCATTTTGGTAGATCAAACCAGGTCAGGACTTACTCAGTTAATGGTCGGACGTTGGGGAGAGTTACAGAACAAAAAGATCTAGGGGTACATGTTCATAACTCCTTGAAAGTGGAGTCACAGGTGGACAGAGTGGTTAAGAAGGCATTCAGCATGCTTTCATCAGTCAGAACATTGAATACAGGAGTTGGGATGTCTTGTTGAAGTTGTACAAGACATTGGTAAGGCCACACTTGGAATACTGTGTGCAATTCTGTTCATCCTATTATAGAAAGGATATTAAACTAGAAAGAGCGCAGAAAAGATTTACTACGTTGCTATCAGGACTTGATGGATTGAGTTATAATGAGAGGCTGAATAAACTGGGACTTTTTGCCCGGAGCGTAGGAGTCTGAGGGGTGACCTTATAGAGTTCTATAAAATAATAAGGGGCATAGATAAGGTGGATAGTCAATATTTTTTCCTAAATGTAGGGGAGTCTAAAACTAGAGGGCATAGGTTTAAGGTGAGAGGGAAGAGATATCAAGGTGTACAAAAGGGCAATTATTTCATAGAGAGTGGTGAGTGTTTGGAACAAGCTCCCAGATGTAGTAGATAAAGAGGGTACAATTTTATCTTTTAAAAAGCATTTAGATAATTACATGGGTATAATGGGTATAGAGGGATATGGGCTAAATGCAGGTAATTGGGATTAGCTTAGGGGTTTTAAAAAAACATGGACAAGTTGGGCCAAAGGGCCTGTTTCCATGCTGTAAATCTCCATGACTCTATAATTCTAAAAAGTAGGGCAGATAGGTTGTTGCATTAACATCTTATCTGAAAGATGTCCCCTCCGACATTGCAGTACTCCTTTTCCTGCAGTGCTAATGTCAGTATGGATTGTATACTCGGGTTTCTGAAGTGGGACTTTCAGCCCAGAACCTTTTTATTTGGGAGTCCAGTGTGTTATAGACAGAGTCACGGCTGACCATAGCCTGAGACCAAACAGTGGCACAAAGCACCACCTGCCAGAAGAAATGGCAAATTATGGATCATCATGAGGAAAGAATGGGTTTTAAAAAAACTCTTTGACAGTAAGATAAAATTGATGTTAATTTTCAAATGAAAAATGACATTCTGTATTTCAATCCTTAAAGTCAGTCAGTGCTGAGGATTGTAATAATTAACAAGCGACAAAGCTTTGCACAGCCTCAATGATCACAGATTCCACCAATAAAACAAGGCAAATGAATTTACTGTGCTATTTATAAAGTGACAAGTCAGTTGAAACCTGCCACACTTACATCTGTGCAAACATGTTGCTTAATTCTTAATATCTTCAGCAGATATGTACTTACAAAATGTACATCATACAAACAGGCTATTCAGCCCAAAAAGCCCATGCTGAGAGTTAGATATCACCCCAGCCCACTTAATCCTATCAGAATGCCCTTCTGTTCCGTTCTCCCTCGTGTATTGATCCAGCTTCTCCTTAAATACATCACCCTGCATGGTATGCGAGCAGAGCCAGCATTCAGAGAAATGGGCAGTAAATGGAGCCGCAGGACCTGAAGGCAGTGGTGGTGAGAACTGACCAAAAAAAACAATTTCCCAGGGTGTAGGCCAGACAATCAGAAAGCAACATGGCAACTTGCTGTTCTATTACTTCCATTGAATCAGTTGCAAACAATTTTTGGTGAAATTAACAAGTGAGATCTGTTTTGTACAACATTCTGGCCAAGAACCTTCTTGAGGAATGATTCCACCTGCTCTTACATTGCTCAAGCATTTTGTCTTGCTCATGATTCAATCACAAGGTGCTTCAAAAGCAAGCTGATCTGTATGTTCTTCCTCCCTCTAACCTTATGTTGTCAGTCTCCGCGTTATGGAGAGAGAGTGGAGGCACTCTGCACTTTCCTCCTTTTTCTGACCCTCCCTGTACTGATCGTCATTCCCTCTGCCTGGAACAGCCAACAGCAGCAGTGCGCAGGGCAAGTTTTCCCTGGCATTGGCCCTGCCCCAGCCCTGTGATACTCACAGTATCCTGACCATTTCATTTTCACTTGTGGGACATGGATGCCATTGGCAGAGCCAACATTTGTTGCACATCCCTAATTGTTCTTACGCGGACATTTATGAATCAACCATGTTGCTGTGGACCCGTAAACCAAACCAGATAAAGACAGAAGATTTCCTTCCCTAAAGGACATTGATGGGCCAGACAGATTTTTACAACAACCAACAATGGTCTTCATTAGACTTTTAATTCCAGTTTTTTTATTGAATTAAAATTCCACCATCTGCGCAGTGGGATTCGAACCTGGGCCTCCAGGACTTTATCTTGGGTCTCTGGATTACTATTCCAGTGATAATACCAGTTTGTCACTGTCTTCCCCTCACATCATGTGTGTACATGCTTGCTTCATCCTCCTATGAAAATCCCATTACCCATTTCTTTCAATACCTGATTTTGACTCAGCTGCTCACTACGCTTAGGCCACCTTCTTCATTCAGCATGGTGTCCTTGTTCCTGTGTCCCTGCTGCGCCCGGCCACCTTCTTCATTCAGCATGGTGTCCTTGTTCCTGTGCCCTTGCTGCGCCCGGCCACCTTCTTCATTCAGCATGGTGTCCTTGCTCCTGTGCCCCTGCTGCGCCCAGCCACCTTTTGAACAGTTTGGTTCCTTCTGCCTCCATACCCACTGGTTTAAAAAGCCATCCTTTGCCACTTGATTGATTCTGACTACCAGGCTAGACTTTCAGTTGCCAACTGTTACCCCATACCACTCCAGCTAACCCCAAGCAATAAGATTCTAATATTAGCCCTGTTTGTGGGATTGTCAGGCATACTCCTCAACAATCACTCTCACTTACTGCTGAGAAAGAAGATCCCATAGATTCTTACATAAGTCTGAAAAGTGATCCAATTCTTCTTAAAGTAAAGGAAACATCTCTGAATAACATCCAGATAGCCTTTTTAAATTGTTTTAGCAAACAAACCACATATTATGAGGGTCTCAGAATTTCTTTTCAATATTGTACATCTCCACTGAAAAGTGCATGTGGATGGGTTGTCCAGTTTGAAATCCAAATGAGACAATGCATTTTCTACATGATATAAAAGTCTATTAAAGAACTGAATAGGCAACTCACATCTGATGCATAGTGTCACCAGAGGCTGTGTGCAGGAAGGGTGGTCTTTTTCTCATTATATTCTCAAATTTCTTAAGAGTTTTTTCCGAACAAGATGGCCACAGGAAGTCAACCCAAAAGTCACATGGCAGACTGATGGAAAGCCCTATCAGGAATCAGTGCAGGGAGGATCAGCTGTGTAGTCTTGCTAGACTATATAAGCAGAGCACAGAGTTCTGCTCAGGCATGGAAGCCATCTTGGCAAGAAAAGGAAAGTGAAGAATTTGTGTTACAAAAAAAAAATCCTGACTTGGACTGAAAATCCCAGTGTGTAGCTCTAATACTTATAGTAAGAAGTTTCACAACACCAGGTTAAAGTCCAACAGGTTTATTTGGTAGCAAAATACTTATACTATAAAAGAGTTGAACCAGCAGGAAGCACATTGAGCATGCGTGCTGGACAGTATCCTTTGTTTGAGTCAACACTCTTCATTTTTGTCAACATCCTTCAAGTAACCAGGATACTGAGTGATGATGACAGTGGTCACTTCTTTGCTACACCTGATTTCCAGGATTCAGCTACCAAATGATTTAGTGGCGACATTAAGGTCATCCATTGTTAAATTATACTATTTTAGAATTTATCAATACTTGCTGAGGTGATGTAGTGGTCAGTTCCTTTATTCCAGAAATGTCCTTGTCTTGGAAAATATGCTGTTTTCTATGTTGATGCCCTTGAGCATACAAGGACAGTCACCTCAGTACTTCATTTCACTGCAAGCCCACGGATAACCTCATGATGCTCCACTTCTCCAGCTTCCACCCTAAACATGTTAAAGAAGCCATATCCTGCGGGACAAGCTCTCTGTATACACAGGATCTGCTCAGATGAGGAGGAACGCAATAGACATCTACAGATGCTGAAAGACACTCTCGTAACAATGGGATACGATGCTCGTCTCATCGATGGACAGTTCTGATGCACCACAGTAAAAAAACCATACCGACCTCCTCAGAAGACAAACACAGGATTCAGCAAACAGAGTAACCTTTAGAGTACTTCCCTGGAGCAGAGAAGCTACAATGTCTCCTCTGGAGCCTTCAACATGTCATTGAAGACAAACATCTTGCCAAGGCCATCCCTACACCCACACTTCTTGCCTTCAACCAACCGCACAACCTCAAACAGATGATTGTCCACAGCAAACTACCCAGCCTTCAGAGAACAGTGACCACGACACCACACAACCCTGTCAACCTCTGCAAGACATGCAGGATCACTGACACAGATGCCATCACCTCATGTGAGAATACCATCCACCAGGTACACGTAGATACTCTTGTGACTCGGCCAACGTTGTCTACCTGATCCGCTGCAGAAAAGGATGTCCCGAGGCATGGTACATTGGGGAGACATTGCAGACGCTATGACAATGGATGAATGAACACCGCTTGACAATCATCAGGCAAGAGTGTTCTCCTCCTGTCAGGGAACACTTCAGCAGTCACAGGCATTCAGCCTCTATTCTTCGGGTAAGCTGACTATAATAATCTCATGATGAGGTCTGACGATGTGCAGGAGCAGAGTACATGATTCTAGGTATACCAAGCTGAGGGAACATCATGGAGCTACACCTCTGGATTATGATGAAATCCAAGGCAGTCTTCATGACACACGACAATTCAGAGTCGCTGAGCAAAAACTGATAGCTAAGTTCCACACACATGAGGACGGCCTCAACCAGGACCTTGGGTTCATGTCACACTATCTGTAACCCCCATGACTTGCCTGGGTTTGCAAAATCTCACTAGCTATCCTGGCTAGAGACAATACACGCCTCTTTAATCTGTGCTTAACCTTCTCTCCACTCACATTGCCCTTACCTTTATGACTCAATTATTTGTAAAGACTTGCATTCCAACCCTCATCTTGTAAATTGAGTTTGGGTCTATATATGCTCTGTTTGTGAACACAGCTCCTCACTCGCTTGATGAAGGAACAGTGCTCCAAAAGCTTGTGCTGCCAAATAAAACTGTTGGACTTTAACCTGGTGTTGTGAGACTTCTTACTGTGCTTATCCCAGTCCAACGCCAGCATCTCCATATCGCACAATAGTGCCCAGATAGATTTGTAAACTTCTGGCCTTCCCTGCTTCAAAGAAGACTCATTCTTAATCTTATAACTTTTAAGCTATATTCTTATGTAAATCGGCCACTCATATATAATCATTCAAAGTAATTGTGGTTTACAGTGGGAGGAATGCGGAATTCCAAGTCAACACAGTCAGGAAGCGATATCCCTTGAATTGAGATTTAAGAATTAGTGAAGGAAACTTGGGATTTGGCAGGGGAATGAGATTTCTAGACCGCTAATGTCACTGAAATAGGATAAGAAATAGAATCACTGAATCTGTACAGTGCAGAAGGAGGCCATTCAGCCCATCCAGTCTGCAGTGACTCTCACTGACAGAGTACCTTACCCAAGCCGTTTTCCCCTACCTAGCTATACAACTCTAAATATTTACAATGACTAATCCCCTAACATGCCAGCTTGGGACAGTTAGGGACAATTTACCAATACCAATCCACCTAATTTGCACATCTTTGGATTGTGGGAGGAAATCAGAGCACCCAGAAAAAACCCACACAGACACAGGGAGAACGTACAAACTCCACACAGACAATCGTCCAAAGATCCAGATGAACTCTGGTCCCTGAAGCAGTGATCAGAAGTGCTAACCACCATGCCACTGTGGCAAGACATTGAGATTAAGAGTGTGTTAACGTAGAACTAAGCTTCAGCATCGGCTTCAGTGGTCTAACCAGCTCCATTCTCATCGATAAACTGAAATCTTTACTGCAGTTCATTTCTATGTAGCATATGTGAAGAAGAGAATGAGAATTGCCCAGGGAATGTCACCCTGGTGACTGTAATAATCTCATGATGAGGTCTTAGACGATGTGCAGGAGCCGAGTGCATTATTCTAGGTGGACCAAGCTGAGGCTACATCATGGTGCTGCATTATGATGAGAGCTGTTTCCCAAAACATTGGCCTGCAGATAACTCAACTATCCACAGGAGGTGAGATTTTTGACATTTGTTTTGGATGATTTAGAATAGGTGTGATATATATAGGATGCTGAAGTTTTGAATAATGGGATTGGAGATTTCTGAGGGCAGAATGAAGGCTGTGGACAGAGTGAGGGCTGAGGGCAGGCCACAGGACCATGCCTGAGTGTGGGTATTTTACTGTTTAGCTTTTGTACCTGGGGCTATTTAAATCATGCATTTTCTGAAGTAGGTTTGTTGGGGAGGGGTCATCAGGCTGAAAGTTCATCCTGGCTAGCAGAAACTCTTGTGCCAACAAGTTACATATTCCAATTATGATCTGGGCAAAATATTTCTCTTAATTATTCTACTGAATTCATCCATACCTTTTTTATATCATAACCCCTACTTTTGGACTCCTGCACAAGTAGAAATATCTCTTTCAGGTCTACCCAATGAAACCACTTTATAATCATAAAGATCTCCATCAGAGTCCTTCACTCCCAACATGAATAGAGACAAATGGTCAAAGTCTTTTCTGAGGGTGGCACAGTGGTACAATGGTTAGCACTGCTGCCTTACAGTGCCAGAGACCTGGGTTCGATTCCCCATTTAGGTCGTTAACTAGTCTGCACATTCTCCCTGTGACTGTGTGGGTTTCCTCCAACAGTCCAAAGATGTGCTGATTAGGTTGATTGGCCATGCTAAATTTTCCCTTAGTGTATCGGGATGCATTGTTAGAGGGATTAGCGAGGTAGATATGTGGAGTAACAGGAATATGGCCTGGGTAGGATTGTTTTTGATACAGGCTTGATGAGCCAAATGATCTAGTTCTGCGTTGTAGGGTTTCTATGGCTTATATTCTCTCAGTTCTAACATCACCCCTGTGAATGCTGTTGTATCCTTTTCAGTGTCTTCAGATTTCAGATAAGGCAAGATCTTAAAATGTACCTCTTGGCAATGTGAAAAATTCTCATGTCCTCTCCTTCAAAAACAGGTCAAATCCATCCAGATCAATTATCATCCTATCAATCTACTCTCCATCATCAGTAAAATGATGGAAAGTCTAATCCTAATAGATGAAGCAACTTAACCATTAACAGTTGAACAATATTCAAAAATTAAAGGAAGCAACTTTACTTTCGAGCTCACGACTGTCCCAATTCATGCATAAATCAAATCTACTTTTAAATGAACAGAATTAGCAAACCAAAATATGTTTTAACACTTGTTAACAACCTTGGAGCTTTCAAAGGGACATCAAGTTCAAGAGGCCAGCAAAATCCTTCTAACTTCAACTAGGCTTCAGCTGCAAATCAATTGCTTTCTGCAAAAGCTTTTTGTCTCTGTGCTACAGACCCAGGAATGCACTTTAACCACATCATCACCTGGCCCTATCAATCACTCTAATCAGAAATCCAGGAGAACATAAATATTAGCTCTTTATTTGCTCTACTTAATATAGTAGAGCTAATATACTATAGCTCTACTATAGAGTAGAGCTCTATAGTAGCTCTACTATAGAGCTATATAGTAGAGCTATAGCTCCATTAGCTCTACTTAAACACGTGCAAAATTGAAATCAGTAATTTCACCCTGCTTTCTCAAAATCTACCCAACATACTGACTGCCTGTAGTATAAAGCTGAATGTTTAAACATTCCAGTTATAATATCCGTATAAATGCTATCATCGCACAGGACAGCAGATACACGGGAACACATGCACACTACTCTGCACATTATTCTGACTTGAAAGTATATTGCCGTTCCTTGGCTGTTGTTGGGTCAAAATCCTAGAACTCCCTCTCTAACAGCATTGTGGATGTACCTACATCATAGGGACTGCAGTCGTTCAATAAGGCAGCTCATCATCCCCTTCTCAAGGGCAATTAGGGATAGACAATAAATGCTGTCCTAACCTGTGACGCCCACATCCCATGAATCAATAAGAAAAAATGAAACCAAATAAGACGTAGAAAATATTTTTTTCAATTCTTCGCCACTCGGTCAAACGTATCTTTACTACACATCACTTGCCTTCCTGTGCTGGTCTTGTTCAATTAATGCATAGTTAGAAACAAAAAAACTGAATGATATTGAGAGAGCTTCAAAAAAAATGGGAAAAATATTTTAGGTTGTGGGAGCTTTACAAAGTTAGAAATTGTTCAATGACACTTATGAGAAATTGTTTTCTCTGCTTTTTTTCCCTCCAGCAATAAAACTGTCAAACTTTTTTCTTAAATTACATTATAAATATCAAATTTGTCACTTGCCTTTTTTCTACCTGACTAACTAACCAAACAGTGACACTGTTTAAGGCAGTGTGTGCTGTTTGTTGGATGAATAAAGCCAGTTAGATCCTGTGCGTGGCTGCAGATAGCTGTCCTGCTGATCTGAGGCACAGGAGGAATGGTATTGTTCATTTCCATGCAAAGAAAAGGAAATGAACAAAGACAGTGCCAGCTGTCACCTGAAATTGTTTGGGTGTCGATTTGAGCAGCTGAGTTTATGCTCAAGATATAACAATGGGCTTACCTCTCTCAATGATAAAAAGAAAAAAGAGAGATGCTGGGTATCTCAAAAGGAAGAAAGGAAGGTAGAAGAAAGCAACAAAATCAGAACAAATGAATGAACAAGGAAGTGAAGAAAAGAAGAGACATTTCTATAGCATCTTTCACTATCATCACTGTATGTCTGAATGTACTTTATAATCAACAACATACTTTTGAAGCATCGTCAATATTAAAATAAAATAAATACAACAATCAATGATCAGGAATTCCCTTCGTAATCCTGTTAAACTGTCTACATCTTTTCAAATGCTCTTTTAAGATGCATCTCTTTAACCAAGTCACCTGACCAGATATCTCCGTGTACAACTCAGTGTTAAATTGTTTCTGCAAATGCTGCTGCAAAGTGCTTTGTGACATTTTATTACATTAAAGGTGCCATGTAGATGTAAGTTATTATTTTCATTAGAAAGTTGAAGGAATTAGAAATAAAAACTGAATTCCATTTCCTCAGAAGTAGTGTATCATTTGCCAGGAGGATAACAATCAGGGAGGAATTCCTTATTTCTCATCCACCTTTATCGAATTTTTGATGGTGCTGGTTTTGCACTAGGCCAGTGGGAGATAAATTCTGTCTCAGACATCATGAACTAAATTGTAAATAGCAATGGAGTGGTGACATGTGACTAATCTGTGTCTGTTGGTTTGTACAATTTTTTTTCTGTTTATTCATCAGAATGCATTCAATGTAACAGGAAGGATGAATGACAACGGATGAATGAACACCACTCGACAATCACTAGGCAAGACTGTTCCCTTCCTGTTGAAGGACACTTCAGCAGTCATTGGCATTTGGCCTCTGATCTTCGGGTAAACGTTCTCCAAGATGGCCTTCATGACATACGACAACGCAAAGTTGCTGAGCAGAAACTGATAGCCAAGTTCTGTACACATGAGGACGGCCTGAACCAGAATCATGGATTCATGTCACACTATTTGTAACCCCCATTTCTTGCCTGAACTTGCAACATCTCACTTACTGTCCTGTCTGGAGACAATACACATCTCTTAACCTATGCTTAATGCTATCTCCACTCACATTGTCTGCACCTTTAAGACTTGAATAGCAGATTAGCTGTAAAGACTCGCATTCTAATCAGTATTCTGTAAACTGTGTGTGCATTTATATGCCCTCTTTCTGATCAGAACTCTCCACTCACCTGATGAAGGAACAGCGTTCTGAAAGTTTGTGGTGTCTACTATCAATAAACCTGTTGGACTTTAACCTGGTGTTGTGAGATTTCTTACAGGTAAGGTCCCAGAAGAAAGGAGAATAGTCAGTGTTGTTCCTTTGTTTAAGAAGAGTAGAAAGAATAATCCAGGCAATTGCAGGCCAGTGAGCCTTACATCAATGACAGGGAAATTATTGGAGAGGATTCTTCAAGACAGGATTTATTCCCAATTGGAAAGAAGTGGATGTATTTGTGAGATGCAACATGGTTTCGTGAAGGGGACAACTTGATCGAGTTTTTCAGGGAAATGACAAAAATGAGCGAAATGGATAGGGCAATGGACGTTGTCTACATGGACTTCAGTAAGGCCTTTGACAAGGCCTCATAGCAGACTGGTCATTTACCTATCAACAATCTCTATTAACCATAACTCATACCAAACATTTATTCTCACACAAGTACCGCTGCTGTAAATCTCACAAACTGTCAGACAGCTTGCACAGAGTGAAAGGCAAAATACTGCAGATGCTGGAATCAAAAACAGAAGACGCTGGAAAATCTCAGCAGCTCTGACAGCATATGGGGGGAGAGAATAGAGCCAACATTTTGAGTCTGGATGACTTTTTGTCACAGCTGAAGGCAAAAAAAAATCAGATAAGATTTATTCTATAAGAGTGGGGATGGAAGAGGGTGTGGGGGGAGTCATGAGGGGGTGGGGGCTGTAATTAGACAATTGGAATATTTAAATGGTCCTGAAAAAGCTTATAGTCAACTATTCAACCGTGACAACAATATCATCCAAAAAGAGTCCATGGCATTCACTGACGCATTTCCCTCTGTTGAAGAACAAGATGGTGCAATCATAGAGAGAGAGAACCAGGTACAGCTGTGTCTGGAACATCATGGAATTTATGGTAGTGGCTATTATTGGAATGGCCATGCTGAAGACATGGTCAGTGACAAGGATGAAAACAATATCCTCATATCGAATCCTCTTTCTCACTTTCCTTTCATCCTACAAACTCTTCTGGTTTACACATAGCAGATGGTGTAAGCATGATCTTCTTTTCCAACCTCCCCTCACCTCAACATTACCCAGACGAATCACATGAGGTCTTTATAGGGCAGCTGCTGAAGCAGATTTTTGGATGGATACAATGAAATATCTGGTGAATTGATATGTCTGCCACAAATCCTCCAGTCTAGGAGCCTGGTAAGTCTGGCACCAGTGTACGACAGAGTTCAAAGTCCAATGTTTCCACATGTGCATGGTAGCAACTCCACCAATGGACTCAGCTTTGAAGCAATAACATATGAATGATATCTCAGCTTCCATTGCAGCACAGTGCCTGAATCTTGCAGTGGGAGTTCAGACTGCTATGACACAGATACCAATGTCAAAATGCTTCCCAGGGCAAGGTAGGAAGGTTTAATTTTGATAATTATTTATAATTAGTTGGCAGCTTGGTTGAGGGTATTAGTCAAATAATCAAAATATGTCAACCCAAAATGATTTTATGCTGAATTCTGGACACTAGCTCATCACATGTCTTGGGGCAGGATTTTCTGCCCCCTGTTGGCGTGCTTTTGCAGTGACAGAGATGGCCTGCCGTTGACCAGCAATAGGATTATCCATAAGTTTTCCCCATTGCACCCTCCATCACTGGGACCCCATGGCCTGGGATCACTATCAGCGGGGCTGGAAGACCCCACCAGCAGGAACGGCCAGAAAATCCCACCCTTGGTCATTGCACTGACAATCGACAGGAAAAGGAAAACATTTGCTCTTAAACTAGTGACGAATGATGTCAAGGTTGAACAATATTGGTATGGAACCATCTGCTTCCTGAGCTATTCAAATTATCAACTGCATTCTCTAAATTCAAATCCTTATTGTGCAAAGAAAAACAAGTGTTAAACCAATTAGTGCAGTGCATTAAATTAGTAAAAATTAAGTTGTGAAGTTTAAGGGAAGAATCACTTTCCTTCACAGCATGGAACCATCTTTGTAAGTTCTGTAACTAACTTTTGTAACTATAGTTCTTTTAAATTTTAATATCTATTTGTTGAATGTGTTGTGCTATATTTAGCACACTAATTACTTTCAAGTATTGATTTTATATAGACTGTGTGTAATTTCTGTAACTTTGTAAAGCTGTTCTCTACTTTAATTGATTTATGCCAAGCACTGACAGATACAATAAAATCGTACAAAACAAGAGCAACACCTACTTTAATGAAGTTCTACATGACTTACTGATACCTATTGATCCATTAGACTTCTGGACTGATTAGTGTGTGTTCCCAGACATCACATGCTCTCCCATCTCAAATGAAAGCAGACATCAAAACCACTCTCACTGATATTCTTTCTGTAACACTATATAACTACCCACTTTGTAAACTTCTTTATTAGTTTTAAGGGTTATAAGCAACTTTATCATTCTGTCCTTTGTTTTAAGAGTAGAAGTAACTCATTCTAAGAAATCATAGAGGGACTTAACATCAACCTCATGAGAGGGATCTGATTTAATATCGATTAAACAAAGTCTGGGTTGCCGAACACAAGATATCAACCATGGCAATGTCCTTCTTACATCTTGAACCATGAGGTAGCGCAGTGGCAATGTGGTTATCACTGCTGCCTCACAGCACTGGGAACCTAAGTTCAATTCTGGCCTGGGGTCACTGCCTGTGTGGATTTTGCATGTTCTTCCCATTCTGCGTGAGCTTTCTCCCACACTCCAAAGATATGTCAATTAGGTTGGTTGGCCATCGTAAATTGCCGCTTTGTATCAGGGGATTAGCAGGTTAAATCCATGGGGCTAAGCAATTGGGTTTGTTGTCTGTACAGACTTGATGGGCCAAATGGCCTCCTTCCGTACTATAGGAACTCTATGATTCTAAGATATTAAAACATTATTGTGTCTTAAAAAGAAATAACAGACACAAACTTTAACAAAAGGGATGATTCTATGAGTAATGGACCTTATTGGGCCAGTGAGGGACAATAAGAAATTACATCAATACATGACTACCACTCTCAAAAAACCAATCAGAAATTGTTCATGCATCACCTAGACCAATCAAAGGATGATCACACTCCTCTTAAGCCAAATAGGAAATAGCCTTACTTCATTTAGGCCAATCAGAATGCAACTGCATCATTGACCACGTTGTGGGTTGTGGCTTGGAAAGAGTTAATCATCAGCAACAGTTTTCACTGAGCAAGTTGTACAGAAAGTGACTGTTGGCCAGAGAGAAGCAAAAGACACAAAGAGAGCAGAGCCCAAAAGTTGACCCGTGCCCATGACTAAATACGAAATCGAGAACAGTAATATACTAGTCATGTCCTGCCTTGACAAGTCTTAAACTCTAATGAAATCCTACAACAATTTTGGTGTACTAACTTTGGTTATTAAATTCACCTAGCTATAATTCAGGAGTGTAAGAGAGTCTCTTCTTCATCAGATCTCTGCTGAGATTAGCTAATCACAATTTATTTGTAACTTATAAAAGTATGGTATCCTCTTTAGGCGCGCGCGCGTGTGTATGTGTGTGTGTGTGTGTGTGTGTGAATGAGCAAGTGATGTAGCATATTTTTCGTTAAAGTTCAGCAGATTTATTTGGTAGCATAAGCTGTCAGAGCACTGTCCCTTCATCAGGTGAGTGCAGAATTTCTTTCACAAATAGGACATATATAGACACAAACTCCATTACAAGATAATGGTTGGAATGCGAGTCTTTACAAGTAATCAAGTTTACAGGTACAGACAACGTGAGTGGAGAGAGGATAAAGTGCAGATTAAAGAAGTGTGAATTGTCTCAGCCAGGACAGTTAGTGAGATTTTGCGAAGCCAGGCAAATTGTGGAGGTTACAGGTTGTGTGATATGAACCCAAGATCCGGTTGAGGACATCCTCCTGTGCGGAACTTGGCTATCAGTTCCTGCTCAGCAATTCTGCATTGTCATGTATCATGAAGACCGCCTTGGAGAATGCTTACCCGAAGATCAGAGACTGAATGCCCTTGACCACTTGACGTGTTTCCTGGCAGGAAGGGAGTTCTCCAGCCTGGTGATTGTCAAACATGTCATCAATGAAGATAAGCATCTTGCTAAGGCCATCCTCATACCCCTACTACTTGCTTTCAAATAACCGCACAACCTCAAACAGATCATTGAATGCAGCAAACTAAAAAGCCTTCGGACATCTATAACACAACATCATACACTCTGCCACAGCTACCTCTGCAAGTCATGTCAGATCATCAACACAGATGCCATCATCTCATATGAGAACACCACCCACCAGGTACACGGTACATACTCTTGCAACTCGGCCAACGTTGTCTATCTGATACACTACAGGAAAGGATGTCCCAAGGCATAGTACATTGGGGAGATCACGCAGACACTACAACAACAGATGAATGGATACCACTCAACAATCACCAGGAAGGAGTGTTTCCTTCCTGTTAGAGAACACACTTCAGCAGTCACGGGCATTCTCCAAGGTGGCTTTCACAACACACGCAGAATTGCTGAGTAGAAACTGATAGTCAAGTTCCATAGACATGAGGATGGTCTCAACCAGGATCTTGGGTTCATGTCACACTACTTGTAACCCTTATGACTTGCCTGGATTTATAAAATCTCACTAACTTACTGGCTGGACATAATACATACCTCTAGCCTGTGCTTAACCTGCATTGTCTGTAGTTGTAAAGACTTGATTATCTGTTAAGACTCACATTCCAACCATTATCTTGTAATTGAGTTTGTGTCTATATATGCCCTGTTTGTGAAACAAATCTGCATTCACCTGATGAAGGGGCAGCACTCTGAAAGCTTGTGCTACCAAATAAACCTGTTGGACTTTAACGTGGTGTTGTGAGATTACTTACTGTCCCTACCCAAGTCTAACGCCAGCAACTCCACATCAAAGTACATAAAGTACTTTTCAAAGTACTTTAAAATATTGTCCCCTTTATTTAAACCCATAAAAGCATGCTGCTAGTTATTCAAATTGTTTGTACACTTGGGGGTTAACAAACATCCATATCTTCCTTTTTAAAAGCATATTCAATTCAGAAAATTAAGGGAAAGGAACAGAGGTTTCAATTCACATTCAAGACCTGATTAGGGTTGGTCAGCATGCTTTTGTAAGTGGAAAATCATGTCTCACGAATTTAGTTGAGTTTTTGAAGGGGTAACCAAGAAGATAGATGAGGGCAGTGCAGTTGATGTCAACATGGATTTTAGCAAGGCATTTGACAAGTTACTTAGTACATATTAGGTTGTTGCATAAGGTTAAATCTCACAGGATCCAGCATGGGATAACCAATTGGATACAAAATTGGCTTGATGACAGAAGCCACAGAATGGTTGTAGAGGGTAGTTTTTCAAGCTAGAGGCCAACGGTGTGCATCAGGGATCAGTTCTGTGTTCACTGTTGTTTATCATTTATATTAATGATTTGGATGAGAATTTAGGAGACATCATTAATAAATTTACACGTGACACTAAGATTGGTGGCATAGTGGACCGTGAAAAAGGTTATCTAGGATTGCAATGGGATTGTGATCAATTGGGCAGTGGGCTGACGAATGATAGATGGAGTTTAATTTAGAGAAATGCAAAGTGATGATTTTGGTGGATCGAACCAGGGCAGGACTTACTCAATTAATGATAGTGCTTTGCTGAGAGTTACAGAATAAAGAGATCTAGTGTACAGGTTCACAGCTCCTTGAAAGTGAAATCACAGATGGACAGATTCAGCATACTTGGTTTCATTGGTCAGAACACTGAATACAGGAGTTGGGATGTCTTCTTGAAGTTATAACAAGACATTGGTAAGGCCACACTTGGAATACTGTGTACAGTTCTAGTCACCCTATTATAGAAAGGATATTATTAAACTAGAAAGAGGGCAGAAGAGATTTACTAGGCTGCTACTGGGATTCATGTATTGACTATAATGAGGGGCTGGATAGGCTAGGACATTTTTCTCTGGAGATCAGGAGGCTTGGAGGTAATCTTTTAGAAATCTATAAAATATTTAGGAGCATAGGTGAGGTAGATAGTCAATATCTTTTCTCAAAGATAGGCAAGTCAAAAACTAGAGGGTATAGATTTAAGGTGAGAGGGGAGAGATACAAAAAGGTCCAGAGAGGTGATTTTATCATACACCTGGAATAAGCTGCCAGAGGTAGTAGTAGAGATGGGTACAATTTTGTCTTTGAAAAACCATTTAGATAGTTAAATGGGTAAGATGGTTGCAGAGGGATATGGGCCAAATGTGAGCAATTGGGACTAGCATAGTGACTACAAAAAAGGGCAGCATGGGTAAGTTGGGCCGAAGAGCCTGTTTTTATGTTGTAAACCTCGATGACTCTATGGCACAAAAGCACTCAACAGTGAGTGCTACTGAACCCAGTTTCACAGGCCATGTACAAGGAGCTGTGTGTACAGCAGAGTTTACACTGGAGAAGGCACCTTTTTTACAACAGTACACTGGGGGCCCCACTATAAACAACAACTAAACTGAGAAGGAATTGCGAAATGTACTGTGCTCTGGTCTGATCCATACTGCAGCAGATTCTCATTTTATTTTTGTAGTTATTGTACAATTAATCCAGCAGGAACATTGTGCTCCTGACAATTATGAATACTTTATGAGCTGTATAAATGAGCTGACAGATCTATTTTCCCAACAGTTCGAATTCATTAATATATCTTTTTCATTTGACAGCTGTGCCAGGCAAGTCTAAGAGGTGACTATTAGTTCTCACCATTAGATGTTAAGAGTGACATTAGAGTGGATTTGCCTCATTTAATATGATCTATCTGTGCAGCACTTACAGTATCTAAGGATTCTCAGAATCATATAATTCTCATTATTACTCATTACAAAATCCTTTCATTCCATCATCTGCTTTCTTACATGGTTGTTGTAAAAGAAAATGCATACTTCTATTTTGCCTTTGGGATATTCCAAAGTATGTTTGAAGTGTAGTCACTTTTGCATTTAAGAAATGAGGCAGCCACTTGATGTTAAATTTTGAATAGTCAGATATTAAAATAGGAAACCTGTGAAAATCTCAAACTTAATACTCAGTTTATTTACAAGATACAACATTACAAATGTCTGCCTCTTCCGAAACCAACAGCCTGTGTTCCAGACATCTCTCTGTATGAACAAATATTAACTAATCAAAGGCTCCTTCCTGGGTCACTTTTACAAAAGAAACTTTTAAAGGAAACTTATCAAAAGTCTCTCTTTACACTCCTTTGAATAAAACAATATCCAATAAACTAAACTCAGATGAGAGGGGATGACAGACCACAGCGTGACAATGTAAGTAAAACCAAAAATCAAAAGGGAATACAATGACTTTCTGGCTTAGTTAGTTATCAGAGGTGGTGAAGCACCCCAACTCCTGCAATGCCCACTAGCCACAGAAGACCTGAAGCATGCCAGTGGACTCTATATGCTCCCTGTTCAGGGCTGACATAGCCATGGTAGAGCAGCAGAGAGTCATATAATCATGGAATCACTACAGTGCGGAAGGAGACCATTTGGCCCATCAAGTCTACACTGACTATAATCACACCCTGGCCCTATTCCCGTAACCTTTCATATTTATCCTGCTAATCCACCTGTCATTAAGGTTAATTTATTATGGTCAATCAATCAAACTTACATATCTTTAGACTGTGGGAGGAAACCGGAGCATCCGAAAGAAACCCATGCCAACACAGGGAGAATGTGCAAATTCCTCACAGACACTGACCCAAGGTCGGAATTGAACCTGGTTATGCTGTGAGGCAACAATGCTAAACACTGTATCACCATGCCGCCCAAAGATGCAGATAAATACTGCAGAGAGTTGGGTTAAACAATCTCCTCAGCCTTGAAGTCTTTCTTTATGTATGCCAAAGGCACTTAATCGATCAATTTGCTCCACCTGTGAGGCCTTAATCTTTAGAATACAATTAACAAAGTATTGCAGAAACATGATTGCAGGGTGACCAGGACAGGGAGCTTAAAATTCTACCTACCCCATAACAGTCTATTTTAGATTTGGTTTTGTGTGAAGAAAAAGGATTAATAAAGGATCTTGTGACTAACAATCCCCTGGGGCAGTGACCACAATATGCAGATACAATCTGAGGGCAAATGCCATAGGTCCATAATCAGCCTCTTCAACATAAATAAGGACAATTATAATGTAATTAGGAGGGGCTGTCTAAGGTGACCTGGATAAACAAGCTAAAATACAGGTCAGAAATTGAACAGTGGCAGATATTCAAATAGTTGGTCCAAAATGCTCAGCAGGAGATTATCCCAATCAAAAAGAGGCAAATCCATGGTTAACATAGGAGGTCAAGGACAATGTTAAATTAGAAAGCAGGATATATAAAGTGGCAAGAGATAGTGATAGACTAGAGGACTGGGAAGCTTTTAGGATAGTAAGAAATCTCACCAACGCCAGGTTAAAGCCCAACTTTCGAAGTCTAAAGCTCCTTCACCAGATGAGTGAGGACTTGTGTTCAGAAACAGGGTATATAAAGATACAAACTCAATTTGTAGAAATTTGATGTCTGTGTCGATATATGATCTTCGGAGATCCCCTCCACTTGGAGCTGGTAGTTTGTGGTGTTGATGATAGCCATAACGTGGAGACACCAGCATCTCCACATCAAAGCTTTTAGGATCCAGGAGCAAAAGGCTAAAAATCTCATATTTTTATTATTATTCTAAGAGAAAACTTGCATTCAGCATAAAAATAACAACAAGACTTTTTAAGGATTTAAAAAGAATCGGGTGGCAAAGATAAATATGGGACATCTGCAGATCAACGCTGGTGAATTGATAATAGCAAACAAAGAAATGGCGGATATGCAAAATACATTCTTTGCATCAGTCTTCACTGTGGAACATATGGTAAATATCCCTAAGTTATCAGATGTGCTGATTTCAACTAGCATGATAAAATTTACAAAAATTCTAATCCCAAGGGACAGGGAATTAAAAAAACATGAGGCCAAAGGCAGACAATTCACATGGACTCAACGAATTGCATGCAATATTTTTAATGGAAGTGGTTACAGAGATATTGTATCCATTGGTTGAAAATTTTCAGAATTCACTAAATTCTGGGAGGGTGTCAGAAGATTGGAAAACAACCAATGTGACATCTTTGTTCAAAAAGGGAAAAAGGCAGAATGAAGGGAACTATAAGCCAGTTAGTTTAATATGTCATATTGGCAAGATGCTGGAGTCAATAATCAAAGAGGAAACAGCATACCATTTCAGAAAGCTGAATATAATCAAACCTAGTCAACATGGTATTTAGAAAGGTAAATCATGTTTGAGTTTCTCAAATTCTTTGAGGATGTAACAAGAAGAGTAGTTAGAGGAGAATCTGTAGATGTAATGTATTGAGATTTCTGAAAGCGTTTTGACAAAGTACCGCAAAAGAGGCTACTGTTTAAAGTGAAAATCTATGGAATTGGAGGAAATGTATTAGCATGAATTGAAAACTGGCTTTCACATAGAAATTAGAGAGTTAGAATAATTGGATCCTTTTCAAAGTTAAAAGCTGTAATTGGTGAAGTACTGTAGGAATCCTTTCTTGGCCCACATTAATGACCTAGAGAAAGGAACAGAATATAAAGTTTCTTAATTTGTTGATGATACAAAGATAAGTGGAAGGGCTTATCTTTGCGATGAGGATATTGTGATTCTGCTATAGGATATAGAAAGATTGGATGACTGGGCAAAAACCTAGCAAATTGAATTTAATGTGGAGATGTGGAAGATCATGAACTTCGATAGGAGGAATCAAAAATCAGATTATTATCTAAATGGAGAAAGACTGCAGGTGAAGTACAGAGGGATCTAGGTGTTCTAGTGCATGAATCACAAAAAGCTGGCAGGCAGGTCTAATAAGTAGTTAGAAGGCAAATGGCATTTTGATCTTTATTGCAAAGGGGTCTGGAGTTTATAATTAGCAAGGTTTTGCTGCAATTTTACAGAGTGTTGATGAGGCTACACCTGGAATACTGCGTGCAGTTTTGGTCCGTTTACCTTAGAAAGGATGCAGTAACATTGGAGGCAGTCCAAAGGAAATTCATCAGGCTAAATCCTGGGATGAGAGGGTTGTCCAAGTAAGAGAGACTCAATAGTCTGAGTCTGTGTTCCTTGGAATTTTGAGGAGTGAGGGATGACCTTACTCAACCATATAAAATTCTGAAGGGGCTTGACATGGTAGTGGTGAGATGTTTTCACTAGTAGGAGAATCTTGAACAAGGGGACATAGCGACAAGATAAAGAAGCGGTCACTTAAAATGGAGGTGCGTAGAAATTTTTTCTCTTAGAGATTGATGAATCTCTGGAATTCTCAGCCCAAAAGGGTAGTGAAGACTGGGTCAATAGAAATATTTAAAGTTGAGGTGGATAAATATGTGATAGATCAAGGAATAGAGGACTATGGGGAAATGGCACAGGAAAGAAGTTGAGGCTGGCATACATCATATGGAATGACGGGCAGGCTTGAAGGGCCTGGTGGCCTCCTCTTGCTTTTATTTCTTCTATTTTGTGTTTCTTGTATACTAACATGTGTACATTACATGTACACTAACATGTGCCAGGATGTTCCATGCCCGAATTGGCCTGATCAGTCATCTTCAGACGCATTGCATCCAGTCTCAAAATGTCTAGTGGTGTCGAAATCCTCATCGACGATGATAGAAGAATATCAATACCAACAAGTTGTACCAAATAAGACCCCAGCAACAGCTATGAGATAAATGAGGAAGCATTCTAATTTAATAGTGTTGGTTGAAGGATAATTGCACAGGACAATTCCTCTGCTCTTCCCTGTATTAGTGCCCCAAGAGCTTTGAATGATTACACACTTTGTTTATCATCTCATCTGATAGATGGCAGCTTTGACAGTACAGCACTTCCCCAGCACTGCACTAGGGGTATCAGCCTAAATTATGTGCTCAAGTCTCTGAAGTTGGTCTTGAACCTGCAAGTTTCTGTCCCAGAGTAAATAGTGTGAGCATTACTGACATCTGAATCTCACCTAATGATTATGGTGGTGTACATTATTGAATGGAGAGGGTGTGGGCTCATATCTCAACTAATCAGGATTTGAATACTATGGCCAGCATTTTCAAATCTCGCACACCCCACTACTGCTGCCAGCAAGAACTTGGCGCTCAGTCTAAACTCCATTCACAGCAGCGGGACTGGAGAATCTCAGGTTGGAGAATTCCTTCCAACAAATCTGTAATGAGGCAATACCAAGCTGTCTGGTCACTGTAAAAATCCAATTGGCTCACTCAAGCCCTTTAGGGAAGGTAACCTGCTTACCTACATCCAGTATGACCTACAAATAACTCCAATCCTACAATAGATGTTTATCAGCTGAATTCTCTAAATTGTCCCAACAAGTCATCAATTGTTCAAACAAATGTTATTCAAGAAGCTGACTCACTAACCAACCAGAGGTGGGCATTAATACTCACATTACCAGCACCAACCACCCTCACAAACAAAGAAAATATTCTGAAATTCAAAGGAATTAGGTTAATGCCCGCAATAGTGAAGGGATAAGTCCAATTCAACTTTCTTTTGGGAATAAGTCTGGCCAGGATATCTATCAATGAGTAGAAAATGTAAACAACAATTAAAGTTGCCTAATTCCCTTGAGGACATAAAACCTTTCAAAGAAGACTGATGAGATTGTGAGTCCAACTGCAGCAGTGAAGAGCACAACAACTTAGGAAATGACAGAAAGAGGGATGATGGTATTTGGATTCTGCCTGGCTTTCATCCAAGAATTGGTTTCCACTGTCAACATTACTGCAGCCTTTGATGCACAAACTGTTGGCATCTCCTTGTAGCTGGAACACAAGTGAAACAGATCTCCCCAGTGTCAAATCAAGCTTCTTAACTACAAGTGCTAAAACCAAGGTTGTCCTTTCATGAGTGACTTGATCAGGAATAAGAGCTTTTATCTGGACATGGAGCATTCTGCCTGAAGGACAGATTCGATAGTAACTTGCAAAAAGAAACTGGATCCATACTTTTAAAAGGTTTATTGGAATAGTGGCACTAAATGGATGGTTTTTCCACAGATACAGTATTGGCACAATAGGCCAAATAGCCTCCATCTGTAACTTTTCGCAGAATGTCTCTGCCTTGATAATGACCTTCTTAAATGTTGTTTCATTAAGACTGTAAGACCTTAAGATATAGGAGTAGAATTAGGCCATTCTGCCCATTGAGTCTGCTCTGCCATTCAAATCATGGCTCATAAATTTCTCAACTCCATTCTCCCGCCTTTTCCCCATAACCTTTGATTTCCTTACCAATCAAGAACCTATCTATCTCTGTCTTAAATAAACTCAATGACCGGGCATCCACAGCCTTCTGTGGTAATGATTTCCATAGATTCATCACCTCTGACTGAAGAATTTCCTCCTCATCTCAGTTGTTCCTTTATTCTGAGGCTGTGTTCTTGGATTCTCATCTCTCCAACAATTGGAAACATCTTCCCCATGTCCTATGTAGGTCTTTTAATATTCTTTATAATATAAGTTTCAATGAGATCTCCCTCATCCTTCTAAACTCCATCAAATGCTTGTTATATGTCAAGCTTTTAATTCGAAGGATCATTCTCGTGAACCTCCTCTGGATGCTTTCCAAGGCCAGAACATTCTGCTTTAGACACAGGGCACAAAATTGTTCGCAATATTCTAAATGTGGTCTCAGTAGAGCATTATAAAGCCTTAACACTATACCTCTGATTTTGTATTCCTTATCACAATATGGAAATCACTGGCAAGGCTGGCATTTATTGCCTGTCTCATTAATTCTCCTAAGAAGATGTGATGGACCTTATTCTTGGACCACTGCCAGTGGGTTTGATACAACTAAGGGAATTGCTAATCCATTTCAGCAGGCAGATAAACATCAATAATGTTGGTTTTAGGATTGGAATCACACATATCCAAACTGGGTAAGGATGCAATGTTTCCCTCCCTAGTGAACTAATTGGATTTTTAAAATAACACAAAAGCTTCATGGTAACTGGCTTTTTATTTTCTTTTTAAAACTGTACTCAAATTCTCAGACTGCCCAAGGTGAGATTTGAACTCTAAATCTTGAAATTCTCATCCTGTAATTGATGTGTGAGCAAAGCTCCGATTAAAGATAAGGAAAAACTGTTTATGCATTTTTATAGCATCTTTACTGACCTTTGGATGGAAGACTGCTTTACAGCTAATGAAGTTTTTTTTTAAATTGTGGCCATATGCAAGAAAGATGACAGCCAGTTTGCATAGACCAAACTCCCAAGAAGAGCAATGTGATAATGACCAGTTTCTCTTTAACGGTGGTGGTTGAGAACAAATATTGTCCATGCATTCCTGGCAGGACTCCTCAGTTCTTCGAATTGTGGCTGAAGGATCTTTTATATCCAACTCAGGGGCTAAACAATAATGATTGAACTAAAAGATGGCACCTCTGACACTGCAGCACTCCTTCAGTGCTGGCACTGAGAGTGGCAGCTTGTAGTTTTTTTTGTACTCAAAGATCTGACTGTATAGTGGGAATTGATGCTTAAAATTAGACTGATTTACATTGTAATTTCGGGAACATGGCAACTTTTACCCCAATATATATGTTCATTCAAATTAACTTCTCCCATAATTTGCTGCTAACTTGTAACCGCATTGACTTTTTCCATTGCACAATCTTCCAGTTACGTCACATTTTCTTTCATGTCCCAGAAGATGCAGGGAGATGAGATCTCTTGCCAGCAGTGACTATTTTAAAATGCGAAATACATCATTTGTAGCTAACAGTGTGATCCAGTGTGAAACCGGTGGGACCTCAGTAGCTATTCCATAATGCATCAGTCTGCACTTCAGAACAAAATCCCAGGATGATAAGAATAACCAGGAATACTGAAAATTCTATTAGTTTTATTCACAGTTCACTATTTCTTAGAAATAATGTGTACGTGGAAATGTCAGTTTGGTAATCACAGATATCTTCATGATAGTGTACAGTCTATGGACAATCATACTGATGATCATTTTATTGGATTGAAGCCATTCAAGTTGAAGAAAGTCACAAGGAGTGGACAGTAGCACTAGCTACTCTCATAACAATGAAATATCTAAGGAAATCACCTTAGATTTCTGGAATGATGCACTTTCAGAGACTTCTTAGTGAATAACAAAGTGTTTATTAACAAATCATGTTCATTTAAACATGCAGCAGCTTGTTTCCAGCTAATTCTGGAATACCTCTGCTTAGGAGAAACTTCTCTCCCTGGGGTGATTCCCCACTCTGAGTCCCATATGGCTATCCAGGCCAGCTGACCCTTAGTTTACTGTGTTGCCTTTAAATGGACAATCACCATGGTTTTGAAGGCAGTTTAAATATATTGCCAATTTTTTCTAAAAAATTGTGTCACCCTTTTATATTCAAATGTTGATGACTGCATTATATCTCACCTTATTGCTGATTCAGATATTGGTGATTGAGTAACCCTGATTTGACAGCTTGATGAGATACAAAGGCAGGAGGGTGAGGTCTAGTTGCAGTGAACATTTCAACTCGAAATGACCCAATTCCAAACTTGATTTCACAGCTTTACTAATCTAAAAGGCAATGTGTTTGTGTGCTTGCTGTCATTCCGTGTTTGAGGTTGACTCCACACTGAGGCTGAAATGTTATGGCCATATCCCGCTGCAGCGAACAGAGTTCTGGCTGGGTGTCAAATTCTCTGCCCTCGCTCCAGCAGGAGTGTGATGTGAATGGCTGGTAAGATTGCACTCTGACTGTTTGCTCTGGCATAGCCCTTCACAAGTGCAGTAGCAGGAACAACAGTTTGTTTCTTATACCACAGAACAAAGCACACTGCACACATGAAAATTCCGCTTCAGTGACTGTGTTCATAGAATCCCTGCAGTGCAGAAGAAGGCCATTCAGCCTATCGAGTCTGCACCAACAACAATCTCACCCAGGTCTTATCCTTGTGACCCCATGCATTCCCCCTGACACTAAGGGGAAATCTCACCCATACCTGTTCCCTATAACCCCAAGTATTTACCCTACTAATCCTCCTAACCTACACATTTTGAGACAAGGGGCAATTTAGCATAGCCAATCCCATCTAACTTGCACACCTTTGGAGTGTGGGAGGAAACTTGATACCTGGAGAAACCCACGCAGGCATGGGGAAAATGTGCAAATTCCAGATAGTCACCTGAGGCTGGAATCGAACCCAGGACCCTGGCGCTGTCAGGCAGCAGTGCTAACCGTTGTGCCACGATGTTGCCCTACTGTTCTTTTGTTCTACTGACACCAAGCACATTAACTACAAAAATTATCTTAAGACAAAATCAAATAAATCCAACAGTTGAGAGAGCAATTCCAAAAACAAGAACCACTGAGAGTTGGCCCTTCTTCTGTCTGCTCCAAGCCATCTGCATTGGCACCTTCCCCAGGGAGCCTGCCTTTATACTCCAAGGTGATGCATTCTCAACCTCCACCATCCTGACCAAACTGCCAACATGGCAATCCTAGACCCAATGTCCAGGCCGATCTCTACAATTTCACGTATGCAGCAATTTCACACACACATTAGGGAGACAGCACAACACATGCGCTGTACTCTGCCATTGAAAAACCTCCCAAGGCACTTAGACAGAAGGAGCATCAGCCACACCAGGAGTTATTCAGAAGGATAAGCGGAAGCATGGTCCAAGAGGAAGGTTGTTAGGAATGCATTAAAGGAAAGAGGGTGAAAGAGTGAGACAGAGAGATAGACTGGCTTTAAGGGACTTCCAGATGTGAGGATCTACACCACTGAAGGTCATTAGTGGAGAGGTAGAAATCAAGAAAGTTTTACAGAGCTGGAGTTAGAAGGAGCTGGACGTAGTCCTTGTGATTAAAGGGTCCAAGGATTGTGGAGAATGGAAGTGGGAGTGGAATATTGAAAATGCATGATCAGCCGTGATCATATTGCATGGTGGAGCAGGCTCGAAGGGCCAAATAGCATGCTTCTACACCTATTTTCTATGTTTCAATGTCTCCATGATTGATATCTTGAGTTCAGTGTCCCAGACTTTGTTTAATTGATATTAAATCAGATCCCTCTCAGTGACTCTATATTTTGTGCAGGTCATTTGAAGGTTGATGTTAATTCTGCCTATGATTTCTTAGAATGAGTTACTTTCACTTTTAAAACAAAGGACAGAATAATAAAATTGCTTATAACCCTTAAAACTAATAAAGAAGTTTACAAAGTGGGTAGTTATGTTGTGTTACATTTTGAATATCAGTGAGAATGGTTTTGATGTCTGCTTTCATTTGAAATGAGACAGCGTGTGATATCTGGGAACATGGACTAATCAGTCTAGAAGTCTAATTGGTTGATAGATATCAGTAAGTCCTGTAGAACTTCATTAAAACAGATGCTTATCAATGTGTTTTTATTGAGAGCTGTTTGGCCAAAGTGTGATTTTGCTATATCTGTCAGTGCTTGGTACAAGTCAGGTTTTTTTTTTAATTCATTCATCGGACATTGGTATTGTCAGCTGGTCAGAACTTACTGCCTATCATTAACCGCCCTTGAACTAAGTGAATTGCTAGACCATTTAAGAGGGCCATTGAGAGTCAGTCACATTTCTGTGGCTCTGGAGTCACATGAAGGCCAGAGCAGACATAGCACATTCTCCCCACAGTGCTGGGGGCATTGCAATGGGTACTCCTCTTTGAGAAAGAAAGATGACTGGAGATGATTTTAACTGAGGATCACTTGAAGATTGAGAAGTTGGGGCCTTCATAAATAACCTCTGCCAGTATGGGAATTGAACCCACACTGTTGGCAGTGTTCAGCATCATAAATCAGCCAACTGAGCTATACAGACTCCCGTGAATGGTATACTCTTGTGGGAGCCATGAGCCTGCTTGATCTCAAATAAACATCAGTGCCTCTGAGCTCAAACCCACTGCTCTGAATCTCCCCTCAATGAAAAGGCAAACTGTTAACATCCATTTGGTTTGAAGAGATGTTACTCGCTCTGACATTCAGAGGAATCTGAAAGAATTCTGTTGACATCCTTTCTGAATGGAAAAACTGGAATGTGGGAAACAATTCTTCTCAAAACTGGGAAAATACAAGTATATTCATGATTGACTGTCTCTGAGTCCAATAATCCCAATCTGAACAAGGAGTACAGATTTTAATCCAGCAAAGAACCCCCAGTTGTTAAGACCCAGACCAGAAGGTGTTTTGTGAAGTTAGCCTAAACCCTAAGTTTTCTATTTGATTTTAGCATTAGGTTGAGCAGAAGCTATTTCATTCCATTCAAATAATCCACTAGAATGCTTTTATTTAAGAGCACAGTTAAGCTACAACAAAAAGAATTAGCATAACTTTTTACCAATTACAAGGCTGCATCATGATACAGTATAGCTCCTAATGGTTAGCTTTTGCCGCTGTTCCAGTTTAAAGCAACTGTCTTAGCACAAAATAAATATGCTCACGTGATGCTGGGTTTCCAGCTTTTTAATTGGTCCTCAGATCAAATCTCTGAGGATTCCCAGTCTTGGAACTTCCAGAAAGCTTCTGGAAAAAGAGAGAGAGACAGAGACTTTTTCTTCCACCAGCTTCTGGCAGCAACTGAGAAATGAAACTAAAAACTGAAATGCTCTGTGAAAAATAGTTGTGCCTAGTCACATGACTTCACCTGTCAATCAACCTCAATCAAGCTCCACTCAGGAATCCCAGAGGGCACATTAAACCCCAGAACACTGCATTAGTCCAGATTAAAATTGACATGATATCAATTATGCTGCCTCAGCAACAATAAAGAACATCGGCGACAGACAACACAGTGTGGACAAATTGCCAAGGACTGTAGAAACATCCTCTAAGACCATAAGACATAGGAGCAGAATTAAACTACTCAGCCTATCAAGTCTGCCCTGCTATTCAATCATGGCTGATATTTTTCTCATCCTTTTTCTCTTGCCTTTTCCCCATTATCTCTGATCCCCTTATTCATCAAGAATATTAACCTTCAGAGAAACATCATTAAAATACACTTCTTAAAGGTATAGCACAGTCACAGCTGTTATCATGTTATGTTCTCAGGGTATGCTCCCTACCATCTGATTCCTCCACCAATGATACCACCAGAGATCCAAAACATTGCAACAATAGTTTGTAAAAAAAACAAGATTTCCAGTGAGAAACAGCATCTAATCGCATCAATGTTCCACTCAAAACCTTCATGGTTTAAACCCTGCAGTAATACTCATAGAGCATAAAGTGGAGTAGGGCCATTCAGCCCATTATACTATGCCAGTCTTTGAAAGAACTATTCAACTAATCCCTGCTCTTTCTCTAAGTCCCTGTGAATGTTCCTCCTTTGTGTATTTCAGAGAATCATTGAATCCCTACAGTGCAGAAGGAAGTCATTCAGTTCATCGAGTCTGCACTGACCATAATCCCACCCAGGCCCTATTCCTGTGACCCCACATATTTACCCTGCTAATGTTCTGACACTAAGGGACAACTTGACATGGCCAATCAACCTAACCCGCACATCTTTGATCTGTGGGAGGAAACTGAAAGCTGCAGAGATTTCTTTTTGAGAGTTATTACTGAATCTGCTTCCACCACTAATTTGAACAGCACCTGCCAAATCACAGCAACTGCATAGAAAAAAGTTTTCTTGATCGTACCTCTATTCTAGAGGTTATCTTAATTCAGCATCATGGAGTCATAGAGTCATACAGGAGAAAAGACTCTTCAGCCCATAGAATCCGTACCGGCAATAGCAACGACTAAAGTTGATCCAAATCTATTTTCTAGAGCTTATCTCATATCCTGGTTACTGAGGCCCCTGCTATTGTAAACAGCTTCTTGTTATTTAATCTATTAAAACCCCTCATGGTTTTGATTGAAGGATCAGTTATTATAGTCTTTCAGGCATCTTGTTGATGGATTTATATAGAGTGGCAGAAAGTGCTTGTGATTTGAAAAAAGCCACAATTCTTGACAGAAATCATATAGTAATCTTGAAACACAGTAAGAGAAGATGGGATATTTTGAAATGAAGTCAAAAATATTTGCTGTTCTTTGACATAAAGGCCATTATCTCAGAAAGTATTTTCAGCGAGCTTTAGATAAGGTGTTTTGTAGTCATCTCATTGAGTGCGTCAGAAATGTGTAGCAATTCAAGGCGGCCTTCTCACAGAATCACAGTGCAGAAAAGGGCCTTCGGCCCATCGAGCCTGCACCAACAATACCCAAAGGTGTGCTAATCCCATTTTCCTGTACTATATTGTTAAATGATAGATGTTTAGAAAGTCAATGGTTAGAACTCTACCACCTCGCCTAACACAGAATCGGTGCGGGTAAGGGTCTGACAAGGGAAATCTCCATTGACATCGAGCAGAATTTCTGGTCTCGCCTGGGTGAGGCTGTAAAATCCTGTCCAGTATGCCAATGTGGGAGAGCTTGTGTCAATGCCCTAAGATCACACTACATGAGATCATTCATCAATGCAAAAGAACAGGAATTCAATTCGGCATATCTAGACAGAATCTCTGATTGAATTCAGAAATTGTTTGATGTTTTCAATCTGTACACCAGCAAGTTTTGGATGATGTCTTAATCAGTAAGGAAAGGGAAACTTACATTTTTAGAACATCTTTCCGTGAAGCACATTGTGAACCATGCTATAATAAAGCCACTTAGCTTTCCACACAGACAGTATCCTTCACTGTTAAAGCTCAGTTTGCTTTATTTGTTCATGGGATGTGGATGTTGCTGGATGGGCTAGCATTTATTGCCCATCCCTGAGAACATTTAAGAGATAGCCAGATCACTATGAATCTGGAGTCAAATATAGGCCAGAACAGGTAAGGATGGCAGATTCCTTTTCCTAAAGAACATTGGTGAACGAGATGATTTTTTTTTCCTGACAGTCGACAATGGTTTCTAGGTCATCATTAGATTTTTAATTCCAGATGATTATTGATTCAGATTTCATCATCTACCATAATGGGAATTGAACCCTGGAGCATTACCCTGGGTTCTGGATAACTGGTCCACTTACTATACCACTGTACTACTGCATCCCTATGATTCCTATCTGCACCTCTGCCCAGTAAGGCTTCACTCCAAAGTGTAGATTGCATTGTCCTGCTGCAGCACAGTTTAAGACTTTGTGCATTGACCTTGATAAATGCACAATTGTGTTTGACGTAAAGATTTCTCTTTAACCATCTGTCAGGTCCTTGTCCTCACATTTCTCCAGTACCACAAATATCACAGTTATAAGTGATGAAAGGATTTATACCAAAGGGAA
The DNA here is from genome assembly GCA_024679065.1 of Sphyrna mokarran. Classification (NCBI taxonomy): domain Eukaryota; kingdom Metazoa; phylum Chordata; class Chondrichthyes; order Carcharhiniformes; family Carcharhinidae; genus Sphyrna; species Sphyrna mokarran. The sequence goes on from JAGIQG010000004.1 coordinate 113,274,949, forward strand.
TTGGTTTCATTTCTAAAAAAAGACTATTCTAAGCAGTGAGTGTAATAGCAGAGAAATGTTGAGAGTGAGATTTGTGAAGAGACAGAATGAGGCAGGCTGCAAATGCATTTGAATACAATGAGGAGAGGGTCATTTAATAGCCAGAGGTCAATATGGATGACCCTTTCAGTGTGCTGAAAGAGAATCAGTCTCTCATTCCGTGTGAGTGAGAAATGATAGATCTGCAGTTGAAATAAAATAGCCTTGATAGATATTGAGGAATATCAGCCATGGGTTAGAGTCTGAATCTGTGTCTGGTACACACAGGTTGGTATGGCTCCTGCTCTGATCAAGACTGCAAGAAACTACAAAGCTTTGTGAACATAGCCCAGTCTATGACGCAAATTTCCATGGACTCCATCTACATTCCCTGCTGCCTTGGAAAAGCAGCCAGCATAATCAAGGACCCCATGCATTCCAGACATACTTTCTCCCTCCTTCTTTCATCAGGAAAAAAGATGCAAAAGTCTGAGGTCACGTATCATAGAACATAGAACATAGAACACTACAGCACAAACAGGCCCTTCGGCCCACAAGTTGTGCCGAACACATCAAAACCTACCCAGCCATAGACCTATCTATAACCCCCAATCCCATTGGATCCCATATACTCATCCAGAAGTCTTTTAAAAGACCCCAGCGAGTTCGCCTCGACCACCACCGACGGCAGCCGATTCCATTCACTCACCACCCTCTGAGTGAAAAACTTTCCCCTAGCATCCCCTCTGTACTTGCTTCCCTGCACCTTAAATCTGTGCCCTCTCATCGCGACCATTTCAGCCCTGGGAAATAGTCTCTGAGAGTCCACCCTATCTATTCCTCTCAACATCTTGTAAACCTCTATATGTCTTATGTCATAAGACATGAGTAGAATTAGGCCATCAAGTCTGCTCTGCCATTCAATCATGACTGATGTTTTTCTCATCCCCAACTGACTCAAAAACAGTTTCTTCCCTGCTGCCACCAGACTTCTGAATGGACCTACTTTATTTAAATGTTGATCTTTCTCTACACTCTAGCTATGAACCCAACACTACATTCTGAGCTCTCCCCTTCTACCCTCTGTACTTCATGAATGGCATGCTTTGTCTAGATAGTGCATGCAAGAAACAATACTCTTCTCAATACATGTGGCAATAATAAATCAAATCAAATCAGAAGGTTATTTCACACACTTAAGCACAAAAATCCAGGCAATCACTCGGTGCAGTCCTGAGGGAGGACTGCCCTGTCAGAGATGTGTGTGGTCATTTTGGGTTATATGGTAAAGGTAGAATCAATGTAAATTTACAGTATAGGGAAGCCACTCTAGCCATCATGACTATGCTGACTTAAAATGAAATATCTAAATGAGATTCATTTCCCAAACCTTACTCCTTGACCTGTAAGGTGTGGCACTTCAAATGTATATCCAAAGATTTTCTTTTTAATTCAATTAGGCTTTTTATCTTGGCCATCCTTTCAGACAGTAAGATCCAGACTCTCACCATCCTCTGGGTGAGAAGAAATATTCCTCAATTCCTCTCTAATCTATCCACCAACTACCTTAATCCATAGTCCTGGTTACTGATCTCTCTGCTAATGAAACAGGTCCTTCCTATTCAATCCCTCATCTTTCTGCATACTTCAATTCATCCCCTCTTCAGCCTCCTCTGCTCCAGAGAGAACAGTCCCAGCCTATCCAGATTTTCCTCATTGAATGGATTTTTCCATGCCTGGCAACATCCTCTTTTGATTTGATTTGATTTTATTATTGTCACATGTATTAACATACAGTGAAAAGTATTTTCTTGTGCACTATACAGACAAAACATTACATTCACAGAGAAAGAAACAAGACAGTGCAAAATGTAATGTTACAGTTATAGCTAAGATGTAGAGAAAGATCAACTTAATGCAAGGTAAGTCCATTCAAAAGTCTGATAGCAGCAGGGAGGAACTGTTCTTGAGTTGGTTGGTATGTGACCTCATATGTTTGTATTTTTTTCCTGACGGAAGAAGGCGGAAGAGAGAATGTCCGGTGTGTGGGGTCCTTAATTATGCTAGATGCTTTGCCGAGGCAGCTAGAAATGTAGATAGAGTCAATGGATGGTAGGCTGGTTTCCGTGATGGATTGGACTACATTCACAATCTTTTGTAGTTACTTGCAGTCTTGGGCAGAACAAGAGCGATACCAATCTGTGATACAATCAAAAAGAATGCTTTCTGTGGTGCACCTTTAATCTCCCTGATACCCTGTCCAGGGTAATCACACTCTTTAAGAGATGCACCAGTCAGATTGGTATACAGTACTCTAGCTGTGCATAACTAGTATATTTTTAGCATAGAGTCCCTGCTCTTGCATTATTTGCCTTAGCAATTAAAATAAAGCATCCCATATGCCTTTTTAACCCCAATCTATGTGTACTGTACTTTCAGAGATCTATGGGCAAACACTCCATTGTCCCTCTGTTTCTCTACATTCTCCAGTATCCTTCCATTTATATCTCACACTTCTCCAAATTGAATCCCATTGATTACTGCCCACCTGATTAGGTCATTGTCATTCTCCTAAAATATGCAGCTTTCTTCCTCTCTACCTAAGAAAGGATAGACTTGCCACTGAGGAAGATGCACTGGACTGATACTGAGATTGGCAGGGCTTTCCATGAGGAGAGGTTGGTTCGATTGGGCCCATATTTACTAGGGTTTAGGAGGATGAGAGGAGATCTGATTAAAAGGGATAAAATTCTAACAGAAATGGACAGGCTGGATTCAGAGAAGATATTCCCCCTGGTTGGGGAATCTGGAACCAGGGATACAGTCTCAGGATATGGGGTAGACCATTTAGGACTGAGAAGGGGAGATGTTTCCACTGGGGTTTACAACAGCTTTCCAATATATCATTTTCCCTTGGATCTTATAGGCTCTTCTTTACTGACCAATCTGCTACATGGGACCTTGTCAATGCCTTGATGAAATTCATGTAGAGTACACCAAATGTACTGGCCTCATCAGAGGGCAGGACTGGGGTGGGGAGGAAATGTGCTGGAGGGGAGACAATGACAGGAAGGAGAGCACAGAGAGGGTTGCAATTGGACTGGAATATATTTATAAGAGACCTGGGAGGTGGGTGTGGGGGAAGTGGGGGGATGGGGTGGGAGTTAATCTGTGCAGAGCTGCATTCTGAACGTAACCCAAACAGTAAATTGAGACCTTAATTTCCCTAAATGTTTCAAAATGAAAGCACAATATCATTTCCTCTGAATGCTTGCAGCTAAGTGGTCCCTGCCTTGAGCTCATTGTGTTGCATCCAGAAGTGTGTTATACTCACCTGGCAGTATAACTCTGATCTACATCTTGTTCTACAGAGAATAGTTGATAACCAATAACTTCAATATTGCTGCAGCCCAGAACAAGCATCCAATCAGTAAACAAGGAACACTGCAGTTTCTTTCATCATAATTCTGACCTCTAGAGTTACTTGCTGCTGTGCCACGCCTTTTGCTGCTCAGGTGTGAGACTCTGAAATCCCTCTTTAAACTTATTTGCCCCTCTCTCTTACTTTAAGATGTTCTTTAGAACAGGTCTCTTTGACCCAGTTTTGGTCACCTGACCTAACGTCTCCTCGCGTTGAATTGTGTTTGGTAATCATTCCTGTGGAGGGCTTTGGGACATTTTGCTTCGGTTAAAGATGTCATAGCAGGTTGTTATTGTCATACATGATAAATGATCTTTCCATTGTTAAAACTGAGATTGATAGATTTCTGTTGTGCAAAGATATTCTGGGGTATGACACAAAGGAGGATAGATGGAGTTAGGCTTCAGATTAGCCACGGTGTCATTGAATGGTGGATCAGGTTTGGGGAGCACTGGTTCCTATTTTAATAAAAATCTAACCATTTTCAGAAAATTCTTAGCAAAATTTAATGACAAAAAAGGCAGATCTGTGACTGAGACATTTGCTGTTCCTAAGTGAGAAAGTGATGCAGTGCAATAATGGAATAAGTGTAAAATGAGTACCAGAGTGAGGGAAAGTACAGAATAACAATTAAATCAGAATTTTACAGTTCAACCCAGACACCCGAGTGACATCAATTCCCATTACAATCTTGGCTCTGCAATCTTTCTTTGCACAGATGGCCCTGAAATATAGCAGCATTCCCCAAGCCAAAATAAAGTTAAAGGTGGGGATCACATACCATGGTACTCAGAGGAGCGACAGGACTTAGAATCATTTCAATCTGTATCCAATGTTTGGCCCATGGGGAAATGAGAGAGCTTACATGAGACCGGTCCATCTTTTTGTGCGATGACACAGAGTTTGGCACCGTAATAAAGGTGAGGCTCACAGTGCCTGTTGCAGTTACACAGTCAAATTGACAGCAGCTTGTGGTGCCTGCACATGTGCAGTTGAGAGTGGGAATCACAAAGATGCTCATTAATGCCTTGCACCTCCACTGAGTGTCCCATTGCAACTTTCATCGATGGAATCATCAGAAATCACTGTCAAAGTTTGCATTTAAACTCATTACCCATTATTAGCACACCAAAAATCAATGAAAACTTCAGCCTTGTTCAGTCAGGAGCAATTGAGTGTTTAATGGCCTTGTAAGTAATAGCAAAATAATAGTTTAACAGTACAGAAAGAGGCCTCTGGCCCATCGTGTCTCTGCCAGATATCAAACATCTATCTATTCTAATCTTGGTTTTCCAGCATTTGGTCCATCGCCTTTTACGCAATGGCATTTCAAATGCTCATCTAAATATTCCTTAAACATTGTGAGGACTCTCACCTCTAGCACAGGCAGCAGAGAGACTTCACTGAGGAGCATTCTGGGAGAAGTCCATTATCAAGCATTTCATAACTCAACATTTAAAAGGCAGTGGTGGAATCAGACAAAGTCAGCATGGATTTACAAAAGGGAAATCATGCTTGATGAATCAATTGGAATTCTTTGAGGATGTGACCAGTAGAGTTGACTGAGGAGAACCAGTGGAAGTGCTTTATTTAGATATTCAGAACACTTTCAAAAAGGTCTCGCATATCATATTGATTTGTTTTGATTTCATTTCTTATTGTCACATGTGTCAACATACAGTGAAAAGTATTGTTTCTTGTGCGCTATACAGACAAAGCATATCATTCATAGAGAAGAAAACAAGAAAATGCAGAATGTCGTCAAAGCTGAGATATAGAGAAAGATCAGCTTAACGCAAGGTAGGTCCATTCAAAAGTCAGACAGCAGCAGGGAGAAGCTGAGTTAGTTGGTACATGACCTCGGACTTTTGTATCTTTATCCCAACGGGAGAAGGTGGAAGAGAGGATGTCTGGGGTGCGTGTGGTCTTTAATTATGCTGGCTGCTTTGACAAGGCAGCGGGAAGTATAGACAGAGTCAATGGATGGGAGGTTGGTTTGTGTGATAGATTGGGCTACATTCATGACCTTTCGTAGTTCCTTGCAGTCTTGGGCAGAGCAGGAGCCATACCAAACTGTGATTCAACCAAAAAGAATGCTTTCTGTAAACAGACTACAAAATAAAGTTAAAACATAGAAACATAGAAACTAGAAGCAGGAGTAGGCCATTCGACCCTTCAAGACTACTTTGCTATTTATTTTGATCACGGCTGATCATCAAATTCAACATCCTGGTTCCTCCCTTTCCCCCTATTCCTTAATTCCTTTAGCCCCTAGAGGAAGTTTCTTCTTCAAACAAGACAACATTTGACCTCAACAACATTCTGTGATAGTGAATTCCACACATTCACCACCCTTTGGATGAAGAAATTTCTCACCTCAGTTCTAAAAGGTTTACCCCTTATCCTCAGACTATGACCCTTAGTTCTGGACTCCACCCCCATTGGTAATATTCTTTCTGCACCTACCCTGTCTAACCCTGTTAGAATTTTATAAGTTTCTTTGAGATCCCTTCTCACTCGACTAAACTCCAGTGAACATAATCCTAACCTACTTTGTCTCTCATCATATAACAGGCTTGCCATCCCAGAAATCAGGCTAGCAAACCTTTGCTGTACTCCCCCTATAGCAAGACATCCTTCCTTGGATAAGAATGCCAAAACTGCACACAATACTCCAGTGTGGTCTTAACAATGTCCTATACAATTGCAGCAAAACATCCCTATCCCTATCTCAATTCCTCTCGCTTTGAAGGCCAACATACCATTTGCTTTCTTTACTGCTGGCTGTACCTGCATGCTTTCTTTCAGTGATTTTTTGAATATCTACCTCTTTCAATTTACAACCATTCAAGTAAAAATCTGTCTTCCTATTATTGCTACCAAAGTGGATAACCTCATATTTATCCACATTATATTGCAACTATACTCATACTCAGCCTATCCAAATCACGCTGAAGCATCTCTATAACCTCTTCACAGCTCACCCTCTAACCCAGCTTTATATCATTAACAAATCTGGAGATAATATATTCTGTTCCGTCTTCCAAATTAGCAATATATAATGTGAATATTGGGGTCCTAGCACAGAATCCCACTAGTCACCAACTGCCTATGAGAAAAAGACCCATTTCTGCCAACTCTTTGCTTCCTATCTGCTAACCAGTTTTCTATCCATCTCAAGACATTATTTGAATGCAGGTTGTCCACTTTGGTAGCTATAATAGGTAGACAGGTCATTACTTGAATGGATATAAATTGAGAGGTGAATGCTCAATGTGACCTTGGAGTTCTCATGCATCAAACATTGAAAGTAAGCGTGCTGGTACTGCAGGCAGTAATGAAAACAAATGATGTGTTGATTTTTATAATGAGAGGATTTGAGTATTGGGATAGAGATGTTTTTCCACCTCTGTCCTTTTTTACAACTCTTCTTACAACTAACTTCTTTGACCAAGCTTCCTCTCATCTGGTTCCATTGTTTGGTGCCAATTTTTCTCTCATTATGATTCCAGAAAATATCTTTGGAATGTTTTTCAACATCAAAGGTGTGACATAAATCCCAGATGTAGTTGTAAATTGTTAGGTGATGAGGCACATACTGAATTAGAGTCAATTAGAATTATTTTGCTTGGAAATGTTTATGAGGAAAACAATCAGTGTGTTCCAATCATTAAAGATCTCTTCATATATTTAAATATACTGCAATAAATTAAAATTAATTAGTTCCCACTTGCGTCATTTTGCTTCATATTCTGCATCCACAAAGGTCCTTAAGAAACTCAATCCTGACTCAAATTGCCAGCTTCATGGGCAGATTGGGAAATATGTCAGCAAAACAGCACTGGGACCAGATTGTGAATATGCCAATGGATTGACTGGAAGATGCTGAAATATCCAGCAGAGCGAGAACAAAGATAAACCATAATCTTCATGGAGGCAGAGCAGATTGCTCATAATTAATCTTTATATATCTGTAATTCAATCTCAACAGAAATATTATGGCCAAATTGGGGCCCCATTGGTTTAAGACATTAATGCCTTGGAATAGATGCTGAAAAATTTGGCTTTAACAGTTCCAGGGATGAGAGAGCTCAGTTATACAAAGAGACCAGAACAATTGTTTTCCTTGGAGCAAAGATGATAAAGGTTGAGATTAAATAGTTATGTTCTAAATCACGAAGGGTTTTGATCGAGTAAATGAGGAGAAATAGTTTCGGGAAGATCAGTAACCAGAGGAGACAAGTTTACGATAAAAAGCTAAAACAAAAGTGTGGAATGTGAAGAGAAGAATGACTTTTTTAACGTTGATTTGAAGGTGCTAGCTAAAAGGAAATAGGGAGATTCATACCATCCAAAAGTTACTTATAAAGGAAAAATGTTCATGAATATTTGTGACTTTGGACTCTCTGCCTCAGAAGGTGTTGGAGGTGGATTCACAAAATCATACAGTGCAGACAGGCCCCTTGGCCCATCAAGCCTGTACTGACATGTGTGAAACACCTGGGTGAGTGATTGTCTCAGCCCATTGCGTTGCTTTAGTATTTGCAGAGGCCATTTAGTGAACTCTCCTCTGGGCACCACGGTCTCCGCCAGTCTCCTCGATGAAGATTTTTGAAGTAATCAGCTCTGCACTGGAAATGAGCAGATCAGGTAGTCCCTCTCTGTTCCAGTGAAAACAAGCACACAGTGTGATCATATCCTTCCAATAATGCAGTGACCAGACCGCACACATGCTCGGGCTGTGGCCTATACAACTCCGGCATGATTTTCTTGCTTTTGTAATCTATGCCTTGATCGATAAAGGCAAGTGTCCCATATGCCTTTTTCACCACCTACTAACATGTCCTTCCACTTTCAGAGACCTATGGACAAACACACCACAGTCCCTTTGTTCCACAGAACTTCTTGTTGAATAATTTCAATGTTTTATTTATTTATTAGTTGCAAATAGGCTTACATTAAGACTGCAATGAAGTCACTATGATAATTTCCTAGTCACCACACTCCAGTGCCTGTTCGGGTACACTGAAGAAAAATTTAACAAGGCAGTGCATCTAACCAGCATGTCTTTCAGAGGAAACCGAAGCATTCCGAGAAAACCCATGCAGACATGGGGAGAACGTGCAGCCTCCACATAGACAGTGACCCAAGCCAGGAATTGAACCAGAGTCCCTGGTGCTGTGAGGCAACAGTGCCCTTGGATCATAGAGGTTTACAGCAGGGAAACAGGCCCTTCGGCTCAACTAGTCCATGCCGCGCCACTGCCAACCACTGTTCCACTGTGTTGCCCAAGGTGGAGGTGGATAGATTGTTGTCAGGCGAGGGAATCAACAGTTCTTGTGAGTAGATGGGAAGGTGGAATTCAAAACACAAACAAATCAGCCATGATCTTATTGAATGCTGGAACAGACTCGAAGGGCTGAATGGCCTATCTCTGCTCTTATTTAGTATGTCTGTTTCAGGGGAAGAACAGGGGAATGAGAAGAGGCTCCAACAAATACATCTCTAGACAAATGACCCAATAGCCTCACTCTGAGCTGAAGAATTCACTGATTCTAATTATAGGAAGCATGAAGAGACATAATGGTGCGTGGCATGACAAGACTTGTATCTGCTTCAAAGATTCAATGCTCAGTCTTTGATGTTTGATTCTGGCAGAGATCAAGATGCTGGCTGCTTTTATTTTCCACAGGACAGAATTTGCTCGGATCAACCAGAAAACCTAGTTTGTAAGACAGGAAATAAATACCGACAGATATATTCTTATTGGTGCCCATGGTAACTGAAGAGCTTAGCCTCTCACCTGAGAATTAAAGTCAAACTCATCCACAGGATTTGAGCGTAAAAGTGATACTCCCAGCAATGTACTGACAGTGCTGCTCAGTCAAGGATGCTGCTTCTCAAGATTTTAAACCAAGGCTCTGTTTACCTTTCAGAAGGATGTAAAAGATTCCATTGCAATCAGTTAAAAAGTAAAGCTTATTTATTAGTCATAAGTAAGGCTTACATTATCACTGCAATTAAGTTACTGTGAAAATCCCCTAACTGCCACACTATGGCGCCTGTTTGGGTACACTGAGAAGAATTTAACCTGGCCAGTGCACCTAGCCAACACATCTTTCAGCCTGTGAGAGGAAACCAGAGCACCCAGAAGAAACCCACATGGAAACAGGGAGAATGCACATATACCACACAGATGGTGACCCAAGCCAGGAATTGAACTCAGGTCCCTGGCGCAGTGAGGCAGCAGTGCTAAATACTGTGCTACCATGCCACCCCTAGTTCAAAGGATAGACATCCCTGGAGCACTGGACAATATTTATCCTTCAACCAACACCTAAAAGATCCCAGGTGGTCTTTGTTTATGGAATCTTGCCCTGCTTAAATTAGCTGCCTGTTCTCCATATGACATCCATGACCCCCTTTAAGGACTATTTGACTGGCTGTATAATAAAGTTCAGATATCTTCAAGTTATGAAAGGTGCTATGTTAATGTAAGTTTTTATTAAACATTAGCTTTGTAGCACAAAATATAGTAACATAGCATGGGCCCTGGTAATATTCCAGCAACAGTACTGAAGACTGGTGCTCCAAAACTTTTACAGATGCACCATAGATAGCATTCTTGTGGTTGTATCACAGATTCGTATGGCTCCTGCTCAGCCAAAGACTGCAAGGAACTACAAAAGTTGTGAATGTACCCAATCCATCACGTAAACCAGCCTCCCATCCATTGACCCTGTCTGCACTTCCCACTGCCTCGGCAAAGCAGCCACCTTAATTAAGGACCCCACGCATCCCAGACACTCTCTCTTCCACCTTCTTCTTTTGGGAAAAAGATACAAAAGTCTGAGGTCATGTACCAACCAATTCAAGAACCGCTTCTTCCTTGCTGCTGTCAGACTTATGAATGGACTTACCATATATTAAGTTGATCTTTCTCTACACCCAAGTATATCTGTAACGCTACATTCTGCATTTTCTCATTTCCTTCTTTATAAACAGTAAATTTTGTTTGTATAGCACCCAAGAAACAATACTTTTCTCTGTATGTTAATACATGTGATAATAATAAATCAAATCAACTAGCCACTCTCCAGTCAAGCTCTTTCTCTAAAGCTATGAATCTGGCTTCTACCCAACAATGTGGAAAATTGCTCAGATGTGTCCTCTCCACAGAAAGCAGGACAAATCCAACCCGGCCAATTACCACCCTATCAGTCTACTCAATCACCAGCAAAGTGATGTAAGGGGTCATCAACTGTGCTATCAAGTGGCTTACTTATCATTCATCTGCTTAGTTTTGGTTTAATCAGGATCACTTAGTTCCTGATCTAATTATAGCCTTGTTTCAAACATGGACAAAAGAGCTGAATGTCAAAAGTGAAGTGACATTAACTGCCCTTGACATCAAGGCCACATCTGACCAAATGTGGTATCAAGGAAGCCTAGCAAAATTTGAGTCAATGGCAATCAGGCAGAAAAGTTTCTGCTGTTTGGAATCGATGGCTATGGTGACTGGAGGTTAATCATCTCAGTTTCAGGCCATCACTGCAGGAGTTCCTCAGGGAATGTCTTACACCCAGTTGCTTCATTAATAACCTTCCCTACATCACAAGATCAGAAGTGAGAATGTTCGTCAATGATTACCCAATGTTCAGACTGTTCGTGACTCCTCAGATACCAAAGCAGTCTACGTGCATGTGCGGCAAGACCTGAACAATATCCAAGCTTGGGCATGGTAGTCACAAGTAACATTTGCATCACAGAAGTGATAGGAAATCGCTATCTCCAACAAATGCAAATCTCATTCTCTCCCCTTGACAGTCAATGGCATTACCATCATTGAATTCCCTGCTATCAATATCCTGCGGGTTATCATTGACCAAAAACTCAGCTGGACTGGTCATAGCAATGTTGTTGCTATCAGAGAGGTCAGAGGATAAGAATCCTGCAGGGAATGATTCCCCTTCTTCATATGGAAGATAGAGGTATTCCCCTAATCTGCCGGAGGTCCCAGTGTAGGCGAGAAGAGGTAGGGTCCTTCAATTAGACTTTGAGATCGGGGACCTACCTAAGATTTTTGGCTCTCCTGATCTTTTTACTTTATCCCCTCCAGCTGGTTGTGTGAATCACACCAGCACTTTGAAATTGAATGGAGTACCACTTGAGAACAGCTTGTGAAATCTGTGAAGTTCACATGCGGTTTCCCAACTGATCCAGCACTCTGCCAATTTTTAGAGAGGTTGCACCCTTAATTTCCAATCTTCATCTTTAGGCAAGCATTCCTTCTACCATCTAAATGGATTCAAACAAGATGATAATATACAAAGCAGGACGGATTATTTTTAATGGTAATCAGTTTAATCAGTACAGCATACAGATCTCTGCCTCCTCACTACTGCCCCCATGTCCCTGCTTACTCTCCTTATTGTCTCTTTTGGTGTAACAAAGAAAACAATAAATTAAACCAAAGATCAATAGAAGAGAGTGACAGTTCCTGATGGAGCATTGTAACAAAATGCCAAAACTTCAAAGGAAACTTAAAGAAATCAAATTAAAGAGGTATTACCAGGAGTGATAATGTACCTCATTGGTTATGGAACGCCTGAAGCATGGATATATTGTGCCCACTCTCCAAGGCCACTGGGCCCAGACATACAGACTTTCATTATATGTGATCCTGGCCCTGAATCAGACAAGGCCCATCACTTGTGTACCTTTAACAACATCAGAAACAAACTGTCAACAGTGATGCCCAGGACTGACCCCACAGTTCCTGATGGGACCTGACCCTGTGTCTGTACAATTGAAATTTCTTTTCCTCTCTATAGTGTTCCTGTTCCCTTGAGATAAAAATCAACACTCAATTCACATTTTTGGTTATTATTTGAACCTGTCCACTAACTTTTAATAATTTAAGTATTTGGACACAACTCACTGTTCCAAATCTCTCACCATTTAGTAAATGTTGTGATTTCTTTCTGTCAGATCCAAAGGGGATGACTTTCCTTCTCCACATTGAATGCTGACTATCATCACTTTGTAACTTCCCACAGTTTATTTTCCTCCTAACCAAATATCCCAAAGACATGATAGACATGATTTAAGTGCAATTGAGTACAATCCAAGGATTTTTATTGATCTACTGTGCTGTAATTCCTGAACTCTGCAGAATCATTTTCGGGTCTACATGAAATTAGAATGAGTAGTTAATTATTAATGTTCATATTTTAGAAGTAATTGTTAGTTCTAGGAAGATTAAAGTTGAACTATAGAATATAGGGTAAATACAACCAAAGGCACTTGGAATTTGCAACTCATAAAATTTGCAAATTGTAAAAGGTCAGAGCCATGTTGACAAAAGAGTTAATGGGTAGAAAGGTAAAGTGGGATTAATTAACTGTTTAACTTGAGAAGTGGTGTCAACACTGTTCATAAAGACGCACATTGCAGAGAGTTGTTTTTTTTGGGGGATTGGATCAAAATTAGTTTAAAAGTATTCAGTGAATCCTGATAGGTGACATCTTCACGGAGATGGATGGAGCCTAAGAAGGTTCTCTGGATTCAATTTATCTGTTTGTTTAGAAGGACTGGGAGGTGGGGGGAGAGTTTGTTTACAGTTTGGACCTCATGTGGTTTGCAGCTTACAGAGTAGCACTGGGACCCATTTAGTGCAATTAAGGCTCAGGAATCCTCCTGAGAACATGTAGGAGACCATCTGGAAGATCACATGGTTTCTAACCTAAGAGAATTGGTGGGCTAGGTAGATGGGTACACTGTGCCATATAGGAGATTGCATTTGTAAACCCAGAGGGAAGCTGGAGAAATAGAAGCAATCTAGCTTTGGGAAGGAGGCAGAATCAGATGCAGTAAATATAAATGATTGTATTGAGGATCAAATTAGTGTAAAGAAATCAGAATGTTGATTGTCCTGAGACACTCATCCTCTTACTGAGAAATATATCATTGTTCTTCCACCGCTGGGTCAAAATCTCAGAACTCTTTTCCTAACAGCACTAAGTGTGTACCTACACCTCAGACTGCAGCTGTTTGAAAAGGCGGCTCACTGCCATGTTCCAAAGGACAATTAGGCTGGGCAATAAATACTGTCCTGGCCAGTGACAGCCAAGTCCCAGAATGAATTTTTAAAGGTCTTTCCTTCAATCCATCAATCAATGTTCTTTGCTTCAAACACTCAGTGTGGAACTGCTCTCCACACTCACCATTCTCAATGCTGTTAATTCCCTGCAATTGTTTATTCTGGACTCACCCAGACAAAGAAATGTTTCTCTCCACGTTGTCTCTGAGTGATATTGTTTGGAAAAAGTCAGCCTCAACTAACGTTTATTAGTTTGAAAAATAAAGGTTTGTGCACTTGAAAATGATCCTTCACACATATTCTGGGATGTGTAGATTATCTTCCTTGATCAGAACAGTGTATCAGAGACAGGACTTTTAATGGCATATTCGCTGCTGTAACTAATCAATACGAACATTGAGAGTGACTGTGATTTCAGAGCCAAGTATCAAATATTTAAACTGCCTCAGGGAAGCAACCCTTTTTCCCTTTAGATTGTAAAAGCATTGAATAATTTTAGTACCTCACTAGCCTACTCCTTTGAGATTCTTCTGCTGAGTATTAATTCCAGCCTCTGTCTCTAATTAACACCGCAGACAGTTTAAATGGATTGTTCTTAACTAAATGTTCCTGGGTTTGTTATCTACATTTCTAAACCTTGTGGAGTGTAAATTCATGTTGACTAACCCCAGTAGAGAGGCACAAGGCAGTCTGTGATTGGGCCTTAGCTCTTATTATGAAGAAATGAGGATTTGGATTAAATTGCTCTTTCACAATCAGAGGACATCAACTCAGTAGTTTGGAAGTGTAATTACTGGTGCAATGTGGGAAGTATAGTAGCCAACCAGTTCACAGAGAAATTCTGCAAACAACAGTGTGATAATAAACAGAGACTGTGTTATAATAGTGTTATCTAAAAGATAATATTTATCAAGACACAGAGGAGATTTGCCCTGTTCTTCTTCAAAGAGTTCCTTAGACAGAGCCTCAATTAACATCTAATCCAAAAGGTAGTACCTCCTCAGTGCTGCACCACCATTGTCAGTCTAAAAGTTTTGTGTCCAATGACCTGTTGATACAGAAATGCTACTCACTAGCCAATAATCACAAATGATGTGGAAATGCTGGCTTTGGACTGGGGTGGGCACAGTGAAAAGTTGCACAACACCAGACTAAAGTCCAACAAGTTTACTTGGAATTGCGAGCTTTCAAAGCGCTGCTCCTTCATCAGCTGAAAGACAATAATGGCTTTGAACAGCAAATACTTATTTGGCAAGTTAGGCATATGGTTGGTTACAGAGAAGGCTGGAAATTGGGATTAAGACAAAAGGGATACCACAGTTGAAACATTGACAAAAATGAGATGGATGAATGAGTTTTCCACTGATTCTTAGTCATCAATATAACCCCATCATAATTGGCTGACAATAATGTCTGTTTTAAAGGTTGAAACTCATCGGTGGCAAAGACTTTGAGGACAATGTTCTAGCCTGTTAACACTTGATGCAAATCCTGCTAACTAGGGAAAATTCTGTGTGAGCTCAAAAACGGATTTGCAGCAGACACAAATCAGTGATCTTCCCCGTCCATTCTAAATGAGTGGGTGAGGGTCTGGCTGATGAAGTACAATGTTGGTAAATATGAGTCATCCATTTTGGTAGGAAGAACAACAAAATGGACTATTATTTAAATGGTAAAAAATTGCAGCATGCTGCTGTGCAGAGGGACCGAGGTATCCTTGTGCAGGAATCTCAAGGAGTTAGTTTGCAGATGCAACAGGTAATTAAGAAAGCCAATGGAATTTTGTCCTTCATTGCTAGAGAGATGGAGTTTGAAAACAGTAAGGTTATGTTGCAGCTATATAAGGTGTTGGTGAGGTTACACCTGGAGTTCTGTGTACAGTTTTGGTCTCTTTACTTCAGAAAGGACATATTGGCACAGGACGGGATGCAGAGGAGGTTCACTACGTTGATTCCAAAGTTAAGAGTGTTCTCTTATGAAGAGAGACTGAGTAAACTGGGAGTATTATCATTGGAATTCAGAAGAATGAGGGGAGATCTTATAGAAACATAAAATTATGAAAGGAATAGATAAGATAGAGAAGTTATTTCCACTGGCACATGAAACTAGAATTAGGGGGCATGGCCTCAAAATAAGATTTGGAAAGCAGATTTAGGAAGAACTTCATCGTATAGAGGGTTGTGAATCCGTGGCATTCCTTGTTCAATGAAGCAGTTGAGGCTGCCTCATTGAATGTTTTTAAGGTGAGGATAGAGACATTTTTGAACAGTAAAGGAGTTAAAGGTTATGGTGAGTGGGTGGGTAAGTGGAGCTGAGTCCATGGAAAGATCAGCCATGATCTTATTGAATGGCAGAGCAGCTCGAGGAGCCAGATGTCCTACTCCTGCTCTTAGTTCTCATGTTCTCTTATTTATTGTTGGTGTGAACCGGATAGCACCCAGAAAGGGTGAGAAGCTGATGAGCTCACATTTGAATACATTCTAACATCACTGGTGAGTTTAAAGTTGATTTTCTGTCCTCACACAATTTCCACCCACCAGTGGAAAGTTACTTCTGGCCCTGACTAGTGATGGACTCCCAGAGAGAGTGAGGGGGTGAGTCCTCTCTGTATACTTACCTGCAGGGAGCCTAGAGGGATCCTTCAAGGAAGGGATTGTCAGGGAGGCTGGCCTGGAGAGCTCAGGTCGGAGGTTTTTTCTAAGAGTGGGACATCATGTAGCAAGTCTTCCCTCTGTAGCTTTGAACCTTTGATGTGTCTCCTAACACCAGGTCAAGTTGAAAAACCTGTCCAATGAAACTGAAAATCTTCTCTCTGACATAGTGGAAATCTTTGAAATGGTAATTATAAAGTCAATTTTACTCCCCTTTCACTTTTTGGATGATCTGTCAGAGGATCAGACTTTAGATGGCGAGGGGCGAGATAGGTGAACTCCCTGAGAGGAAAGCAGACCAAAGGGGGTGGCTTTGAGATGCAAGCTTTATTAATGTTGATTATTTATAATCATCCTATCCTTAACTACAGTGTTTGCCTTCACCCAGACCCACTTGGTGCTCCAAATCTTCTTCATCCTATGTAGCTTAGTGCTTGGTTTAGGTGTCTCCTCGGGATGCACATCAGAAGTGGAGGCAGCTTTCATCATTCCATGCCCTGTATCCTGTGATGCCTTCCGTGGGTGTTCTCTGCAGGGCCTTGGTGCAGAAGTTCCCACCAACTTCTGAATGTCACTGTGCCACCCAGTTCTGCTTACTATCCAGGAGATGCACTGGTGTCAGGGAATGGGATTCAGAAGAGCTGGAGAATGCCAAGATCTCCTGGACGGAAAGTTCCAGGATGGGCTCCCACACTTCCTCCTCACTCAGAGTGTTACTGGGTTATTCCCTGAGACACTGAGGCAGCTGGAGTGAGCTGCTGAAGTCTCAGACTGGATTGTGCTGCCAGTCCTGGAGACTTCACATTGTTTGCCCCTGAGCCATTAACAATGGATCTCAGCTTCTCGACCATACTCTCCAGGCCCTCAGACACTAAGGCAAGCTTTGGATGCCACCAGTCATGGTGTTGACATGTTGCCCCAGGCTATCCACTGTGGATGCCACCCTGGTAGCGTTCGTCTGGATGCCACACAATATCGGCAACATCTCCTGTACCTGGAAATTTTGGGAGTCCTCCAAGTGGTCTTGCAATTGCTGGAATATTGCTGCAATCCCCCGCACTCCCCTGGATTTCTCAGTTCTGCCTTTGCATCTCCAGAAGCACTGGGAGAAACCTACCCAGAGTTTCAGCATCTGGCAGGGGGGCCAGCTCTTTCCTGGGGTCCAACAGACCTCCACCCGTCCACTCCTGCTTCCAGTTAATGTGTATCAGCAGCTGGGTGGTGCTCACCCTGAAGCCTGTCCACTAACATGTCTCACTGAGGTCAGTGAATCTGGGCTGGTGGAAGGTTTGGGTGAAAGCAATAATGACTGATGGATGCCACTCCTCTGAATTCTCCACCTTGGAGCACTCTTCCTCCTCATCACCCTCCTTCTCTGAGTTTTCCTTTACTTTGGTGCGCTTCTCCGAGGTGCTCTTCAGGATTGCAGGGGAGCGGATAGCCCAGTTTCTCTGACGGTGATCCTGCAAGACAATGCACATGGTTCAGAAACTAAGGGAGATAAGGGCCTGAGAAATAAACAAATTACTAGACACCAGTGAGAGCAGGTGAAGGTGCACTGGGTCCTGACTCCTCTGGCATAGGTCACAGTTCAATCCTGGCTCTCCCCCTCAATCTGAAGCACTCTTTTCTCAGAGGGGATGAAGAGTTGTAACTTGGGCATTCCTCTGCTTCTCTTCTCCCTCTCCCTTTTATTATGGGCTATCTTCTCTTGCAGGGACACGTTGGGGATATTGTGAGCCAGACGCCTGATGGGTCTGGAATCTACAGCAGCTGGCGCCTGTGGGCACTGTGCCCAGAGAAGAAGTGGTTGTGGTGAGGAATGCCGGGATGTAGGAGGTTCTGAGGAAAACATTGGCTGGTTGGATGTTGGAGGCTGAGAGGTGGCAGGGAGTAAATTGATTGTGAAATTACAGAGATGACAGACAGGACTACAGGGCATAGGTCTAAACTAGAGGGCATAAGTTTAAGGTGAGTGAGGAGAGATACAAAAGGCTCCAGAGGGGTAATTTTTCACACAGAAGGTAGTGAGTGTCTGGAATGAGCTGCTACAGGCAGTTGTAGAGATGGGGACAATTTTACCTCTCAAAAAACATTTACAGTTACATGAGTAAGATGCGTGCAGAAGGATATAGGCTAAATGCGGGCAATTGGGACTAGCTTAGTGGTTAAAAAAGGGCAGCAGAGATAAGTTAGGACAAAGGGCCTGTTTCCTTTCTGTAAACCTCTACCACTCTGTGAAAGATACCAGAGGAAGACAGGTGGTCACTCACCCTTGTAGCTGATATGAGGTCATTTATTTCTTTCCAACATTGGATGTCAATCCTCTTTGTAAGGTTGCTGGCACTGACTGCAGCTACCATCGCATCCCAGGCTGAATTAACCTGGCCGGCTGTCAGTCTTCCACCCACTTGGGGTACAGGATGCCCGCCTCTCCTCCACTGCGTCCAGCAGTCTGTTGAGATCTGAGCTGGTCTTCTCCTGCCTGGACTGAGAGTGAGAGCAGAGGGAGTGGGTAAACACAGCTGCATCCTTGTTAATGACACTGAGCTCAGGCCCAGTTTGGGCAAATCAGTTGCCTCATGATTCGAACTCCATATAGTTCACATGGTAATCCATTGCACGCAGTGTGGGAAGGTGGCAAAGTGATTCATGTCAGACAGGCCACACCATCCACACTGCTTTTCACACCCGAAATTAGACTTCAGGAAATTTTACCCTCTCTTCCAAGAAATCAGAAAACTGAACTCTGAAAAACTTTCCTAAACACTAGGAGATGATATGGTCCACAGTTACAAAGAACATCTCTAGATTGCAGCTTCTTATTTCATTTAGTGTTTGCTCAATAATAAAGAAAGGATATCCTCTATAATTCTAACACTAAAATGTTCTGCTCTGTACAGTTATATCTAACTGAATAAAACTAGTATGTCGGCCAGAAAACTGCCTTAAAATATTTATGATGCAAAATGTTGAATTACAGAGTTCAAATGGGATTCCTGACATCCTCCTTTTCACTTAGTAATGAGCAGGCCTTATTCATCTGGAGTCTGGAATCTGAATTTTTTTTACACTGAAATGCAGCACAGAAATTCATCCTAATGAGACTCCGCTCACGTTCCATTTCAGCCTTCTCCAAACTTATTTTATCCCGTCACCTTACCAACATATCTTGAGACTTTGCAATATCGTTTTACCAATGTTTGTCTTATTGTATCAAAGAAGCCTATCTCATAAGAGGTGGTTATTTGGCCCATCATTGCAATGCTGGTTTTGAGTAGAACAATCCAAATTAATCCAATTCCTACACCTGCTCCATACACCGACATTGTCCTCAGCTTCAAACATTTGTATAGTTCCCACCTAAGAGTTGGAATGACCTTTGCTTCTGCCATTTCTGTTTCCAGCCTCCTAAAATCCTGTGGTGTTTTTTATTTTATTTATTCACTGGCTTATGAACTTCGCTAGAAAGACCATGCACCTTTTTGTTTAAACCCTAATCTAGTTCCAATTGCCTGCATTTGGCCCATATCCCTCCATACTCATCTTACTTTCTAAATGCTTTTGAAAAGACAAAATTGTGCCTGCCTCTACTATTATATCTGGCAGCTTGTTCCAGACACTCACCAATCTTTATGTGAAACAATTATCCCTCTGGACTTTTTTGTATCTCCCCCCTTCTTAAATCTATGCCCTCGAACTTTAGACTCCCTTTTGGGAAAAGACATTGACTATCTAGCTGATCTATGCCTCTCATTTATTGTCCATCTCTAAGAGATTACCTTCGAGATGGTGGTAGTGAGCTGTGTTCTTGAACATATGATGCAGGTACACTCACAATGCTGTTAGAGTGGGAGTTCCAGGATTTTGATCAGAGACAACCTGTGCCTTATAGATCAAGGACAAGCTTTGGGAATTTTCAACCTCTAAATTACCCTTGTTGCCTCAATATTTATGCAATGAGTGAAGTTTCTGGTCAATGGTAACCCCATTGCGGGACTTGAAAGTTGGCCTGAATGTCACTTGCTACTAACGACACCCTCCATCAGTTCATTGGTGCTTGTGAATATTGACAGGGCAGTTATGACAGAAACTAATCTGTCCTGAATTTTGCAGTCAGATTTACCTGAGAAAACTTCTATTCTATTAGCTGGATGCCAGAACTATAATCAAACTGGAACAAGTTGGCTTGGGACCTGATTCATTCTGGAGCAGAAGTATTCAGTAATAGCTTTGGAATGTTGGTGGGGTCCGTACACTGAGCTATATCCAGTATCTTCAGCCTTTTCTGGTTATCGCATAGAGTGAGATGGCACAGTGGTTAGCATTGCTGCTTCACAGCGTGAGAGAACCAAGTTTGATTCCCAGTTTGGGTCACTGTCTGAGTGGAGTTTGTACATTTTCCCCATATCTGCATGGGTTTCTTTTGGGTGCTCAGGTTTCCTTCCATATTCTGAAAGACATGCTGATTAGGTGTATTGACCCAAACAGGCACCAGAATGTGGCAACTAGGGGAATTTCACAGTAATTTCATTGCAGTGTTAATGTAAGCCTTACTTGTGACTAATTCAAGATTTTTCTTCATTCTGGAGGTGTCATGTTCACAGCTGCTTCAAATGTACTCTGGTCTGATTTCAGTCACTCACTTGTTAGCACATGTCCTGAGTACTTGATTTCACAAAGACCTATTTTGCACTTTTCCTTCTTCAACTTTAAATTCCTTTCCCAGACTCTTGCCAGCACCTGCCTTAGTCATGCTTCTCTGGTGTGGTTCTCCAGACCATTCATATAGGTTTTACGGCCTTTCAAGCTGAGCTCTGTTCATGGTTTCAAAACCTCCATTTTTGCTTTTAATCCCATTTCTGACACCATGGGCAGGATCTTCCAGCCACATTCACCCTGAAACTGGAAAATGGCGCCAAAGGTCAATGGACCTTTCCATGGTCCACCCCTTGCCTGCTACGATTCCTGTGGCAGACAGAATGGTAATGTTCGCCCCCATTTCTTGTTTTGATGTTGCAGGATGACCAATATCATTATGGTGAACTAACTTTATTAAGGACAGAACATTGCAAGGCCTGTGCAGCCTGATTTCAACTTACATTTACAGGTGCTATCTGACCTTGATACCTGGGTCAGGTGATCCTATGAGGCACAGAATGTACTGTATTATATTTAATACTGGAGCTCATGACCACAATCACTCTAATATCACGACAGGAATCACTGATTGGGCCAGCATTTATCATCCATCCTTAACTGCCCTCGAACTGAGTGGTTTGCTGGACAGTTCAGAGAACAATGAATAATCAATAACATTGCTGTGAATCTGGAGCCACATGTAGGCCAGATCAGGTAAAGATGGCAGATTTCCTTCCCAAAAGACATTAGTGAATCCCATCGGTTTTTTGACAATCAATTCTTCGTCATCAGTAGATTTTTAATTCCTTTTGTTTTAATTGGATTCAAATTTCACCGTCTCCATGGGGGCATTTGAACGCTTGTTTCCAGATATGGTGGAGCTGTTTGCTGTCCAGCTGCTTAAAGATTTTGTTCCCTTCAAGTGACCAGCCAAAGAATTTCAGAGTTTTAAAATCAGCCTTTATTACGAACTATAGCACAGACTACTCCCTGTGCTCCAAATAGTGGTACACCAGGAAAAAGCACCGATTCAAGAGTTATTCAAACTATTATAGTCAAGATCTCCAGTTCAAAAGGTATATTTTGGAACAAGAGTTTTCTATATTCACTCACAACTATTGATTAGATTTACATTATACCTAAAGTGTGACTTCAATTGACGAATTACAACAAGTGCACATCTACTTGATTAAAATATCCAATTGCTATTTACGCTATTTAGTCTGACTTACTACCAGCTACAATTTGTTCTTGATATAACAACTTATGTCTGACTTGCAGATATCAATTGTCCTCCCATTGTCTCTTGTTAGAACAGATACCAACAAGCTACAGCTGTGCATTATTCAATGGAGGCCTTCCTTGTAACTGGGAGTTTTATTGTCCTTGACTCTTATTATAAGACCTGTGATTTTTTTCTGTGACTGAGCTTAGTAGCTTGTGTGATTATTAACTCTTTCACCAGATCGTTACTTTGGAACCCTGTTCCAGTGACAATACCAGATGCTGAGGGGATTTGACTGGATGGATGTGGAGAGGCTCTTTCTGGGGCAACATAATGGAGGGTATCCTCAACATGAAGACAGGATTTCATTTCCACAAGGACTATGTTATAATTAGATCAGTTTTATGAATTCTGCCTGGATCGTATGGTTTGCACTTTGAATTTGGTGAGTGTAAACATGATATGTTTCACTTCAGATAGGATTCAAATGACCCACTAGGGAGCTTTCATCAAAAAGTTTATTTAAGAATATAGCTAACATGTATGGAAAGAAAATTAGCAATTATTTCTTGCAATTACAAACAAAACTAAACAACTGTGATGAAGTATAACTCTGAACTAATAAGATGTTCCAATCAAACCAAAATCTTCCATAGACAAAATCTTTTAAACAGGTTCAACACAGAAACTCTAATACTCATGTGACAATGAAACTGAATTCTTTGGTTGGAGAATTAAAAGCTCTCAGCCTTGTAAGTTTCAGCGACTTCCCTTGATACACCCAGAACAGTTCAAAGTCAGAACAGCTTCTCAGAACACTGGCTGGATTCTGGTCAAGCCACCAACAGCAGATTTTATACTCCAGAAAGGCTTTTAGCTAACTCACAGAATTTCCAAAACCAGGGAGGAGTGGTGGGGAGAGAGAGGGAGAGAGACTTTTCAGCTTGATACCCCTTCTAAAACTGAAACTCAACCAGCAGCCAAACAGAAAAGAAACTCTTAAACTTCCCAAGAAAGGAAAAAGACCTGTCCAGAATGTACAACCTCTTCTTCTAACAATGCAGGGCCATAAAATTAATCCCAAAGTAATCATAAGCAACCTCTATTTAAACTATCTTTAGCAATAAAAGAAGTCCTTTGAGACAGCCCAGCAACAATGATAACAGCTGAGGCTGTGAGCTGGAAGAACATGGTTAAAAATAAAACTTTCTTAAAGGTACACAGACATCACAACTATATGGTGGTTACTCCTACCGATACTCTCATGGACAGATGCATCTGCAACAGGCAGGTTAGAGAGAATGAAGTCAAGTATGTTTTTCCCTCTTATTGGTTTCCTCACTACCTGCCACTGTCTAGCAGTGTTGTCCTTTAGGACCCAGCCATCTTGATCTTTGGTGAGGCTACTGAATCATTCTTGGTAATGGACATTGAAATACCCCACCCAGAGTACATTTTGCACTCTGCCACCCTCAGTGTTTCCTCCAAATGTTGTTCAATATGGAGGAATACTGAATGGATGGAGGGGGGGTGGGCACAGGGTATGGTTTATAGTAATCAGCTCATCAGCAGGAGATGGACTTGCCCATGTTTGACCTGTTGCCATGAGATTTCATAAGTTCCAAAGTCAATATTGAGAACTCACAGAGCAACTCTCTCCCAACTGTATACCACTGTGCCACCACCTCTGCTTGGGACAGGACATCCCCAGGGATAATATAGGTGATGTCTGTGAAGTTATCTGTAAGGTATGATTCTGTAAATATGACGATATCAGGCTGTTGCTTGACAGGTTTGTCAGACAGCTCTTCCAGTTTTGGTATAAATTCCTCATGTTAGTAAGGAGGACTTTGCAGGGTCTCAGGGTTAAATTTGTTGCTGTTATTTCTGATGTTGGATGGTTTGTCCAGTTTCATTCCTTTAGACTTTATATCAATTTTGGTACGTCTATCTGCGTGGCCATTTCAGAGAGCATTTTTAAAGTCAACCACATTGCTGCATGTCTGGAGTCACATGTAGGCCAGACCGGATAAGGACAGTCGATTTCCTTCTCTAAAGAGCATTAGGGTCATAGATGGGTTTTTACGATAATCACTTTATGGTCTTTTGATTGGATTTGTTCTATTATTGCCACATGTATTAGTATATAGTGAAAAGTATTGCTTCTTGTGCTAAACAAACAGAGCATACCATACATAGAGAAGGAAATGAGACAATGCAGCATGCAGTGTTACAGTCATAGCTAGGGTATAGAGAAACTTAATACAAGGTAGGTCTGTTCAAAAGTCTGATGGCAGCAGGGAAAAAACTTGTCTCTTGATACACTTCCTCAGACTTTTGCATTCTTTTCTTTGATGGAAAAAGGTGTGCGTAGGGTCCTTAATTATACTGTCTGCTTTTCTGAGACAGCAGGAAGTGCGGACGGAGTCAATGGATGGGAGGCTGGTTTGCATGATGGATTGGACTTCGATCTCAGTCCTTTGTATTTTTTTGTGGTCTTGGACAGAGCAAGGCTGTACCAAGCTTTGCTACAAGAAAGAGTACTTTCTATGGTGCATCTATGAAAGTTGGTAGGAGCTATGGCAAACATCCCAAATTTCCTTAGCCTCCTGAGAAAGTAGAACTGTTGGTGGGCTTTCTTTACTGTAGTGTTGGCATGGAGGGACCAGGACTAGTTGTTGGTGATCTAGACACCTAAAAACTTGATGCTGTTGACCATTTTCACTTCATCCATTCGACTTTGAATTCCACATTGTTATTGAATTCAAATCTGTCCTGGTGGGATTTAAACTTGGCTCTTGAGTATCACCCTGGGTCTTGGATTCCACATACCTCCAGCTGACATTGATAACATTGTTAAAAACAATGTATGTGTGAACACTGATACAGTGTATTGATGCTTCTCACTGATTTCTATCATCACTGATATGATAGCTAACTTCCATAAGGTTTGGAAGATCTAATTGTAATGGGCTGAAATGATTTGCAATCATTTCCAATGGTGGGAATTTTGGAATGCGAGCAGTTATTGTGAAGATTTTTTTGGAGTTTCAGACATTTTTCTCTTGTTCAATTGATTATTGAAATGTTATTTTGTGTTTCCACTTCCTTTATTTAGAAAAGAGACTTTGCAGAAATTTGAGTCCAAAAATGGTGAGGTTGGGAAATGATTGGGAAAATAACAGTCAATTTATTGGAGTTTATTGTTGTTAATTTGTAAATCATGCAGCAGGTTGTGTAGAGGAAGATGTGTCTCATGAACCACAAAGTGCTGAAGGATTAGTGTAATTCTGCCCTTGTTTCCACAGAAAGAACAGCTCACTCTCAGCGTCCCCATGACTATCAGGAAATTATTACCATTTAACCAAAAGAGAAAATGCTGGAAAATCTCAGTAGGTCTGGCAGCATCTGTAAGGAGAGAAAAGAGCTGATGTTTCGAATCCAGATGACCCTTTGACAAAGGGTCAGTTGCCCATCTACCATCTCCCTTTGACAAAGGGTCATCTGGATTCGAAATGTCACTCTTTTCTTTCCTTACAGATGTTGCCAGACCTGCTGAGATTTTCCAGCATTTTCTCTTTTGATTTCAGATTCCAACATCCGCAGTAATTTGCTTAGTAAACAGTGGAACCCTTTTCATGAGAATATTTATACCCCCTCAACTTCTCCTGCCCAGGAAGGGATTAATTAAAATTGGGAGTCTCATTCCTAAACCCATAATTTGTTCCTAGAGATTTTGGAATTTTGGTTTTCTTTTGTTTCTCGTTTCTGTGTTTTTCTCTCTCCTAACCTGAACTGTCTTTCTTTCTTCTCTTTATTTCTCATTTTGGATCCAGTTTTACTCAAATTTACCCAATTTTCTTTGTCTCTTTCTCAATTCTCAATTCCACTGGTGAAGAAGACAGATGTTGGTCCACATTCCAGATGCCCATCTACCATCAGTGCACTGTTGTCCACTCACAGTCCCAGTAAATTACAACAGAAATAGAATTAGTGCTTAAGGGTAAGCAATATGCTGCATTTCCCTGCATTTGTCATGGGCAGCCTCATTCTGGTAAATTCTATGCTTGATTTTAATAGTGATTGGGATGATTGCCTCAGAGAGATTTTAATGGAATGCAGGAATAATCTCAAAAAGTAGCTTAGTAATTACTCGCTTTATCTATATCCTGCTGAAAGACTATAGGTGATATAAATGTATCTGAATGAGGATTGAAATTGACTTTTGGATAATAGTTGGGTTAACATGAAGAAATATTGTCTGATATTGTGAAGGTTAACTCAGACTTAACTCAGTGGTTAGCTCTCTTAGTTTTGAATTAGAAATTTATGGGTTGAAGTTCCATTCCCGAGATCCAGAACAGGATTTTCCATTTGGAATTGGGGTCTTGATGTCACAGCTGTTTTTGGTTCATGACTCGATCTTGCAGGCGAATGAGCCACAGGTCCAGATTTCTACATCAGCAACCCAAATTGGCTGGAGGATGGGTTTGGCAGCCAATCAGAAGTGGCAGGCTTGGGGAGAAGGCGGGAGTCTAAAATTGTGGTTGTGATTTGAAGTTGAGAAGGCAGACATCACCACGTGGCTGCCTCGCAATGGCGCACAGAAGTGAGGAAGACTATAAGCACAGATCAGGCAGCCACAGTAAGCAAAGCCAAGATTCAGCGATGCTGCCAGTGTTAGAGATGGTGTGAGAAGAATTGAGGGGTCTTCTTCCCAGAGGTTGAGAAATGCCCACACAGTGAATTAAAGCAAGCCTGGTGGCATGAGGCCAGGAGTAGTGTCATCAGCAAGATCTGGGTGTAGTGCCACAGGACATTATTAACCCTGGAAAAGTCAGTGGAGCAGAATATCTAAAGGATAGACCTCCAGCAGATCAGCCTGAGGGATCATAATGCATAGAGTAAATCTTATCGATGGAAAGTTCATCAAAGACCAGCCACTTTAGGACTGAATTACTGTACATTCACAGTTCCTCATGAATCAATTCTAACCTGTGTATGTATAATAGAGAATTTTATTGCTGTGCTATGTTTCATTTCACTCCTCAAGCTTTGTATATTAAAATCGTCATTATTAAAGAAGGACTTACTTGGACATTGATCTGTGTCAGATGGTTTGCTGGTTCCCACTTCCCCCTCTTCGGTTATATCAGTGCCAGAACGGGGTAGGAAATAAGACAACTGTCCACATCAGGATAGGACCTATCTGCCCAACTCCATTCCTGTCTTCATGTGACTCCCAAAATTCTTGAGAGAATCTAGACTGCCATTCCACTGCAGCACTGAGGGAGAGCTGCTCTATCAGAAGTGCTGTCTTTCAGACAAGCATTAGTTCAGGGCCCTTTTGACCTGCTTTGCCGGATGCTAATGATCCTATGACACAATTTCAAAGATGAGGAGATGCTGGCATTGCACTGGGGTAAGAACACAAAGAAGTCTCACAACACCAGGTTAAAGCCCAACAGGTTTATTTGGTAGCCCAAGCTTTCGAAGTTTGCTCCTTCTTCAGGTGAGTGAGGAGTTGTGTTCACAATCAGGGTATATATAGCCACAAGCTCAATTTACAAGATAATGGTTAGAATGCGAGTCTTTACAGATAACCAAGTCTTAAAGGTACAGAAAATGTGAGTAGAGAGAGGGTTAAGCGCAGGTTAAAGAGATGTGTATTGTCTCCAAACAGGACAGTTAGTGAGATTTTGCAAGCCCAGGCAAGTCATGGAGGTTACATATAGCGTGACATGAACTCAAGATCTCAGTTGAGGCTGTCTTCTTGCGTGCGGAACTTGGCTATTAGTTTCTGCTCAATGACTCTGCGTTGTTGTGTGTCATGAAGACTGCCTTCGAAAACACTCATCTGAAGATCAGAGGCTGAATATCTGTGACTACTGAAGTGTTTCCCAACAGGAAGACAACACTCCTGCCTGGTGATTATCGAGTGATGTTCATTCATCCATTGTCGTAGCGTCTGCATGATCTCACCAATGTACCATGTCTTGGGACATCCTTTCCTGCAGCATATCAGGTAGACAATGTTGGTTGTCCAGAGGTTTGAACAAGATCTTTCCACTGCACAGGACCTTCAACCAACACTGTACTCTAGATACATTGATGACATTTTCTTTTTTCAGACTCATGGTGAACAATCACTGAAACAATTGTATAATGACATCAACAAGTTCCATCTCACCATTAGGCACACTATGGACTACTCTCTGAAATCGATTATAATCTTGTGCGCATGCATCTCCATCAAGGGTGATCACCTCAGCACTTCACTGTACCACAAGCCCACAGACAAACTCACGATGATCCACTTCTCCAGTTTCCACCCTAAACACGTTTAAAAAGCCATCCCCTACGGGCAAGCTGTCCATATTCACAGGATCTGCTCAGATGCAGAGGATTGCAACAGACACCTACAGATGTTGAAAGATACCTCATAAGAACAGAATGTAGCACTCGACTCATTAATCAACAGTTCCAATGTGCCACAACTAAAAATCACACCCACCTTCTCAGAAGACATGGTGGACAGAGTACCCTCTGTTGTCCAGTACTTCCCTGGAGCAGAGAAGCTACAACATCTTCTCCGGAGTCTTCAATATGTAATCAATGAAGAAAAACATCTCCCAAAGCCAACCTCATATTCCCACTCCTTGCCTTCAAATAAGCGTACAACCTCAAACAGACCATTGTCCACAGCAAGTTACCCAGTCTTCAGGAGAACAGTGGCCACAATATCACCCAATGAACTGAATGGCCTCTTTCTGCACCATAACTTTCACATGGTTCTAATTTCAACATTTTCATTTGAAACATTCCTCCTCCCTTACCCTCATACCATTGCCCCCTAATGCACTCCCCATCATCCATCGCTCCATTCCTCTCACCAACTCCCTCTCATACCATCATTCCCTACCCCACTCCCATCACTCCGTTCCCCTCACCAACTCCCTCTCACACCATCACTCGCTACCCCACTCCCCATCACCCATCACTCCATTCCGCTCACCAATTCCCCCTCACACCATCACTCCTTATCCACTCCCCATCACTCATCTCTCACTACCCCACTCCCCATCACCTGCCACTCCATTCCCCTCACCAACTCCCCATCACACCATCACTCCCTATCCCACTCCCCATCGCCCGTCACTCCATTTCCCTCACCAACTTCCTCTCATGCCATCACTCCCTACCCCACTCCCTACCATCCCATTAATTACACCATCCTCTTCTCCACCCACACCAGCAGCCTCAATAATCTTCTGGGGGAAATGTTCCATATTTGCCATAACCTTTACGTGAAGAACACAAAAACATCGCCCCATAATGGCTGAGTTTTAATTGGAAATTACTTCTCCCTTGGTCTGGGTTTCCCCAATAAGCAAAAAGTCCCTTCCGATCAACGCCTTAAGAGTCTGCCTTTATTAAAATACACCTTCAAACCGAATCGTGATGTTAACACCTGACTCACTGAGCAAATGCAGCAGTTTTTACAGTATGTTGACTTGTATCTCATGGAAAGAGACCATTCGAATCATTGCAATGGTGCTAGCTCTTCAATGGCTGCCTGTTATTCCAGTCTCCTGACATTTCTTCTGTACTCTTTCATTTTTAATTCGTCAGTAATGCAAAGATCAATTTGGGAAATGGGATGTTTCTATCAACTCTCAGCATGATCTTGTAAATGTAACTCTCAGAAATGACTTTCTAATGGTTACCATGGAAACAGTAGCGGTCCTGTCATTTATTTATTAATCCTTTAGTTTTACTCTCTTAAATATTTGCAAAATGGGGATGAAATGGTGTGAAAGACACATTAGAGGCAGCGCAGTGAGGAAGTGCTAAATGCACAATTTCACAATCTAATAACGTTTATTACATTTATCTACTCTGATTGCTTATTTTCTGCCAATGAAAGGAAGATGCCACATCAACAAAAGAGCAGGAGAGAAAGATTCAGCTCAAAGCAAAACAAGTCGCATCCACCAATGACCCCCGTTATTACTGAAACCAAAAATTCATTTTGTCAATGATGCAAGGGTTTATTTTATTTGCTTCATCAAGTACATCATTGCATTGGCCTGGGAAATAACACTCTCTAATGTCTGTTATTTTAAGATGAGCAAAATGCTTAATATCCGCACCTGAATAGCAAGCAAAGAAAATCCTTACCAGCATGTGGTTTGCCTGTCATTGATAGTATCATAGAAAGTTTAGTTTTCTCCAAACAGTACTATATACACCAACCAAAAAAAAAACTCCATAATAGGAGCTGGATTAGGTCCTACGTTTCCTTCAGCCTGCTCCAGCATTCCCTAAGACATAGAGACTGAAGTAGGCCATTTGGCCCATCAAGTTTGCTCCGCCATTCAGATGAGATCATTTGGGTTATAATAAGAGGCTGGATAGATTGGAACCTTTTTCTATGGCGCTTAGAATGCTTTTGGATGATTTGATAGAGATCTATAAAGTAACAAAGGGTGTAAATTGGCTCGATATTCAATATCTTTTCCCAAAGATAGGAAAACCTAAAACTAGAGGGCGTAGGTTTAAAGTGAGAGGAGAGAGATACAAAAGGCTCCAGTGGGCTATTTTTTTTCACATGGAGTGCAATGAGTGTCTGGAACAAACTGCCAGAGGTAGTAGTAGGGATGGGTGCAATTTGTCTTTTAAAAAGCGTTTAGACAGTTATATGGATAAGGTAGATATAGAGAGATACGGGCCAAACACGGGCAATTGGGATTATCTTAGGATTGAAAAAAAGGGGCAGCATAGACAAGTTCCACCAATGGGCCTGTCGCTATGCTGTAAACCTCTATGACTCCATGACTCTATTAGATCATGACTGATTTGTTGTGATAATCCTCAACCCCAGTTTCCTGCCATAATCCTTGATTCACTTGCTGATTAAAAATTTCTCTACCTCAACCTCAAACATACTTAACCCAGTCTCTAAAGCCCTCTGAGGTAAAGAATTCCACTGATTCACTATCCTTTGAGAGAAGAAATTCTCCTCATTTCTGAGTTGAGATAACCCCCTTATTCTGAGATTATGTCTATTCCATAAGACTATTTTTAGCTTCAATTTCACTTTTTGGCTCAATCTCGATTACCTAAGCCGAAGAATCTGTTGATTTCTGATTTGAATATATTCATCAATTGAGCATCCATATACCTCTGGGAGGATTCCAAAGATTCACATCCCTCTCAGTGAAGGTATTTTCCCTGCTCTTAAGTAAGCATTTAGATGAATACCTATAATGCAGAAGCACACAAGACTACGGACCAGGTGCTGGAAAATGGGTTTAGAATAGAGGGGTATTTGATGGCTGGTGCAGGCATGATGGATCAAGTGGCCTTTTTTTTGTGCTTAAAACTCTCTGACCAGTCTCCTATCCTGGCACTATGGGATGAGTTTTGAAAAGGTGGCAGAGTTGGGTTTGAGAGCAGATGAGCCTACAAACTCATTGCAGTTTGGCATGTTGGTCATTTGATAGTTACTGGAGGGTTTGTGTGGGTGCTCTTTCAGAGAGTTGGTGCAGACTCAATGGGCTGAATGGCCTCCTTCTGCATTGTAGGATTTTATGATTCTATACAGAAAATCACCCATATTTATAGAATCTCATCAATGATCCTTATCGATGCAGCATGCTGTGGAAAGTGGCTAGAAGTGGAATGTTGTTTTCAATGAGAGTTTTCCCTCAGGTGCACTGCCTGATTGAGTCTACCTGGAGCAGTCATCATGAGGAAAGACTTATTAATCATTCAGCAGGTATGTACCATTGTAAGCAATTTCTTCAGATTGACGTGAAGCATCAAAGTGAACCATCTCCCACAACACTGGGATAACCAGAAATAAAGTTTTAAAGTTTATTTATTAGTGTCACAAGTTGACTTACATTAACACTGCAATGAAGTTATTGTGAAAATCTCCTAGTTGCCACATCTAGTGCTGTTCAGATACAATGAGGGAGAATTTAGCATGGCCAATGCACCTATTCAGCATGTCTTTCAGACTGTGGGAGGAAACCGGACACAGGGAGAATGTGCAAATTTTAAACAGTTAGTGACCTAAGCCAGGAATTGCACATGAGTCCCTGGACTGTGAGACAGCAGTGCTAACCATTGTGACACCCAGCTGCCATAAAAGCAAAAATTGCTGGCAATAGTCAACAGGGTAGGCCACATCTGTGGAGAGGAAGAGTTAACATGTTTTGGGTCACTTAGGAGTTAAGATGCAAATCCACCATGACCTCATTTAGGAGTAGCTGAAAGTGGAGGTGGAGGGTGGGAGGGTGGGAGGGTGGGTGGGTGGGGAAAGAGTGTTTGGTGTTGGTGCCTCCAACAATTTAGCACTCCCCCAGTTCTGCACTGTGAGTATCAGCTTGAGTTCAGTGCTCAAGTTCCAGAAGTGGCATTTCAACTCCCAGGCTTCTGACTACCCATCAAGCCACAACTGGGCAAATGCAGCAACAGACAGATAAACATCGAGAATAGGAATAGCCAAAGGGAGCAAAGTAGCAGCAGCACAGGATAAAAACCTGCTGAGAGATGGACTGGAAACATTGGAGTGTTTCATTCAGAATTGTAAATGGAGTTTAATAGAATGTGCATGAAGGAACACATACAAGAATCTTTTAAGAGGATAGAGTACATTTATGGGAATCTTAATGTAAAAGACATTAACTATTTACAATATTTATAAATATGTAATATAAATCAGAATTAAATTGATCTCTTGGACTCATTTCAATTTTCCAAGAGGAAGGGTCTCGGAAAAAATTTCTAGCTTTCTTCTTTCTCTCTATTTGAACTAGATTTAGTGCCCTCCTCCAGCCATTATGTTGTAAAATGATGAACATCAACATTATGATGCACCAGGCTTCACAGCTATGTGGGACAGGCTGAAAGGATCAATAGGACTGTTCCAGTCTATTCTCT
Organism: Sphyrna mokarran; assembly: GCA_024679065.1. Classification (NCBI taxonomy): domain Eukaryota; kingdom Metazoa; phylum Chordata; class Chondrichthyes; order Carcharhiniformes; family Carcharhinidae; genus Sphyrna; species Sphyrna mokarran. The sequence continues at coordinate 113,307,957 of JAGIQG010000004.1, forward strand.
CATCTGTTTGTATTTAGTAAACAGCAAATTGGGCAGAAGGCAGTAATAACTCAATGCTGGAGTTTTTCAATCAAGAGTGCTCTTATCATAGAATCCCCACAGTGCAGAAGAGGCCATTTAGTTCAATGAGTCTTCACCAAGTCTCTGACAGAGCATCTTACCTGGCTCCCTCCTCCGCCCTATCCTGCAACTTCACCACGTTTACCATGGCTAATTTCCCCTTACCTACACATCTTTGGACACAAAGGGACAATTTAGCGTGGCTAATCCACCTCACCTACATATCTTGGGACACTAAGGGACAATCTTAGAATAGATCTCATATAGACTTATAGCACTCGAACAGGACTAGACAGGATAGATGGAGGGAGGATGTTCCTGCTAGTTGGTGAGTCCAGAACCAAGGGTCACAGTCAGACATTTCTTCACCTAAAGAGTTGTGAGTCTGTGGAATTCATTACCATAGGAAGTAGTTGAAGCCAAAACATTGAATGCATTCAAGAGGCAGCTGAATATAGTACTTGGGGTGAATAGAATCAAAGGTTATGGAGGGAAAGCAGGATTAGGCTATTGAGTTGGACAATCAACCATGATTGTAATGAGTGATGGAGCAGAGCTGAAAGGCTGAATAGTCTCCTCTTGCTCCTTTCTTCTATGTTTCAATGCCACTGGTAAACCCACACGCAGGGGTGCGCTGCTGGTGGGACTAGAGATTCCCACCGCCAGCGAATGACCAGATAATCCTGCCTGGTCTCAGTTTAATGTCTTATCTAAAATTAGCACCTCTGACAGTGAAGCACTTCATCAGTGCAGAAGTAAGTGTTGTCAACCTGGAGCTCAGCCACAACCCTCTGACATGGAGAGGAAGGTGCTGCCAATTGAGTCATTGCTGCTACATTAAATTGTGATTAATGTTGGGAAATAAAATGAGGCAAGGAAAAGGCACAACAGTGGGAATATAAACTAAATGGCTTGAGGCTGCAGAATCAAATGCCTGGAGAAATATTAAGAAATTGTGGATAGCTCACTGAAATGAACTGCCACATTTTTGAGAATGGGCAATAAATATTGCAAATTTTCTACAATTCTCAATATTTTTTACAAGAAATTTGAGATATCTACATTATAACTATTGCTACTCCCATTGACCAAGGTTTCAAAGTGAGACAAATAATTTGCATTTATATAGCACCTTCAATGTTAATTGTCCCAAGGCATTTTATCCCAAGATTATTGCATAATATAGGAATGCAATAATCTACTCTCACCCACCCTCACCCACACAGGCACACTATTGCCTGCAGTTCTGGTCACCATACTATCAGAAGGATGTGGATGTTTTGGAGAGAGTGTTTTGGATAGTTTATACAAAGTTGCCTGGTCTGGAGGGTTTGAGGTATGCAGAAGAACTCGGATTGTTTTCACTTGAAAAAAGGAGGCTGAGGGGGTGACCTGATAGAAATCTAGAAGATAAGAACTAGGAGCAAGAGTAGGCCATCTGCCCCTAAATTCTACCCTGCCATTCAATAAGATCATGGCTAATCAGTTCATGGACTCAGCTCCACTTACTCGCCTGCTCACCATAACCCTTAATTCCTTTATTGTTCAAAAAGTAGCCTCAACTGCTTCACTGAGCAGGGAATTTCACAGATTCATAATTCTTTGTGTGAAGAAGTTCCTCTTCAACTCAGTCCTAAGTCTGCTCCCCTTTATTTTGAGGCCCTTATTCTGGTTTCACCTGCCAGTGGAAACAAACTTCCTGCTTCTATCTTATCTATCCCCTTCATTACAAGATTATGAGAGTCATAGACAGGGTGGATAGTCAAAGGCTTTTTCCCAGAGAGTAAAGGAGGGCACAGGTTTCAAGTGAGAGGGGGATAGGTTTTGGGCAGGCATGCAGGGTGAGTTTTTCACTCAGATTTTGATTTGATTTATTATTGTCACATGTACTAGTTTACAGTGAAAGTATTGTTCCTTGTGTGCTATACAGACAAAGCATACCGTACACAGAGAAGGAAAGGAGAGGATGCAGAATGTAGGGTTGCCGACATAGCTAGGGTGCAGAGAAAGATAAACTTAATGCAAGGTAGGTTGGTGTTGTCAGTCCTTGGAGACAGAAGTCCCTTCACCAGAATTCCATTATTTACAAGATCCAACAATACTGTACAAGTGCTCTCAGAAGACAATTGCCATCCAGGGTGCCAGAAGAACTGACATTTCTGTTTAAGAACACAGCATGAGGGTCCCTGATGGAACCATCAATTTGGCCCTTAATCAGGGAGTTCATATTTAAGCAGGCCGGCCCCAATTGCTTGATTAAAATTGTGACTAACCATTCAAAAGTAGGAGGGTACAGGGGGTGGTGAGTGGCTGGGACTGCTAGTGAAGGCAGTGGAAGCAGGCATGTTCAGAATGTTCAGTGCGTATCTTGACAGACACATGAATGGGAGGCGAACAGAAGAAACCACGTATCAGCACAGGCTTGATGGGCTGAAGAGCCTGTTAAAAGTTCTAAATGTGCTGTATTGTTTTTTGTTCTTTGTTCTTAAGAATCTCTTCTTCTCGCCCTCCCCAAGCCTAGCTCTGTCGCTAATTACCTTAAATCTATTTCCACTGGTTACCAACAGTTGCCAATGGAAACATTTTCTCCATATTTACTCTGTCTAAGGCCCTTATGATCCCTGGTACCATCCTGGTACATCTCTGCACTTTGTGATGCCTTGACATCCTTCCTGAAATGTGTCACCGAGAATTGAAGAAAATGGCTGAAATTCTCTGGCTGTTCGCTGGTGACGGATATATTGGTGCTGCCAGTAACGCAATTCTGGCCACTCGACAATGAGAGGTGGTGACAATGGGAAATCCCATTAGCGGGACCAGGAGATCCGTAATCATCAGCAAATATCACACTTCCTCTCACTACTGAGGAATGTATTGATGGGAGGCCAGAGAATTCCGGCCAATGCTCCAGCTGAGACCTTCAGTGTTTGGATTTAGCATTACTCTCTTCATTTTGTACCCAATATCTCTATTTACAAAGCTAAAGGATCCTATTTGATTCTAAATGTTCCAGGTATGCTTGATTAATCCCTGATAATTAAAACCAGGCAGTGTCAGGAAATAAAGATAATCTGTTAATTAATATGTTTGTATTGCTGAATATTGGAAATAAGGTTGAGATTTAAGTGAGTTTAATTTAGTGTTTCTGTGTAAGAAAGGGTAAAACTGCAGTTAGATTGATGTTGAACAAAGATGTTTGCATTTATTAGGAGTTGGTTTCATTTCAAATCGTGGCTGCATTGAGAGTTTATGACATGAAAAGCAAACAGAGCTTAAAGGATGAATGAGTTGTTGCTTTGCAACTATGGGCAATGTTTAAGTTAAAAAGCCCTTTTGAGTTTAGTTTATAACCGGACCCAAGGCAGTAGGAACTTGGAAACTAGAGGAGAAACAACTGGCACAGATCTGCCAGAAGCAGAACACTGGAATAATAGGAAGAAAACAATTCCCAGAAGTTCAAGAACAGATAGCTCCAGAAACTGGGAAAAACAAGTCCCAGAAAGATTGAAGTCAAAGTTTATTTGTTATTATCACAAATTGTCTTTCATTAACACTGCAATTAAATTATGGTGAAAACCCAATAGTCACCACATTCCAGTGCCTGTTCAGGTACAATAAGCGGCACTTTAACACAGTCAAGGTACCTAACCAGCACGTCTTTCAGATTGTGGAAGGAAACTGGAGCTCCTGGAGGAAATCCACGCAGACTCAGGGACAATGTGCAAACTCTATACAGACAGCGGCCCAAGCCAGGAATTGAACCCGCATCTCTGGCATTGTGAAGTAGCAGCACTAAACATGGTGCCACCATGCCACTCCTACAAATGAAACTAAAATTTGACAAGGTTATCCATTGGAATTCAAGAAAAGGGCACAGAAAATGTTCTACGTTAAAGAGACAGCTGCAGTAACCAAATTTAATGTGGAGTGCTTGATATCAGAGGTAAGTCAAGAATTTGGTGACATCTTAATGGAGACAATGAAGCAGTCACGTTTTATTGGTGTGATTGAGGGGTTGTGTAGAAGCATGAATGCACTCAGTAATTCAAGGCAGACAAATAATGACAGGAGAGTTGGAAATCCTGGAAGTAGATCCTTGCTAAAAACAACTAAAGATAGCATTATTTGAAACAAGATTCTAAGATATATCTTTTTGAGCTGGGAAGTATGTGGAAGCCAGCGACTAATGTGGCCGATTAGCTCACAGTGTAATAATTGTCTAGGGGGATTTGAGGAGAAATCCACAGAAGTTTCTACTGGGCGGCATATGGTTTAAGGTGTATCTGACCACAGTTAACCTGTTGGGTCACAGGATCCGTGTATTTCCAAAAAAAGCAAGAAAGATATTTTGTAATCTGTGCTATCCTTAAAATCTGTGTACATTTATGAAGATAAGCGGGAGTGAAGGAACATTGCAGTATATCGGACATTTCGGACAGGATTTTACACGTTCGCTCAAACAAGACTGACAATTCCCACCATAAGTCAGGCCCTCAGCTATTCCAATTCCTTGGCCTGCAAGGCAGTAGAATTGTGATGTTTATGCTAAATAATTGTTTCTGGGAGAGGGAAGTGGTTTATTAGACCATACAGCATTTGATAAAACAAATGTTCAATGCTTTCCCCAGGGCTGTGCTTTATCTTGGTGCCATGTTATATATTGGTCTAAAGCGGGACTCAATCAGTCACTCCCCTGCCGACAAACTAGACATTATGGATTTAAGTCACGTTCCGGAAACTTCAACAGAAAAACCCAGACTGATACACTAGTGCAGTACTATCAAAGCATCAGTACGGAGGGAGTATTGGGGCACTGATAGTGTGGTATCGCACTGTCAGAGGATCAGTACTGAGGGAGTGCCGCACTGTCAAAGGGTCTGTATTGAGGAAGTGCTGCACTGTCAGAGGATCAGTATTGAGGGAGTGCCGTATTGTCAGAGGGTCAGTACTGAGGGGAGTGCCACACTGTCAGAAGGTCAGTGCTGAGGGAGTGCCACACTGTCAAAGAATCAGTGCTGAGGAAATGCTGCACTGTCAGAGGATCAGTACTGAGGGAGTGCCACATTGTAGGGGGTTGGTACAAGTGAGTGTCACATTGTCAAATGGTCAATGCTGAAGAAGTGCTGCACTGTCAGAGGGTCAGTACAGAGAAGAGTGCCACACTATCAGTGGTCAGTGCTGAGGGAATGCTGCACTGTCAGAGGGTCAGTACAGATGAGAATACCACACTATCAGAGGTCAGTACTGAGGGTGTGCCACACTGTCAGACAGTCAGTGCTGAGGGAATGCTGTACTGTCAGAGGGTTAGTACTGTGGGAGTGCTGCACTGTCAGAGGGTCAGTACTGAGGAAGTGCTGCACTGTCAGAGGGTTAGCACTGTGGGAGTAGTGCTCTGTCAGAGGGTCAGTACTGAGAGAGTGCTTACTGTCAGATGTTCAGTACTTTGGGAATGCTGCAGTGTGGGAGAAGTGCCATCTTTTGGAAGATTATTTTTGATCTTGTTAAGGTATTGCAAACTCTAATCTCCCCGAGTGCATGATGCTGGTGCATTTTATGAAGTCCTGCTGAGTACATTACTCTGCATCACCAAATTACTTGTCTCAGCATTCTTAGCTCTTATGATCATTCATGAACTGGAAATGTTCCAATTCCAAAGCTATGGGCATTGTAAGTGGGTTTTGATTAAATGTTGTCAAATGGCACACAGTATGTTGTGTAATGTAGCACCCGGTGTAAAATAACCAGGCTAGTCAATAGCTCAGCACCATCACTCATCTGTAAAAAAAAATCAATTTCCTCCTGTCACTGATAATGTGCTTTTTCTGTGCTTTATTTGATAAAATAGCAATGAGATTGTGAAGCAGTGTCAATTCATAATATAGTTTTGATATTTTCATCTATCAAAAATACACTTTTTGTATTTTAGAGAGAGGCTGGCTGTTTACAAAGTGGCAGAAAGGAATAGAATGTGTTCATGGAGAGAGATGAAGTTCTGTGCAGAGAGGTTCGCATGAAGTGTTGGCCCCAACATAGACCAGTGTCAGCCTTGCTTGGTTGGTAGAACACTGGCCTCTGGATTCAAATCTCACATCAGATCATGAGCACACAAATCACAGTTGACATGTGAGTGCAATATTGCAGGAGTGCGAGTGTGCTGTACTTCAGATATGGTCTTAAACCAAGGCTCCATGTTAAAATCCCTGGCACGATTTTGAAGAGAAGGAGAGTTGTTCCCAGCATCCTGGCCATTATTTAGCCTTAATCAACTTCCCAAAGAAATGGATTAATTGGCCATTGCCATGTTGCTGTTTATGGGAGCTTCCTGTGCCCAAACTGGTTATCACATTTCCTGCATAACAATAATGATTACACTTCAAAAGTATCTCATTGGTTATAGTAAGGTTTGCAATGCCTGATGATTGTAAAAAGTGTTCTATAAATGCAAGCCTTTCTTTTTCCGAGTAACTATTTTACTTTTAAGTTTGTGTGATATTTTAATTCTGATGTTTAATATTCAGCCTGGAAATTCTCCCACTGTCATCGTTGTAAAGCATGGAGTATATTGTGATGCTAGAAATCTGAAATAAAAACAGAAAGTGCTGGAAACACTCAGCAGGTCTGGCAACATCTGTGGTGAGAGAAACAGTTAAAGTTTCAAGCCAAATTCTTCAGTTCTTCAGAACTTACAGTGCAAAAAGTGGTGAACTGTATCTGGATGAAAATGCAGAATGACCCTATCAGATCCTTCTGAGAGGTTATGATCAGCACGAGGCTGCAACACTCTTCATTCGTGCCAAGGATTCACTGGACAACAATTGAAACCATGACAATGACGTGTTTGCACTGTGCAGGGATTCATTTTGATCTTTGAAAATTACCTCAGGTTAGAAGATGTGCTAAAAGACTGAAGGATTGCCCATTTACACTTGTGCAAATCAAAAAGCTGCAACTTTTCACACAACCCAGCAGGTATAACCCTTGGGTCAGTCTCAAAACCTTTCTGAACAACCGTCATAATGAGGATGTTTTAGAATATAGAATCATAGAATCCTTACAGCACAGGAGGAGACCACTCAGCCCATCGACAGAGAGTAATAACTCTCTGTCAGGATATCTGATCTAAGCCCTCTCTCCTCCCCTATTCTCATAACTCACACATTCTCCATGGCTAATCCATCTAACCTGCAAACCTTTGGACACTCAGGGGTAACTTAGCACGGCCAATGCATCTAACCTGCACATTTTCGGACTGTGGAAGGAAACTGAAGCACCCGGAGTAAACCCATGGAGACCTGGAGAGAACTTACAAACTCCATATAGACAGTCAGTCACTCAAGACCAGAAACGAAGCCAAATCTATGGAGCTGTGCAACAGCAATGCTAACCACTGCCTCCTGATAACATGCTTTGAGGGAACTGTGGATAGTACAGTTTGTAAAGAAAGATACGTGGTAGAGTTCAGGAAGAATTTGAGAAACTGCCATATCAGAAAAAATTGATCCACAAAACAAAGAACAGTATAACACAGGAACAGTCCTTTCAGCCCTCCAAGCCTGTGCTGATTGCATATAACCAACTGCTTATATCCCTCTATTTCCCAATTGTTCATTTTCCTATCAAGATAAGTCGTATATGCAGCTAACATAATTGCCTTAACCATCTCACTTGGCAGTGCATTCCAGACCCTCACCACCTCTGCGCAAAAAACTTTCCTGCACATCTTTACTGAACATTTCTCCCCATTACCTTAAACTTGTGCCCCCTTATTATTGTCATTTCTGCCCTGGGAAAAAGCTTCCAACTGTTCACCCTATCTATACCTCTCATGATTTTATAAATTTCTATCAGATTGTCCCTCAGCTCTGTCTGTCCAGGGAAAACAGTTCCAGTTTATTCAATCTCTCATCATTAGCTAATACCTTCCGTACCAGGCAGCATCTTGGTAAACCATTTTTATTCTCTGCCCAAATCCTCCACGTTCTTCTGTGTAGTTTGGGGACTAGAATTGGATACAGTATCCCAAATGTGGCCTAACCAATGTTTTATACAACAATAACATAACTTGTCAACTTTTATTGGTGGGATTGAAGATATATCTTAAATAAGGAGCAAGTTCATGAGGGAATTCTTAGAACATAGACAGCTAAATGCATAGTCACCATTGGTGGAGTGAAGGAAGTGGAGTTTGAACATGAGGCCAAAATTGGTGGAGTGCGTGATCTTGGCGGCTTGTTGGGGTGCAGGAGATTACAGAGAAAGGGAGTTATGAAGCAATGGAGTGATTTGAATGGGAGATGAGAATTTGAATTTGAGGCACTGTTGGACCAAAAGCCAGTGTAAATCAGTGAGCAGGAAGGTGATCAGCAAGAGGAATTTGGTGCGAGTTAGGATACAAGCAGTAGGATTTCCAATGACTAAATGGAAAGTGATTAGAAGACCACTCTAACCTGTAGCCATTATTTATCACTGTCTCCAGTGGTCTTCACTTGAGTTTACATTTGATTAAAATGTGTTCTGTACAATGTGAGGACGTCAATGCCAGGGGCATCTGTATCAATGACTCAAGTGACAAGGTAAAACATTTACAGGAATCAAATAAAAATTTGAACAATTTCCCATTTACAAAAGGAAGAGTGTTTGATATTTAATGTTGGATTTTGCACAGAATCATTTTCATTTCAGCTGCCGCTTGTTCAGTGGCAAATGCAATTCAGCTGAAATTTAAACAATTTCTCAGCAGTGTAAGTTACGTGGGCTTTCATTACTTCTCCAAAGAATTTACAGCATCTTTCGAGAACACTGGGCACATAACAGCTGAGGACGGATAGTGAAAAGAGAATAACTCGTTTCAATTTCTTGCCTCAAGGGAGAAATTCAAGTGCTTTTTCAATAACATGAGAGATTTGGCAAATAGCTTTTCTCACAGTGAATCTCATTCAGTAACAGCAAGAGTTAGTACTGAACTTCAAAACCTTCACCATCATCCAATTCCTTCAGAAAATGGGAAATAGGATTCTCAAAGAATTTGGAGTCTGAACTAAACAATGCGGAAGTTTTTGTTGCTGTTATTTCTAGTGGAAAGTCCAGTGACATTCTCCTGTCTGGTACCTTAACATAGACTCAATTCTGTTTCTTTTTGTTAAGGCAGGGATAGTCCCCATATTAAACTAGGAAATGATGGAATGTGACATGAATACATGAAGTGCTCATCCACTAATATCCACAACAGTATTGTTTCAGCCTGTAAGAATATAAGCAAAGCAGGAGCAGACGTAGACTATATGGCCCAACAAGCTTGCACTGCCATTCAATACAGTCATGGTCAATATCTGGCCTCAACACATTCCCACCTGCAACCCATATATATTGACTGCCTGAGAAACCAAAGATTTATATACCCAGCCTTAAATATATTCAATGATGACAATCTACAACCTCTCCTTTAGAGAATTCCAACAACTTTCAACCCCTTCGAGTGAATAAAATTCTCCTCCATCCCACTTTTCTAATCCCCAGCCAGGGAGACATCCTCTCAGCGTCTACCCTGACAAGTCATTTTTGGAATCTTGTATGTTTTAATGAGATCATTTCTCATTCTTCTAACTCCAGAGAATTTCGACACAATGTACTCAGCCTCTCTTCGTAGGGCATAGAACTTAGAAAATAGGAGTAAAAGGAATCCATTAAGCCCTTCGAGCCTGCTCTGCTATTCATTTTGATCATGGCTAATCATCAAATTCAATTTCCTGATCCAGCGTTTTCCCCCCCATATCCCTTGATCCCTTTGGCCCCAAGAGCTATATCTAATTTCTTCTTGAAATCCCCTCATCCTAGAGATCAATCCAGGAAACCTTTGCTGTATCACCTCCAATGCAAGTATATCCATCATAAATATGAAGACCAAAACTGCACACAATATTCTAAATGTGGTCTCAGCAATGCCTTTTACAATTGTAGCAAGACTTCTTATACTTCAATCCTCTTATAATAAAGACCAACATGTCATTTACTTTCCTAATTGCTTGCTCTATCTGCATTCTAACTTTTCATGTTCTTTGCATTGGGTTTAGCCAAGTCTCCCTGAATATGAATGTTATATGTTTCAGGTTTTTTTAAAAAAATTGCAGCAATTAGCATGGGTGTTCTTAAAAGGAAACCTGGTCACAGAAAAGAAGGATATGGAGGAGCATGAATAGCAGCCTAACAGTGCCAAATGGCTTGTTTCTGTACTGTAAAATTCAATGTGATTCCATGTAATGACATGAATGGCCTTGCATAAGCAGAGATCATGATGGGATTGTTAGTATATAATATCAAAGAGCAAGATATGTAGATGCAATGAAGCATGAAGGATTAGTTAAATTCAATTGACAGGGAAATGGAATGGAACAAGAATTTCTAAAAGATAACAAACTCTAACTTTAAATGTAATAAAATTAAATAAGTATTAGATAGGATTTGAATGAATGTTAGACAACGTTAGAATCAGGATTTGACCGGCACATGATGCACAATATGAAGAAATAATACCATTGGGTCATACAACGGCACAGCGGTTAGCACTGCTGCCTCACAATGCTAGGGACTCAGGTTCAATTGTAGCCTTGGAACACTATCTGTGTGGAATTTGCATGTTCTCCCAGTATCTGCGTGGGTTTCCTTCAGGTGCTCCCCTTTCCTCCCACAACTTGAAAGGCGGGTTAGATGGGTTATTGGGGTAAATGTGTGAGGTGATCAGGCTAAAGCCAGGGATGGGCCGTGATAAGGTACTCCATGGGGGAGTTGGTGAAGACTTGATGGGTCGAATAGCCCCTTCTAAAATTATAAAAGAGTGAATCAAGCAATACAACTTGATAAAGAAAAATACAAAATAGAGAATTCAATAAAGCAATGTCAGAATTTATTTGGCTCAGGCCGAGTACACATGAAAATTGGTGCTGTTAGTTCCCAAAGATATGCGCCAAAACTATTTCCATAAGATTTAGGAATATTGCAAGAGGAGATGTTCATTCAGCCCCTCAAGTCTGTTCCATCATTCCATTTGATCATGAACGCTCTGTACAATTTCCACTTTAATTCCAGAATAAAGATCCACCAATCTCTCTGAAATCATCAACTGACACCCCCCCCAACCCCACCTTCAACTGACTCCCCCCTCCCCCAGCCTCAAAATCTTCTTTGGAGGAAAGTTTCAGATTTTCATTATTCTTTACGTGAAAAATTACTTCCTGAATGGCTTGGCTTCCAAACTCCTGACTTCTACTATCTAGAATGACAAAGGCTGCAGATACCTGGGAACACTAGCTAGAAGTTCCTCTCTAAGTTACTCACCATCCTGACTTGGAAACATATTACTGTTCTTTCACTGTCACTGGGTCAAAATCCTGGAACTCTTTCCCTACCAGCGCTGTGGGTGTACATACACCACATGGACTGCATCATCCTCCAGAACAATTAGGGATAAGCAATAATTACTGGCCTTGTCAGTGATGTCCACATACCAGGAACACATTCTTTAAAAGGTCTAATCTTTTATGGTTTATGCTCCATTATTCTGAACTCCCCAACTCAAGGAAATAGTTTCTCTCTACTTACTAATTCAAAAGGGGACACGAGATTGCTTTGACAGATAAGGCAAAGAAGAATCCAAAGAGCTTTTACAAATATACAGAGGGAAAAAGAGTAACAAGGAAGAGAGTAGCGTCTCTTAAGGATCAACAAGATTTTTGATGTCACCTACAAGAGATGGGTGAGATCCTAAATGAATATTTCTCATCAGTATTTACTGTTGAGAAAAGCAAGGATGTTAGGGAACTTGGGGAATTAAATAGTGATGCCTTGAGGAGTGTACATATTAAAAAGAAGGAGTTGCTGGAAGTCTTAAAGTGCATCAAAATAGATAAATCCCCAGGTCTTGAAGAAGTGTATCCTAGAACATTGTGGAAATTACGGATCCTCTAGCCGAGTTATTTGATTCATTGATGCAGATTGGAGAGTGGTAAATGTTGTGCCTTTGTTTAAAAAGGGCTACAGGGAAAACCTGGGAACTACAAGCCAGTGAGCCTCACATCTGTGATGGATGTGTGTCAGAATCTACAGGCATTTAGAGACTCAAGGACTGATTAGGGACAGTCAGCATGGCTTTCTGAGTGAAAAATCATGTCTCACAAATTTGATTGAGTTTTTTAAAGGGGTAACCAAGAAGGTAGGTGAAGGCAGTGCTGTTGATGTTTTCTCCGTGGACTTTAGCAAGGCCTTTGATAAGGTATCACATGGAAAGTTGTTGCATAAGGTTAAATCTCATGTGATCTAGGGTGAGCTATCTAAATGGATACAAAACTGGCTTCTTGACAGAAGCCAGAGGATGGTTATAGAGAGTTGTTTTTCAAACTGAAGGCCTGTGACCAGCAGTGTGCCTCAGGGATCAATGATGGATCCACTGTTATTTGTCATTTATATTATTGATTTGGATGAATATAGGAGTCATGGTTAGTAAGTTTGCAGATGACATCAAGACTGGTGGCATAGTGGACAGTGAAGAAAGTTATCTCCAATTGCAACGGGATCTCCAATTGCAACAGGATCATTTTTGCCTCAACCATCTTGCTTGGTACAGGATTCCAGGCCTGCATCACCCTCTGTATAAAATACCTCCCCCACATATTTGTATTGAGCCTTGTCCCCTTTACCTTATGATCCCTTGTATTTGTCATTTCTGATCTGGGAAAAAGCTTCCAACTGTTCACCCTTAATAATTTTATAAACTTCTATTAGGTCGTCCCTCAATTTCCATCTTTCGAGGGAGAAATTAACACGAGTTTACTCAATCTCTCCTCATAACTAAGACCCTCCATACCAGGCAACATCCTGCTAAACTTTTTCTGTACTCTCTCCAAAGCCTCCACGTCCTTCTGGTAGTTTAGCGACTAGGACTGGATGCAATATTCCAAATGTGACCTAACCAACGTTCTATATAATTGCAACATCATATGCCAACTTTCATACTCTATGCCCCATCCAATAAAGGCAAGCATGTTATATGCCTTCTTCACCACCTTTTCCATCTGTGTGCCACCTTTAAGGATCTGTGGACTTGCACACTCAGATCCTTCTGTGTGACTATACTCCTTATAGTTCTGTCATTTATTGTATAGCTTCCCCCTGCATTAGATCTACCAAAATGCATCACTTCACATTTTATTTGGATTAAATTCCATCTGCCATTTCTCAGCCCAATTTTCCAGCCTATCTATATCCTGCTGTATTCTCTGACAGTGTTCATCACTATCCGTAACTCCAGCTATCTTGTGTCATCCGCAAACTTACTAATCAGACCAGCTACATCTTCTTCCAAATCATTTATATATATCACAAATAGCAGAGATCCTAGTACAGAGCCCTGTGGAACACCACTGGAGGGATTCCCATCTCTGAGAACTGCTGGTTAATCAAATGGCTAGCACTTTTCCTGTCTCAGCAGCACCACCTAGAGAGCTGTCCACTCCTGGGACTTCAGGCAGTCCCCTGAAGAATAAGAGTCATAGAGCTTGGGTACAAGTAGAGATGAGATCTTGTTAGTGCCAGGCTGATCCCAGTGAGGCAGGCAGGAAGAGCCTGGATTGTCAGAATGGGGAGGAGAAAAATGCAAGGTTTGACGTGAAGTATACTTGGTCACAAATTTATCACAACCCCACCTTTACTGGGGCTGTTTGCCTGAATATCAGCGTAATGATCTGTTGTTTGATTTTTTTCACAGAGCAGAGATGGTACGAATGATTATTTGAGAAACATTGTCCATAGAACCGCTCTTCCTTGCAGCTGCATTTGGGGTTCTGCGTGCCTGACAGATTAATAGCGATCATCTCGCACTCCATGTCACTCGCTAATGAGCACTATACAAGTTTCTTTGACATTGCAATAGGTTTAAAAGCCTCCACTGAAAGGGTTAGGCAGTGATATTGTGTGCTCAAATTCCACTGATCTGTCTTGGTCTATCAGTGTCTGGCATAGCCCAGATCTCAAAGACAATTGCACTGTCAGATTTCTGCATCTTCATATCTTTTCAATTTAAGATTTAAGTCTGAAACACCTGTGTGTCTGAATGAGCAGCCCTCGAACTCTGTGCACTCTCTATCAGAGACAAAATCTAAAATCTAAAAATTTGAGCTCTTGGCATACTTTACATTTTATTCAATCTCCAACTAAAGAGCCTGAGGCAACCTCACAGACCTGAAACTGTGACCCTCAAAACAAACCTCAACAATTTTGACTTGTGCTCATTACTCTATTTCACTCGCTTGTCAAGTTTGAACTTTGTGATTTTTGTCTTGATTTAGAAAAGGGCTCTTTAGAACACTGCTACTTCATTGATGGAACCCTCATGCCACCAATGGGAGGCATGGTAGCATAGTGGATAGCATTGCTAATGGGATTCGATTTCCCTGGTTGGGTCACTGTCTGTGTGGAGTCTGCACATTCTCCCTGGGATTGCATGGGTTTCCGCTGGGTACTCTGATTTCCTCCAACAGTCCAAAAGGCATGCAAGTTAGATGCATTAGCCACGCTAAATTCTCTCTCAGTGTACCTGAACAGCCCCAGAGTGTGGTGACAAGTGGAGTTTCACAGTAACTTTATTGCAATGTTAATGTAAGCTTAATTGTGTCTTATAAATAAAACTTAAACTTATTAGGGCATCATGATTGGTTAATATAAAAGCAAAATACTGTGGATGTTGGAATCTGAAACAAAAATAGAAAATGCTGGAAAATATCAGCAGTCTGACAGCATCTGTGGGGAGGAAATAGAGCCAATGTTTCAAGTCTCAATGATCCAAACCCAAACTCGAAATGTTGGCTCTATTCTCTCTCCACAGATGCTGTCTGACTAGCTGATGATCAGTTAGCATTTTAGTTATGGATTTTACCACATGATTTCATCCTTTAACTGTCTAGCAAGCTTGTTTAATGTTAACAAAGCAAGTAAGTAGAATCAATAGCATAAGGTTTTTATTTAATTAGTAATCAACCTTGGATGGGCCTTTTTTTGTGCAATAGACAGTGAGAAATTGTTTGCACTTGCTGTGCTAAATCAAATTACTACTAACATCTTTGTGGAGTCATTCTTATCCTGTTTGACTGCAAAGGTTATCTAGCCAGTCTGTATTGGAAAGCTGTAGACAGACTCATTGATTTGAACAAGTTAGGGTGATAAATACCTTTAAAAAAGTGACAGGGACCAAAAAAAAACCCTGCTGAATATATGTTTGAAAATATCCCACAGGATGTTAGTGTTTAAACTCAATTGTTTAAATCGTTACAAGAATGTCGATCACAGACTAATTTAAAACCACAGAAGACTATACATAGAACAAGGCCATTTAGCCCATCATACCTGTGCCAGCTCAATGAAAGAGCTATCCAAGTACTCTTCCCCCGACTGCTCCTACCATGTGACCCTTCAATCCTTTCCTTTACAATCTTTATTTTGAAAGTTACTATTGAATCTGCTTTCACTGACATTTCAGTGTTATGCACATCTCAACAATTTATGATGAAAAACATTCTCCTCAAACTCTCCCTCTTTTTTTTTCTAATTATCTTAAATCTGGTTACTGAGCCTCTTGCCGCAGAAAAGTTTCCTCTCATTTACTCTGTCAAACCCATTCAGAATTTAAATGTATCTATTAAATCTCACTTCAACCTTCTCTGATTTAAGGAGAGCAATCCCAGCTTCTCTAGTACCTCTGTGCCTCCCTGATTAAATCGTCTACAATATGTAATCATTGTACTAATTTCAGCTGGGACACGATTTAGAACAATAAAAATCTAAAATACAGCAACAGGTCAATCAGCCAATTGGTTTTTTTTTTACAGGAAGAGTACACAGCATGCTATCTTTCCTGCCTCATATGTCTGTCTATGATCTTTGTCCCACAACTGTTCCCTAATGCAAACAACGCTGGAAAGAAATTGCTCCCAAATACTCTCTTGAGTTATTTACCTTCATCTATAGGTCAATGATCCTTCATTTTTGATAACTCAAATAGAGAAAATAACTGTTGATCCTCTCACTCAATCAAAATTCTCCATAATTGCAAAGAAAATCCGTTAAATCTCTCCACTGGGGAAGCGATGGCCTAGAGGTATTATCGCTGGACTATTAATCCAGAAACTCATCTGATAATCTGGGGACCCGGGTTCAAATCCCACCATTGCAGGTGGTCGAATTTAAATTCAATAAAAAATATTTGGAATTAAGAATCTACTGATGACCATAAAACCATTGTTGATTGTTGGAAAAACCTATCTGGTTCACTAATGCCTTTTAGGGAAGGAAATCTGTCATCCTTACCTTGTCTGGCCAACATGTGACTCCAGAACCACAGCAAAGTGATTAATTCTCAGCTGCCCTCAGGCAACTAGAGATAGTTAATAAATGCTGGCCAGCGATACCCACGTCCCACGAATGAAAAAAAATCTCTACTCCACTTAGATACAGTTTTTTTGCAAACCTGTCTTGATTCCAATTTCTTGAGTCTGAGTCTGAGCCCACACTGAATTAGTTAAACCTTGTCAGGTGAGCTTAGTCAGGTCACATAATAGAACTCACCTGGAACATGCTGTCTATTCACTGATTGTGGAAATGCTGGTGTTGGATTGGGGTAAACACAGAAAGAAGTCTCACAACACCAGGCTAAAGTCCAGCAGGTTTATTTGGTAGCAAAAGCCACTGAAATCCCTTTCACCTGCTGAGGGAGCAGCACTCCAAAAGCTAGTCACTTTTGCTACCAAATAAACCTGTTGGACTTTAACCTGGTGTTGAGAAACTTCTCATCGCATTCATTGATTCACACCAAATCTCATTCACACATTACTCTTGGCATAATGGCATCCATTGGTCCTGGATTGACAACACTTCAAATATTCTCATCTGATGCATGCTCAGATGATGGGAAATACGTTCCTTGGAAGTGCTCAGTGGAAATACTTCATTTTGCAAAAAAAATAATTTATTCATAAAATATCTGAAAGAAAATTACAAAACATTTCAGAACGGCCAAGTGCAATAATATTTAGGTTTTCCACACAGAACAAATTGCAGTCTGACATGCTTCAGTACATACATGTACTATTGACATATTCACTGTGAGTCATACAGCCGAGGAGTTTCTATACAATTTCTGTCCCCTCAGCTCACTATGACTGAAAGGTCTCAGAAAGCGACATTCCCCATTGCTCCTCTACAGTCCCTGTCCCAAGCTTTAGTGCGCCCCTCAGCCCCATAGTCCTGAGTTTTAGAATGTGTCAGTCTACAGTACCTGACTAGGGATAACCCCTTATACTGGAAGACAAATATGTTTCAGGCAGATAAATGTGTGTCTTTCATTGAGTTAACATTCCTCCAGAAATGGAAAGATCAGGTCAATCTCAATCACATGGGATTGCAGATAATGTCTTGCCATGGATAGAAAGCTGGTTAGCAGACAGGAAGTAAAGAGTTGGCATAAATGGGCCTTTTTCTGATTGACAGTCAGTGACTATTGGGGTTTCACAGGAATCTGTGTTAGGGCCCAACTGTTTGCATTATATA
Organism: Sphyrna mokarran; assembly: GCA_024679065.1. NCBI lineage: Eukaryota > Metazoa > Chordata > Chondrichthyes > Carcharhiniformes > Carcharhinidae > Sphyrna > Sphyrna mokarran. The sequence continues at coordinate 113,325,606 of JAGIQG010000004.1, forward strand.
TTAATGATTTAGAAGAGGCAACTGAATGTATTATCTCCAAATTTGCAGATGATACAAAATTGGATGTGAGGATGTGCTATAAGGAGGATGTAGAGATGCTTCAGCATGATTCGGACAGGCTGAGTGTGTGAGCATACACACGGCAGATGAGTGTAATGTGGATAAATGCGAGGTTTTCCACTTCGGTAGCAATAGTAGAAAGGCAGATTATTACTTGAATGGGTGTAAATTAGAGAGGTGGATACTTAGCGCGATCTCAATGTCCTCATGCATCAGTTGCTGAAAGTAAGTGTGCAGTTGCAGCAGTCAATGAAGAAGGCAAATATTGGCCTTCATATCAAAAGGATTTGAGTTTAGAAATGGGGTGTTTTCTGCAATTGTGTTGAGTGTTGGTATGGCCACACTTAGAGCATTGTGTGCAATTTTGGTGTCCTTATCTCAGGAAGGATGTCCTTGCTGTAAAGGAAGTACAGCAAAGATTTGCTAGGCTGATTCCTGAGATGGCAGGCCTGTCACATAAGGAGAGATTAAATCATTTAGGATTATATTCCCTAGAGTTTAGAAGAGTGAGAGGGGATGTTCGAGCCTATTCTCCATTCAATATGATTATGACTAATCATCAAATTCAATACCTTGATCCTGCCCTCTACCCATATACCTTGATCTCTTTAGCCCCAAGGGTTACATCTCATTTCTTATTGAAATCAGACAATGTTTTGGCCTCAACTACTTTCTGTGGTAGTTCACACTCTATGAGTGAAGAAGTATCTCGCCTCAGTTTTCCTCTGCAAAATAAATATACTGCTTTGGAGTTAACAGGAAATGATCTCTCTTGGGAAAGCAGCAGCAGCCAAACTGTTTTTCCTGTTGCATACGACAAGGGGTAGAAAGTATGCCAACGCAACAGTTATAGAGGATTCAATTGTAAGGGTAATAAACAGATGTATCTGTAGCCACAAACAATAATGCAGGATGGTATATTGCCTCCCTGGTGCTAGAGTCAAGGTTGTCTTGGAGCTGGTATAGGAAATTCTATTGGGGGAGGGTGAACAGCCAGCAGTTGTGGCTGTTAAGGGTATTGGCATATTGAATGCAGTTTTGGTGTCCTTATCTCACCTGATTCCTGGGATGGCAGATCTGTTATATGAAGAGACACTAAAATGGTTTGGATTATATTCACTAGAGCTTAAACAGTGAAAGGGGATCTTTGAGCCTATTCCACCATTCATTGTGATCATGGCTGATCATCAAATTCCATACCATACCCTGCCCTGCCCCCATATCAGGAATCAGCCTAGCAAAACTTCATTGTACTCTCCCTATAGCAAGAACATCCTTCCGAGGATAAGGACACCAAAACTGCACACAATACTCTAGGTGGGGCCTCACCAACACCACATACAATTGCAGCAAAACATCCCTATCCCTATACTCATATACAGGCTTTGAAAGCCAACAAGCGTTTACTTATTTTACTGTGTGCTGTTGTACATTAACACAAATGACATAGGTAAAAAGAAAGGGATGAGGTCCTGAAACAGAAGACAAGGAGCTAGGAAGAAAGTTAAGAAATTGGACCTCAAAGATAGTGATCTCAGGATTAATATCGATGCCACATGCTAGTCAGAGTAGAAATGACAGGATAATGACAGGATATATTGAATAAATATATGACTGAAGAATTGGTGTCAGGCAGAAGGTTTCAGATTCTTGAGACATTGGGAATAATTCTGGAGGAGGTGGGACCTGTACAAATTAGGCAGTTTACATCTGGGCAGGACTGGGACTGATGTCCTAGGAGAGGGTTTGCTAGAGCAGTTGGTGTGGGTTTAAACTAATATGCCAGTGGGATGGGAACCTATGTAAAGAGTCAGAGAACATGGGAGAAAGTATAAAAACAAAAAATAGAAAAGGGAATAAGAAAAGTGATAGGCAGAGAAACCAAGGACAAAATTCAAACAGGGCTATAGAGAAGAATATTGGGAAATATTGGGACCTAGCACTGATCCTCGAGGCACACCGCTGGTCATAGGCCTACAGTTTGAAAAACAATCCTGTACTGGTAGCTCTGTCAAGAAGCCAATTTTGTAAACATTTAGATACCCCGTCTGGAACCCATGAGATTTAACCTTTGAGATTGGCAATAAAGTGGATGAACTAAAACCTATTGAGATTTGCAATAAAGTGGATGAACTAATCGTGCAGATGATATAAGCGGGTATGATATAATTGGAATTACAGAGACATAGCTGCAAGGTGGCCAGGAGTGGGAATTGAATGTCCTAGGGTATTCAATATTTAAAAAGGACAAGCATAAACAAAAAGGTGTGGAGTGGTGCTTCTGGTTAAAGAGAAAATTAACACAATAATGAGAAAGGATATTAGCTCTGACAATGTGGAGTCTGTATGGGTAGAGTTGAGAAGTACTAAGAGGCAAAAAACATTAGTGGATGTCATGTATAGACTCCCAATCTGCAAAAGTGATGTTGGGAATGGCATTAAGCATGAAATTAGAGAAGCATGTGATAAGGGAACACTGTGATCATGGGTGATTTTAATCTGATATAGAGATGCTGGCTTTGACTGGGGTAAACACAGTAAGAAGTCTGACAACATCAGGTTTAAGTCCAACCGATTTATTTGATAGTAAACTCACAAGCTTTCAAGATTATCCTCTTCACCTGACAAAGAGAATAACATTGAAATCTTGTGAGTTTACTATCAAATTAATCAGTTGGACTTGAACCATGTGGTGTCAGGCTTCTTACTGATTTTAATCTGCACATAGATTGGGCAAATCAAATTAGCCACAATGCCGTAGAGGAGGAATTCCTGGAGTGTATACAGGATGGCTTTCTTTACCAATATCATGGGGGAGCCAACTAGAGAGCAGGCCATCTTAGACTGGGCTCTGTGTAATGAGAAGGGAATCATTGCCAATCAAGCTGTATGAGACTCCTTGGGGCTGAACAATCATAACATGATAAGAATTTTTTATTCAGATGCAAAGTGAAATAGTTGATTCAGGGACTCGGCTGTTGAATATTAATAAAGGAAACTATGAAGCTATGAGGCGTGAGTTGGCCTTGATAGATGGGGAGATTTACTTAAAGGGATGACAGTGGATAGACAATGACAAATATTCAAGGAACACATGGGAGGACTGCAGCAACTGTTTATTCCTGTCTGGCACAAAAGCAAAATGGGCAAGAGGACCAGTCCATGGCTTACAAAGGAAATTAGAGAGAGTATCTGATCTAAAGAAGAAGCATACAGATTGGCCAAGAAAAGTAATAGATCTGAGATCTGTGAGCAGTTTAGAATTCAGCAAAGAGGAATCAAAGGATTGATTAAGAAGGGGAAAATAGAGTACAAAAGTAAGCTTGCAGGGAATATAAAAAGCGACACAAAGTGTTTCTATAGATATGTGGTAAAGACGGATATAGGTCCCCTATAGACTGAAACAGGATAATGTACAAAAGGGAACAAAGAAATGGCTGAGCAACTGAATACAAACTTTGGTTCTGTCTTCAGAAAAGAAAACACAAATCAAATGCCAAAAATGTTGGAAAATGCCAGATTTAGTAAGAGGGAAGAACTGAGGGAGATCAATGTTAATAGAGAAATGGTACTAGGAAAATTGATGGGATTAAAGGCAGTGGCTCTGAAAAGGTGGCTTTAAAAATATCAGCCATAATTGAATGGCAGAGTAGACTCACTGGGTTGAGTGGCCTAATTCTGCTCCTATATTTTATGGTACTATGGTCTTGAGAAATAGTGGATCATTGGTGGTCATCTTCCAGGAAACTGTAAACTATGGAATAATACCTAGAGATTGGAGGGTAATAATATCAATCTAATATTTAAAAAGCAAGGTAGAGAGAAAATAGGGAATTACAGACCAGTAAGCTTAACACTGGGGCAAAATTCTTAAATCCATTATCAAGGACTTTATAGCAGAGTACTTAGAAAGCAGTGGCAGGATCAGACAGAGTCAGCATGAATTTATGAAGGGGAAATCATGCTTGACAAATATGTTGGAATTCTTTGAAGATATAACTAGCAGAGTTGACAAGAGGCAACCAGTCGATGTTGTATATTTGGACTTTCAGAAAATGGTTGACAAAGTCCCACACAAGAGATTATCATGCAAGTTTAAAGCGCATGGGATTGGGGGAAGTGTACTGAAATGGATAGAAAACTGGTTTGGCAGCGAGGAAACAAAGAGTAGAAATTGATGGGTGCTTTTCAAATTCGCAGGCAGTTACTAGGAGGGTATCATAGGGATCAATGCTGGGACCCCAGCTATTCGCAATATATATATTAATGATTTGGATGAGGGAACAAAATGTAACATCTCAAAGTTTGCAGATGGTTCCAAATTGAGGGTGAAGGTGAACTGTGAAAGAATGCAGAGATCCTTCAGAATGATTTGCACAGGTTATGGGGAGAAAACAGGATTAGGTTATTGAGTTGGATGATCAGCCATGATGGTAATGAATGGCGGAGCAGGTTTGAAGGACCAAATGGCCTCCTTCTGCCCCTATCTTCTATGTTTCTGTGTAAAGAGTTTACCTCTTATCCTCAAACTATGACCCCTATTTCTGGACTCAGTCATCATTGGGAACATTCTTTCTAAATCTAACCTATCTCACCTTATTAGTATTTTATAAGTTTCTGTGGGATTCCCTCTCATTCTTCTAATCTCCAGTGCATATATTCCTAATCGATTTAGTCTCTCCTCATATGACAGTCCTGCCATCCCAGGAATCAGCCTGGTAAACCTTTGCTTCTTTGCAAGGACATCCTTCCTCAGTTAAGAACACCAAACTACTCATTTCTACCCAAAATGGGCTTTTTAAATCAAACTGCTTTTGTCATAAATCTTCCCTTTGTGTTGATCTGTTTTTTGTGCTCACAAATTATTTTCTTCTCCAACTTGCTGTTTGGAAAAACTCCTCTTTCTTGTGCTGTTTAATTGACCCAAGTGCTGGAAAAGACTCCTAACTTTCATTTGATCATGGGATTTGAAACCACCCAATCCATTAGATTTCAGAAACAGATATTCAAAATATCTCTATCTACAATTAGGAGAGAGGCAAAGTTGTATCATTGTTCCTCTGACAATTGACATTTAATGCATCTGGTCCCCCTGAGGTTGAGTGGCAACTTTTCTCCATTTTGTTGTTGCTTTAGCTCACTCCAACATTTCTGCCTGAATGTGTCATTTCTTTGCATTAATTATTGTTTTTAATCATCTACAAATAAGAGAAACTGGTAAAATATGTCAACAAGGTGCTTACAGAAATTCTATTCCATTGTAAAACCCAGTTTCCACTAAAGCTTCCAAGCTGAGGATCAAACTGTCCTATTAGTTGTTTCAATTGGGACATTAGCCAGATTATTTTAAGCTTTTATGATTTATTTTAAGCACCCTGGGACATTTTACTAGGTTAAAGATACAAAATAAATGCAAGCTGTTGTTGATTCACACAGATTTTAACTGAGGCTCTCCAGTTATCAAGAATCTGAAAAGCACATTAAATCAATTTAAAATAAATGGATTCATGCCAATGTTTAAATACCATCGATCAAAGATATTGTTCTCTGTTATGGCACATTAGAAATCTTGCACAGTCACCTCTCCGCCCCAGTGTATACAAGACAAGAGTGCAAATCATTAGCAGCCATTGAAGGAGAATGGGAAGAGTTTACAGTTGAAACACTAACCAATCCATTTTCCATTCAGAGAATTCTCTCAAAGAGCCTTATCCTAAAAGTTGATCTGTCTTGTATCCTTACAAAAGTTGATTGTCCTGCTGTAACTTTTCAAAACTATGTATCATTTTTTTTTGTGGCTTTTACTGGTGCATCCATCACAATTTTAGTTACTCCCAATGTTACCCTTCAGCTGTTGATGTTGAACTGAATCAGGTCAAAATGGAAATATCAGCTGTGCCTCAGCTGTAGCACAATTGCCTCTGCATCACGACAGCTGAAATCTCACATCAGTGCTTGAGTCTAGCACTCCTGAGGAAGTGTGACATTGTTGAAGGTGCTTTCTGGTGGCTGTAAAAGAACCTTTGATAACTTTTCCAAAGAGGGGCAGGAGAGCTCCCACCAGTATTTATCCCACAAATAAGATCACAGAAGCAGCTGATCTGGTTATTATCACATTGCTATTTCCGGAAACATGCTGTGTGCAAATTAGCTGCCCCTGTTTCTGACATTATAACTGTGGCTAGACTTCAAACAGTTCTTCAGTGGTGATTGTCCATTTATGATCTAAATAAATTGCCAAGGGGAACCTTGAAAACCAAAACCTCACATTTCTTCCTTTGTTATCATACCACTCCACATGCAACATTGGGTTGGAGTTCTCCCAGCAGAACTGCTATTGAAACCTACCACGTTCTGCAAAAAAACTCAGCAAAATAGCTGGGCAAGTTTCATTCTGTCATGGGCAGCTGGGGCTTGGTGGGGGCTGTGGGCTGTACTGAGATTGGGAAACCAAGCTTAAAGGGGCTCCCTAATCAGAACACAAATAAATTTCCCCTAGCAGTGCATCACAGAGATCCTAAAGTCTTTCCCCCTTTCTGCGCCTCCCTGCCCGATGTCAATATATGATGGCAAATCACCTGCGAGATTCGCGACTTCCAAGTTTCACCAGAGAAATTAAGCCCCCGCCACTCATCCCACGGATGGTGAATACACGCTTGAGATCCCATCAGTTATCTCAGAACAAGACTGAGTCTCATGTTTCCAAATTTACCAGGGAGGGTAGAAGCCAGCCAAATTATTCACAAAACAAGCCAGGATTTACATAATACAGCACCAATCGTTAATGGTAAATGAAGTTGATTATGTGAGAAACTTTGATCATGGACCAAGTTGAATCCCTGGAATTATTGTCTCTGATACGGGATCCCTTTCATATCAAGTGGACATGAATGGATGGATTGTTCATAAACATGTAGACCATCTGAGGACTATAGAGTTGTCCAGCAGTCAGTGTTGCTAAAGAGAAAATTCCAGGATTTTGATTCAGCAACAGTGAAGAAATGGCGATATATTTCCAAGTCAGGATGGTGAGTGACATGGAGAGAAACCTCCAGGTGGTGGGGTTCCATATATCTTCTGTGCTTACCTTCTAGAACATAGTGGTTGTGGACTTGGAAGGTGCTGCCTGTCAAACTTTGATGAGTTCCTGCAATGCATCTTGTAGATGGTACATACAGCCGCCACTATGTGTCAGCAGTGGAGAAAGTGGATGTTTGTGGAAGGGATAGCAATCAAACAGGCTTCTTTGTCCTGGATGACTTTGAGTTTCTTGAATGTTGTTGGAACTGCATCCATCCAGACAAAGGGAAAGTATTCCATCATACTCTTGACTTGTGCCTTGCAAATGGCAGACAGGCTTTGGGGAGTCGGGAAGTGAGTTACTCGCTGCAGGATTCCTATAGCCTCTGACTTGTTCAACTTGCATATTTATATGAGAATTGATTGGATAAATAAATTACCTCTGGCCCAATTTAATGAGGAATATTTCACATTGAATAGAGTTCCCACAGTTCAGGAGAGGCCATTTGGCCCATCGAGTCTGCACCAGCTCTCTCACAAAATATCTTACTCAGACGTTCTCCCTGCCTTATTTCTGTAACCATGGCCATTTATCATGGCCAATCCATCTTACCTACACATCTTGGGACACTAAGGAACAATTTAGCATGGCCAATCCACCTAACTCATAAATCTATGGACTATGGGAGGAATCCAGAGCATGATCACAGATGTTTAAGTCTCCTGACTGCTATTTCCCATTCTGGTCACATTTTACCATGACTATTTCCTGTGGCTTAGTTTGATATTTAAATAATTAGTTCACTAAATTATACATTGCATTCAGCTTAGGATAATTAATTCACTGTTTAATTAACAAAATCTGGTAATCGTCAACAAATTCTGAAGGAGATTTATAGCATTCATGGAGAATTTAATGCAATTTAAATCAAGGCATTAAGGAATGATGAATGAATAAATATCAGTTATGTACATTTGAGTAGGTATACGTTATGACAGAATCATTTTTAGATGACAGTAAAATGCTAGAAATCTGAAACAAGAACAGAAAATGCTGGAAAAACTCAACAGGTCTGGCAGCATCTTTGGAGAGAGAAACAGATTTAAACTCTCAAGTCTGTGTGACCCATCTACAGTTCTGAAAAACAGCCATATAGATTTGAAAAGTTAGCTCTTTTCAGATAGTCTAATGAGTATGCATGAAACACACATCCAATGAGGATATGTTGAGTGTCGCTCCTTCAAAACAACACATTAAAAATCCAAAGTGGTAAACAAAAAAGTGTGAAAAACAAGTTTTCAGAAGGGATAATGAGGCAACATCCCATATTACACCACTCCACATTCATCTGTGGCTCATCTGTAACACTCACACCTCTTGAGTTAAAAGGTTGTTGGTTCACCTCCCACTCTGAAGACTTGACACAAAAATCTAGACGAATACCTGAGAGTACTGAGGGAACGCCCTGCTGTCTTTCAGATGTAAAGTTATACTGAGATCCTGTCATATTTATAGATTGTTGTAAAAAATTATGTGGCAATATTTTAAAGAAGCGGGGAGTCATCCCCAGTGTCCTCAGCAATATTTTTCCGTTGACCACTATCACAGAAAGAGATGATCTGACCATTATCACATTGCTGTTTGTGGGAGCTTGCTGTGCACAAACTGATTGTTATGTTCCCAAATTACAACATTGAGTACACATCTCCATTGGCTGCAAAGCATTTTAGCACACCCTGATGTCATGGAAGATGCCGCACAAATGCAAACCATTTCTTTTGTGTTCTTTTCCATTCACTTCACTGGGGAAATGTACATTAATACACACTAATGCAGTGTCAATATTGCTCCAGGAACCATAGAATTCCAACAATGCGGAAAGAGGCCTTTTGGACCATCCAGTCTGCACCGACTCTCCAAAAGAATATCCCATCCAAGCCCACCATCCTGCCCTTTTCTTGTAACACCATGCATTTACTATGGCTAATCCATCTAACCCACTCACGTTTGGACTTGTATTGCATAAAATTACTCAGATTATAACTCCAAAACAGGACATTTAGCTCAGCTAGTTTAGACTGCTGTTTATGCTTAATGTGAACCACATTCCAGCTGATATCATCTAATTTTATCAACACAATTTCTCTTCAAATCTTCCAAAATGTGCTTCCCTAGATTTGTATTAAATATTTTGAGCACTCCATGTGGTAACAATTTCCATATTCTCTTAAATTTACTGTTATATTTATTAGTGATTATCTTATCTTGAAAACTTTTAGCCTGCCCAGAAGTGAAAACATAGCAAACTCCATTTATCTTATCTAATCTTATCATTGATCTTATCGTATCTTATCTAACCTCTATGTGTGTAATGCAAAGTACATTTCATCCAAGATTCCCAAAGCTGGACATGTAGAGCTGAAGTCTCTTGAAACTCATCCAACAACCATTTTTAATGAACAATCTTAATATATTAATACATAATAATATCATTAATCTCACTTCAAACATTTGGCTACTTTTGGAGTCACCTCTCTAGATTATATCAGCTCAAATCCTATTTGAAACAATTTAAGTCCATAATTCTTGGATCAAAAGTCCAACCAAGCAAGCCTAACTGGCATCCAGCCCATATCCCGTGGCTTAGCTTATACAACTGAGTGTTCAGAAATTTTCATTGAACTTGTCAAGGTTTTTTAATGTATCAGTCTTTCATTTACAAGTTTATTAATGAGCAAAGCCAAATACTTCATTGCTGCCTCAATAGAACAATTAAAGAACACAAAAAGTCCATACATTCATCATTGATTCCTCTCTTTGTAACAGCTAATCGATGAGTTTCCTGCCCCTGCCTTAGCTCCATAGCCTTACATTCCTTTTTTTCTTTAGATAGATTATCCAGTGCCATTTTGAAAGCCTTGATTGGCTTTGTTATCACCACTCTCTCAGGCAGTGCAGTCCTTTTTTTCTTTACATAGATTATCCAGTGCCATTTTGAAAGCCTTGATTGGCTTTGTTTTCACCAGTCTCTCAGGCACTCACTATATGAATCGGTCTCCATCACACTTTCAAACAGTGCATTCCAAATCCTAAGCACATATTGTGTGAACCTGTCTCCATCACACTTAGACAAAACATTCCAGATCTTGACCATTCGCTGTCAATCTGTCTCCACCACACTTCCAACAGTGCATTCCACATCCTAACCATGCACTGTGTGAATCTGTCCCTACCACACTCACACAGAACATTCTAAATCCTAACTAATCATTGTCTGAATCAGTCTCCACCATATTCACACAGAACATTCCAGATCATAACCACTCACTGTGTGAATCTGTCTCCACCACACTCTTAGGTTGCAGACACGTGTACCAAAGGGACTGTCTTTTTTTGATTCATACCTCTTTGGCCAGGCTCCATCTGTCCTAATTTCACTTCAAAGATTCAATGATAGATAGTGAAGAGGGGTGTTATAGTTTACAGAGTGACTTGGACAAGTTGCAGAGCTGGGCCGAGAGGTGGCAAATGGAGTTTAATGTGGAAAAGTGTGAGGTAATGCACTTTGGCAGGAACAATAAATGTGTAGAGTATAGGGCTAATGGTAGGGCTCTTAATAGTGTTGAGGAACAGAAGGATCTTGGTGTATGTGTCAATAGATCCCTGAAAGTAGGCAGTCAAGTGGATAAAGTTGTTAAGAAGGCATATGGAGTCTTAGCTTTTATTGGTAGGGGGATTGAATTTAGGAGCCGCAGCATCATGTTGCAACTGTACAAAACTCTAGTGCGGCCGCACTTGGAGTATTGTGTGCAGTTCTGGTCCCCACATTATAAGAAAGATGTGGAGGCATTGGAGAGGGTACAGAGGAGGTTTACCAGGATGTTGCCTGGTATGGAGGGCAGGTCCTATGAAGAGAGGTTGAAGGATTTGAGGTTGTTTTCGTTAGAAAGGAGGCGGCTAAGAGGGGATCTTATTGAAGCATATAAGATGATTAGAGGTTTAGATAGGGTGGACAGTGATAGCCTTTTTCCTAGGATGGAGAAAGCTAGCACGAGGGGACACAGCTTTAAATTAAGGGGTATGAGTTATAGGACGGATATCAGAGGTAGGTTCTTTACTCAAAGAGTGATTAGGGAGTGGAATGCCCTGCCTGCAGCTGTTGTAGATGCGCCAAGTTTGGTGGCGTTTAAGAGGTTAATTGATAAGTATATGGAAGAGAAGGGAATGGTTTAGTTTGGAGGGGCATTGCTTTTTATTTTGGTCGGCACAACATCGAAGGCCGAAAGGCCTGTTCTGTGCTGTAATGTTCTATGTTCTATGTTCTAATGTCAATTTCTGTCTGATTATCTTTTACGTAATGCATTTGGATAATCTTACAATGCTAAATGTGAAATACAGGTTGTTTTTCCATACAATCTCTACAGTGCAGAAGGAGGTCATTCAATTCACTGAGTCCTCACTGATCCCCTTAAAGAAAACACGACTGTGGTCCACCGGCCTCTCCCCCATCCTATCTCCATAACTGCATACTGTTTATGGCCAATTAATGTCCAAATCACCAACAACCTGTCTTGGTTTCCCCATCAACCCCCACCTCCCCCCCACAACCCCGCCACCAACACCTCTACTTTCTCAGAAGATTAAGGAAATTTGGCCTGTCAGCTATGACTCTCACCAACTTTTACAGATGCACCATAGAAAGAATTTTTTCTGGTTGTATCACAGCTTGGTATGGCTCCTGCTCTGCCCAAGAACTCAAGGAGCTATAAAAGGCTGTCAATGTGGCCCAATCCATCACTCAAACCAACCTCTCATCTACTGACGCTGTCTAAACTTCCCACTACTCAGCAAAGCAGCCACCTTAATTAAGGACCCACACACCCCGGACATTCTCTCTTTCATCTTCTGTGTTGGGAAAAAGATATAAAAGTCTGAGGTCACATACCCACTGACTCAAGGACATTTTCTTCCGTGCTACTGTCAGATTTTTGAATGGATTTATCTTGTGTTCAGTTGATCTTTCTCCACACCCTAGCTATGCCTGTAACACTACATTCTGCACTCTCTGGCTTCCTCCTCTATGAATTGTATGTTTTGTCCGTATAGCACAGAAAAAACAATACTTTTTCTTGCATGGTAATACATGTGATGATAATAAATCAAATCAAACCAAAGACTTTGGAATGTACGAGGAAACTGGAATACCTGGAGTAAACCCACACAGGTACAGGGAGAATGTGCAAATTCCAAACAGGCAGTCACCTGAGGCTGAAATTGAACCTGGATTCCTGGTGCAATGCTAACCACTCTGCTGATTGCTGGTAGGGGTAAGTCTGTTATATGAAGAGAGACTAAGTCGATTAAGTTCATATTCACTGAAGTTTAGAAGAGTGTGAGGGGTTCTCATAGAAACTTATAAAATTCTAACAAGGCTAGACAGGGTAGATCCAGAAAAAAATGTTCTTGATAGTGGAAGTGCAAAACTAGGGGTCATAGTTTGAGGATAAAGGGTGAGTAAACCTTTCAGGGCTGAGGTGAGGAGAAATTTCTTCACTCAAAGGCTGGTAAATGTGTGGAATTCACTACCACAGAATGTCATTGAGAGTAAAATGCTTGATTTCAAGAAGAAATCAGATATAGCTCTTGGGATTAAAGGAAGTAAGGATATGGAAGGAAAGGGGATCCAGATATTAAATTCGATGATCAGCCATGATCAAAATGAATGGTGGAACAGGCTTGAGGGCCTGAATGACCTATTGCTGCTTTTAGTTTCTATGTTTCTGTGTCATTTGTTCTTTGATGAGAGCTTTTGCTTCCAGTTTGTGTTTCATGGACACTGCAACATTCTGCTAGCGAGACAAGAATATTATTGCAGTATCATTTGGTGGAAATTCTACGCCTGGATATGATTATATATTTATGGCGAGCTCCCACACTGCACAGCATGGTGTCCATGCACACAGAATGATAACACCAGTATTATCAGCAGAGTGCTTCACAGCAAAGGAAAATATATTTTTTACTGGCAGGCTTTCTTTGTTCTTTGGAAGAGTGTTGGCAATAAGTATCTACTGTCCAGCATAAGGTAATCTAAGGGCATTGAAAATTTCTACCAGCCAGATTGCGTAGGGGACATCTGAAACCAGATGGCAATTGTGTGTTCTGGGCCACGTTCCCCAACACTGCATGCCAGAATGTCATTTTAATACATTTTGTTATAATGCCTCCTCGCTGGCATCACCAGCCCACTCCCACACATTGGATCATCCAGGCACACTGGTGTGCAATTCAAGTGACTTGTTTCACAAGGGTACGGAATAACTTGTACTTTGTTAGCCACTTTGAGGTTAGTGATTAATGCCAGGCTTCATAGCTGCATCATTCTCAGGACCTTGTCTCAGGCAAGACTCTACCTACCAGACTGATGGTAATACAGGAGTGGCTTGTAATGTGCTGCAGAGTAAAGGCTGTACTAGAGAAGGGGGAGGGGGGCAACTGGCCTTAGGCAGGAGAAGGGGCAGCAGGGATCAGGCAGTACTGGGGGGAGAGTGAGAGGGGTGATGGAGAATATGAGCCAGTTTCACTCAGACACATGATGTTGGAGAGTGTCCATGATTAGTTTCCTGAGCACCATGATAGGGAGACAGAATGTGTCAGAATTACATAAACCACATGGGGCCAGAATGGGAGGAATGCTTTGGTTTTCATTGTTGAGCTTGCAAAGACTATCTTTATCCCTGTCCAGGGAGAATTATGAAAGTGGGGCAGTAAGAAGGGAAAGGAGAAAGAATGAGGGTATGGCGCCATGAGAGGGAGTAGTGGCATGTAAATTCAGTCTCGGTCGTGCCAAAATATTGTGAACAGCACATGGTTGTGGTATAACAGGTTGGGAAGATCCCAGACTGGAAATCTGGTTCAAAAAACTGCAGCATTTATTTTTGTTTTCAAAAACAGAAAGGAAGAGAGTCACAGGAATGCTAATTAGTTGTAACAACAAAAGAAAAACATACATTTAAACTACAATTGTCTCAGTAATATACAGTCTCTTTAAACGCACAGGCTGGCTGTGGTCAGACACACTCCACTCTGAACCCAAGACAGCTTCTGTGGATTTCTCTTCAAAATCCCTCCAGATGAATCTTATCTCATTGAACTCCTGCTTCAACATGAGTGATTTCAAATTCCATTTTCAAACTGACATACTTTCAAATCTTGTGACAAACAAGATTTTCTCTCAGAGGCGTCCATCATGTATTCCCAATACAGATTTTCCCTTTCAGGAATTTTTTTGCTTTCAGAGTTGTTTTAAATATTGATTTCCTGACTGTATTAAAATGGCATCATTTTTGATTTACCTTTGAAGTCTGCTTTCTCAGTTTAAATCTGGTTGCTGCAGCTGGCTCTTTAACTCAAAATGCGTTATCTGCTTTCCTCTTGAATTCTCCTGAACAGTACTTCTGGATGAGCACATGGAACTTAACAGAATTGAAGGTAATAGGTAACCCTTATAGGTATGGATATCATCGGTGCAACTTGTGGACCGAAGGACCTGTTTGTGTGGTAGTTTTTCTACTTTCTGTGTTCTTCTGGTACCTTGCTCAAATTCCCTTAACCAGGGGACTAGAACAGAAAAATCATCTTAAGAAGACTAAAGTTATTTGGTTTTTTGGAAAATCTGCCTTTATTGCGGCTTCCTTGGTTTGTCCAGTGTTCTTCGGGCAGAGTTGAAAGATGTTCACTCCCGAGTGTCCTAACTCCAACTGCAATATATCCAGATAAAAACTAAGCTCAAAAGCCTTGCTACCTTAAAAGGCTTCTGGTTGCTAAGCAATAACCTTATGCTTCTGCTAAATTTCATTTACTCTTCACACTGTAACTTCTCTAAGTATGATTTGAATTGAAACCAGAACTCCTACACATACAAATACCTTTGTCCAGCATGAATATAACTATAGATTTTATCCTTCCTTACACAGAAACACACAACTAAAGTAAAAAAAAAATTATTAGTGTCATAAGTATCTTACATCCACACTGCAACAAAGTTACTGTGAAAAATCTCCTAAATGCCATTCTCTGACACCTATTTGGATACAGTAGGAAGTCTGACAACACTAGATTTAAGTCCAACCAATTTATATGATAGTAAACTTGCAAGCTTTTGGAGTTTGCCCCTTCATCAGGTGAATGGAGAGATCTGGCTTCAGACAGAGCATTTCACAGCACAGACAGTTTATAGATTACGATTAGAATGTCTGTCTTTACAACTAACCTGCTATTCAAGTCTTAAAGAGGCCAACAATGTGAGTGGAAGGAGCACTAAACACAGGTTAAAGAGATGTGAATTGTTTCCAGACAGTACAGTCAGTGAAGTTTTGCAAACCCAGGCAAATCATGGGGGTTACAAATAGTGCAACACGAACCCAAGATCCCTGTTGAGACCATCCTCATGTCTGCGGAACTTGGCTATCAGTCTCTGTTCAGTGATTCTGTGCTGTCATATGTCGTGAAGGCCGCCTTGGAGAATGTGTACCCACTGCGATCTTTTTGGATATACAACATGCTACTGTGCAGAGTGATCCTTGTGCATGTATCACAAAAACTCAGTCTGCAGGTGCAGCAGATGATCAAGGAGGCAAATGGAGCGTTGGCCATTATCGCAAGGAGATGAAGTATAAAAGCAATTGTGCAAGGTACTGGTGAGGTCACACCTTGAGCGCTGTGTGCAATTTTAGTCCCCTTATTTGCGAAAAGATAAATTAGCCTTGGAGGGAGCACAGAGAAGGTTCACCAGATTAATATCAGAGAAGAGGACGTTAGCTTATGAGGAGAGATTGAGTAGATTGGTCCTGTACTTGTTGGAGTTTAGAAAGCTGACGGGTGATCTTATAGAGGCATATAAGATAATGAAGGGGCTAGATAGGATAGAGGCAAAGAGACTCTTTCCACTTAGAAAGGAAACAAGAACTAGAGGACGCGGCCTCAAAATAAGGAGGAATCAGTTTAGAATAAAGTTGAGGAGGAACTTCTCTCAGAGGGTAGTGAATTTCTAGAATTCTCTGCCCATTGAAGCGGTGTAAGATACCTCATTGAATATGTTTAAGTCACAGGTAGGCAGATTTCTGATCAATAAGAGAATGAAGAATTATGGGGAGCAGGCAGGTAAGTGAAACTGAACCACTTTCAGAGCAGCCATGATCTTATTGAATGGTGGGGCAGGCTCGAAGGACTAGATGGCCTATTCCTACTCCTATTTCTTATGTTCTTATCTTACTGAGGGAGAATTTAGCACAGCCAATTTACCTAACCCACACATCTTTGTACTGTAGGAGGAAACAAGAGCACCCGGCAGAAACCCGTGCAGACAGGGAAAATGTGCAGACTCTGTACAGTTGGTGACCCAAGTCAGGAATCGAACCCGGGTCGCTGGCATTGGGAGGCAGCCTGCTAACCACTGTGCCACCATGGTGCCCCAATGAAACCCACTTCAAAATATACCTTATTGCTGATATGTACTATTCCAAATATAAATCCTTTAAAACTATCGTTATTTTTTGACAGCATTGAGGGACAGAGTTTGTGGTGACAATCAAAGACAATAGTTTCTGGGTCCCAATACTGATGAATTAAAATATATATTTATTTAATATGTTACGACAAAGTAAAGCATATTGTTGGAGTGGCCATCAACACAGTGATTAATATACAGTGCAAATAGTTTCTCATTACTTGAGTTTGTAGTATAATGAGACAGATAGATGTTCACTATAGTTAGAATGAGCAGATGTTCCATGTTCGAGTTTGTTTCTGAAAGAGTTTACTTCAGATTGGAGTAGAAATGATGTTGAATATCGTTTGCAGCAACTCCCTCTGCAGCATTCTAAATATATGTTAAAATGAGCAGGAACATTGCTGGGTGAATCAAAGACGATTCTGATCATTGTTTCTGTTGTTAATTGCAGAACACAAAATGGCATAGTTCATGCTGTTATGTGAGAATAATTAGCCATAATCAGGGAGGCGCAGTGGTTAGCACTTCTGCGTCATTGCACCAGGACCTGATTTTGATTCCTGGCTTGGGTCACTGTCTGGGAGAATTTATTTATTCCTCCTCATTTTTAGGAGGCAACCAGAGCACCCAGAGGAAACACACACGGGCATTGGGAGAATGTGCAGACTGCAAACTGGGGATTGAACCAGATCTAGGGTGCTATGAGGTAGCAGTGCTAAGCACTGTGCCACCATGCCATTTAAATACTGAGCTCTGTTTTATCTGCACTATTTCCACGAGGCTGCATAGCTCTGTTCCTGTTTTCTAATAGCATAGCACATGGACTTCAAGAAGTTTAATAAGTGATGCCCAGGTCCCATGTAAATAAGAAGTCTGTTTCTGGGGAAGGTAATGGTTTGAACTAATTTGGCAGGGGGATAGATTGCAGAGTGGTGGTACAGAAGGAAGTGATGCAAAACCAAATATAGAAGAAAACCCAGTTAGTTTGGAAAGCAGAGCAAAGATGGACATGCTTACGGCACAAGGGAATATGTTAAGGATGGATACTTTAATGCAGGGAGTCTTATGGTTAAGGTAGATGAAATGAGGATTTTGTAACACATTGTAGTGTGATATTACTGCTATCACAAAGACATGTTGATGGAGGGGCGGCACAGGCAGAGAGACAGTCAGGTTAAAGCTCACACACAACACAGGCAACAAACTATAGGACCACCTACACCAACTACAGCCCCAATCCCATGAGTGCAGCCTGATGGGCCTGAGAGCTGCCTTCTCCCTTTCTCAACATCCCCTCCCTCACCATGACAATGACCACACTCCCTCACCTCACAGAAATATCCCATCCACTCCCCTCTCCAGACATGCCCAATGGGTTCTGTCCCCTTTATCTCCTTGGTATTCAATGATTCTCACCTCCTTCCTCTCTCTCCCAGGTCATGGCACCAGATTCTCATTTTTATATAGCAGTAGTAATTCACGCCAGCCTGATGTCCTGGTGAGTGGGAAGATTTGATGAAAGGCTGAAGATGCATTGCTCACCAAACTAGGTAGATGGTAATGGATTCAAGTTGAGATTAAACAGGTTTGAGCCCTTTCTGGGTGTAAACCTAATCACGTCATCAGGGAGGGCTCCGGAAGATTATGTTCCAAAATCTCACCAGCACAAATCTAGTTTTAGGTCTCTTGTGATATTTAACAGCCATGACAGGGTTTGTGCACCCAACTGACTGGTCCACCATATCGCACCTTATGTCTTAAGTTACAAAGTGTGATTTAGCATCGTAATAATCTAACTGTGAAGGAAGGATATGATTAACTGAGCCAAATATTTACAGCCACACACACTGAGGATCAAACACACTCGGGTCAAGGTCTTCACAGTCTGGTAGTTCAGTTCAACAAAATGGTTTGGCAAAATCTTTTCCAGAATTGGAGGAACAATGCACGAAGTGACACATCATGGACCATCATTTCTTGAATAAAGAACAAAATAACAATTAAATTACAGCACAGGAACAGGCCCTTCAGTCTTCCAAGCCTGAATCAATCACGCTGCCCAACTGAACTAAAACCCTCTACTCTTCCAGAAACCATATACATGCATTCCCATCTTATTCATGAATGTACAGTTCCCATCTGAATTTTAACATACTTGTACATTTATTGCCATTTAGCCAAACAATATTGCATCACTTGCATATAATAATTATGATAAATTTTTATTCTCATTAACTTTCAGTGGCAGCAAGACATAATAATAACATCTTTAATGAGGGATGTTCAGCATTCTTTTCAGCTTAGTCTAGTTAATGTGCTTATTGTCAAGTGTATCCATCCAGGGATCTCTTGTGTAATTGTTACAGGGCAGAAGTCTTTATAACACTGATTATTATTGTTTTCAACAATGTCACATACCATTTATGAATTGTAACTCAAAATAACTGATCTAATTTAAACAGTTAGGCCTGGGCAACGATATTCTCAGTGGAGACGGCATGTTTATGGTTCCAAATTTGGTAGCATATATTCCTGGAGGTTTCATCACATGACCTTCTCACTGCCACAACCAACTGCCTACCTCCAGCTCTCTCCACATTGGTCACAATGCATGTCCATCTTCCCAGCATCATACCTTCCAATGGCCCCTTTGCTGTCACACTGATTCTTCAGTGTCACTCAAACAGTTTTTTTCACCAATATTTTTATTGTTAATGAACAAAAGTGTTGATTTTTTTTTAATGACCTGATCATTTTTCTCCTGGGTTTGCTCCCATCAATTTCCTGGTGATTAATCTTACTGTTGGAGATTCCTGGACAACTTCGGAATGTGTAATGTTTCAGAATGTATCTAAAAATTCTGTGGATTGGGGATCTGAAGAATAAAAGCAGCAGATTAAGTGATGTTAGTAGCAGTGACCAGAATCAATTGTCTCTTGAAGGTAAACGGTGAATGGAGACTCCATTCAGATCACAATGTACTTGTTCTGCTAACAACAAGAAATGTCAAATTGTCAGGCAGCTGATGAGCCAGTTCATTCACTACGCATTGCATTTGAACCCCTCTTCTCTTCCAAACTCGCTGATTTTCATGACCTATATAGCAAATTATAATTTGATACATGCAGATTGAGAAAATGCATGAGCTGAAAGAGGGGCAATGTATATATTGGCAGAGAGAGTGGCATAGTGGTAACATCACTGGGCAAAAGGCCCAGGCTAATGATCTATAGATATATGGAGATACCGTAGCAGCTGGTAGAATTTAAATTCAGTTAATAAAGGATGCATTGAAATTATCAAGTGTTGTTTAAAATCCCATTTGGCTCACTAATCCCACTTCAGGAAAGGAAATCTATAATTCTTACACGTTTTTGCCTCTTAATAATCACCTCAGTCCTGATACATCACTGCAAGAATTCCTCAGGATAGTATCCAAGGCTCAAGTATCTTCAGCTGTTTCATCAATGACCTTCCTGCCATTATAAGTTCAGAAGTGGGAATGTTCACTGATGATTACACAATGTTCAGCATTATTTGTGACTCTTCAGATATTGAAACAGTGGCAAGTAAAGTTTGTGCCACACAAGTGATAGGCAATGACCATCCCCATAAAGAGAGAATCTAACTATTGAATTTGACATTCCCTACTACCAAAATCCTGGAAGTTAGCATTGACTAGATGGACCAGCCATATAGATACTGTGGTTATGAGAAAGTGCAGGTAAGAGGGTTAGAATTCTGCAGACAGTAACTCACCTCTTGACTCCCCAAAGTCTGTCCACTATATACAAGTCAGGAGTGTGATAGAATAACTCTATTTGCACGGATGAGTACAACTCCAAGAGCACTCAAAAATCTTGACAATCTGCAGGATAATGCAGCTCGCTTGATGGGCACTGAATCCACTCCCTTCAATTCACTCCCTCCACCAGTGACACACAGCAGTAGCAGTGTGTACCATGTACAACATACACTGTAGCAACAAACCAAGGCTCCTTCAACAGCACTTTCCAAACCCTCAACCCCAAAAGAACAAGGGCAACAGATACTTGGGAACACCAAGTTCCCTTCCAAGTCATTCATCATGCTGACTTGGAAATATGTCACCGTTCTTTCACGAGGTCAAAATCCTAGAATTCCCTCCCAAACAGCATTGTGGATGTACCCACATCACAGGGACTGCAGCAGTTCCAGAAGACAGCACACCACTAGTTCTCAAGGGCAATTAAGGATGGGCAATAAATGCTGGTCTCACCATCGATGTACACACACATACACGCACTCTCCATTAAAGAATAAATAGCCAGACAAGTCGGACAGTTGTATAAACTACTGCAGATGTCAGACGAATTCCACAGTGGCAGCTGATATTCTCCAGGCTATCCCCCAATACCTGGGTGATCCACGAGCATTTGGAAAGCTGCAATGAGCAACCAAACAGGTGGAAAACAACAAAGCCTGTGGCTCAGACTGTATTCCAGCTGAGATCTTCAAAGCCAGTGGGATGTACTCGCATCAAGATTCCATGCGAGCATCCTGCAAATTTGGGATAAAAAAAGCACTCAGTGGCCCCACCCCCCCTGTTCCTACTCTCATCCCCTCGACATCCCCTCCTACTACCCCCCAGCCCCCACCCATCACAGCAGCTTCTCCTGCACATTCCTCTACTAAAAGAAATATGACAGTTGTAGCTATCTTCAAGTGAGTAGATAAGTCATGTTGTGGAAATTATTGAGCTACTTCCCTCTTATCTAGAGCAAAGAACGGATGTCCTCCTAAATCACTTACTTCTGGAAATTTCTTCATGATGATATGACCTTCTTGAGTGGGAGATCTGGGTACAGGACCAAACAAGGCTGTGTGCTAATCCCCATGTTAATTATGCTCTGACAATAGTTATTCACCTTAAAGATCAGCTGCCTGCTGGTGTGAGTGTTAAATATCACACAATTGGAAAATACCTCAGTCTCCTTGATAGCAAAAGTAAACTGACCACCTCATGCAAAATCTATAGTTTGCAGATGACCGTAGGGTTATTGGTCATTCTGCACCAAATTTACACAACTTTCTCGATCTCTTCAATTCAGCACACAAAAACATGACCTTTTTGTTGTGTAATAGTGGTACCTGTGTCAATGATCCGTGCATTTGGATTAAAAGACATCACAAGCTAATCAGGTGCTCTTTCCTAGGGTAGAAAGGTCAAGTACTAATAGACATAGGTTTAAGGTACATGACGGAAAAGTTTAGAGGAGATGTGTGAAACAATTTCTTTAGATAGAGGGTGGTGAATGTCTAGCATGCGCTGCCTGGGGACGTAGTGGGAGCAGATACAACTGCACATTTAAAGGGCAATTAGATAAATACATGAATAGAATAGGAATGGAAGGATTCCATAAGTGCATATGGTTTTAGTTTAGGCAGGCATCATGATCGGCACAGGCTTGAAGGCCCAAAGGGCCTGTTCCTGTGCTGTACTTTTCTTTGTTCTTTGAGGGACATGCTTACATAGGCAGCCAACTTTACATAGATGAGTTGGGTGAGTTTCCCAGATCAGCCATGGAACAGATATTAAGATGAAATTCGGTGTAGCCTCTGAAAAATAGGTGAGGACTATTGAAGTTCTTGAAAGCAAAAACATCCAGACAATAAATTCTGCGTAAAGGAACTGATATCCACCTAAAAAAACTCTTATACAGATTGTTTAAATATAAAACTATATATAATGATACTTGATAAATGTTTATTGTTCATAGTGAGTAATGTGGGCGACATGATGACACAGTGGTTAGCACTACTTCCTCAGAGCACCAGCAACCTGGTTTCAATTCCTAGCTTGGGTCATTGCCTATGAGGAATCTGCACATTCTCCCTGTGTATGCATGGCTTTCCTCCATGTGCTCCAGTTTCCTCCCACAGTCTGAAAGATGTGCTGGTTGGGTGTATTGACATGCTAAATTCTCCCTCAGTGTACCGGAACAGGCATCGGAGTGTGGCGACTAGGGGATTTTCACAGTAACTTCATTGCTGTGTTAATGTAAATTTATTTCTGAAACTAATAAGTAAACTTTAAATGAATGCAACCCCGTATAGTGCATCATCTGTTTATTTGGTAACATCACAAGAGGCATATGAGAGATTTTCCCCCTCTCCTATCCTGGACTGTAGGCCAATAACACTCAGCTAATAAAGTGCCATTAACTGGTTAAGTAACCCATTGTGTGGCAACCTTTTAATTCTTTTATCTTTGCTGTTTGGCTATTTTAGTCTACCACAGACATGTATACTAAGATACAGTTTTTGACATTACTATAGATATTGCTGAGAGTTTGTCATGTTTTATATTGAAATAAAGACACCAATCATTTGGAAGTGATTGAATAAAGATAATGTAGGTTCATTTAGTGAAACCAGGTACACAACAGGTAGACATGGGGATAAAGCTTGAAGTCACCAGCAACCTACTTAAAAGCAAAAATGAAGTGAAAATTGATCATGTTCTTTGTATTGTGTGTGTATTGTATGGAAATAAATAAAATTGTGGTAAAATCTCAAAAGTCACAAATCACAGCCTATGTGACAAAATGCACATGGTCTAATTTAAAATGACACTAATAATTTCTAAGAGTTTCTTGGAATTGATTATAAAGATCATCATTCTCTCTGTCTCTAGTGTTAATTAAAGGAAAGGGGCATTGATGAAATATATGATTATCAATCCTATTTTGAACCAATTACTGCATTGGCAAAGTCCATCACAAGTTTACTTACAGCTAAGGTGGAAAAGTTGTCAGTTTTCCTTCACAGTAAAAGCGATGTTCTAAAAGACGATTAGCTGCCTGAGATGGTAACAAGGCCGTCAGTCACAATCAGGACCTGATCATGTCATCTTCACTGTCAGATCACTGATCTGTTGGAAAACTGCTGAATGTCCAAGTCAATTTTATTTTTAAATGACTGTCTTCATCATCGCTTCCTCTGAAATGTGCAGAACAGCTTGGACAAGTCCTGCGTAGTGTGAACAGAGTAAGAAATCTCACAACACCAGGTTAAAGTCCAACCAGTTTATTCGATAGTAAAACCACAAGTTTTCAGGGTTTGTCCCTTCATCGGGTGAGTAGAGAGTTCTGGTCTCAAACAGAGCACACACAGTTTACAGAATATTGATTAGAATGTGAGTCTTTACGGCTAATCTGCTATTCAAGTCTTAAAGATACAGACAATGTGAGTGGAGATAGTATCAGGCATAGGCTAAAGAGATGTGTATTGTCTCCAGACAGGACAGTAAGTGAGATTTTACAAGTTGAGGTGAGTCATGGGGGTTTAAGGTAGTACGACATGAATCCAATCCAAGATCCCTGCTGAGGCCGTCCTCATGTGTGTGAAACTTGGCTATGTCAGTTACCCGAGTCCAACGCCGGTAACTCCACAGTCTGAACATTGACAACAATGGGAAATAATAGAAAATGATGAAATGTGCTGGTTTACAAAATTTGTTTGCGTTTGTAATGCAGTGGAAAATAGGCCATGGCAATAAATTGATTTTGCTGGATGTTTTACATAGCAAGGAGAATTGAAACTTTTGAGATGAGATTGATATATACTTGGGTAAAGGTATCAAGAGATCTCAGGCAAGTGCGGATAAATGAAGCTGAGATACAGCTTAGTCATGATCACATTAAATGGTGAAACAAGTTCAAGAGTTGAATGACTCTCTCTTGTTCCTATGAGTGCAGTTCAAGCTTGTCAATACAGCTACAGAGAAAGAAGTCTCACAATAGGCTAAAGTCCAATAGGTTTATTTGGAATTGTGTGCTTTCGAAGTGCTCCTTCTTAACTCGATGAAGCAAAGGGACTGCAGTATAAAAATAGAGAAGTATTGTTGCAATTGTGTGTTGGTGAGACCACATCTAGATATTGTGAGCTCTTTATTGGGAAGATACAGTGGCATTGGAAGCAATTCAGATGAGCTTCACAGATTGATTTCGGGGGTGAAAGGGTTGACGTATAAGAAGAATTAAACAGTTTGGGCTTGTACTCGCTGGATGAGAAAGGATCAGATCAAAGTACATAAAATGTTAAAAAGGATTGATAAAGTAAATATAGACAAAATATTTCCTCTTATGGAACAATCGCAAACAGGAGCTCACAGGTATATGTTGAGAGGCAGTAGATTTAAAACTAAGATGAGGAGGAATTACTTCTTGCAGAGGGTGGTGAATCTGTGGAACTTGCTGCCCCAAGCTCATCTGAATTGCTGTTGCATTGTTTGCATAGAGACACATATAACCACTGTTAAGGAATTTAGAAGTCTCATAACATCAGGTTAAAGTCCAACCAGTTTCTTTCATTGTAAACCCACAAGCTTTCGGAAACACTATTCCTTCGTCAGGTGTGTGGAAAGCAACCCTCTTCCTCTTTTAAAGCAAAACAAATAAACTAAACCAAATGAACTCAGCAACAAAGTAAAAGGGGCAACTCCCCAAAAGGAAGGGGAACACCCAAATACAACCAAAGTACAAAGGAAACTTAAAACATTAAATCATAAAGTGATTATCGGAGTCTATAATGTACTCCACCTCTGCAGTGTCCAACGGGCATGTAAGGTGTCAACCGCGCCCGTGAACACAGCATGGTCCCTCTCCAGGGACACCTGGCCGTGAACATAGCCATGCTAGAGTGGTACACAATAGAATGGACAACCCCATCAAACGCTCACTGCCTGGACCTGTGTATGGAACGCCTTGTCAGGCCCAGAAGCAAGTTCAACAGGAGGTCCTCTTCCTTCTCCATCCCCCTCTGCACCTGGTGACTGTTTTAACCAGGGAATATGTATTCTAAGAGGTCCAGCTCGAGGGGCCTTGTTAAAGTTATTACAGGATCTGTTGGACAGAGTCAAGTCTTGAGGTACCTCTGTCATTATATGCTAGTTTTCTATATCTGTCTGACTCACAGTCACACTCTCCTGTCCATTGGCATATAACTCTGACATCTATAACTCTGACGAAGTCATCCAGACTCAAAAAGTTGTCTCTACAGATGCTGTCACAACTGCTGAAATTTTCCAGCATTTTTTTGATTTTGCTTCAGATGCCAGAATCTGCAGTCCTTTGATTTTATCTATAGTGGTGTCACTGTCTCTGGTTGCAAAGGTACGCAGTAACTCTGCCTGACAGTCACTTGATAGAGAGTGGATTGAAGTTTTTTCTGAGTGGAAGAGTCAATTACTAGAGGGCAGAGATTTAAGATGCAAAGGCAATATTTAAAAGAGATGCATGAGGCAGATTTTTTACACAGAGGGTGGTGGACATCTGGAATCCGCTGCCAGGGGAGGTAGTGGAAGTAGATACAATAGTGACTTTTAAGGGGCATCTTAATACATACGTGAATAGGCGTAGAGGGATATGGTCCCCGAAGGATAGGGGTTTTTTGGCTAAGTTGGGCAGCATGGACAGTGCGGGCTTGAAGGGGCTGTTCCTGTGCAGTTATTTTCTTTGCCCTTTGTCCCTCCGTGATTCTGAATGTCAGCGGCTCAGTCTCGAACTCAGCAACCCGGGACCCTGATGGAGCAGACGCTGATAAAAGAGGTGGCTCTCCCCAATTGATGTAGAGATGCCGGCGTTGGACTGGGGTAAACTCAGTAAAGTTTTGCAACACCAATTTTAAATCCAACCAATTTATTTGATAGTAAATCCGCGAGCTTTCGACACTATGTTGTGCCTTTGTCAGGCAAATGCAGTGTTCTGATCTGCAGAGGCACTCATATCCACACAGTTACAGATTGTTGATTAGAATGCGAATCCTTACATCTAACCTGCTATTCAAGTGTTAAAGTGGCTAACAATGTGTGTGAAGGAAATCCTGAGCATTGGTTAGAGAATTGTGTATTTTCTCCAGACAGCACAGTAAGTGAGGTTTTTTGCTAATCCAGGCAAGTTACGGGGGTTACAGATAGTGTGACATGAAGCCAAGATCCCTGTTAAGACCGTCCTCATGTGTGCGGAACTTGGCTATCAGTCTCTGTTCAGTGACTCTGCGCTGTCGTGTATCACGAAAGCCCCCTTGAAGAACATTTACCCGCAGGTCGGAGGCCGAATGCCCATGACTGCTGAAGTGTTCGCCCACAGGAAGGGAACTGTTTTGCCTGGTGATTGTTGAGCGATGCTCATTCATCCGCTGTCGTAGTGTCTGCATGGTCTCCCCAATGTACCATGCTTCGGGACATCCTTTCTTGCAACGTATTAGGTAGACAACGTTGGCCGAGTTGCAAGAGTATGTACCGTGTACCTGGTGAATGGTATCCTCACGTTTGATGATGTCGTCCATGTCTATGATCTGGCATGTCTTGCAGAGGTTGCTGTGGCAGGGTTGTGTGGTATTGTGGTCACTGTTCTCCTGAAGGTTGGGTAGTTTGCTGCGAACAATGATCTGTTTAAGGTTGTGCGGTTGTCTGAAAGCAAGAAGTGGGGGGGTGGGGATGGCCCTAGCGAGATGTTCATCGTCATTGATGACATGTTGAAGACTCCGGAGAAGATGTCGTAGCTTCTCCGCTCCGGGGAAGTACTGGACAACGAAGGGTACTCTGTCCACCTTGTCCTCATGTTCGTCTTCTGAGGAGGTCAGTGTGGTTTATCGCTGTGGCACGTTGGAACTCGACTCATGGCGCTCGACTCATCAATTGACAGTTCCAACGTGCCACAGTGATAAACCGCACTGACCTCCTCAGAAGACGAACACAGGACAAGGTGGACAGAGTACCCTTCGTTGTCCAGTACTTCCCCGGAGCGGAGAAGCTACGACATCTTCTCCGGAGTCTTCAACATGTCATCAATGACGATGAACATCTCGCTAGGGCCATCCCCACCCCCCCACTTCTTGCTTTCAGACAACCGCACAACCTCAAACAGATCATTGTTCGCAGCAAACTACCCAACCTTCAGGAGAACAGTGACCACAATACCACACAACCCTGCCACAGCAACCTCTGCAAGACATGCCAGATCATAGACATGGACGACATCATCAAACGTGAGGATACCATTCACCAGGTGCACGGTACATACTCTTGCAACTCGGCCAACGTTGTCTACCTAATACGTTGCAAGAAAGGATGTCCCGAAGCATGGTACATTGGGGAGACCATGCAGACACTACGACAGCGGATGAATGAGCATCGCTCAACAATCACCAGGCAAAACAGTTCCCTTCCTGTGGGCGAACACTTCAGCAGTCATGGGCATTCGGCCTCCGACCTGCGGGTAAATGTTCTTCAAGGGGGCCTTCGTGACACACAACAGCGCAGAGTCGCTGAGCAGAGACTGATAGCCAAGTTCCGCACACATGAGGACGGTCTTAATAGGGATCTTGGCTTCATGACACACTATCTGTAACCCCCGTAACTTGCCTGGGTTAGCAAAAAACCTCACTTACTGTGCTGTCTGGAGAAAATACACAATTCTCTAACCAATGCTCAGGATTCCCTTCACACACATTGTTAGCCACTTTAACACTTGAATAGCAGGTTAGATGTAAGGATTCGCATTCTAATCAGCAATCTGTAACTGTCTGTGTGGATATGAGTGCCTCTGCAGATCAGAACACTGATCTGACGAACATTTGCCTGACGAAGGCACAACATAGTGTCGAAAGCTCGCGGATTTACTATCAAATAAATTGGTTGGATTTAAAATTGGTGTTGCAAAACTTTACTGAGTTCTCCCCAACTGCACAGCATCATTCCTCCCCAACCTCCAGTTGCAGCCATACCACTAATACAACATGCAGCAAAACTTTTGTTAATTTGTTAACATTACTCAGTTAAAGTGAAGTCCCAAGATCCTCCCTTATTGCTAGGCAACTGCTGCACCAAGCTCCCTGTCACGCCCCTGCAGTTGTCCCACCCTAACGCCCCTCACACTAGCCGCTCCTCTCGCACGGGCCCCGCCCCTCACACTGACTCCCGTCATGCTTTGGCCCCGCCCCTCGCACTGGCCCCGCCTCCACGGAGCTCTGACCCCTCTCTGGCTGAGCCCCCGTTGCCATGGCGGTTGCTATGCGGCGGCGGAAGTGTCGTCAGGCGGTCGGGCTGCCAGTCAAGGTGGAGCGGGTGTGGGCTGCGCCGGCCTAGGGTGATGTCGATGTCGGGGTCTGCGGTGCGGAGCGGGCACTCGGGGTTCCCGCTCCAGGCGCTGCTACCCAAGCAGGAGACCGGGGCGCTGGGCTTCCTGTGCCAGAGGCCCGAGAGTGACGGCCGCGGGGTCCTGATAGCGGTGCTGGACTCGGGAGTGGACCCGGGGGCGGCGGGGCTGCAGGTACCGAGTGGGGGGGGTTTTAAACCCCGATCCTTAGCCTGACCCCAAAACCCCGATCCTTAGCCTGATCCCAAAACCCCGATCCTTAGCCTGATCCCAAAACTCATCCTGACCCCAAAACCCACCGTTGCCTCCTGACCCCGTACTGATCCCAATCTAACCCTGACCCTAATCCTCCATTGACCCCCAATATCCCTGTGACCCCCACTGACCCCCAATATTCCTGTGACCCCCCATTGACCTCCTGACCCACGGCTTGTCCACTGATCCCCATTGAGCCCTAATACTCTGACCCCTGAATCCCTTTGATCCCTGAATCCCACTGACCCCCCCCCCCCCCCCAACCCTGCCATCCCTGACTAGACTGTTTTAACAAATAGTGGCTGGATCGCATTGCTATACCACCTTTCAGATGTCAGGACATCTAAAGCCAATTAAATGCTTTTGACTTGTTGTTACTGTCAGAAATGTAACAACTAAATAGTGAGCAGCATAAGTGAAGTTGTTGATTGATGGTCACCAGGAATAATGCTGATACTTCTCAGATTGTACAAATAATGAGTGGCACTATCACCTGAACAGACAGACATGATTTAACACTGCACGTGGTATATCTGAGAGTCCAGTACTCCCTCAGTAGTGGGACTGTCAGCCTGATTTATGTCTTGAGCGAGCCTTGAACCTGTGACTTTCTGATTTGGGCAAGGGTCTGATCTTGTAGAGCAAGGCTGCCAGTGGGAAAGGTGCATCTGAGGCATTTTAGTCTCACCATAGGAAATATAACAAATTGACAAATTAGTTGTTCAGGCCTCAGGCCAAGTTAAGGGAGGGCACGTGGTACTTGAGCACTCAGCACCTCCCAGTTTTGATGTCATTTGTTCTATTGAATTGTGAAATTATATAGCAGAGAGGGGCTATTCAGCCAATCTCATTCATGCCTGTACTGATAGTTGGAATTCAGGAAACAGATTTATGATTAGTGTCTCTGCAAGTTTAGCACAATACTTGCCCATGTCCCTGTAGATTACAAGAGATTATATTACTATCTGCATTCTGGAAGATTCTGCAAAGTTCTTGATAGCTCTTATCTGATTATTACTGTGTTTCGTCTTCAAAGGGTAAGATTTAAAACATTATTTAGTTGCCATTCTGGGAAAAACGTGTTGAAATTTTGTTTTTTTTCCCAAAGGACCAACTAAATAATGTTGTAAATTTTAGTCTTCTGATTTAATTTTGACACGAAATGATCAGGTATCAGAAAGCAACATCATGAATGTTCAAGGGATGGTGGACTATCTGGTGTTTCGAAAGGATTCAATAGGTTAGAAACAGAGGAACTGTTATTCCTCTTCTGGTGGAATGGCAACATAAAAATAGAAACAAAATTATGGAAAAACTCAGCAGGCCTGGAAAGAGAAAATACAGTTTAAGAATCTTGACCTTTTTGATATCCCAAAAGTTTCTTATCCCAATGCAAAAGCTCTCCTTTCTCCTCCCCCATATCCTCCCCTTATTCACCAGGGCCATCTATCACATATCCTTAACAGTTTGTATTCATTGAGCACTGCCTTTATTCTCTCAATATATTCTGATATCTTATATAAAAGTGCAGACACCTTTTACTGCCATTACTGCCTCATGGCCTACACATTTTTGTTACAAGCTCCCTTAGCCCCCACCAATCACTAACCTTCTACTGTGCTCCAGGTGCTCCATGACTTGTACCTTATAATCCATCATATTTCTCCTTTCTTTTTAACTACCGAATCAAAACATCAATTCTGTTTTCCTTTCTGCAGATGCTGCCAGACTTGCTGAGTTTTTCCAGAATTTTCTGTTTTTATTTCAGATTTCCAGCATCTGCAGTACTTTATTTTTGTCATCAGAAAATATCTCTTCACACACAGCCTAGTGACAATTTAGAACATCCCCTCTCTCTCACCCATTTCCCCGCTCTCCTCCCTCCTCTATCCCCCTCCCCTGCCACCCATTCCCCTCCCACTCCCACCTTCCCCCCGTCCCCCGGTCCCCCGTCCCCCCCAAAAGGCTGTACGTGCTGGAGCTGTCAAAACTGAAGTTGAAAGATTATTGTTGGGTTGGCATATCAAGGAATATGGAGTAATGTTGCACTTCAGAACATCATTGTTTTAATTAGAATATCAGAGCAGATATATTAGGACTGAATTACCTCTTTCTGTTCATGCAGCCCTATTTATGCATTTGCCAATTCATTGTAGTGAGAATTGTAGTGCTGAGGTCAGGCACACGCTGGGTGTAGTCAGCAGGTCTTTTAGAAATTTGCCATAAACATGCTGGGCCGATTGCTTCATGATTTTAATTCACAATCAGGTCCGACCAAGCACCAGTGAACATAGTGAGAGAGATAACAGCAGCTGTGCTTGTGATCTGGGGAGAGTTCTCTGATACTGACCCAGAGCAGGTGGGTTGACCAAAAAATGATTTGGTCCATTTAGTTTTTTTGCTTCGCTGTGCCTGATCAGCAATCTCTGACAAGCTGTGGTTGCACGCAAACAGAATCTTAACTCAAAAATATGCTAGGCTAAGTGGCATCTCCCCAACTCCTCTTGAGTGATTTATCTGTAGTTATGTTCTCCAAATCTTACTGTATTGCTTTAAAACTTGCTGGCAAAATCATCTCGTGTTACACCAGTTTCAATTGAAAGAGATTTAGAATGGAGGAGAGGACTGCCAAGGTAATGACAATTACTGATTGTATGTCAGGAGCATACTGATGGATGTTGTATGTTTAGGACCTAATAAGAGATGATATTTCATTGGCGCCATTGGTCTTTTTATATCTGGGCCAGAAGTATGAAATTATAAAGAGAAAGTGGGTAGATTAGGTTTGTATTTGCTTGAAAACAAAAAATAAAGGAATGGCCAAATGATGTGTTTAAGATGATTAAATGAGTTGATAGGGTAGATGGAGAGAAACCTTCCTCTGGGATTGTCCAAAACAAGAGAACATAACCTTAAAGTTAGTATTTGATGATGTCTGGAAACTTTGGAATGTCTGGAGGTCTGAAAGATGCTAAATAAATGCAAATCTTTCTTCAACACAAAAGAAAATTACTATGGATGCTGGAATCTGAAGCAAAAACAGAAAATGCTGGAAAATCTCTGACAAAATCTGTGGATAGAGAATAGAGCCAACGTTTCGAGTCTGGGGGCCATTGTTGAAATGTTAGCTCTATTCTGGTCCTAGACTCTCTTTCAAGGGCAAACAACTTTTCAGTTTCCACGTGCTGAGAATACTAAATGCCTCCTTTTCTTCTCAATTCCAATGAATACAGGCCAACTTATATAACCTTTCCTCAGAAGAATAGTTGCTTCCTATCTACCCTATCTTTGCACCTCAGCAAAGTGGTACCTCAGCCTTCACTTCATAGCTGAAATGCTCCAGCCCAGGGCAACATCTGGTGAATTTCCCCTGCTCCCTCTTCAGTGCAATCACATCCTTTCTATAATGCGGTGACTAGAACTACTCTCACTGTACTAGCTGTGACCTAACAAGCATTAATACAACCCCATCATAATCTCGCTGCACTTACATTCTATGCCTTGGCTGATAAAGACAAATATCATACATGTCTTAACCACTTTATTGACCTGTCCTGTTGTCTTCAGGAATCTTTTGAAATGCATCTCAAGGACCCACTGCTCGGTATTCCCACAATCCTACTGTTCATTGTATATTTCCTTACCTGTTGGTCCTCCCAAAATACGTCAGTTCACACTTATAATGGTTTAGCTTAAGCGCTTAGCAACCTGGTCGGTGATGTTGCATGCAGGTGAAGTGGTTAGATTCTGTCCTGTTGAAGATGGCCATTAACTAGCACTTGTGTGGTGTGAATGTTGCTTGTTCGAGCCTGCATGTTATTCAGGTGCAGGCAGGCACAGCTTCAGTGTCTGAGGAGTTATGAATGGTACTGAGTCTTTAGTGAGCATCTCCTGGAGTGGTGTTCTGGGGTCGAGATGGTTGACCACTAGCAGCCACAACCAGTTTCCTTTGTGCTAGGTATGCATTTGACCAGTGGAGAGCTTTCCCCTGGTTCTCACTGACTGCAGTTTTTCCAGAGCTTCTTGATGCTGCTCAGTTGAGCACAGTCACCCTAGTCTGCAACTTGTATACTTTCACTTTCAATTCACGATATTTGGCCTGCTCACATCATGCTTTTGGTTAAGGAGCAAATGTTTCACAGTGCTTCCGTCACCATTGAGCTTAACCATTTCTGAGTTAATGGTTTATTTGTTTAAAAGGAAGTAGACAGTAGATATGAAAACTTAGCAGAAGTTCATTCATTAAGACTTTCTTTCGAAGACATTCCAAGTGGTTAGCATTACTGTACTTGAGTCACTGTCTGTGTGGAAGCTGCACATTATCCCTGTGTGTGTGTTCCTCCAGATGCTCTGGTGCACAGTCCAAAGACATGCAGGTTAAGTTGATTGGCCATGGTAAATTGCCCCTTAGTGTCAAGGAGACTAGCAGGATAAACATGTGGGAGTATGGGGATAGGGGATGGGTGGAACTATGGTCGGTGCAGACCCGATTAGCCGACTTCTATATTTCTGTGTGTTGAAGCCATAATATTAGACAGGAATACATAATCTATATCAAAGCTTCATTGTCAGAGATTCTGCCCTTTACCTGTGATGTTGAACACTATTGGTCTTTTCCAAAAACAACTTCTTGCACGTAAAACTTTTAGGGATCTTTCTGACAGTTGTGCTGCGTAAACATTTATTTGTTTTCTTCCCTTGGGAAATAATGAGTCGAGTCCAGGATGAATTAATTTGGTATGGTCTGCAGGAAGACACATTGTTTGATATCACTTAAAATAATAATTCATAAGATGTCACCTCCAAAATTGTCAATTGTCAACACTCATGAATGTGTGTAAAAAAAAAAACCATTTGGGATCTGAACGAGATTGTAAAGCAATGCATTTCTGTGTGTTTTGTGACATGGCGTGCAGCAGCACCACGAGAGAGGTTCATGGGTTTTTATCTCCCTTCACGTTTGGACTTCGATTTGGGAGCAGCTCTTAAATAAATTAGCATTGAGTTGGTTCAAACCCCATCGTGTGGCACCTTATCATCTTTTGTTTTGTTGGCTCTACCAGGCAGAACATCTAATATATTACAAATGCTGCTCTATCTCTTTAATGTTGATATTATACTCAGTGCATTTGATTTCAGTTTACTTGTTGCTGATTAAAAAGCTCTTCTGACTCAGTTTGTTACAAAACAGTAGTTACTCATTGAGCATTCAGGCAGTAGGATAATATATGATTAAAGAGTGAAGGAATATTCCAAAAAAAATTATAGATTGATTCAGTGACTAAAGTTTTTAAGGTTCTATTACTTTCAAGTCTCAAAGATTACAGCTTTAATTAGAGTTTTTTTTAGTTAAGTTTTTAACGATAAAAACATGTGGAAACTCTTCACACAATAGGGTACAATTTTGAAGCACTCTTACAGACAGCAATTGACGCAAGGTCAATACTTGGTTTTAAATCTGAGATTGATAGATTTACGTTACTCTGTGGTATTCAGGATTCTGAGGCAAAGGCTAGTTTATGGCAATAGGTCCAAATCAGCAATAATCTCATTGAATGACAGACTAGATTTGAAGGTCTAAGTGGCCTCCTCATGTTCCTCTATTTCTATGTATTTCTGCTTCGTGGAACACCTTCCTATTGTAAAACACTATAACCTCTGACTCACTGTAAACAGCAGCGTGGAAGACCAGCTGTCATTTATACAATGTCTAATTCTTACAATTGAAAGTTACCTTGTCTGCTTAAAGGAAGTGAATCATGTGATATGACCAAGGGAGGAGTGTTGTTACATATGATCAGAGCATTTGAATAAAACAATCTGTTTCAAATTACTAGAAAGTATATTTTGTGTTGCAAAGGATATTCATTTTTCACTGTTCACACATTTTTGTTTGAGTATGTATAGCTGTTAGAAATTCGCATTTTCACATCTGGTCTCCCAGATGTTGAGAACATGAAATACCAAATGAACTGTCTGATTTGCTGACTACTTCTTATGTATTCATCAGATAACAACAGATGGAAAACCAAAGATTGTTGACCTCATTGATGTCTCAGGAAGCGGCGATGTGGACACATCTACTGTGCTGGAAGTTAAGGATGGCACTTTAGTTGGCCTCTCAGGAAGAACTCTGAAGGTATCACTAGGTCACTTCTGTACTGTAAAATTAAGCACAACATTAATCATCACTTTGACTTGTTTCAGCAATGAGTGCACTTGCCAATAAAACACTAATGTTGAACATATTTTACAAAGTATAGTTTAGAATTATATGGTGTGTCCAGCAAAGACTCAAGCCCTTCAGCTTAATTGGTCGATGCTGATATTAATATTCCACACAAATTTCCTTCCACCTCTCTTCATCCACCCCATCAACATTTTTTTTAATCCTTTCTGTTTATGGGCAGAACAGTGGTTAGCGCTGCTGCCTCTCAGCGCCAGGAACTTGTGTTCGATTCCTGGCTTGAGTCACTGTCTGCATGGGTTTCCTCCAGATGCTCTGGTTTCCTCCTGTAGTACGAAAGATTGGCCATCCTAAATTCCCCCTCAGTGTATCCGAACAGGTGCCAGAGTATGGCGACTAGGGGATTTTCACAGTAACTTCATTGTAGTATGAACATAAGCCTACTTGTGACACTAATAAAAAAAAGTTTATCTAACTTTCCATAAATATATCTATACTATTTGTCTCAACCATCCTAGGCCTGAATACTTCTATGTTCTAAGCACTCTCTAGGTAAAGAGATTCCTCCTGAATTCCTATGTTAGATTTATTCATGACTACCTTGCACAATAACATAGGAGATAGAGGCAAGAGTCCAGTGATGCTGTTCCCTCATTCATTTTGATCATGACTGATGATCAAGTTCAATATTCTAATCCCATCTTCTTCTCATATCCCCTGATCCCTTTAGCCCTAAGAGCTATATCTAATTTTTTCTTGAAATCACACATTGTTTTGGCCTCAACTACTTAGTGTGATTGTGAATTCCACAGGTTCACCACCCTCTGTGTGAAGAAATTTCTCCTCATCTCAGCCCTAAAATGTTTATTACTTATCCTCAAACTGTGACCTCTAGGGGAGGCAATGGCCTAATGATATTATTGCTAAACTATTAACCCAGAAACTTGGTTAATGTAGCTGGCTTCAAATCCCACAATGGAAAATAGTGAAATTTGAATTCAAATAAAAACATTTCTGGAATTAAGAATCTACTGGATGACAGGGTGCAGAGGAGGTTTACCAGGATGCTGCCTGGTATGGAAGGTCTGAGTTACGAGGAGAGGTTAGGCAAATTGGGGCTGTTTTTCTTAGAAAGACGTAGACTTAGAGGAGATCTAATAGAGGTGTACAAGATTATGAGGGGTATAGATAGAGTAAACAGGATTAAGCTTTGTCTTAGGATGGACTCGAATAGCACGAGGGATGAGGGGGGTAAGATATAATTTGGATGCTAGAGGGAGTTTTTTCACACACAGGGTGGTGGGGGTATGGAATGCGCTGCCAAGTAAACTGGTGGAGGCAGGCAGTCGAGTTATTTAAATACTTAGATGGGCACATGAACAGAATGGGAATGGAGGGGTATAGAACACTGATTTAAAATAGGGATCATGAGCCTTGGGAGTCCATGGGAAGTGTGTAAATAGATGTACTTGTTTTTATCCTACAGGTGCTTTGGTCCACCTTGTTGCCTAACGAGGGGCATACACGCGATGGGTCGTGAGAGGGCTGCTGTTGGATTTTTTTCGAGAGCATCCTAGTGCTTCACGTCGTTAGTGTACGCTTGACCTG
Source organism: Sphyrna mokarran (assembly GCA_024679065.1). Lineage (NCBI taxonomy): Eukaryota > Metazoa > Chordata > Chondrichthyes > Carcharhiniformes > Carcharhinidae > Sphyrna > Sphyrna mokarran. The sequence continues at coordinate 113,362,388 of JAGIQG010000004.1, forward strand.
GACCATTTGATGGGCAACATGACAGCTCAGTGACTATCGCTGTGCTGTGCAGATACATGGATTTGGGCCTGTGTCTGTGGGAGTTTGCGCATTCTCCCCTTGCTTGCGTGGGTTTTCTCCGGGAGCTCCGGTTTCCTCCCACATCCCAAAGATGTGCTCTTAGGCTAATTGGCAAAACAAATTCTCCCTAAATTGTCTCAAATTAGGTTTTTAATCCATAGATCTATAAACGTATTCAGGAATCATGGGTAGAGGTGGGAACATCGGGGTGGCAGCACGGGCTCGTTGGGCCGAAGAGCCTGTTTCCCGTGTTGTTTTGTTCTTTGACTATGAAACACTTGCTGATTGTTAAAAACAAAAATACCTAGTTCACTAATGTCCTTTAGGGAAGGAAATTTGCCATCCTTATCTGATCTGGCCTACATGTGACTCCAAAGCCACAGCAACACTCAACTGCCCTCCAAGGGCAACTAGGGATGAGCAGTAAATGTTGGCAAGCCAGCAACACCCATGTCTCTCGAATGAATGAAAAAAAGGTCCTGGACTCCTCTACTATCGGGAACATTCCTACTGAATCTACCCTGTCTAATCCTATATTTATGCGCTTTAGTTCTGACTTCCCAGGCAAGTGGGAACATCAGTGGAGACTTAATGAGCTGAATGGCTGCCTTCTGCGCTACAGGGAATCTATGGAAAAAAAACTTATCTGATCTGTATAATATTAGTTATACAGATGTGTTATCAGTATAATTAATGTAGCAAGCTAATCAGCTGCCTTTGACTCCAGTGATCTGAGCAGTGTTCTGTTGATAATGTGGATTAGGATTTAGGAATGTGTCACAAATTATGTATATGATCTGTTCAATTTGACTATTGTGATAATCTGCATAATCCGGCTCATATTAAAAAAATAACCAGCGACAGTTCAGACATCACCATTAATACCATAAAGTGACATGTATTCCATCTTACTGTTTGGAGAGAATTTTCACAAATAGAATTTTCTAATGACAACAATTGATGTTTTGCAGTTTGGGATTTAAAAGCCCAGTTGTTAAAATTGTCCTCAAAAATAAAACAAATATTTTTTTTAAAAAATGCTTCATTAATGCTGCATATGGATTTTGCTCATTTAATACTTTGCAAATCTTGTGCATTTGGTGTGGAACTGAGACATCAGCTGACCTTGCCCAAGTAACAGGAAAAATACCAGCAATATTATTCAGCACTGGAGAGGCTAAATAAGATGCACAACCTTAAACAGATTTGTCAGTTGTTTCTCGACCTGTATGGAGTATAACAGGGAAGATTATCAATGGAGGGAGTGAGGCCCTATTTTGATTTCAATAAAACGAAGTGTGGAAATATTGTGCCATTTATTCAGTGTGCAGCCTACTGAAGATCCAAGTTCACAGAGTGCTGTTTGTAATATACAAGGTACTGTGTACTCCTTGTGTTTTTATTTAGGTACCACCAGATTGGATTAATCCTTCTTTGAGGTACCACATTGGTATAAAAAATGCCTTTGAACTCTACCCCACAGCCCTCAAAGAAAGAATTCAGGTGAGCTCCTAATCAGAGGAGAAGATTGAATTTGCCAAGTGTGTGTGCAAGTGTGTACGCACATATGTGTGGTGTGTATGTGAGAGTGCTAAGTTGCTTCTATCTATGTGGATGCACATCAGATTATTTCATTAAAACACCTATTTTACACTCCTTGTTTATGCTTTGATCAATGCAGTATATAGTATTATACTGTCCCTATTCAATGCTGACAATTGGTAAAAAAAATAATTTTAATAGAACATTATTTGGGATAGACTCTTTTCTATCAATAAACCAACATTGCATTCTAGATCTAAAAAACTGTAGAGATTCAAGGCACAGAAGGAGTCGATTCATGTGATGTTCTGATCCTTGTTCCTTGTTTTCTTGATGACCTGTTTTTTCTCAATCTGTTCTAATTTTTGTGTGTTTGCTTATTTTTATAAACAGCAAGAAAGACGGGAAAAACAGTGGGACCCTTCACATCGCGTTGCTGTGGCAAAAGCTCATCGAAGACTGAATGACTTAACCAAAAACTGCACTAACCTATCTCAGGTGCTGAATTCCAGTGTAATCATAAAAAATAGGAGAAGAATAGGCCATTTGGCCTATTAAATCTATAGTGGAAAAGGGCATGAAACCATATTGGTTGGCATGGGCTCACTTGGGGCTATCATTTTATGATTCTATGTTAAAATGAATGGGACGTTATCCAGTTTGTTCATATCCACACCCAGTTTGGTAGTATGCCAGCGAAATGAAGGAGATAAAATAAATAGTGAAATATTTTTGAAGTAATTAGCAAAAGAACCAGATCAAAGTTGAGCAACATTTTGAAATGCAGCAAGTTGTTGTGATCTGGAATCTGCTGCTTGAAAGGGTGATGGAAACTGAAACAATGATAATTGTCAGAATGGAGTTGAAGGGGAAAAATGTACAGGCCTATGGAGAAAGAGCAATGCAGTGGTCTGATCCAACAGCCAAATACTCCTCTGTTCTGTAAGATTCTAGGTGCAGTAAGGATTTTTCCAAATTTGATTGGGCTTTGAATGTTTAATACCATGATCAAGTGCAAAAAAAGAAATAAAATAGTTTATTTCCCCAGTACCTTTTATTTCTTCCTAAGGTTGAGTGATGTTGTAGTGGGGAGATTTGGCTGGGAATGAGAGAGTTCAGTCGTGTGTAATTAAATTGTTTTTGCTCCCCATTTCTGTTTGGATTCCAAGGTCAATCATGCCTCCATGTAAAACATTCACTCGGAGCTATTGTGGTGTATTGAAGAGGTAACACAGTTTGGAGGCTGTTGCAATTACTTATGTGCACATGCAGCATGCCAAAATCACGGGTGTTAATGTGCCACAGATTTTACAAGAGCCATTTCTTTCACTCTTGCTCCAAGCATAGGATCGTTGCACTTGTAAGTTTCATCATTTACAAGAGCAATCTAACAGAGCTGTCACTTTGAGAAATTAGCAGCATTTAAACAGTTGATCTCTTTTGCATGACTGGCTTTGATGGTCATGGGCATTCTTAAACATCTATACTCATGCACGTGGAGGGTGTTAGGAAGATCAAAGCCAGTTGGTGAAGTCCAGATTAGGGCATAGAGCTTTTCCCTTACTGAGAGAATTTATTGATTTCGTTCAACCTCAATACTGCTGTCACACCTGTAGTGGCCCAGCTGCCCCCTATTTATATATACTTTTTGAGAACAAACAAAATAACCTAATTCACACACTAATGCTTTAAAGGGATGTTCCCAATTTATATGTGTTCAAAGTACTTAATTAAACAATACTCTTCATCTGTTTAGCTTAACAATATAGTTAACATGCTATTAACAGAGGGGCTGTCTGGACTTTGGGTGAAACTCATACAGACTTTAGATTTGGCTTACTTTGCTTGGAGGTCCACATGCACAAACACACATTTAGTTACTGATGCTTATCCTACTAACTGGTAATGTTTAGACCTGTGGTAGTAGCAAGATTGTCAAAGCTTTGTTTGTGCAATTGGTTTTGTACAGGCTTTAATCCTAGCTGATGGCAGAACCTTCTGTAGGATTATATTGATCTCTGTTACACCATCACTTCAATGTCTTAACTATACCAAAATTAACATGATCGCAGGACCAATTTGCAGCTATAATTGCAGAATTAAGTTTTATTTAATTAATCAGTTGAGCATTAAGTACAGCTTGGTTTGGCACTTCAGTGATGAGAAATAATTGCCAATTTGGACATTCAAACAAGTTTTTTCAGAATTTCATATGTGTTAGAGGTTGAAGTTAAGCAGTCCTAGGAGTCCTTGGTTGATATGCATTTTTATTTTGCTGGATTGGACCTAGATGTTTTATTTAACGGTAAACATTTTTGTAAACTGGAACGTCAGCCTAGCTTGTGTGTTCAAGTCTCCTGAATGGGACTTCACTCAGCAACGTTCCAACTAGCTGAGCAATAACTGACTTCTTTCTAATGCCTAATTTTCCTTTTCAAGCAAATGAATTCAATGTATCGAAAGAGCTTAATTCCCTTTGTTATAAATGACCCATCATTTGTAACTCATTGTTTATTAACCATAGCTTATAGATTTTATACTAATTGGCTGTCTCTGTGCATTTGTCTGTATTTAATGGCTTTGGCTAAGAATTAGGTCTCTGTAATTCTTCAGTCTCAGCACCATTAACCTTCTGACATAATGAAGCAAAATCTATAAGTGTGGACATTGTCTCTGAGACCTGGTCTTGTGTGGATCCTTTGGTGACAGTCGACAAGCAATTTTTACTCTGAATTCTCTGTCATCTGCCACTGTTGCTGCTGCACCATGATGCTGGGTGCTGCTGGCTGATCACAAAGAAACCCTGACATGAACCAAGAAAATCAACAAAAGTGTCATACAAAATTTGAAAGCCTTTGTTAGCCACCACTATGATGGATAGTAACATGAAGAAAATAATGTTGTCTTGAGTATTCCATAGCAATAGATCAATGCTGATGGACTAAAGAATCTGACAGTGCAAAGTGTGTGTGGAACAGCCTTCTATCTGTACCAACTCTTGGAAGCAGTTGTCCAATTTCGCCTTGTGTGTTTTCCCCCATTCAGCTTTTCGCATGGTTTTCCATTAAGTTGAGATTGAATCTAACTCGATCTTACTTTCAAGCAGTGAAGTATAGATCACATCAATTTGCTGTGTTCTGTCCACCAGTGCATGGCTGTTTTCCCCTTATTTAAAATATCTCATAATTTTGAACACCTGTTATAAACCTGTCACCTAACTTTCTCTGCTCTAAAGGAACAATCCTACCCTCTTGAGTCTCACTGCATGACTGAAATGCCTTGTTCCTGATATCATTGTTAGGGATCGGGATGGGGGAGTTCTCTTGGTCTTCATGGTGTTAATGTGTTGTATTGTAATTGAACTCTCAAACAGGAAGAGAAGTTGACTGTCGAAGACCTTCAGTGCCAAGTTGATCAGTTGGATGTATTGGAGAAGAAATACTCTGATGGCGGGCCAGTATATGATTGCTTGGTTTGGCATGATGGAAAAAGTTGGAGGTGAATTAATTTGTAGAGTCAGTTCTTCAAACTTTTATGTAATGCACAATGAATTTTACTTGAGATAATTTCTAGCCAATCAATTGAGGTTTCCAAAAGTGATTCTGCATATAATTAAAAATGTGTTGGTCAAATTTTTATTTCAAGCTATGACGTAGAAAGACATATCCTTTGCCCATCAAAAAGCGATTGCAGAAAAATAGGGAAATGTACTTGGAAGCAAAGCAAGGTACTTTTTAAATTTGCAATATTAGCAGAAATCATGGTGCAGTTTTGAAAGGGAGAATGAAGCTGTATCAAAATGTTGTCATTGCATTGTTTGATCTTTCGTCCCATCCATATATATATACTAACTGTGCTCTTGAGTTTTGTTTTGCCTGTGAGCTAAAACTCATATTTATTTTAACATACTTGGTTTAAAGATTTTGGATGTTATGAATTTAAAAGGGTTGCTGCTTGCTTTCGGAGCCAATCATATGCTTTGATAGCAATGTCATTAGGGTGTTGCCATAGTTGATGTTTTACTTTCAGTTTGTATAGCATGCAGCACAAAGAACATCTTTCAATAAAACCTGCTACATGAGAGTTTGAATCTACATGTGCAAAACCACAGGTTTTCTTTTTGTTTAAAACCTACAACCCCAAACATAGCTAGGACATTGCAAAAAGAAAATTAATGATGGGTGTGATTTTGTTTCATTGAGAATATCGAGAATAGATCCTAAAGAGAAGACAAAATTGTTGTGGGTCCTCACACTTTGAATATTGGAAAGCTTGGGAAAAGCAACAAGAATTAATGATTGAAATGCCAGTGTCAGGGAGGCCATGTTTTTAAAAAAAAGGCTCTTAGTGCTGTTCAAAGGGGAGTACTGGGAGGAAGTAAAAAAAATACTGAACGCTTTCGAGTTGCTGGTATCTGTAGACCAATTACGATCCATGGACACTTTCAGTCCATGATTCATGGATTTCCTATCCCGAGAATTGTCAAGTGTTTTGTGCAAGTGAATAAACATGCATACGAGTTGCTCTTACCAGCTTTTCTTAGTACAATAGGAAGTAAAACCTTAATTTGTTCGGAACTTTGTTCACCCAGCAAAATCAGGAACCAAAACTTATGATTATTTGACAAATATCCTTGAAGAGCATTCCTCTCCAAAGCCAGTGATCATCACGGAACTGTTCAGGTTTCCCCGAAGAAACCAAGTGGAAGACAAAAACATTGCCTGGTTTGTGGCAACCTTAAAACTGCTGGCACAGCATTGTGAATTTGGTGAATCGTTAGATGATGCTCTTCAAGATCGTCTAGTTTGTGGTTTCCAAAATGAGGCTATCCAGAGAAGATTGAACATGCTGTAACTATAAAGATGAGTAGAAATTGCAAGCAGTGGAACAGGTTTCACAATTTGGTGCAGAAATAAAGATCCACAAGTAGGGTACAGCTCATAAGTCAAAATAGCAACAAGAATGTCACATATGCCAAAATAAGGTTGTTAAGAAGGCATATGGAGTCTTAGCTTTTATTGGTAGGGGGATTGAATTTCTGAGCCGCAACGTCATGTTGCAACTGTACAAAACTCTAGTGCGGCCGCACTTGGGGTATTGTGTGCAGTTGTGGTCCCTGCATTATAGGAAGGATGTGGAGGCATTGGAGAGGGTGCAGAGGAGGTTTACCAGGATGTTGCCTGGTATGGAGGGCAGATCTTATGAGGAGAGGCTGAGGGATTTGAGGTTGTTTTCGTTAGAAAGAAGGCGGCTAAGAGGAGACCTTATTGAAACATATAAGATGATTAGAGGTTTAGATAGGTTGGACAGTGATAGCCTTTTTCCTAGGATGGAGAAAGCTAGCACGAGGGGACATAGCTTTAAATTAAGGGGTGGTGGTTATAGGACGGATGTCAGAGGTAGGTTTTTTACCCAGAGGGTGGTAAGGGTATGGAATGCCTTGCCTGCGTCAGTTGTAGATGCGCCAAGTTTGGTGGCGTTTGAGGTTAGTAGATAAGTTTACGGACGAAAAGGGAATGATTTAGGTTAGAGGGTCATTGCTTTTTCCTAATTGGTCGGCGCAACATTGAAGGCCGAAGGGCCTGTTCTGCGCTGTAATGTTCTATGTTCTAAAATGGGCCATTCAGTGATTGGATGCAGAGCAAGAATAATCAGTGCAAGAATTCTTTGCAAAGATTTGCTGGGCAAGACCTGCTTTCTCTAAGAAAAATATTCAGAAGAAAAATCTAGGTAACCCTAAGAAGAACAAGTTACATTTTACAAAAAGAAGAAATACATCATGGAAGAAAAGAATTACAACTGTGAAGGAGAGAATGTCTAGAAAAATGATATGATATCCAGCTGAACATCTTATCTATACAGGCTGGATCACACAGATTCTGAGTGATTACGAAGTTAAGTAGGATGGAGGTTGATACTGGTGCTGGTCATATGATTTGTTGGTGATGTCATTACGGTGCCACAGGCTGCTGTTTTACTTCGTATACTGTTCAATGCAGGGGACACATCTTTCAATAAAACTTGTGTGTTAGTTTAAATCTACATGTGCAGATGGTAGCTTTTCTTTTTTTTAAAACCTACAACCCTTAACTTAGGACACTACAAATCTTGCTTGCAGGGTCCAGCCATTCACTCCTGAGTAACACATTGCCCGATTCCCATAGCTCATGTATAGAAGACACTAGCACATTGGCTGATTTGAACTCCAAAATTGTCTCTCTGTATGCAGGTCATGTGAGCAGAAGTTAGTTTGCGATTTTGAACTTCAAAAATGTAGTGAAAAGTGGGAAGCTGGAAAGAAATACAGATCTCTTGTAAGTTTTAAATTTAAAAAAAATCAACCAGAAAGTGAAAGCTGAAGGCACAGCCACGTCTGGTGAAACAAAGGAAACTGGGTTGCACAAAGGCTAGAATTGAAGAATCGCAGAGGCCTCAGATTTTTTATGCAGTCTGTCTATCAAACAAATGATTAGTGTGGTATATAAATTTCACTGCTGATGTGATGCCAGATATGATAGCTGTATGTCGCAAAGGCTGTTGTATCATATTAAGCACCATATCCCTTCCGCTGTTTGTAATCAGCAAATTACTGACCATACTCAACCAGCTCATGCCAATGGGAGTCTACTTGCCAAGTAATCAGCATTCTCATTTCCTGAGCAGAAATGGAGAAAAGCTGCAGCATGCGACGGTGCAGTGGGACCGAGGGGTCCTTGTGCATGAATCGCAAAAACACAGTATGCAGGTGCAACAGGTGATTAAGAAGGTGAATGCAATGTTGGCCTTTATAGCTAGGGGGATAGAATATAAAAGTAGGGGAGGTTCTGTTGCAGCTGTATAGGGTGCTGGTGAGGCTGCAGCTGGAGTACTGTGTGCAGTTTTGGTCGCCGCATTCGAGGAAGGATATATTGGCCTTGGAGGGGGTGCACAGAAGGTTTACTAGGCTGATACTGGAGATGAGGGCGTTGGAATATGAGGAGAGACTAAATAGGCAAGGTTTGTACTCTTTGGAGTTTAGAAGGCTGAGGGGGGATCTTATAGAAAGACATATAAGATAATGAAAGGGATGGATAGGGTAGAAGTTGAGAGACTCTTCCTGCTTAGCAAAGATAGCAGGACTGGAGGGCATAGCCTCAAGTTAAGGGGGGGACAGTTTAGATCAGAACTATGGAGGAGTTTCTTCATGCAAAGGGTGGTGAATCTTTGTAATTCTCTGCCTGATGAGGTGGTGGAGGCTTCCTCGCTGAATATGTTCAAGTTAAGAGTGGATAGGTTTTTGATATACAAGGGAATTAAGGGTTACGGGGAGAAAGCAGGAAAGTGGTACTGAACCACTACAGATCAGCCATGATCTTATTGAATGGCGGGGCAGGCTCGAGGGGCTGGATGGCCTACTTCTGCTCCTATTTCTTTTGTTCTTATGTTCTTAAATTACCTTTCCATCTGAGATTCTTATGAAGTGTTCCAATGAGTGCAAAATGGCAAAGTTTTGACGACATGTCTTTTTTGATCAATACTCAAGTTCTGTACTGCCATATAACTATTATCCTGTTCCTTTAGAATCCTTAAAGCAACAATCAGATCATCTCTCAATCTTCTCTTTTCCGGAGAGAACAAGCCCAATTTACGTAGTTGTGCCTCGTAATGCAATCTCATAATGCAATCTGTGTAGAAACAGAAGATCATTCAATCCTTGAGCATGCTAATCTGACTAACTATTTCCTTCATTTTGTATCCACTAATATCCTTGCATAACAAAAATTTATTAATGCCCGTTTTGAAATATTCACTGGAGCACAACTCAGCAGCTGTTTATGGGAGTGAGTTCAATAATCTGTGTGTGAAGTCCTTCAACTCTGAATGCCCTATTTCTAATTTGAAGGTTATTTCCCCTTGATCTGACAACTCAATTAAAGAAATAGGGTCTGCAGAGAGAAATGATCAATTCTTTGATCATGAGCAAATCAATTCAACACCCTTTAAACTTCTGGACTCTGAGAAATATAAGCTTGGTCTGTGCAACCTGCTGTCATAATTTAACTCTTTCCCTTCAGGATGAACTCTTCAATGGCTGCAATTTTTTTTTATATAATGCAACAGCCAGGGCTGCATACAGTATTTTAAGTGTCATCCCATCAATGATTTATTAACTTTGCCATTTCAGTTAAACATTTAGTTCTTAATAGATCCTAACATTTTTTTTCATGTACACGATTTTCTTTCCATTAAATTTCAGTTGCCACCTGCCTGCTCAATTCCCAAGTAAATTAAATTCCTCCTCATTTATTGTATTCAACTTCGGAATGTATCATAATTAGCTTTATAGCATCTGCAAATTGAGCCTCTGTGCTTGTAGCTTGGAACTCCTGATCATTTATAAAAATGTTAAACAAAAGCAGTCCCAAAGCAATGTAAACATATCATCACAGTGGATTCACGCTCCATAAGTTTAGTATTGGTGAAGAGCCAAAATGACTTTATTCCAAACCTCAACTTGATATGCGAAACCAGAGAGGATCTGCAGCAATTTGTTCAAATCCTTCACATGAGGGATTTCATGTATTTTGGGGGGAGACTGTGATTGATCTCCTTAGAGCAGTGAAAATTAATGGATGATATAATAGAGGTGCTTAAAATCAGTAAAGATTATGATGAGTAAATAAGGTGAATCTCCTTTCACTGAAGTAGCCAGAGGCATGGATTTAAAATAATTGATTAAACAATTGGAACAGAAATGAGAATCTCTTACGTCCTGGATCACAATAACATGCTGCATAAAAAAGAGGAGCAGGTGTAGGCCACGTGGCCCATTGAAACTGCTCTGCCGTTCAGTACAATCATCGATGATCTTGGGTTCAAATCCATTATCCCGTCCACTCCCTTAATTCTCATGATAGAGCAAAATCTATCTATCACAGTCCTAACTGTATTCAACAATTGAGCATCCACAACCCTTTGAGGTAGAGAATGCCAAGGATTTACAACTCTTTGAGTGAAGTAATTTCTCCTAAATGATTGGCTACTTACTCTGAGACTCACCCTACTCCCATTCCTGTGTTTTGGACTCCCTGACCATGAGGAGCAATCTCTTAGCACTCATCCTACCAAGTCCATTCAGAATAGTATGGAACAGAGTGCCATGTCTGAAAGGGTGATAGAATCAGATTTCAAAAGAGAATTATTTAAACATTTTAAAATAAAAAAGCAATTGCTAGGTCTTATGGTTCAAAGAACTGGCACAGTGTGCTGGATAGCTTCTTCTGTGTTTTTGAAATCTCTGCACAGATTCTTAAGGGTGGCTTCTTCAAGAACTGAGTCTCCGCTTCATTCTGGTCTCAGTTCAGGATCTGGCTCCAGATTCGAGCTGCATTTAACTATAACAACGGTTAAAAAGCATAATTGTCAACAAGAATTTTTTTGTTCATATTCAATTCACTCCAACTGAAGTCCAATTCAAAGTCTCAGCAAGTGAGACATTCCTGATCCAAGTTGACAAGATAGACTGGCCTCTTCCTGGCTTGGGCTTGATCTGCATGATCTAAGCTGATTGGAGCAGGCATTGCATTTCCTCCAAGGCTTGATCTCATTTGCATTTTAGCCAAAAGGCTAAGAGCTTTAAAAAATTGTTTCGAATGAAGCCTCAGTGTAACTTCATGACTTCAACCAAGTGCAGGATGCCAAAACTACACTTGATCTTAGCCAAAACTACACTTGATCTTTAGCTCTCTTTTAGGAGAGCTAAAAGGGGACATGAGAAGACTTTGGCTGATAGGATCAAGGAGAATCCTAAAGCTTTCTTTAGATATGTTAAGAATAGAAGATTGGTTAGGGCAAGATTAGGGCCAGTCATAGACAGCAGTGGGAAGTTGTGCGTGGAGCCTGAAGAGATTGGAGAGTCACTGAACAAATATTTCTCTTCAGTATTCACGCAGGGAGATGTAAATGTAGTTGTGGAGAACACTGAGGTACAGGGTTGCAAACTGGAAAGTATTGAAGTAGATAGGAAGGATGTGCTAGATATTCTTGAGGGTTTGAAGTTAGATAAGTCCCCTGGGCCGGACGGGATTTACCCTAGGATTCTCTGGGAGGCAAGAGAGGAGATTGCAGAGCCTCTGGCTCTGATCTTCAGGTCGTTGTTGGTTACGGGTATAGTGCCGGAAGACTGGAGGATAGCGAATGTGGTCCCATTGTTCAAGAAGGGGAAAAGAGACTTTCTGGGGAATTATAGGCCAGTGAGTCTTACTTCTGTTGTGGGCAAAGTATTGGAGAGAATTATTAGGGATAGGATTTATAGTTATTTAGAGAGGAATGAATTGATTGGGGATAGGCAGCATGGTTTTGTGAAGGGTAGGTCGTGCCTTACTAACCTTATTGAGTTTTTTGAAAAAGTGACCAAAGAGGTGGATGGGGGTAAGGCAGTTGTTGTGGTATATATGGACTTTAGTAAGGCGTTCGATAAGGTGGCCCATGGAAGGCTTCTGCAGAAAATGCAGATGTATGGGATTGAGGTGATTTAGCTAATTGGATTAGGAATTGGCTAGCAGATAGAAGACAGAGGGTGGTGGTTGATGGGAGATATTCATCGTGGAGTTCGGTGACAAGTGGTGTACCTCAGGGGTCTGTTTTGGGGGCCCCTGCTGTTTGTAATTTTTATAAATGATCTGGATGAGGGTATTGAAGGATGGATTAGTAAATTTGCGGATGACACCAAAGTCGGAGGATGGTAGATAGTGAAGAGGGGTGTTATAGTTTGCAGAGAGACTTGGACAAGTTGCAGAGCTGGGTGGCGAGGTGGCAAATGGAGTTCAATGCGGAAAAGTGTGAGGTAATTCACTTTGGCAGGAATAACAAATGTGTAGAGTATAGGGCTAATGGTAGGTCTCTTAATAGTGTTGAAGAACAGAGGGATCTTGGTGTATATGTGCATAGATCCCTGAAAGTTGGCAATCAAGTCGATAAGGTTGTTAAGAAGGCATATGGAGTCTTAGCTTTTATTGGTAGGGGATTGAATTTCGGAGCCGCAACGTCATGTTGCAACTGTACAAAACTCTAGTGCGGCCGCACTTGGAGTATTGTGTACAGTTCTGGTTCCCACATTATAAGAAAGATGTGGAGGCATTGGAGAGGGTACAGAGGAGGTTTACCAGGATGTTGCCTGGTATGGAGGGCAGGTCTTGTGAAGAAAGGCTGAGGGATTTGAGGTTGTTTTCGTTAGAAAGAAGGCAGCTAAGAGGAGACCTTATTGAAACATATAAGATGATTAGAGGTTTAGATAGGGTGGACAGTGATAGCCTTTTTCTTAGGAGGGAGAAAGCTAGCACGAGGGGACATAGCTTTAAATTAAGGGGTGGTAGTTATAGGACGGATATCAGAGGTAGGTTCTTTACCCAGAGTGTGGTAAGGGTATGGAATGCCCTGCCTGCTGCAGTTGTAGATGCGCCAAGTTTGGTGGCATTTAAGAGGTTAGTAGATAAGTTTATGGACGAAAAGGGAATGATTTAGGTTAGAGGGTCATTGCTTTTTCCTAATTGGTCGGCGCAACATCGAGGGCCGAAGGGCCTGTTCTGCGCTGTAATGTTCTATGTTCTAAAAGTTCGAGAACAGAAATGCTGCAATTCCCTGCTCCTTGGGCATTCTCTGCTTGGAGTTTATTCTTTATGTGCCCGGAGTTGATCCTTTATGGTGCTCCTCATTTTGCTTTCTTCTTGTCTTCGTAGAACTTGTGTTGACACCAGTGAATGTGGAGACCTGAGCAGTTGCAGTGTGCTGAGGAGCTACAGAGAAAGTCATGAGTATGCACAGCTGGGCAAGTCTGAAATGCTGAATTACTCCATCAATGTGTATGACGATGGAAACACTCTTTGCATCGTCACCAATGCAGGTGAGTGTGCAAACGGAAGAAATATCCTCATTGCCTATTTGCACTGAAATAAACTGAGGCTAGGTTTTCAACCTGGAGCAAATACATTGCAAATGAAGATTATTTTTGTAACATAGCGTGTTGAGATCTGGAATGCCCTGCCTTAAAGTGTGTTGGATGCAGATTCATTAGTAATTTTCAGAAGGAAATTTCATAAACTTGAAAAAGAAGAAGTGAAACAAGTCCTGGGCTCTGGGTTGAGGAAGTGGGCCTAATTGGATAGCACTTTTATAGAGCCAGCACAGGTTGAATGGCCTTCTCTGCTGTAATAATCATAAAATCAAGTATTCTCTTTCTATACTCAGGGTCTCATGGAACACACGTGGCTGCAATAGCTGCCGGACATTTCCCAGATGAACCAGAAAGGAATGGTGTCGCTCCTGGGGCCCAGATATTGGCCATCAAAGTGGCTGACTCCAGACTAAATACCATGGAAACTGGGACCAGTTTAATCCGTGCAGTAAGTGCTATCCTGTTCATTGATTTTTGGTATACTTTTGAAGCAAAATGTTGCTTCCAATCACATGGTCACCTACTGTGATCAACTCTGTAGAATGTAGCTTTGTAAGTGAATTCAGAAGATGCATAGTCCATTGTGTGTGCTTTGTTTGTCTCTCTTTTTGGGAAGCAGGAGATTTGAAGTTTCTCTGTGGTGAAGTGAAATTAGATCAGAAGGACTAGGAGCAGGTGTAGGCCATTCGGCCCTGAAGCCTGCTCTGTCTTTCACAAAGATAGTGCTGATCTGATTATGACTGTAACTCCACTTTCCTACCCACTTCTGTAACTCTTCCACTTGGGCACATCCTGCCCAGTGTCACATTGCTCATGGGCCACTCCAGTCAAAACCGATTTCTGATATCGTGGCTGCACTAAATGGTTACAGTTCAATGGTCACGTTGTTCAAAGTGGTCTCCCATCTTCCACTTTTCACTGTCTTGAGCTTATTCACGATTCTGCTGCTGGAATCCTATTCCATCCCAGGTGCTGTTCATCCATCACCCTGGGTTTGCTGATCCTCAATCCACCAAAACCAACATTTGCATCTTCATACCTGATTCCCTCCTCCACACTCTCCCTAAATCTTTAACTTTCTCTACCCCTATAACCTTTCAAATATTCTAATCATTTTCAATTGTGGTTGCTTCTTTCTTAGCATTTTCTGGTGGGGCTAAGTCTTTAGCCAGTTTGGTCTTAAGCTCCTGAATTATCTCCCTAAACATCTTTACTTTTCCCCCCTTGAAAATAACGCTAAAATCTACATCTTTGACAATATTTAGCCTTATAGGAATGTTTCCATTGGCTCAGTACCAATATTTGTCTGATTACTCTCTTGCCAACTTGTTCATCATCGTATTGAGCAACTATCAGGATTGGTCTTTTTCATCCAGCATTTCCAATGTTTCCCCAGTGCCCAGTATCTTGAAGAGAATGTTTATTTTAAAGACACTAACTCCAACCCTAAAGCAGAAGCTGGAGGAATGTTATAACTGCCTGTCTACTGAAGTCAACAGCAGTCATTTTTACCCCAAAGGATAATCTGGTATAGTGTATAATAGTTTAATGTATGTCATCATTGGTGTCCTTCCATCTATGTGCTATGGACAGGCAGCAAATCAAATGCGATAGGAATCAAGTAGTTTTAGAATGGTGCACATTTGCTGATGGTTGAAAGAACCAATCCTTTCTGGCCACGAGAGAGATGATGTGGAGATGGCAGCATTGGACTGGGGTAAACACAGTAAGAAGTCTCACAACACCAGGTTAAAGTCCAACTGGTTTATTTGGTAACAAAAACCTAGCTTTCGGAGCACTGCTCCTTCGTCAAATAAAGTAGGAGTTCTGTTCACAAACAAGGCATATAAAGACACAAACTCAATTTACAAAATAATGGTTGGAATGTGAGTCTTTATTGGTCATCAAGTCTTGAATGTACAAACAATGTGAATTAAGCACAGCTGTATTGTCTTAGACAGAGCATTTAGTGAGATTTTGCAAGCCTAAGCAAGTTGTGGGGGTTACAGATAGTGTAACAGGAATCCAAGATCTAGGTTGAGGCCATCCTCGTGTGCAGAACTTGGCTATCAGTTTCTGTACAACAACTTTGCATTGTCATGTGTGGTGAAGGCTGCCTTGGAGAACGCTAACCCAAAGATCAGAGGGTTGCCTGTGACCACTGAAGCGTTCACCAACAGGAAGAGAACATTCTTGCCTGGTGATTGTCGAGCGGTGTTCATTCATCTATTGTCATAGCGTTTGCATAGTCTCCCCAATGCACCGTGCCTCAGAACATCTTTTCCTGCAGCATATCAGGCAGATACCATTGGCTGAGTTGCAAGAGTATGTACCATGTATCTGGTGAATGCTGTTCTCGTGTGAGATGATGAGATGCATGTCGATGATCCGGTTCATCTTGCAGAGGTTGCTATGGCTGTTCTTCTGAAGGCTAGGTAATTTGCTGCGTATAATGGTCTGTTTGAGGTTATGCAGTTGTTTGAAGGCAAGAAGTAGGGTGTGGGGATGGCCTTAGCAAGATGACATGTTGAAGGCTCTGGAGAAGAGCCTTCTCCACTCCGGGGAAGTACTGGACGACAAAGGGTACACTGTCTTCCGTGTCCCATGTTTTGTCTTTTAAGAAAGTTGGTGCAGTTTTTCACTGTGGCGTGTTGGAACTGTCGATTGAATCGAGCGCCATATCCTGTTCTTATGAGGGCATCTTTCAATGTCTGTTGCTGTCCTCCTTATCTGAGCAGATCCAATGCATACGGGCGGCTTGTTCTTAGGGAATAGTTTCTTTAACGTGTTTAGGATGGAAGCTGAGGAAGTGGAGCATCATGAGGTTATCCATGGGCTTGCGGTACAGTGAACTGCTGAGGTGACCGTCCTTGATGGAGATGAATGTGTTCAAGAATGCAACTGATTCTGGAGAATAGTCTATGATGAGTCTGATAATGGGATGGAACTTGTTGATGTCATCGTATAGTTGTTTTAATGATTGTTTACCATGAGTCCAAAGGAAGAAAATATCATTGATGTATCGAGCGTATAGCATCAGTTGTAGGTCCTGTGTGGTGAAGAGGTTTTGTTTGCACCTGTGCGTGAAGATGATGGCATATTGAGGTGCAAATTAGATTGCCATGGCTGTTCTGTGTGTCTGGATGAAGAACTGGTTGCTGAACGGCGGACAGAGTATCCTTCGTGGTCCAGTACTTCCCCGAAAAGACATCTTCTCCAGAGCCTTCAATATGTCATTGATGAAGACAAACATCTCGCCAAGGCCATCCCCAGACCCCCACTTCTTGCCTTCAAATAACTGCATTGTCTACAGCAAACTGCCCTGCCTTCAGGAGAATAGTCATCATGACACTACACAACCCTGCCACAGCAATCTCTGCAAGATGTGCTGGATCATCGACCTGGATGCCATCATCTCATGTGAAAACACCATCCACCATGTACGCAGTACATACTCTTGCAACTCGGCTAGCGTTGTCTACTTGATACTCTGCAGGAAAAGATGTCTCGAGGCATGGTACATTGGGGAGACCGTGCAGACGCTATGACAACAGATGAATGAATGCCACTCAACAATCACTAGGCAAGCGTGTTCCTTTCCTGTTGGGGTACGCTGCTGCGGTCACAGCGTTTGGCCTCTGGTCTTCGGGTAAGCGTTCTCCGAGGCTGACATGACCATGCAGAGTTGCTGAGCAGAGACTGATAGCTAAGTTCCGCATACATGGGGATGGCCTCAACCGGGATCATGGGTTCATGTCATACTATCTGTAACCCCCACGACTTGCCTGGGCTTGCAAAATCTCACTAACTGTCCTGCCTGGAGACAATACACATCTCTTTAACCTGTGCTTAACGCTTTCTCCACTCACGTTGTATGTACCTTTAAGACTTGATTACCTGTAAAGACTTGCATTCCAACCATTATTTTGTAAATTGAGTTTGTGTTTTTACGTGCCCTGTTTGTGAACAGAACTCCCACTTACCTGACGAAGGAGCAGCGCTCTGAAAACTAGAGGCTTTTGCTACCAAATAAACCTGTTGGACTTTAATTGGTGTTGTGACACTTCTTACAAAGGAGTGGCACCAGAAGACTGGTGGGCACCTATTGTGAGACCATTGTTCAAGAAGGGTTAAACCAAGTAATTACAGGCCAGTGAGTCCAACATCAGTTGTAAGGATTAATCAAGGATATTTAGGAAGGCTTAGTCAGGGGGAGATCATGTCTAACACACTTAATTGAATTTTTCAAGAAGGTGACTAGGTGTATATCAGGGCAGTGCAGTTGATGTAATCCACATGGATTTCAATCAGGCTCTTGACAGGTCCTGCATGGGAGACTAGTCAAGTCAGTAAGAATACGTAAGATCCAGGGCAGTTGGGAAATTGGACCTAAAATTGGCTTGGTGGCAGGAGGCAGAGGGTGATGGTGGAAAGTTGTTTTTCTGACTGGAAACCTGTGTTCAATGATGTACCGTGATTAGTGTTGGGTCCCTTGCTGTTTGTACAGCATATTCATAATCTGGAGGTGAAAGTAAGTGGTATGGTGAATAAGTTTGCAGATTGCATGAAAATCGGTGTTGTGGTAAATATGGGGACGGGGGGGAGCAAGTCTTTAGACTCTTGTCAGACCCCACTTGGAGTATTGTGCGCAGTTCTGGTCGCCTCATTATAGGAAGGATGTGGAGGCTATTGAGAGAGCGCAGAGGAGATTTACAAGGAAGCTGCCTGGATTGTGAGGCAGGCCTTATGAGGATAGGTTGAGGGAGCTGGGACTCTTCTCACTAGCGAGACGCAGGATGAGAGGCGACCTGATAGAGGTTTATAAAATGTTGAGAGGAATAGATAGGGTGGATTCTCAGAGACTATTTACCCGAGCTGAAATGGTCACTACGAGAGGACACAGATTTAAGGTGCAGGGAAGTAAATACAGAGGAGATGTTAGGGGTAAGTTTTTTACTCAGGGTGGTGAGTGAATGGAATCAGCTGCCGTCGGAGGTTGTTGAGGCAAACTTGCTGGGGTTTTTTAAAAGACTTCTGGATGAGTATATGGAAACGAATAGGATAGGGGGTTATAGATAGGTCTGTGGATTGGTAGATGTGATCGATGCAACTCGTGGGCCGAAGGGCCTGTTTGTGCTGTATTGTTCTATGTTCTATCACAGAATGACAGACAAGCTGATCAGAGGAGCATAATATTGACAAATGAGATTTAACCCCGAAAAATGTGAGATGATGCATTTTAGGAGGGCCAACAAGGCAAGGGAATACACAATGAATGGTGGGACCAGAGGGACCTTGTGTGGCATGTCAATTGGTAGATAAGATGGTTAAGAAATTATATAGGAATCTTGTCTTTATTAACCTAGGCAAAGAGCAGGGAAATTATGATAGAGCTGTATAAAAACTTGTTAAGCCATAGTTAGGGTACTATGCGCAGTTCTGGTCACCACATTTTAGGAAAAGATTGATTGAACTGGAAAGGGAGCAGAGGGGATTTACTAGGATGTTGCCTAGACTGGAGCATTTCAGCTACGAAGAGAGGCTGGTCTCGATACAGAGAAGGCTGTGGGGGAGATAGAGAACCAATTCAGGTATACAAAATAACAAGGGAAATAGATGAGGTGGGTAATTAGATGAGTCGCTAACCAGTGGTCATAGATTGAAGGGGCAATATGTTTACAGGGCATTTGAGGGGAAATGTTCCATCCAGAGGGCAGTGGGAATCGAGAACTCATTGCCTGAAAGGGTGAGAGAGGTAGGAACCCTCATAGATTTTAGAAGTATTTAGATGAGCTCTTCAAATGTCACAGCATATAAGGTGATGGAGCAAATGCTGGAAAATGGAATTAGAATAGCTCGGTGCTTTATCACCATTGCAAGTGCAATGGGCCAAAGGGCCTCCTCTTGTACTATAAATCTCTGACTTTTAAGTTTTTTTTAACTAATTCCTGGGATGTGACTGGACTAGCATTTATTGCCCATTCCTAATTCCCCTTGAGAAGGTAGTGGTGAGCTACCTTCCTGAACCATTGTACACGTAGTCCAATTAGGAAGGGTGTTTCAGGATTGTGACACAATTACCCGACCATGGGTGGAACAGAGGTTAGCACTGCTGCCTCACAGCATCAGGGACCTGCATGTGATTCTAGCGTCAGGTCATTGCCTGTGCAGAGTTTACACGTCCTCTCTGTGCCTGTGTGGGTTTCCTCCAGGTGCTCCGGGTTTCTCCCACAATCCAAAGATGTAAAGGTCAGGTGGATTAGCTATGGTAAATACTCAGGATTACAGGGTTTTGGGGAGGGGTTGGACCTGGTTAAAATGCACTTGGAGAATCAGTGCTGACCCAAGTTTACCCCCTTCTGCAGTGTAGAGATTCCATGATCTTATAACAGAGAAGGAAGTCAGGATAGTGTGGTGCTGGGTGCAGATCTTCCAGGTGATAATCTCATGCCGGCTGCTCTTATCCTTGGTCATTTGTTTGGAAGGCACCTTTTATGAGTTCCTTGTAAATGGTACACACTGTTGCCATTGAGTGTCAATGGTGAAGGGATTGAATGTTTGTGGGTGAATCTAGTGGACTGAGTTGACTGGACGGCGTCAAGTATCTTGAGTATTGTTGCAATTGTAGACAAGTGGAGAGGGTTCCATTGCATAGAAACATAGAAAATAGAAGCAAATGTAGGCCATTCGTCCCTTTGCCCCTGTTCTGGCATTTATTTTGATCACTGCTGATGTTCAAATTCAATATCCTGTTCCTGCCTTTCCCCCATATCCTTTGATCACTTCAGCCCCTAAAATTGCACTATTTTGGCCTCATTCCTAAATTATGTCTTGTAGGTGGTGGACGGGCTTTGGGGAGTCAGCTGCATTTTTTGCTGCAGGATTCCAGCCTCTGACCTTCTATTGTAGCCATTAGTATTTACATGATGATTTCACTTAAGTTCCTGGTCAATGGTAACCTCGCTGAATTGTTGATTGTGGGCGCTTCAGCATTGGTAATGCCATTAAATGTCAAGGGGAGATGTTTAGATTCTCTGTTGTTGGAGATGGTCATTGCCTGGCATTTGTGATTGTTACCTGCCACTTGCAACCCAAGCCTGGATGCTGTTCAGGTCTTACTGCATTTGGACATGACTGTTCCAATGTCTTAGGAGTTGCACGAGGTACTGGATGTTGCAATCATCAGACCTTATGATGGAAGGAAGGTCACTGATGAAGCAGCTGAAGATGCTTGGGCCTGGAACACTAACCTGAGGGACTCCTGTAGTGATGTCCTGGAATTGAGATGATTGATCACGGGTTTCATCATGGATTTTGCCATATGTGTTGCACATAAAATGGTTGGTAAGTGTCAGCGTGGGTTATTGTTTTCAGTGTATGAATGTATGAAGGGACATCAAAAGAAATAAACTCTTGTCAGTTGCAAATAATCACAAGCATTTTGCCTTCAATTTTCCAGATGATTGAAGTGATCAATTACAAGTGTGATCTTGTAAATTACAGCTATGGTGAATCATCTCATTGGGCTGACGCAGGGTAGGTACAAATTCATTTTGTGTTACACTGGTGTAAACTGGACAAATACTCAGCTCATTTTATGAACTGCCATAGTGATGGAGCTGCCCTTTGGGTCACAGCTGCAGAATTCTGTCATAAACTATGCAATAATCTATATCAATTTATGTTTAATCGAAGCATTCAAAACAGAATTGGACTGTTTTCTGAGAGAAACTTTGTGCAGGCTTATGGAAAGAAAGTAGGAGAATGGTGCAAAGTGAATTGTTAACTCGAGAGCTAGTACAGACATGATAGGCCAGATGACCTCCTTCTGGTCAGCTGGTCCAACTGGATTCTGCTAGTGTTTATAATCCACACGAACTTTCTCCAGGGCTTCCTCGCATCACTCTATCAACATATCCTTCTATTCCTTTCTCCCTTGTGCACTTATCTAATTTCTCTTTAAACGTATTTGTCTTATATTCGCAACAATTGTTTATACGGCAGCAGGCCCCACATTCTCACTGCTCTCTGGGTGAAGAAATTTATTGGATTTTTTATTGGATTTAAATATGACTGTCTTGTACTTATAACTTCTAGTTTATAGACGACACGTTATGTTTGTCACTGTCTTTTTTTATAGAATATTTCACCCACTGGAAATAATAGCCATAATCACGAAACTGCTGCAAGAATGGGAAGGAATAGAGTGTTTGCATTGATTGGCATTGTTTGATGAGGCTTACTCCACTAAAATTTTAATTGCAAATTAGAGCTGACTATCCCAGTTTATAGATATCTGTCTTTCAGTAGATTGACAAATTAATGATTGTGAGGAAAACAAAGCCGCCCTCTCTTTCCTGCCAACTCCAGCAAGGCTTTATGCAAGAATGGCAGACTGAAAACAAATGTGAATGGGATTAACTTCAGCTGATGTTTTTGGAAGGAAGCCAGACCTGTCAAATCTTTCTTATTTCCTTGGGGATTTGCCCTTTACTGAGAGATTCTCTGTCTAGCCCTATCCATTTCACCAGATTGCAATCTGATTTATGTTTCATTTCAATAGATGCGCATTTTGTCTGACTGTGAGAATTAAACTGACTTTGGATCATAGAACTTCTGGTGTAAAGGGACATCGTTCATCCCCTTGGATCTGTGCCTGCTGCCTTGGCAGATCCCCTTTTCCAATGTAGTTATTATGTTCTTTATTACTGTTCTGTTGATGAGGGATTACAGTTACCTGAATAGACTGAAGAAGCTGGAGTTGTTTTTAGTGCAGAGAGGGCCAACAGGAGATTTGTTTGGGGCTTTTGATATCATAAGGGTTTTGATGGAGTAGAAACTGTTTCCCATGGCTGAATAATCGATAACTGAGGGTAGATGCAGAAAATCCTTTCATGTACTGAGTTTAGATTTGGAATGCACTGCCTGAATGGGATGGAAATCTGTCATTCTTACCTGGTTCCAGCCCCAAAGCAATGTGGTTGACTCTTAATTGTTCTCAGTTCAAGGCTAATTAGGGATCGGCAACAAATTGGTCTTGCTCATGAAAGAGTAATGAAGAAAATAACCAGTTACCCTCTCAAAAACTTCCATCATGCTGAAAAACAGTGCTGAAACACTGGAATTAACCTTCTCCATTCAGTGTAAATTGCTATTTTCTTCATGCCTCTATGCCAGTGGTTCCCAACTGCTTGGAAGTGTGCCACGGCCTGGAGCAGATTTTTAAGTGTGCACCGTAAAAGCCCAAGAAAAATGAAGAAAAAACCCAGAACTGGGAATGTGGTGCTGAGGAGAGCGGGGGATGTAGAACCAGAAATATAGCAGAGTCAGAGTATGGCAGAGACAAGAGGAGTGGAGAGAGACGAGATAGCGGGAGCGTGAGGGACTCAGAGGTCACAAGTGGAGGTGAGCGGCTGCCAGGTTTCAAGGTGTCCCTCTTTACAGTCACAGGTGAGCAAGCCATTTGGTTAAAAACTGCCGTCATTCTGCATCAAATGATGTTTTGAAAGTGGAGGATTGAAAATCTTTTCAGGATCAAACACAAGCTCGTAAACTGGACGCACCTGACAATGGTTGCAGCCCTGCATTTCAACATTGATGCCAAACACGGCTGAGTTCTCTGCCCCACTATACTTGTTATGCACCTATGATAGTATGTCCATATTCCCCTCCAACTCGATTTTCAAGTTTGCTGAATACACCGTCATCGTGAGTCAGATCTCAAACAGTGATGAGACAGAGTATGGGAAAACAATAGAGCATCTGGTGAATTGGTGTGACAACAATAATCTCTCCCTCAATGTCAGTGAAATGAAGGAGATTGTCTTAGAACATTACAGCGCAGTACAGGCCCTTCGGCCCTCGATGTTGCATCGGCCAGTGGACCCTCTAACCTAAACTATTCCAATATCATCCATATGCCTATCCACCGAACATTTGAATGCCCCCAAAGTAGGCGAGTCCACAACTGCTGCAGGCAGGGCATTCCACGCTCTCACCACCCTCTGTGTAAAGAACCTGCCTCTGACATCCATCCTATAACTACCACCTCTTAATTTAAAGTTATGTCCCCTTGTGTTGGTCATCACCATCCGAGGAAAAAGGCTCTCACTATCCACCCTATCCAATTCCTTGATCATCTTATACGCCTCAATTAGGTCACCGCGTAACCTTGTCATCGACTTCAAGAAGCGTAATGGAGGACATGCCCCTGTCCACATCAATGGGGATGCAGTGGAAAAGATCGAGAGCTTCAAGTTTCTATTGCCCAGATCACCAACAATCTGTTCTAGTCTCTCCGTGTCGACGCTATAATTAAGAAAATCCACCAACTTCTCGGAAAACTAAGGAAATTTGGTATATCTTCTATGATTCTCATCAATTTTTACAGATGTATCACAACTTGGTATGGCTCCTGTGTGCGCCAAAACCCCACGAAACTACAGAGGGTTGCGAATGTAGGTCATCCATCATGCAAACCAGCCTTTCATCCACTGACACTTGCAGCTGCCTCAGAAAAGCAGCCAGCATAACCAAGGATCCCACAGACTCCAGACGTACTCTCTTCCATCTTCTTCCGTTGGGAAAAAGCTACAAAAATTTAAGAACACATACTGACTGACTCAAGAATAGCTTTTTCCCTGCTCTCATCAGACGTTTGAATGGACCTGCCTCACATTAAGTTGATCTTTCTTCACACCCTAGCTGTGACTGTAACACTACATTCTGCACTCTCTTGTTTCCTTCTCCTCTATGTATTCTATGAACGGTATGCATTGTCCATATAGTGCACAAGAAACAATACTGTATATTAATACATGTGACAACAAATCAAAAAAGTCTCAAAACTGTACAGCCTTTGACCAGAATTGGAATCTGAATGTAAACTGGCACAATGCTTGGTTGATTAAATAAGAGACTTGATCCAGTGGCAGAGACCAGTCTGTACCATCACACTTTACTGGTCTTCTCACTTGCCCATGGCTGACTAAAAGGGGAAATTATTTGCCCAGGACAGGCAGGAAAACTATGCTCTTCATTTTCCATGACCACCCTCCCGCCCCCCATTCTCCATTCTGAAGACCAGTCAATGTTTGAGTGAGCCTGGTTCCTTCTCCTGTCCTTATTGAGGTGACAATCTCTTCAGGTAATGGATTGCTGTCCCCAAACTGAAATATTGGCCAGCCATACATCACTTCTGCAAACCCCAGCAATGAAACCTTGCCATATTCCACACTACCTCATAAAATCTTAGACTGTTTCTATTTTGTCTTTCTCACTTCAATCGCTTCTGTCACTAAATGTTGTGATCAGAATGATTAAGTAATCCTGACTGTTCACCCCCATCTCCCTCAACCTCCAAATACATATGTTTGTCTGTGGGTGTCACATATCCCCAATGACATCTTGTGGCATTTTGAATAGTATTCAGATTTGTGAGATCCGTTTTGTAAGAACAAAGTGGGTTGGGGATTGAAAATCTCCAGCTGAATTCTACTCTCTTAGAAATTGAGCAAAAAGAAACCCTCATTGGCCGAATGTTACAGCCCTCATGCCGGAGATTTGAACCATTCAGCCATCCGGATGTACAGGCTGCATCTTCATTGCCCCGTCCCAAGGGAATTCTGTGAGCTTTCTTTCTGATGAATAGTTTTTTTGGTGTTTCTCAGTCAGAATTTTTTGTGTAGAGAGTGAACTGGTTATATTGGAATAAAAAATAAATCAGAAATTTCATCTCATCAGGCCGCATAGTGACAGTTATCAACATCGCAAATATTTAGAAGAGGAATTCAACAGCAAGTAAATATTAGTTCAAGCTCCTCTCCTCAAGACTCTCAGTCGTTGTTCAGTTTTACCCTTTTGCATGTTGCCCTTGAAAATTGAACATTATTTTTTGAGACATTTATTATCAATTTATTTTTGAGTTTGTATCTATTTAATTTGGTTAAAGTAGATTCCTTCTGACAAAATATTCTAACCCAATAAGTTGCAGTTTACTCAACATTGTGTTTTGCTCTGATCCATTGAATTCCAGTTGTACACCGCAAACCTCTAGTAAGACTGTAACCATAGGAATGTAAATAAATGTGTGATGCCCTGACTGAGATAGTTGTTAGCAGGGACCTGGATTCAATTCCGGCCTTGAATGACTGTATGTGTAGAAGTTGTACATTATCATTGTGCCTACATGAGTTTCCTTCGGGTGCTCCAATTTCTTTCCACAGTCCGAAGATGTGCAGGTTAAGTGGATTGGCCACATTAAATTCTTTCTTAGTGTCCAAAGATATGTAGGTTAGGGGGAATTAATGAAGTTTCAAGGATAGGGCGTTCGTAAGATACTCTTCTGAGAACCTATGCAGATTCAGTGGGCCAAATGGCTCCTTCTGCACTGTAGGGATTCTATGGTTCTATTTATCAGCAATCATAAAGACATAAGTAATAGGAGCAGGAGTAGGCCATACAGTCCCTCAAGTCTGCCCCGCTATTCAATTAGATCATGGCTGATCTGTAGTGGTTCAGTACCAGTTTCCCGCTTTCTCCCCGTAACCCTTAAATCGGTCCAGCTAAAAAAAGAGTTGGCATGTTGTAGAATATTATGTCACATTGGAGCGTGCCTTGTTACTGAAAAGATTGGGAAGCACTGCTCTGTGCAGCTACTAATCCTCATACTACTTCAACTAGCACCTAAAAAAACAAAATACAGTGGATAAACTCAACAGGTCTGGCAGCATTCGTGGAGAGTGAAACAGAGTTAATATTTTGCATCCATATATCATCCCACCTAAAAAAAAATTAGTCATTATCATCTTGCTCTTTGTAGGATTTTGCTGTGCATAAATTGATTGTTACATTCCTACGTTGCACTACAAAAGTACTTTATTGGTTATAAAGTACTCTGACTTGTTTAGCGTTCACGAAAGGCACTATAGAAGTGCAACTTCTGGCTTAAAATTCCTTCCTCCCTACCAAAGGCTGAAATTTGCCTCGTCAAACCAACATTTTATAGGATTTCCGTACCATTGTCTTTTTTTGTTTACAGCATATATAGCAAACTGAGAATTCTATTTTCCTTTAGGGACATCCTGAGGGTATGAGTCAATACTGTTTTTTTTAATACCTGTTGGGTCGATTAGTTTAGTGGAAGAAAAGCTTTGGAAACAAATAGCTGTTGAAATTGGGCGATGCAAGACTATTGGAAGAATGATCTCGATTGTTGACTGGATTCCAACACTTCTTATCCTTGTGATGAAAGTGTCCACATCCTGATGGCTGTAAAGATTCTCTATGAATCTGTGCAGTCTCAAATTATTGTGCGAATAGCACAAAACTACACAAAATTGAGGCAAGTTGTCAGCTTCATTAAAGGAGAATGGCCAGAACAAGAAATGGAACCCTTACTCTTAGCTTTTATTGGTAGGGGGATTGAATTTCGGAGCCGCAACATCATGTTGCAACTGTACAAAACTCTAATGCGGCCGCACTTGGAGTATTGTGTACAGTTCTGGTCCCCGCATTATAAGAAAGATGTGGAGGTATTGGAGAGGGTACAGAGGAGGTTTACCAGGATGTTGCCTGGTATGGAGGACAGATCTTATGAAGAGAGGCTGAGGGATTTGAGGTTGTTTTCGTTAGAAAGAAGGCAGCTAAGAGGAAACCTTATTGAAACATATAAGATGATTAGAGGTTTAGATAGGGTGGACAGTGATAGCCTTTTTCCTAGGATGGAGGAAGCTAGCACGAGGGGACATAGCTTTAAATTAAGGGGTGGTGGTTTTAGGACAGATGTCAGAGGTAGGTTCTTTACCCAGAGGGTGGTAAGGGTATGGAATGCCTTGCCTGCGTCAGTTGTAGATGCGCCAAGTTTGGTGGCATTTAAGAGGTTAGTAGATAAGTTTATGGATGAAAAGGGAATGATTTAGGTTAGAGGGTCATTGCTTTTTCTTAATTGGTCGGTGCAACATCGAAGGCCGAAGGGCCTGTTCTGCGCTGTAATGTTCTATGTTCTATGTTCTGCTCTGGTGCACGAGAGATTGTAGTTTTATATAGTGTTGGTGTCAAAGCATGCAGTTGGAGAAAATCAGAGGAAACTCAGTGCTGTACCCCACTTGACAGTCCTTCATCGCACTTATGCCTGATGACAATACCAACGAACTAGTATTTAACATTATATAGGTTATCTATTTTCCATTTTGCCAAAAGCATTAAAATAGAAGTGTGAAAGAATATCAAAGACATTTTACTGCTATGTTAAGTGTGTTAGGAGTGGGGAAGTATTCCAGTATCTCTAGAAGTTATTTCCATCAGAAGGATAACTCAACTATCAAATGTGAATGCCAAAACTTAATAGAATAATCTAAATGACTAGAGTGATTCCTTTGATGTTCCAATGCATTGCACGTAGAAACAAAGGGACTGGCTGGGGAAAGTGACTGAGGGGAGAGTGAGAATTGCTTTTGAAGATTGCGGGGCAGCAGATGTGAAGTGAATGGTTTAGAGAGACAGTTTCAGGATGGAGGACTAAGGCAGCTGAAGAATTCAGTGTTCTGGGAAAAAGGAACTCAAATGGATAAATTAATTAAAGCAAATTGGCAGCTGGTTGAAGTTTTCTCAAACAACTGAAGCAAGAGCTCCAGGGAGCATACTGAATCACAATTAACTAGAAGTTCCCTCTGCGGTATTCCTGAATGAGTGTCAACATCTTGTGTTCTTTCATTTATTTTAATGGAGTTATAAATCTGTTCCGTTTATAACGTAGTAGTATGGCCTAAGGTCCTGTTCTGGTCTCTAAGGTGTAGGTTTCCAATCTCTCCACTGTCAGAGGTTCAGCTGATTATCGTCTTGGAGACTTCAGCAAATTGCTTCTGATGAAGGAGTGGCTGTTGAAATTTAAGTTCATATAACAGAAGCTCGAGAAAGTGAAGTTATCTTCTGAGGAAAGGTTGAACATATATCCATTGGAATTTAGAAGAATAAATGTGATCTCATTGAAGCATACAAGATCCTGAAGAAACTTGAAGGGTGGATGTTGAAAGAAGGTTGCCTCAGCTCCGACTCTCACCAACTTCTACAGATGCACCATAGAAAGCATTCTTTCAGGTTGTATCACAGCTTGGTATGGGTTCTGCTCTGTCCAAGAGTGCAAGAAACTACAAAAAGTCATGAATGTAGCCCAGTTCATCATGCAAACCAGACTCCCATCCATTGATTCTGTCTACACTTCCTGCTGCCTCAACAAAGCAGCTGGCATAATTAAGGACCTCACGCACCCCGAACATCCTTTTTCCACCTTCTTCCGTCAGGAAAAGGATACAAGAATCTGAGGTCACAAGCTGACCGTCTGAAGAACAGCTTCTTCCCTGCTGCTGTCAGACTTTTGAACAGACCTACCTCACATTAAATTGATTTTTCTCTACACCCCAGCTATGACTAACACTACATTCCACACTTCCTTGTTTCCTTCTCTATGAATGTTGTGTTGTCTGTATAATGCACAAGAAACAATACTTTTCACTGTATACTAATTTGTGTGACAAATCAAATCAAATCAAATCTCATGGGACAGATCAGAATCAGGGGTCACAGTTTAGAAATAAGGAATCTAAGATGGAACTGAGGATCACTGGGATAAGGAGTTACAGTGATGGAAGTCCAGGAGAAGTTAGTGTTGTTCATTAGAATGGAGAAGGTTAATGGCTGACTTGAGGCTTTGACACTTACAAAGGTTATGATCAGTTAAATGGTGAAAGATTGTTTCCACTGATTGCTAAAATGGTAATGAGGGAGCACAAGCTGATGATATCTCATTCAGTCTAAGCTTTTGGCTATTAATGGTTTTGAAGAGTGAGCAGAGAATGGGATTAGATTAGATGGGGGGGGGGGGTGTGGCACTATTAAAGCATGTGGGGAATGGAATCAAATGAGGTAGCATCTGGGAAGTGGAATCAGATGCAGCTTGTGTAGAAAAGCATCTTATTGGGTGGTATAATGGATTAATTGTCCAGAGGCTATGCCTTAGGTTGAGGGAGCTGGGACTCTTCTCCCTGGAGAGACGAAGGTTGAGAGGTGACCTGATAGAGGTTTATAAAATGTTGAGAGGAATAGATAGCCTCTGAGAATTCACCCTATTTCCCCAGGCTGAAATGGTCGCTGCGAGAGGACACAGATTTAAGGTGCAGAGAAGCAAGTACAGAGGAGACGTTAGGGTTAAGTTTTTTGCTCAGAGGGTGGCGAGTGAATGGAATCGGCTGCCGTCGGTGGTGGTAGAGGCGAACTCGCTGAGGTCTTTTGGAAGACTTCTGGATGAGTATATGGGATCTAATGAGATTGGGGGTTATAGATAGGTCTATGGCTTGGCAGGTATAGATGTGACCGGCGCAACTTGTGGGCCGAAGGGCTTGTTTGTGCTGTAGTGTTCTATGGTCTAATATTCTGGGGACAAGGGCTAATTCCCACCATGGCACTGTAATAAATATAAGCCTAATCCTAGCACAAGAAGAGGATTGTGGTTGTTGGAGATCAACCATTTTCCTTCTGTCATCGTTGCATGAGTTCCTCTGGTTGTACCCTAGGCCCAGCCTTCCTCAGCTACTTCAGTAATGACCTTTCCTCCATCATAATGTCAGAAGTAGAGGTGTTCACTGAATACTACACAATGTTCAATGTTTGGTACCATTTCCAATTCCTCAGGTACTGATGCAATCCATGTCCAAATGCAGCAAGACCAGGACAATATCCAGGCTTGAGCTGACAAATGGCAAGTAACATTTGTGTCACCCAAATGCCAGGCAATGACTGTCTCCAGCAAGAGAGTACCTAACCATTGTCCCTGCCACTAAATGGCAATATTATTGCTGAATCCCCCATTATCAACATCGTGGAGGCTACCATTGACTCAAAACTGAACTGGACTAGCTGTATGAACACTATGGCTACAGCAGTGAGTCAGAAGCTAGGAATCCTGCAGACAGTAACTGTAAATCCTGTCCATAGTTTACATGGCACAGTCAGGAGTGTGATGGAATACATTCCCTTGCCTGAATGAGTGCAGATCCAACAATCCCTTAGAAACTCAACACCATCCAGGACAAAGCAGTCCACTTGATTGACACACAATCCACAAATATCCACTCCCTCCACTACTGATGCAAAGTAGCAACAATGTGTACCATCTGCAAGAGGAAGTGCAGGGATGTAGCAAGGCTTCTTAGACAACACCTTCCAAATCCACGATCACTGCCATCGAGAAGGA
Source organism: Sphyrna mokarran (assembly GCA_024679065.1). Classification (NCBI taxonomy): domain Eukaryota; kingdom Metazoa; phylum Chordata; class Chondrichthyes; order Carcharhiniformes; family Carcharhinidae; genus Sphyrna; species Sphyrna mokarran. Next base: position 113,393,170 of record JAGIQG010000004.1, read on the forward strand.
TAAGAGCGGAAAACACATTGGAAACACCATCACATGGAAGTTCCCCTACAAGCCACTGACTTGGAAATATATTATAATTTCTTCACTGTCGCTAGGTCAAAATTCTGGATCTTTCTCCCTAACAGTACTGTAGGTGTATCTGTACTACATGGATTTCTGTGGTTCAAGAAGACAGCTCATGATCACCTTTTGAAGGGCAATTAGGATTGGGCAATAGATACTGGCCTAGCCAGCAATGTCCAAATTCCTTGAATGAATAAAAAAAATCTACAGCAATGTGATTGGCTCTGAACTGCCCTTTGAAATGTTGTGGCAATCTACTCGATTCAAGGGCAATTAGGAATGAGCAGCAAATACTTGCTTTTTCAGTGATGCCAACATCCAATGAAAGAATAAAAGAAATAAAACTTTGTCTTTGTTGTGGTCTCATTGCCTTTGGACTGGGAACTGAATACAATCAGACAGAGCTATGGGGAAAGAGTAGGGGAGAGTGGGGCAAATTGGAGTTTAAAAAAAATTCAATGTGACGTCTGTGTCATGGGTTCAACCAGCATTTATTGCCCATTCCTAATTACGCTTGAGAAGTTGATAGTGCACTTGGTGCAATGTGTGCAGTATAGTTAGGAAGGGAGTTCCAAGATTTTGATCCAGCCGTTGAAAAGAGCTGGTATAGGCACAATGGACTGAATGGCCTCCTTTTGTGCTGTATAATTCTGTGATATTTCTGTTCTGCTTTTTCATCCAGGCGTATATGCAAGGTGATAGATGAAGCAGTCTTGAAGCACAATGTTATCTTTGTGTCCAGCGCTGGCAACAATGGGCCCTGCCTCTCAACTGTCGGCAGTCCAGGAGGTACTTGCACCAATATCATTGGTAAGTAGGAAATCAGTGTGCTGATCACTGAAGTAGTGAGAAAACACATATTGCTGTTAAATCAATAAAAGTAACCTAATCTCATCTCATCTTATTGAAAGAACAATAATGGGGTAGGTACTGGGGGAATGTTTTCCCTGGTTAGTGAGTCAGAAGAGGGTTTTATAGTCTGAAAATAAGGGGTTGGCCATTTAGAATTGAGCTGTGAACAAATTTCAACAAATTGCCTCCTGATGGGGAACACTTCAGCCGTCATGGGCATTCGGCCTCTGATCTCTGGGTAAACGTTGTTCAAGGTGGCCTATACAACAATGCAGTCACTGAGCAGAGACTGATAGCCAATTGGCGCTCATATGAGGATGGCCTCAACCGGGAACTTGGGTTCATGTCACACTATCTGTAACCCACACCACTTGCCTGGTCTTGCAAAATCTCACTAACTGTCCCGTTGGAGACAATATACATCTCTTTAACCTGCATTTAACCCTCTCTGCACATACATTGTCCATACCTTTTAAGACTTGATTACCTGTAAAGACGTGCATTCCAACCATTATTTTGTAAATTGAGTTTGTGTTTTTATATGTCCTGTTTGTGAAAGACCTCCCACTTATCTGACGAAGGAGCAGTGCTCTGAAAGCTAGTGGCTTTTACTACCAAATAAATGTGTTGGATTTTAATCTGGTGTTGTGAGACCTCTTACTGTGTTTATCCCAGTCCAATGCCAGCATCTCCACTCCAGAATAAGCTACAGCCCTATCCAAGTTGTTCCTACACAGCTGCAATACAGGCACTTAGCTGACAATGTGAAAAGTTGCTCTGGTATATCCTATCCATAAAAAGCAGGACAAATCCAATCCACCCAATTTTACCCAGCAATATACTCTTGATATTGAACAAAATGATGGAAGGTATTACTGGCAGTGCTATCAGACAATACTTAAAAGAGTATGAAGCTGCTCATTGTTTGGATTCTATCAGAGCCACTCAACTCCAAACATCGTTATAGCCTAGGTTCAAACTTAGATAAAAGACTACCACAGGTGAGATAAAAGTGACTGTTACGTACTTCCTTCAGGGCATTTGGTTGAGTGTGGCAACAGAGTATCTAGCAGAATGGGAGTAAAGGGAATTGAGGAATGTTTGTCATTGTTTGGAGTCATTCTTGACAGAGAGGAAGGTGGTTGTAATTGTTGGAGGCAATTATCTTAGCCCTGTGACATCACTAGATGTGTTTCTCATGGGCAGCTGGCGTCCTAGGCTGAACCATTTTCAACAGCTTTATCAATGAGTTTCCCTCCATTATGAGGTCAGAAATAGGGATGTTTACTAATAATTGCACAATTTCACAGATTATTGCTCAATTTTTTCAGTCCCATTCGCAGCTCAGATTTTGAAGCAGTGAGTGCCTACAACGCAGCAAGATCTTAACATTCACAACTGGACTTTAGGATGCAAATATTAATCATGATACCCAATTGCCAGGAAATCACAATTTCCAGCAAGGAAATATCTAATCATTTCTCCTCGATAGTGGGGAATTTTGTAATGCTCATGATGTTGACTATCAACAACTTGATGATTACCATTGACCAGAAGCTTAACTGGACCAGCCATACTATAATAATGTGGCCAGAAGAGCTAGCCAGAGAGTGAGAATTCTCTGATGAATAACTCGCCCCCTGATTCCCCCAAAATCTGTACACCATCTCCAAACAAGAATAAGGGCATACTCCCGACTTGCCTGGATAAATGCATTTCAACACCATCTAGGTCAAAGCGGTCCACTTCACTGGCATCCATTCATTACCCTAAACATTTAATCCCTTTACAGTGGCAGCAGTATGTAGCACTGATAGGACATAGTACAGCAACTCATCAAGATTCCTTCATTAACACCTTCCAAACTCATGTCCCTTGCCACCGAGAAGAATAAGAGCAGTCAATGTAACACAGCATTTTGACTTGGAACTACACCAATGTCTTAAAATTCCCTAATGGCCAGTACTGCGGATACACCTACACCTCATGGACTGTAGGGGTTCAAGATTGCCACTCACTATCATCTTTGCAAGGGCTATAATGGATGGTTCAATAAATGCTAGGCTTGCCATCATAGAGTCATAGAGATACATAGCACAGAAACCATTTGGCCTAGACTTGTCCATGCCAGCAGGTTTCCTATGCTGAACTACTCATTGCTGACATCTCATGAAGAATAAAAAAGGACACTTGTCCATTGTAAATTCAGTTTGCCAGTTGAGTATTGCTCTGTATCCTGCCCGTACTGAGTTTGTTGGTAGTTCAAGAGGCCAGATGGCCTTCTGCTCCTAGTTCTTATGTTCTTTATCTGATGCAAGAATAGGTTACAGGATTATAAAGGACACTGAAAATAAAATGAAAGTTATTACTTTCTTTAATCCTACAAGGAAACATGTGAAATGTTGCTTTATAGAACCGGACACTGGAAATACTTCTAGCATATCCCTTCTTCAGTGACAAGTCTCATTGCACAATGTTCCCAGCCAGAGGCAAACTGACTGTGACTTTGACAGAGCTGTAGCTGGTTTCTCCATCGGAAGGTTACAATTGATGAGCAAACTATAGGCAGTTGCCCAGAGCTATAACATCACAGTGTGGCATTATACCTTGAGGTTAGCTTATTGCAGGAGACTCAATATATGCATTAAACTTCATTTGTGATTTACTACCAAGAAGGAAACTTGCGTTTATATAATGCCTTTTAACATAGTAAAATATCAAGAAGATGCTTTGGATTACTGAATGAATGTTGGCACAGGAGTGTCTAAGGAGATTTTAACACCAATAGTCTAGTCAAAGAGCTCAGCTTTATGAAAGCTTTTAAAGAAGAAAAGGAGTAGAGAGATTTAAGGAGCAGTTGAAGAGTTTGCAGTGCAGGTGGCTGACGGCACCAACATTAATGGCACAATTGAAATCTTGGTGAGCAAGAGGTTTAGAGGAGTGCAGAGAGTTAAAGGGTGGGTAGGGCTACAGAGGCAGGAATGAAACCTTGAAAAACAAGGATAAGAATTTTAAAATTGAAATCCATAGCAGAGTATGATTTTTCAGATTGTTGAGTCTGTTTTACAGTGTTAAGAGTTAAGTGCCAGTGACTAACTTATTTCATTATTAGGTGTCGGTGCGTATGTCAGTCCAGATATGATGGTTGCAGAATACTCTTTGCGGGAGAAGTTACCAGCTAATCAATATACATGGTCATCGAGAGGACCTTGGTAAGAGACTGTTGAACTAATTACTCTTGCTCCTTCCTTATTCTGTTTTAAACAGCATCTGTAACAAGGCCATAAGGTGGAATATTACATGGGGCCTTCTCCCCACAGAAACCATATCAGGTGAAGCTGACAGACTCCATGTCAACCCAACCCGCAGTGAGGACTAACAAGGGCTGAGCAAGAATCTGCTCCTCATTGAGTCAGAAGTCCTGCCCTCTGGAGCTGCTGGCCATGTGATAGGTTGGGGCAGTTCCATCAGCCATGCCAACAACAGGAAAGTGTCAGTGAAAACTCTGGGGACTACAGAAGAAAAGGGGAGGCAATAGCCAAGTGGTATTATTGCTAGACTATTAATCCGGTAACTCAGCCAATGTTCTGAGGACCCAGGTTTGAATCTCGCTACAGCAGATGGTTGAATTTGAGTTTGATTTAAAAATAAATTCTGGAATTAAGATCTGCTGATGACCATGAAATTATTATCAATTATTGGAAAAACCCGTCTGGTTCATCACAGAAATCTGCTGCCTTATAAAAAGGGAGAGCTTAATGATGAAGGGAAGGTGGTGAAATGGGCATCCTGGCATGGATAGAGGATTGGCTGACTGACAGAAGGCAGAGAATGGGGATAAAGGCGTATTTTTCAGGATGGCAGCCGGTGACTTGTGGTGTGCCTCAGGGGTCAGTGCTGGGACCACAACTTCTCACAATATACATTAACGATTTGGTGGAAGGCACTGTTGCTAAGTTTACAAATGATACAAAGATATGTAGAAGGATAGGTAGTATTAAGGAAGCGGGGGTTTACAGAAGGACTTGGATAGGCTAGGAGAGAGGACAAAGCAGTAGCAGATGGAATACAATGTGGAAAAATGTGAAATTATGCACTTTGGAAGGGGGAATGGAGGTATGGACTATTTTCTAAGTGGGAAAACACTTAGAAAGTCAGAAGCACAAAGGGACTTGGGAGTCATTGTTCAAGATTCTCTTAAGGTTAATGCGTAAGTTCCGTTGGCAGTTAGGAAGTGCAATGTTAGTATTCATGTCGAGAGGGCTAGAATACAAGAGCAGGGATGTACTTCTAAGGCCTTAGAAGACTCTGGTCAGACCCCATTTGGAGTATTATGAGCAGTTTTGGACCCCAGATTTAAAAAAGGATGTGTGGCCTTGGAAAGGGTCCAGAGAAGGTTCACAAGAATGATCCCTGGAATGAAGAACTTGTCGCATGAGGAACGATTGAGCACTCTGGATACTAACATTGCACTTCCTGTACTCGTTGGAATTTAAACGGATAAGGAAGGATCTTATTGAAACTTACAGGATACTGTGAGGCCCGGATAGAGCGGATGTGGAGAGGCTGTTTCTACTAGTAAGAAAAGCTAGGACCAGACGGTACAACCTCAGAATAAAGGGACGATTGTTTAAAACAGAAATGAGAAGGAATTTCTTCAGCCAGAGAGTGATGAATCTGTGGAACTCTATGCAGCAGGAGGCTGTGGAGGCCAGGTCATTAAGTGTTTTTACGACAGAGATAGATATGTATATGTCCTTGATTAATAAGGGGATCAGGGATTATTGGGTATAGGCAGGAGAATGGACTTGAGAAAAATATTAGTCATGATTGAATGGCAGAGTAGACTCGAGGGGTCAAGTGGCCTAATTCTGCTCCTATGTCTTGTGGTATCCACTCTGTTCTATGTGCCTGCCCCCAACACCACCTCCTCCCGGATACGAAAGCTAACTGCTGTGAACATGTAAAATTCAGCCCTTAGATCCTTACCAGAAGAAGGAAAAGTTATTCCAACATGAAATGTTTATCCATCAGAATTTAACAGATGCTTAAATAGGCAAACAGAACAATGTTTTAGAGTCCCTCAAGTCCTGGTTAGATCATGACCAATCTAAATCTTGTCACCATGCCTCACTGAACAATTGTCTCTTCGTGCCAACAGATTTTCACTCCCCTTTGTATGAAGTAGCACTTCCTGACACCACCGTAAACAATCTACCGTTTAAGATACAATTGAGAATGATTTTCTGAGTCTATGGAATTCTCTTTCCCAGTGAGCAGTGAAGGCCAAGTCACCAGATAATTTTATGACTGAGTTACAGAGATTCTTGTTTGAAAGAAAGTCAAAGTATACAGAATTATTCACCTTACCTAGTGATGGGCAATAAATGCTGGCTAGCCAGTAACATCCACATCCCATAAATGAGTTTTTAAAAAAGTCTCAGTGAGTCTTGCTGTGTACAAATTGGTCACCAAGCTTTGGGAGACAGTGGCAGTGTGGTATTGTCACTGGATTATTAATCCAGAAACCCAGGGCAAGATCTGGAGATTGAAGTTCGTATCCCACCGTGGCAGATAGTGAAATTTGAATTCAGTAATTATCTGCAATTAAGAATCAACTGATGACCATAAAACCATTGACTTAGAAACACATCGTGTTCATGAATGTCCTTTAGGGAAGAAAACCTGCCGTTCTTTTGTGGTCTGGCCTACAGACTCCTGGTCTGTGACTCCAGAGCTACAGCAATATGGTTGGCTCTCAAATGCATCTCTGAAATAAAGCATAATTAGGAACGGTAATAAATGCTGACCCAGCCAGCAATGCTCATGCCATGTCAATGAATTAATTAGGCTTGCTGACAAAAAAGCAGTGACATTCCAAAGTAATTAATTGGCTATAAAGTATTTGGGCCATCCTGAGAACGCCTTCCATTTGTTCCCTGGTGTCTCTAAATGAGGTTTCCTAAATTCTGGAGAAGTCACCTTTTAATCTGCAATCACACTGTCCTTCCTACTTCACAAACTTTCAAAACTCACACCCATTTATTTTTAAAATGTGTGAAGCAGCTATTCCTGCATTGCATACGCCTGCCAAAATATGAGCAGCTCCATTGCTGCTCTGGCATCAATAGAGGTCCAAGAATTTCACAATCAGAGGAGGAATGATATACAAAAGAAAGATCAGGGATATTACTCCAAACTAAATTGTGGAAATAGAATAGGTTCAAATTCGCAAATGATCTGAAGGGAAAGTGAAAAGGCGAGGTGATGGCGTAGTGGTATTATCGCGAGACTATTAATTCAGAAACTCAGCTAATGTTCTGGGAACCTGGGTTCAAATCCTGCCAAAGCAGATGGTGACATTTGAATTCAGTAAAAGTATCTGGAATTAAGACTCTACTGATGACCATGAAACCATTGTCGATTGTCAGAAAAACCTATCTGTTTCACTAATGTTCTATAGAGATGGAAATCTGCCGTCCTTACCCTGGTCTGGCCTGCACATGACTCTAGAGCTGCAACAATGTGGTTGATGGCCTTTCAAGGGCACCTAGGGATAGGCAATAAATGCTGGCCAGCCAGCAACACCCATGTCCCATGTTAAAAAAAAAAAATTCTTTGTTGTTGGGATCTGGAACACTCTATCTAGAAAGGTGGTGGAAGCTGATTCTATAAAGAAACATCTTAGACAGATATTTGAAAATGAGATGAACAAAGTTAAATACAAAAGACGGGAGTGTGAAGTAAGTGTGACTGCTCTTTCTGAAAGTTAGAAAAAAGCTTGTAAAACACATAGTTGGAATTTAAAAGTAAGAAAGCTGTATTTCAATTGTACGGAGTCTTGGTCAGAGTCCATCTGGTGTACTGGCTTCAGGTCTGGGCACCGAGCTTCTGGATTCCAAAAGAGAAAATGCTGAAAAGTCTCAGCAGGTCTGGCAGCATCTATAAGGAGAGAAAATAACTGATATTTCAAGTCCACATAACCCTTTGTCAAAGCTGCAGGATTAGAGGGGAAGCAGTGGAGAGTCATCAGACTGATAGCAAGGCTTAAAGTGATGCTGACCGGTTGCATCAGTTTGTTTTGTGTTTCCTTGCGGACAAAAGGTTTGAGGATAATCTATTTGATGTGTTCAAAATGATAAATAGATTCAGTGTGGAGAAGTTATCTCCCCTGGCAGGAGAATCCATAACTAGAGGGTATAACAGTAAAATTAGAGCGAAGCCGTTGAAGGGCACCGTCTGGGAGCATTTCACTTAAACGGGTGGTGGAAATTTGGAACTTTCTACAGGGCAGTGGGAGTGTTCAATTGAAAGTTTCAAGCCTGACAGCACAAGTCAGGGGGCGACACAATGGTTAGCACTGCTGCCTCATAGCGCCAGGACCCAGGTTCAATTCCTGGCTTGGGTCACTGTCTCTGTGGAATTTGCACATTCTCCCATACCTGCATGTGTTTCCTCTGACTGCTCAGTCCAAAGACATGCAGGTAAGATGAATTAGCCATGCTAAATTCTCCCTCAGTGTACCCGAACAGGCACTGGAGTGTGTCAGCTAGGGCATTTTCACAGTAACTTTATTGTAGTATGAATGTAAGCCTACTTGTCACACTAATAAATAAACTTTAAATCTTTTGTTAAAGTAGGTGCATTTAGTGATCCAATGAGATTCTATAGTGGTTAATATGCAGCCAAGTCATTTGACAGTCATTTGGTTGTGAGAAGAATGTTGGACCAGGCAAGTGTTCCTCTTCCGTTTAATAGCACAAACTCTTGAATCATTCACATGAATGAGCAGAGGAAAGCTTGGAGTAACATCTCACATGATCTTAATTACCTTTCCATTATTAATTTCCCAAGCATGAAAAGACAAGGAAAATCAAAGTACAGAGAAGAATGTAAGATGCCTGCGAGCAAGGCTTCAGTATTAAAATATTGACTTGATCAGTAAAAAAATTCTGCAGATTCATTGTGGTTATTTAAAAATCTGTGGCAAGACAGTGGATAACTTGAAAGAACAATAGCTTATGAGCTTTTCCATTGATCAGTCGTTTCACTCTGAAGCAACAGGTAATGTGCCAGAGGCAGTCAATAGGAGCTCTGTGCTCCAGATGGAACATGAGATGTCAGTAGGAATAACAGAAGGCATTGAAACATACGAACAGAGGACCATTCAGCCCCTCCAGCCTATTCCACTGTTCAATTACATAATTTTAATGCTCACTACCTACCTTGTTATCATAACCCTTAATATGTTTGGCCTAATCATCTGTTGTTCTGTTATGTAATTATAAACCCCAGCCTCAAGCTGTTTAGGGAGCAAAGCTGTATCACTCAAACAACAATTGGACATTATCTGATACATGCATACATTTGGAGCCTCACATAGGAGCAGATCTGAAGCAAGGAATTTTGCAGTGAATAATTCATCTCCTAACTCCTGACTCCCCAAAGCCTATTCACCTGCTCTCTTGCTTGGCTCCAACAACACTGAAGAAGATCAACAGCATCAAGGATATAATAGCACTTGACTAGTACAGAAATGAAATAGAGAATCTAGTGAACTGATATGGCAACGATAATCTCTCCCTCAATGTCAACAAAATAAAGGAGATTGTCATCAACTTCAGGAAGCATAAAGGAGAACATGCCTATATCTGCAAAAATGGAAATTAAGTAGAAAGGATTGAGAGCTTCAAGTTATTACATGTCCACATCACCAACAACCTGTCCTGGCCCCTCCATGTCGCTACTATAGTTAAGAAAGCCCACCAACATCTCAACTTTCTCAGAAGACTAAGAAAATTAGACATGTCAGCAATGGTTCTCACCAACTTTCACAGGTGCACCATAGAAAACATTCTTTTTGGTTGTATCGCAGCTTGATATGGCTCCTGCTCTGCCAAAGAATGCAAGGAGCTACAAAAGGTTGTGAATGTAGCCCAATCCATCACGAAACCAGCCTCCCATCCATTGACTGTGTCTACACTTGCCATTGCTTTGGCAAAGCAGCCAGCATAATTAAAGACCCAGTGCATCCTGAACATTCTTTCTTCCACTCCTTCCTTCAGAAAAACAATACAAAAGTCTGAGCTTATGTACCAATCGACTCAAGAACAGCTTTTTCCTTGCTGCTGTTAGACTTTTGAATTAACTTACCTTGTATTAAATTGATCTTTCTCTACAGCCTAGCTATGATTAACACTATATGTCTGCACTCTCTCATTTTGTTCTCTATGAACAGTATGTTTTGTCTGTATAGAACACAAGAAATGATACTTTTCACTGTATGTTAATACATTTCACAATAATAAATCAAATCAGAAATGTACAAGAGAGTAGTGATTTCTGTCCACCATCCAAACAGGTAGTTTGATATGCCACCATTCGGCCTGGATGTATTCAGGCATTTATCATAGGAAAAATCACAGATGCTAGTGTATGATTTGCCTCTTGGATGTGTGAGTGCTATCAAACACCACAACTTGATAGTTATTTGGAACATCTGACTCTGCAGATCCAATTGTCGATGCAGGATCCATGCTGATGGCAACAAATCCTCCATTCTTATATATCAACCAAAGTGGAGAACCTCAGTGGGTGCATCTGGACCTTTGACACCATGGACTACACACCCTGACTCCCAGGCCCAAATTGAAGCAGTCACTACAGGAAGTATAGGACACTTGCAGGCCCACAGGCGAGACTGAGACAGTATGGTCCCAAGGCCCCCCACACCCAGCTTGCTCCTGCAAATGTCCAGTCTTTTGAAAACAAGCCAGACTTAACAGGAACTGAGAGACTGCTGTGAGCTCTGTTTCAAGGAGACCTGGCTCACTCCTGCTTCATCTCCTTCAACTGCTTCTTCTGTCCTACAATAGAAGGCTTCTTAGTCTGCAAAATGGACTGCACAGCATCCTCAGACATGGCTAGAGAAGGTAAGGTATGCCTTCTAATCAGCACTTCTTGGTGCTTGGTGATGTTGGATGGTGTTGATCTTCTTGCGTGTTGCTGGAGCCAAGCAAGTGGAGAGTATTCCATCACACTCCTAACTTCTTCTTTGTAGGTGGTGAATAGGCTTTGGGGAATCAGGAGTTAGGAGATGAATTATTCATTGCAAAATTCCTTGCTTCAGATCTGCTCCTATGTGTAGCTCCAAATGTATGCATGTATCAGATAATCTCCAATTGTTGTTTGAATGATATAGCTTTGCTTCCTAAAACTGGCAAGTTTCTGCTCCCTGCACCAGAAGTACCTGATGCTGAAATGATTACTTGCTACCTACTGCGGGAGCTCACCTCCATTATCTTGACAACAGTTTACATCCCACCCCATGCGGATGTGAAAACCACACCACAAATAGCCTTGCGACAAAACATTCCAAGGACTTGTGGCCAGGGACTTGAATCTTGTCAAGCTCAAGAGTATCCTACCAAGCTATCACTAACACCTCTCCTGTCCCACCAGAGGCCCAAACATCCTTGACCACTGCTACACAAACATCAAACATAACTACTGCTGTATCACCTACTCACACTCTGACAAATCAGGCCACAAGGCTGCGCTCCTGCTCCCGACTTACAAGCAAAGCCTAAAGTAGGGAACCGATAAAGTTAAGCAGTGTTGACCTGAGGAATCAGATGATCTCCTTCGGAGCTGCTTCGAGTTAGTGGACTGGTCAATATTGAAGAACTCAGTAACCATCCTGGATGAGTATATCACCAAATAAAAGGCTTCATTAGTAAACATATGGAAGACTTTAAGAACTCTCCACACGGTAGGTTGTTTCATAAGATTAAATCTTATGGGATCCAGAATGAGGTAGCCAGTTGGATACAAAATTGGCTTGATGACAGAAGACAGAGGATGGTTACAGAGGGTTGTTTTTCAAACTGGGAGCCTGTGACCAGCAGTGTGCCTACAGGAACAAAGCTGGTCCCACTGTTATTTGTAATTTGTATTAATGATTTGGATGAGAATTTAGAATGCATGGTTAGTAAGTTTGCAGATTACACCAATGTTGGTGGCATAGTGGACAGTCAAGAAGGTTACCTTGGATTGCAACAGGATCTTGATCAATTGAGCCAATGGACTGATGAATAGCAGATGGAATTTAATTTAGATAAATGCGAGGTGATGCATTTTGGTTGATGGAACCAGGGCAGGATGTACTCAGTTGATTGTAGGGCATTGAGGAAAGCTATAGAGCAAAGAGATCTAGAGTTACAATTTCATAGTTCCTTGAAAGTGGAGTCAAAGGGGTTCAGAGAGGTGAAGAAGGCATTCGGCATGCTTGGTTTCATTGATCAGAACATTGAATGCAGGACTTGGGCATCTTGTTGAAATTGTACAAGACATTGGTCAGGCCACACTTGGAATACTGTGTTCAGTTCTGATCACCGTATTGTGGAAAGATATTATTAAACTAGAAAGAGTGCAGAAAAAATTTATTAGGATGCTACCAGGACATGATGATTTGGGTTAAAAGGCAAGGCTGGAGACACTGGGATATGCTTCTCTGGAGCATAGAGGCTTAGGGATGATATTATAGAGATCTATAAAATAATAAGGGGATGAGGTAGATAGTCAACAGCTTTTCCCAAAGATTGGAGAGTCTGAAACTAGAGGGCATAGGTTTAAGGTGAGAGAGGGGACATTCAAAGAGGCCAGAGAGGGGCAATTTTTTTCACACAGAGGGTGGTGAATGTCTGGAACGAGCTGCCAGAGGTAGTATTAGAAGAAAGTATAACTTTGCCTTTTAAAATTCCTTTAAAAATCCATAATTACATGGATAAGATGTGTATAGAGAGATGTGGACCAAACGCAGGGAACTGGGGCTAGTTTAGTGATTTTAAAAAAAGACTAGCATGGACAAGTTAGGCCGAAGGGCTTGTTTCCATTCTGTAAACCTCTATGATTCAAGATTTCTAAGACTCTGCCATGGAAGAAAACCTGTGTTTCCCAATTGGCAACCATGGATGAACAGATAAATCTACTACTTCCTGAAATTCAGGTCTGAAACATTCAGGTCACGTGACATACCCATGTCTACATTAACAGAGGATGAAGTGGAAATGTTTGAGAGCATTAAGTTTTTTGGTATCCAGGTCACCAACCACCTATCCTGTTCCCTCTACACCGACACTATAGTTAAGAAAACCCACCAACGCCTTTAGTTTCTCACGAGCCTTAGGAAATTCAGCATGTCTGTTATGACTCTCTCCAGTTTTTACAGATGAACTATAGAAAGCATCCTTTCCTGATACATTCCAGCTTAGTATGACTCCTGCTCTGACCAAGATCACAAGAAACTCCAAAGGCTGGTAAACATTAGCCCAGTCACACAAACCAGCCTCCATTCATTGACTCTGTCTATACTTCCCACTGCCATAGCAAAGCAGCCAGCATAATCAAGGACCCCATGCACTCGGACATAGTCTCTTCCGTTTTCTTCCATGGGAAGAAAGATACAGAAGTCTGAGATTACGTACCAGCCGACTCAAGAATAGTTTCTTCCCTGCTGCTGTCAAACTTTTGAATGGACCTACCATTTATTAAATTGATCTTTCTCTGTATCCTAGCTATGACTGTAACATTATATTTTGCATCCTGTCCTGTCATTAATCTATGAATGGTATGCTTTATAAAGCATGTAAGAAAGCACATTTTCATTGTATACTAATGCATGTGACAATAAATCAAATCTAATCAAATCACACCAAAAGCTATGCACAACCTATAGGAGAACTTGCCACATTACAAGTTATGTTCGAGCAATTTATAAATTTATAACATACACTGAGGCAGGCATTTAGCAAGAGCCAACTGCCTAATCCCTTTCTGTCTATAGTTTTATCACGGTTGAAGTTAATTGAAGACAGACCATTGACCAGGTCATCAAGGAACATCATGGAACTATTTCTCTTATTGCTGCTGATGGAGCCTTGCTCCTTCTTTGGCAATCACTCATTAACAAGTATGATTATCCACGTAAGAAACTCCTTGTCACTGAACATGCGTTCTGTGGTTACTTCTGTGGCTGATGAGCTCATCCGAGAGCCTCATTTTTCAACCACGTATTCTGCAGGTGTTTCTGGGAGGTGAGTTCAGTCCTTGGACTCTAGAACACTAATATTCATTTCACAGGCTCCTTACACAGGCCTCCTCTTGGTGTCGGGTAGTGGCCTCGAAGAACTGTGTCTCTCTAATCAGTAGGTTTCTCCAAGTCAATTTCTTCTAAGCAAGAGTCTCCTAGGCATTGACATCTATGTTTCATTTCTTGAGATAAGCCATTTGAGTGTGTTTGAAGCCTTTCATTTGTTTTTCTCTTGACTTCTCTACTGCTGCAGCCTTCATCTGCCATTGCAGCTGTTAATATTATACAGGCATCTTCTACTTTATCTGCCATTGAGGGAGCTTGTTTTGGATTACACTTTGTCTCACTCTTCTCCTCCAACTTTTCTGTCATAAGTGACCCTGCCAGTAATTTAAGACCCCTGACAGCATTGCTGGGTCTTTTTTTACTATGTTATGTATACAATACATGAATGTAAACTGTAGCAAAAACACCAAAAGGAAACAATCCAGTCTCTCTTGAAAACATTAAAAAAACTTTGAACCAAAACCCTAAATGTAAATGTAGATTTATATAGTTGAAGCAATAACAGTTTTAACAATGGTTAGTATTAAGGCTCTGCGTCATTGTCAATTATGTAAGCCTGACCATGAAATTGAAATTGGTGCATCAGGGCTTCATTCCTGTACTGCTACCAACTGAGTCAGTAGAATAAATTTCAGCATATTTTCTGTCTCCAGAGTCCTCTGGCAGTTGCCATTTAACACTGGCCAATTTAGCATCTGTGTATAAACTCCCAACTCCTGTGAATGTGAAATGCATAGCATTTTCACAGCATCTTTCAAGATCTAAGTATCGCCCAGAGTGCTTCCAAGCCAGTGAAATATTTTTTGAAGTCTCTTGTAATGTCGGAAGTGTGGCAGCCAAAATGCCCACAGCAAACTCTCATAGTACAATGTGATAAGGACCGGCTAATCTGGTCGAGCAGGTTTTGCTGGGACTTCTGGAGAATTACTCTGCCTTTCTTTAAAATTGTGTCACAAAAACCTTTGCACCCAGAGGACAGAGAGTTTTGCAATTTATCAAGCCTAACCCAAAGGATGGTTTCCTCCAATTGTGTGGCATCTCCTCAGATTCACACTGGGGAAGTCAGCCTAGATTTAGTGTATTCACTAAATCTAGCATGGACTGCAAACTCACAACCCTCTGAGTGAGAGACAAGAACTATGAGCCACCGAGCCATAATTAATCATTTTTTTGTCTTCATCAGTTTGATTTCTTTGTGGCAGATGTAAATTGTTACAGACAGGAGGGAGGTTAATTTAAATGCCAATTTTTCATCTCGCCACCTGTCCATAAACCAAAAAATGTTTTGATTTGTTTCCCCCTTTACAACTGTCATCCAGTGACTCTGACATTAATCATTATGAAGTGCTTTGAAAAGTTTGTCATGGCACAGATCAACACTGGCTTCAAAGGTTGCTTGGGTCCACTACAATTTGCCTATCTTTGCAATAGGTCCACAGCAGATGCCATCTCCCTGCTGTGAAACTCAACTCTGGGACACCTGGATAACAAAGACACTTTTGCTGTTTATTGACTACAGCTCAGCCTTCAACACCATTTCCAACAAAACTCTAAGGAGAGGCCTCGGCACCACCTCCACAATTATTCTCAACATCAGTGCCCCACAAGGCTATGTACTCAGCCCCTTACTATACTCCTCATACACTTATTCACTGTGTGGCTAAATTCTGCTCCAGCTCCATTTTCACGTTTGCTGATAACACCACCGTGGCCCAGCAACACCTCTACTTCCTCAGGAGGCTAAGGAAATTCAGCATCTCTACTCTGACTCTCACCATAAAATGCACCATACAGATGCACCATAAAAAATGTCCTATCCAGATGTATCACAGGTTGATATGGTACTTCCTCTGACCAGGACCACAAGAAATTACAAAGGGTTGCGAACATAGCCCAGTCCATCATGTAAACCAGCCTCCCATCCATTGACTCTGTCCACATTGCCTCGGAAAAGTAGCCAGCATAATTAAGGACCGCACGAATTCTGGGCACGTTGTCTTCCATCTTCTTCCATCAGGAAAAGATACAAAAATCTGAGATCACGATCCAACTGACTTGAGCAGCTTTTTCCCTGCTGTCATCAGATCTTTGAATGGACCTACCAGATATTAAGTTGATCTTTCTCTACACCTTAGCTATGACTGCAACACTACATTCTGCATTCTCTCATTTCCTTCTCCTTTATGTACTCTATGAATGGTATGCGTTATCTGTATAGTGCGCAAGAAACAATACTTTTCACTATATCTCAATACATCTCAATACATGTAAATACAATACAATAAATCAAATCAAAGTTTAGTATTTCTGAATCTCATGGTTTTGATGTGATCCACGATTCTATTAATAACCTCACAGCAAATTTGAGATTGGATGAACTCAAAGGGTTAGTTTATTTGCATACATGCAAAACCTGGGAGAATAGTGATAACGTTGCCTCCTTTGCATTCATACAATAAAATAGAAGTAAAGGAAATAAGATTGACAGTGCAGGTACCAAAGAGTAAAGAATATTGTTTCATGTTGATTCCAGAGTGCTGAATCAAAGTCCAATGAGGTATCCCTTCATGAGAATCAGATAATTCACTTTTTCTGTATGTTATACAACAGACAGGCATGCAGAGTCTTGTGGGTTATGGTGCAACGTTTCTAGCAAAAGCAGCGTAGATGAGGTTAGATTCCAACCTGGGTTAGAGTTCCTTGTCTGCGAGATTGTCTTTTTTTTAATCATTCACAGGACATGGGCATTGCTGGCTGGTCAGCATTTATTGCCCATCCCTGGATGCATTTGGAGGGCAGTTGAGCATCAACCACATTGCTGTGGCTCTGGAATCCTGTGGCTCTGTAGGCCAGACCGGGTAAGGATGGCAGATTTCCTTCCCGAAAGGACATTAGTGAATCAGATGGGTTTTTCCAGCAACCAACAATGGTTTCATGGCCATTAAGAAATCTTAATTCCAGATATTTTTTATTGAATTCAAATTCCACCATCTGCCTTTGTGGGATTTGAACCCAGGTTCCCAAAACATTGGCTAAGTTTCTTGATGAATAATCTAGTGATAATACCACTTCACCATTGCCTCTCCTAATCAGATGAAGAAAAGGCAGAGTGAAACTTTGTAGTTCAGTAATGTAATAATACTGGTTCCACAAGCTAGAGTCTATGTCATATAGAGTCATAGAAGTTTACAGCATGGAAACAGGTCCTACGGTCCAACTTGTCCATGCCACTCTTATTTAAACTCCAGAGCTGGTCTCAATTGCCCGCATTTGGCCCACATCCCTCTGTACCCATCTTACCCATGTCTAAATGCTTTTTAAAAGACAAAATTGTACTCACTTCTACTATTACCTCTGGCAGCTTGTTCCAAACACTCAACACCCTCAATGTGAAGAAATTGTCCCTCTGAACACTTTTGTATCGCTTCCCTCTCACCATAAATCTATGCCATCTAGTTTTTGGGAAAAGATATTGACTACCTTGCTAATCTATGTCCCTCATTATTTTGTAGACCTCTATAAGATCACCCTTCAACCTTCTACGCTCTGGAGAAAAAAGTCCCAGTCTCTGCAGCCTCTCCTTATAACTCAAATCACCAAGTCCTGGTAGCATCCTAGTAAATCTTTCCTGCACTCTTTTTAGTTTAATAATATCCTTTCTATTATAGGGTGATCAGAATTGTACACAGTATTCCAAGTGTGACTTTACCAATGTTTTGTAAAACTTCAACAAGTCCCAACTCCTGTATTCAGTGTTCTGGCCAATGAAACTGAGCATGCTGAATGCCTTCTTCACCACACTGTTCCACCTGTGACTCCATTTTCAAGGAGCTGTGAATATGTATCCCTGGATGTTTTTGTTTTGTCACTCTCCCCACTCTCACCTATCATTATCTGAGTAAGTCCTGCCCTGATTCAATCTGCCAAAATGCATCACCTCGCATTTGTCTAAATTAAACTCCATCTGCTATTCGTCAGCCCATTAGCCCAATTGGTCAAAATCCCATCGCAATCCAAGATAACCTTCATATCTACTATGCCACCAATCTTAGTGTCATCTGCAGACTTGTCTCCTATATTCTCATCCAAATCATTAACATAAATGACAAATAATAGCAGACCCAGCACTGATCCCTGAGACACCTGCTGGCCACAGGCCTGCAGTTTGAAAAACAATCCTTTACAATTACCCTTTGGCTTCTGTCATTAAGCCAATTTTGCATCCATTTAGCTACCTCATCGTGGATCTTGTGAGATTTAACCTTCTGCAATAACCTACCACGTGGTACCTTGTCAAAGGCCTTGCTAAAGTATATGTCGACAACATCAACTGCCCTGCCCTCATCTACCTTCTTGGTTACCCCTTCAAAAAAATCAAATTTGTGAGACATGATTTCCACTCACACACATGTCTCTCTCCTTTGCTGATGTGTTTGCGAAGGGATGTGTATCCCTCATCTTGGTCCCCAAAATTGTTGAATGTCTCGACTGTTAAGAATAACAAGGAGAGTTGCATGGTCTTTTGTCTGAGCAGACAAGCAGACTCCTGTTGACCAGCCTGACGTACGAAATGTGGATAACTTTTGCACAGCTGTCTTTGAATAAGGATAACAAGATGCAACACTGCCCCATAGTTTATTTTGTTTGTGGTCACAGGCAGGCATAGATTCATCCATTTTGTGTTTGTTCGGTTTGAAATGTTTAGAAATAGCAATTTTTCAGAAAAATATATACAGTGTGAGATGTTAATCCCTTTCAAGATTCATAAGGCAGGATGGGTACTCGACAAAGTTTCTGCTCATCCCAGATTAATATGTGTTCATTAATCCTGAGGGAAGAAAATTTGTGATTTTAATGTAATTGCTGATGAACAGCAGGACTATAGCACTGGGGAGGGTCTGGCGATGACTCCGGATATGAGACAAGATGCTCGGCTACTCATCAGAGGCGAGAGGGATCCGATAACTCTCGCAACCAGCTGCTGTCAATTTGCATCAGATTTTCATGAAATGTAAATACTTAGTCGTTGTGGTTTAATGTTGTCCTGTACTACATGGGTGTTCAAAATAGCCTGAACTCTTGGGTTTGTGAGAAGTTTTCACGGCGTATAAGCAACCTAGTGCTTCTGCCTGTCAATTTTTCAGTACAGTAAGAAGTCTGACAACACCAGATTAAAGTCCAGTAGGTTTATTTGGTAGCACAAGCTTTTGGAGTCTCGCTCTTTCTTCAAGTGAGTGAGGAGTTGTGTTCACCAGCAAGGTATATATATCACAAAGTCGATTTACGAGATAATAGTTGGATTGCGAGCCTTTACAGATAATCAAGTCTTAAAAGTACAGACAATGTGAGTGGAGAGAAGCACAGGTTAAAGTTGGAATCTGGATGGGTTGAGTGAGTGGGCAAGGACCTGGCAAATGGAGTATAATGTTAGCAAGTGTGAGATTATCCACTTTGGTAAGAATAATGGTAGGAAGGACTACTATTTAAATGGAGAAAATGCAGCATGCAATGGAGAGAGGGACCTGGGGTCCTTGTGCATGAATCGCAAAAACACAGTATGCAGGTGCAGCAGGTGATTAAGAAGGCGAATGCAATGTTGGTCTTTATAGCTAGGGGGATAGAATATAAAAGTAGGGGAGGTTCTGTTGCAGCTGTATAGGGTGCTGGTGAGGCCGCAGCTGGAGTACTGTGTGCAGTTTTGGTTGCCGCATTCGAGGAAGGATATATTGGCCTTGGAGGGGGTGCAGAGAAGGTTTACTAAGCTGATACCAGAGATGAGGGTGTTGGATTATGAGGAGAGACTGAATAGGCTAGGTTTATACTCTTTGGAGTTTAGAAGGCTGAGAGGGGATCTTATAGAGACATATAAAATAATGAAAGGGATGGATAGGGTAGAGGTTGAGAGACTCTTCCCACTTAGCAAAGATAGCAGGACTAGAGGGCACAGCCTCAAGGGGGTGGGGGGGGAGCGGTTCAGATCGGAGTTGAGGAGGGGTTTCTTCACGCAAAGGGTGGTGAATCTTTGGAATTCTCTGCATGATGAGGTGGTGGAGGCTTCCTCACTGAATACGTTCAAGTCAAGAGTGGATAGGTTTTTAATTGACAAGGGAATTAAGGGTTACGGAGAGAAAGCGGGAAAGTGGTACTGAACCACTACAGATCAGCCATGGTCTTATTGAATGGCGGGGTAGGCTCGAGGGGCTGTATGGCCTACTCCTGCTCCTATTTCTTATGTTCTTAGATATGTATTGTCTCCAGCCAGGACAGCTAGTGAGATTTTGCAAGCCTAGGCAAGTTGTGGGGGTTATAGGTAGTGTGACATGAACCCAAGATCCCAATTCATTGCCTCATGCGCGGAACTTGGCTATCAGTTTCTGCTCAGTGTTCTTCGACATAAGAGGACATTGCTGCCTGATGATTGTTGAGCGGTGTTCATTCATTCGTTGTTATAGCGTCTGCATGGGCATTTCAGCAGTCATGGGCATTCAGCCTCTGATCTTCGGGTAAACATTCTTGACGGCGGCCTTGACGACATACAACAACGCAGAATCGCTGAGCAAAAATTGATAGCCAAGTTCTGCACACATGAAGATGACCTCAACTGGAACTGAATTCATGTCACACTATCTATAACTCCCACGATTTAACTGGGCTTGCAAAATCTCACTAACTGTCCTGGCTGGAGACAATACATAACTCTTTAACCCTGTGCTTAACCTTCTCTCCACTCATGTTGTTGTACCTTTGAGACTCGCATTCCAACCATTATCTTGTAAATTGAGTTTGTGTCTGTATATGCCCTATTTGTGAACACAACTCCTTTCACCTGAAGAAGGAACGAGATTCCAAAAGCTTCTGCTGCCAAATAAATCTGTTGGACTTTAACCTGGTGTTGTGAGACTTCTTACTGTGCTTTCCAAAATCCAATGTCTGCATGTCCATGTCATATTTTTCAGTATGCATTAACTTGTGATTTCTGTTGCTGTACACTAATAAAAGTATGTTGGCAGTGATAGTATTTATTTGTATAACTGACTGACTTGTGGATGTTAATGTGAGGATTGTCACAAGCATATGTCCATAAAGAGGATTTATGGGAGTGTCATTATTTAAATGTGGTCTGCAAAAATTTGTTACTATTTACAGGGAGATCTGTTGAGGTGCATCAGCTATTTATAGGGGGTTGCCGGCAGTGTGTCACTTTTTACAGGGGGCCTCCGCCAGTGCGTCAGTATTTATAGTGGGGTCTGAGGCATTGCGTTGATATTTACAGGGGATCTCCGGCAGTGTGTCAGTATGTCCGGGAGGGTCTCTGCAATGTGTCAATATTTACAGTTGGTTTTTGGCAGTGTGTCAGTATTTATAGGTGGCCTCTAGCAGTATGTCAGTCTTTACAGGGGGTTTCCTGACAGTGTATCAGTATTTGAAAGAAGTCTTCACCAGTGTGTCAGTATCTACAGGGGGTGTCCGGCAGTGTGTCAGTATTTGCGGGATGTGTCTCTGGCAGTGTGTCAGTGTTGTTGTAGTTAAATGGATTGGACATGCTGAATTCCCTTTAGTATCCAAAGGTTGCACTGATTAGCCATGGTAAATGCGTCAGGTCATGTGAATAGGACAGAGGGGAAGGCTTGGTAAGTTTTGGACAGTCGGTGCAAACTTGAAAAGCCGAGTGACCTTTTTCTGTACTGTGGGTATTCTACAGGGGAAAGGCATAGTGGTCAGCACTGCTGCCTCACAGCAGACCTGGGTTCAATTCCAGCCTTGGGTGACTGTGAAGTTTACAGTTTCTCACCGTGTCTGTGCGTGTTTCTTCTGGTGCTCCATACTAAATTGCTCCTGGGGTAGAATTTTACAAGATCTTTTTCTAAGTGTCCATCTAGTCTGAAAATGGGAGAGTTCCAGATCTATTTTTTGGGTGAGTTTTCATACCCAAGACCAATTGCAATCCCTGTTCCCTCCCCCACCAGAGTGCCAGCAGCTTCCTCTCATCCCATTGGCCCGCCCCCAAAGTCCTTAACCCTCATTGGATGCACTCTGGCACTACCTGAAGGGCATTGCCCAAGTGCCAGGTTGACACTGCCAGTTTGATACTGCCCAAAGGCACCCTGCCCAGGGGCCTCATTGGCAAAGCCAACATGACTATTCCTTGTCTAAGGGAACAGGTGTCTTCCTCACTGGAGAGAACCTCTCCTGATGAGGCCATAAAGTCAAGCGAACCTGAACGATTGAGCTCTCAGCTCTCTAAGGACACAGAAATCAATATTTAAATAAATCTCAATAAAGTATTCAGCCTCTCGCCCGTTTTCAGCGAGAGGCTGATCGCGCTGACCAGGTGTCATAAAATTGTGACAGCTGCAAAAAATGGGCGCTATTTGCACTAGTCATGTTATGCCTGATTTTATAACATTTTCCCACACAAAGCCAGCCTAAGGAGGTTGTAAGATTCTACCCTCAGTGTCCAAAGATGTGTAGCTTAAATGGATTGTTCATCGTAAATTTGCAGGATTATGGGGATAAGGTGGAAGGGAGGGCCTGGGTAAAATGCTCTTTCAGGGCATCTCTTGTGGATATGCCTGTGTTTCTTAGTTTGCTGGAGTGTGAAAGTCACCCTGATGGTGTTTTAAAAATTGTATCAGTGTTTGTACGTCGAGAAATTTGACAGCGTTGGTGTAGAGAATGAAGCAGAGAATGAAAATGTACAGTCCCAATGACCTCAGCTCTGTTTCATTATTGGTCGCTGCACTGCCACCATGCCCAATATGCCAACTCTTGTGTGCTGGTGACAATTAAACCCATTTCTTGAACCAGTGCTTATGGTGGGAATCCCTCATCAGCTCACAGCCAGTGGAGTGATCTTCCTTTTCTGTGTACAGTCTTGGAACAAGACCCAATTCTTTCGTGCCAGATTTTCCATGCTTCTGTTCCTCTTTGTTGTTTCTGATGTGACTATTTATAATCCCTCCACAACCATCTTCTGTTACTCTATACCTCATTATCATCTCTTTTTGTCTCCTGCCCTCCAGCTTAAGGCAATCTGTCTTCATAATTTAGACTTTTGAGCCCTGGTAGCAATCTAATGAATCTGCATTCCTCCAAGGCTCAATATTATGTTAACAAGTTGCTTTTGATCCATTAGTGTTGATGGAGCGCTGGGAGTGTGCATCACTGCTCCAGGGGGAGCCATAGCATCTGTTCCCAACTGGACGCTGCGCGGCACAGAAATGATGAATGGAACTTCAATGTCCTCTCCTAATGCTTGCGGAGGCATCGCTCTGCTGATCTCAGGTACACTAAGAGTTTAAAATTGATATAGTTTGTTTATTTATTACTGTCACGAGTAGGTTTACATTAACACTGCAATGAAGTTACTGTGAAAATCCTTAATCGTCACACTCCAGTGCCTGTTCAGGTACGCTGAGGGAGAATTTAGCTTGGCCAGTGTACCTAACCAGCATGTCTTTTGAACTGTGGGAGGGAACCGGAACACCCGGAGGAAACCCACACAGACATGGGGAGAACATGCAGATTCCACACAGACAATGACCAAAGCCAAAAATCGAACCTGGGTTCCTGGCGCTGTGAGGCAGCCATGCTAACCACTGTGCCATCCTCATTGAAAACTCTGAGAGGTTGTCAGTAAGAGTGGAGGGAAATCTGCATATAGTTTGTGATATCTTTGCTGCTTCTATTCCTTCTATATCACAGTGTAAGTATTGCTTTAATTGGCCTTGGAACCAACACTATATGTATAGATTAGCGTTGAAATCAAACATCCATCTCAGGTGACCACACCTTTGCAGCTCCTTGTATTATTCCAAAGGCACTAAATCATTCTGTTTGCTTTCATCTATTTTCTCTGAATAGGTATAACATCCTTTTTTATACTGTGCCAACTCGAGTCAAACACATGTTGAAAACGTTTATCAGTGCTATTAGATTTAGAAAGGAACAGATTTATCTCACTCTTGACTCAGTATAACTATCACAAAAGACTGAACAGTCAGAAGGCTGAGGAGGTGACCTGATTATGAAGGGATTCAGCAGCAACGACGTGGAAATGATGCCTTTTGGAGAATCAAAGTGTGAGCCATAAATAAAAGATGGTCACTAATAAATCTAATCATGCATTCAGGAGAAATGTCTTTACCCAAGAGTGACGAGAATATGGAATCTGCTGCCACAGCAAGTGGGTAAAACGAATAGCGTGGGGATACTAGATAAACACATCAGAGAGAAAGAAATAGAAGGTTGTATTGATATGGTGAGATTAAGTCAGGTAGGAGAAGACGTGGAGCAGCAGGAAAGATGGACTGATGCTTTTTTGTACTATTATTCGTAATGCTATATCTTATTCCATTCATTCTCAATCTCTGTAATTCTATACATATATCTTTATCTGTTGTCCTTTCCTGGTCTGACCTACATGCAACTCCGGTCCACAGCAATATGGTTGGCTCACAAATGTTTTCTAAAGTGAGGATACTTAAGAATGGGCAACAACTGTTTCCCAGTTAGTTATGCCCATATCCTGTAAACTTAATTCATAAAAAGTCCATACAAGTGCCAGGCAAAGGCCATCTCCAACAAAAGAGAATTAACCATCATTCTTGATATTTGATGGCGTTACGATTGCTGAATTTTCCAGTATCAAATCCTGAGGGGAGGGTTACCATTGACCAGAAACTGAACTGGAGTAGCCATATAAATACTGTGGCTAAAACAACATTATAGAAACTAGAACTCCGCAGAGTCTGTCCACCATCTACAAAGCACACGCCAGGAATGTGATAGAAAACTCTACACTTGACCAGATGAGTGCAGCTCCAACAACACTCAAGGAGCTTGGCACCATCCAGAACAAAACAACCAGCTTGATCAGCACTTCCACTTCCAATGAATGATGGCAGCAGTATGCACCATCTGCAAGATGCCTTGCATGCAGACTTCTTAAGGAGGATCTTCCGAAACCATGGCTACCATTATATCGGACAAGGGCAGCAGGCACATGGAAACAGCATCATCTTGAAGCTCCCCTCAAAGTCACTCAGCATCCTGACTTGGAAATATATTGCTGTTTCTTCACTGTTGTTGGATGAAAATCCTGGAATTCCCTCTCCAGCAGCACTATGGGTATACCAACATCACGTGAACTGCAGCAATTCAAAAAGGCAGATCATGCCATCTTCTCGGGGCACTTTAGGGATGGGCAATAAATGCTGATCTAGCCAGCAGCGCCCATGTCCTGTTCATGAATGAACAAAAATGAATGACTTTGAGATAAGCATCGATTGGTCCTAATTTTGTAATTTACACTTAGAATTCCATAAAATTTACAGCGTAAAAGCAGGTCATTAATCCCAACATGTCTATGTCAGTGTTTATACACCATTCAAATCACCTCTCACCCCTATTTCAACTGCTGCTGTCAGAATAATCTACTGTTTCCTTCTCTTTCATATTTATCCTGCCTCTCCTTAAATGCAATATATTACATTTTGTTCGCCTCAACTATTCCGTGTGGTAGCAGGTTCCACATTCTCGCCACTCGTTGAATTAGAGAAAGTATCTACTGAACTGATTATTGGATTTGTTAGTGGTTCTCTAACATTTACATTTTATGCCAAACAGTTTGTGTCCATGTTGGATTTGATGTGAACACTTTCAGCATCAACATTACTGTTGTTTCCATAAATACTTTAGGATTGAAAGCAAATGGTATATGTTACACTGCACATTCGGTGCGACGTGCCCTGGAGAACACAGCACAGAAAGTGGAGGACGTTGAAATATTTGCACAGGGCCATGGGATCATGCAGGTAAATTGCCCAGTTATCTTTGTTTTGAATGCCTCCTTTATTGGGTTACTGAAGTAGCAGTAACTGCTATCACTTGCTGGTTCAGGAATTCAACTTCCTGCCTCCAGTTACTGTGCATGTATATCAGCACTGATTCGCAGCTCATGTAAACATCCCTCTGTAAACAGCAGCTCAGGAAAACCTCTGCTCCCGCATCCTAACTCAAGTCACACCAAAGGTTGCCTTTTACGTGCCCAAGTGTGTTTTTGGGGAGGGGAGGGTTTAAATCGGGCAGGTGCCAATTCCACTACCTCCCTGCTCACACTCAAGCTCACCCCATAATATCAAAAACAGCAGCCCACTCTCCATATTTCAATGAACAAGGTGAATAGAGCTTGTTAAGCCAGTTAGGGTTGCACGGTGGCACAGTGATTAGCACTGCTGCCTGACAGCACAAGAGACCTGGGTTTGATTCCCAGCTTGGGTCATTGATTGGAGTCTGCAAGTTCTCCCTCAGTCTGTGTGGGTTTCCTCCAGAAACTCCAGTTTTCTCCCACAGTCCAAAGATATGTGGGTTAGATTTTTTGGCTGTTCTAAATTGACCCTAGTGTAAAAGAATTAACAGGGTAAATATGTGGGCTTACAGGAATAGTGCTTTGGTGAGATTGTGCTCGATGGGCCAAATGGCCTCTTCCTGCATGGAGGGATTCTGTGACTCAAAGGGTTGAATGGACTGCCATGCAATGTGGGGAAAGGATAAAGATGCTGAGAGACCAATACTGCAATTCCTGCATTTTGTTCTGTGGCAGCAAATTTAACTGAACTATCACCTTGTCTTCAGCCTCTCCCTTTATTCTTTTAATTTTTAATCCAGTTATTGCTCTATCTTTAGAATCTCAGCCTTCTGTAATTAGAATCAGAATCATGCAACAAAATAGAAACCATTCGACCATTGTGCCAATACTGGCTCTTATACTATCCAAATAGTCCCATCCTCCTGCTGTTTCTCTGTAGCCCTGAAAACTCTTTCCTTTTGAGTATTTATCCCATTCCCTTTTAAACATTTCTGCCAAATCTGCCTCTACCAATTTCTGAGGCAGTGCGTTCCAAGTCATCACCACTTACTTGCTGCTTAGAAAATTCTCAACTCTGATTCTTTCGCCAATTGCCTTAATTCTGATTCTTTTGGTTACGAACATTCCTGAGAGTGGAAATTATTTTTTCCTGGTTTGCTCTATCAAGCCCTTCATGATTCTGAATTAAATTCATTTTTAACCTTCTCAGCTCAAACTGCCCAATAACTCAAGTCCATCAACACTGATCTCATCCAAGTCAATCTCCTGACTCTCCTCTTTAGCTCCTGGGCATCCTGTCTAAAGTGTAGAATGCAGAACTGTAAACAGTACCCTAGCTGAAGACTATCTCTATGGCTGCCTAGTCAGTGCTGTCTAACCAAGACAGTGTTTGACAATGATGCTCATGTGGTGCTTATCAAAAAGTGACAGAACATTCATGCTAGTTTGAATTACCCATAGCACTGTTAGACCATAAGACCAGAATTAGGCCAGTCGGCCCTTCGAGTCTGCTCCGCCATTCAATCATTGCTGATATTTTTCTCATCCCCAATCTCCTGCCTTTTCCCACAACCGCTGATCCCCTAACTAATCAAGAAACTATCTCTTATTTTCTTAAAGACACTCAATAACCTGGCCTCCACAGCCTTCTGCAACAAAGAATTCCACAGATTTACCACTCTCTGGCTGAAGAAATTCCTTCTCATCTCTGTTTTAAAGGATCGTCCCTTTGGCCTGAGGTTGCGCATTCTGGTTCTAGTTTTTCCTATTAGTGGAAACATCTTCTCCTTTAGACCCTTTCCAAGACCAGCACATCCTTCCTTTGATATGGGGCCCAAAACTGCTCACAATACTTCAAATGGGGTCAGACCAGAGCCTTATACAGCCTCAGAAGTACATTCATGCTCTTGTTGACAATGCCTGGTCAGCACAGCAAAGCAGTCTTGGGTCAGGCACAGTGATGATTAACTGATGACAGTGAGAAGCGTTACCCAACACAGCGATTCCCCACCTGGGTACTTTCCCCAATAACATTGTGCTTAATTTTTCCTGGACAGATTGAAAAGGCCTACGACTACCTCTGCCAAACCGCCTCAATAAAATGTCACCAGTTGGGCTTCAACATCAAAATAAGTCACTTGCGTGGAATCTACCTCAGGGACCCAGCGTGTCTGTCAGTGCCAATCGACTTCTCTGTGTCTGTAGAACCAGTGTTTCCTGAAAACACAGGTATGGAAAAATCAAACTTCAGTGCAAGTAATGTCTGAGATTTTCCAATGTATAGCTTGAGGAGTTTGACCTGACCGATGGCAATGGATAAACTAATACAGTAGATTAAGGAGGAATAGATGTTGTTGAGTGGCACAAAATAATGTCAACATAACAAGAATAATGTGCATTTATACAACACCTTTAACATAGGAAACCATCCTTCACAGAATTGCAAATCCAGAAAATAGGTGACCACACAAAGGAGCTATGAAGAAATGCAGTTATTGCCACCTTCACTCCTGTATTGAAGAACCTCCGCAAACATTTTCTCATCCACTCTAACCCCAATCTCTTGACCCCTCCATCTCCCATCTTAATCCTGTGCTCTGACCCCTCACCCCGTGATATATTCTGCCTCACAATCTGTGGGCAAAAGCTTCACTTGAATTTTTATGTTTTTTCACTCACTGTCAGTTCTAGGCTTGAAACAGACTCCATGGCAGGGGTCCTTTGACTATTTTAATTTTCCAGGAATGCAGGTACTGGCATTTCAAGCAGATACACGAGGGGAGTATGTTTGCTATCTGCCGCCAGAGATGGAACAGTATGGCCAGAGGAATTAGTCTCAATACTTTCTGCAGGTGCCAGACGTATCAAAGCGTTCCATTGTATATAAGGGTACCTGCAAGAAGAAAGTCATTGGGTAATGCCAATAATGTGAAACAATCTCAATGTAGTTTCTACTTGTGAGGAGAACAATGCTGTGTTCACTGCTCTTGAATTTAGAGCAGTGGACACAGCATTGATGAAATCATTGGGTTTTTTGAATAAGTAACTCATGTTCAAGTAAACTAATCATTTCATTTAAATTTGATTTATTACTGTCACATGTATAAGTATGCAGTGAAAAGTATTGTTTCTTGCGTGCTATACAGACAAAACATACCGCTCATAGAGAAGGAAATGAGAGAGTACAGAATATAGTGGTGCAGTCATAGCTGGGGTGTAAAGATCAATTTGATGCAAGGTGAGTACATTCATAAGTCTTATAGCAGCAACGAAGAAGCTGCTCTTGACTTGGTTGGTATGTGACTTCAGACTTTTGTATCTTTTTCCTGAAGGAAGAAGGTGGAAGAGAGAAAGTCTGGGTGGCGTGAGGTCCCTAATTATGCTGGCTGCTTTGCCGAGGCATGTGGAAGTGTATGGATGGGAGGCTGATTTGCGTGATGTATTGGGCTACATTCATGACCTTTTATAATTCCTTGCGGTCTTGGGCAAAACAAGAGCCATACCAAACTTGATACAACCAGAAAAAATACTGTCTATGGAATAAGAATGAATTGCATTATACAATATTTTTCATAACCTCGGAATATTCCAATGTGCTTTATATCTGTTATGGTATGGCAGGTAGTAACTGCTGGACTGCCCAAATCCCAAAGGAAACTTTGGATAAGCTATCACAATGATTGGCAATTCACATATTATAATGAGAAGGTATTTGCACTGAAGTAAGGAGCAGAAATTTCAAACCACTCTTGCAGCTTGTAAGTGTTAAATTTAAACATTTATTTAAGGAAAAACTTAAATATACAAGATTATATTTTCACTGTTAACACAGAAAGATTTCAGGAAAGAGTGTTGAGCTTGTGGAATTCTTTACCACAGGAATTAGTTGATGCCAAAACATTGAGTGCATTCAAGAAATAGCTGGGTATAGCACTTGGGACAAATGGGATCAAAGCAGGATTACATAGAACATAGAACATTACAGCGCAGAACAGAGTTCTGCCCTCAGAGTTGCGCCGACCAGTGGAACGAATCTAATGACCCTCTAACCTAAACTATTCCAATGTTATCCATATGCTATTCACTGACCATTTGAACACCCTTAAAGTTGGCGAGTCCACAATCGCTGCAGGCAGGGCATTCCATGCTCTTACTACCCTTTGAGTAAAGAACCTACCTCTGACATCCGTCCTATAACTATCACCCCTCAATTTAAAGCTATGTCCCCTCATGTTATCCATCTCCATCCAAGGAAAAAGGCTTTCACTGTCCACCTTATCTAATCCTCTGATCATCTTGTATGCCTCAATTAGGTCACCTCTTAACCTTCTTCTCTCTAACGAAAATAGCCTGAAGTCCCTTAGCCTTTCCTCATAAGACCTTCCCACCATACCAGCCAACATCCTGGCAAACCTCTTCTGCACCCTTTCCAATGCTTCCACATTTTTCTTATAAATGGCAACCAGAACTGTACGCAATACTCCAAGTGCGGCCGCACCAGAGTTTTGTACAGTTGTAACATGATCTCGCAGCTTCGAAATTCAATCCCTCTACCAATAAAAGCTAACACACCGTAAGCCTTCTTAACAACCTTATCAACCTAGGTGCCAACTTTCAGGAATCTATGCACATGTACAACAAGATCTCTCTGCTCGTTGACACTACCAAGAGTCCTTCCATTAGCCCTATATTCTGTACTCTTGTTACTCTTACCAAGGTGAATCATCTCACACTTTTCCACATTAAACTCCATTTGCCACCTCTCAGCCCAGCTCTGCAGCTTATCTATATCCCTCTGCAAACTGTAACATCCATCCTCACTGTCTACAACTCTTCCGACTTTGGTGTCATCAGCAAATTTACTAACCCATCCTTCTACACCCTCATCTAGGTCATTTATAAAAATGACAAAATGGCCCCAAGACAGATCCTTGAGGCACACCACTAGTAACTGAACTCCAGGTTGATTATTTCCCACCAACCACCATCCTCTGTCTTCTATCAGCTAGCCAATTCCTGATCCAAACTGCTAAATCACCCTCAATCACATGCATCTGCATTTTCTGCAGTAGCCTACCATGGGGAATTTTATCAAACGCTTTGCTAAAATCCATATATACCACATCAACTGCTTTACCTTATCCACCCCTTTGGTCACCTTTTCAAAGAACACGATAAGGTTTCTGAGGCACAACCTATCCTTCACAAAACCGTGTTAATTAGGCCAGTGAGTCGGATAATCAACCATGATCTTAATGAATGGTAGAGCAGGCGTGAAGGGCCAAACGGCCTCCTCCTCCCCTATCTTCTATGTTTCGATGATTTCTGCTTCATTAATTTAGAGCTAAATACCACTCTTTGGCAATAACCCTCAAAGATTTTCTCTCAAACATCTGTAAAAATTACCATAATCATGCTGCAGGTTCTTTGAAGGTGACAGCAGGCTGTTTCATTCATAGTCTGTTTATGCAAACTTGTTCTTTTGGATCGAATGACCACATCCACTATTTAACCTTGAATCTCATTTTAAATATGTTTTCCCTTTCATCTTTAAATCTTTTGTTTTAATGTGTCTTTGGAAATTCCCTTTCCCAGGACACACAGATCTCAATTTCTATGGCTACTATTGGATAAAAACAAACTTAATACTTTGCATTATGTATTCATGGTTTTCAAGTCTAACCAAAGGGATGGACAGGGCTTTGGTTTAATATCTCAAGCAAAAAACAACATTTCCAGCTGCAATCCTTCAGTGCTACATGGAGTGTCAGCCGAGAATTCTTTGTGCTCAGGCTTGAGGTAGCTAATTGGAAATGTTTAGTGTTCTGTATTCAATAGTCCTTTTTTGTTTTTCAAAAACACAGAAAATAGTGAGAAGATAGCTCTCCAAATACACCTAGCTTTGACCTGCAATGCATCCTGGGTGCAGATCCCCTCCCACCTGGAGCTGATGAACCAATCCCGCCAAGTCACTGTCAGGGTGGATGCTCGAGGACTCAAGGAAGGGGCACACTTCACTGAGGTTAGTTGGAGGCATTTTCCTGTATGGAAGACAAGTTGACACCTTTATGCTAACTGGTACATTAACTCAATCAGCTGTTCTTCTCTAGTTTAATATGTGGTAATAGTGTTCAATCATTCGGCTTGGTTATGTTAGTTAAATGATAAATATTGACCATGACCCTGGCATAACCTCCCCTGCTCTTTTACCTTTAATCTATTATATCTGCCTGAAAGAGCAGAAAGAGCTGGTTTAATGTTTCATCTGGAAGACAGAGCTCTGCCAGTACAGCACTTCTTCACTACTGCACTGGAAGTGCTGAATTTAATGACTTCAGCAGTGGCCCCTCCACAGCTACTTTTGGGATCTCCAAAGGCATTACGTGTCAATCAGGTAGTTAATTGTCTGCCATTGGGTTTCCAAAGCGAAGAGCCTGCTTCAAGAGATGTCAACTAATCAGGTGACAGCCCTTCAGTCCCAGCAATGCCACAAAATGTGATGGCCGCTCCTGGGACACAAGGAAGCCTGGAGTAACAGCCTACGATGAGACTTCCAGGAAGACAGGTGAATGAGGTGAGCTTGCTGCTGGAGGTCAGGACAGGTGTCATCCAGGCCCCCTCAGTGCACAAGGTGACTCATCAAGAAGCTATCTCCCTGAGCCGGCAGGAGGTACAAAACAAATTCAATCTTGCCAGTCATTGACAAGAAATGCTGTCCACCCCTCTGCCTCCAAGCCGACTTCTCTAGAAGTGAGGTGGCAATAAATTTGGCCCAGAATCTGCTCTACTCAAGTATTCGTAATGGGACTTGACTGCACAACCTTCTGACTGAAAAGCAAATGTGTTACCCAGGGAGCCTTCATTAAACTGATTATAGTTACACAAAGATTGTTGCTTCACATTTAATGATTCTTGACTGGAATGTTTGTAGCTACTGATTTGATTTGTCCAAGCAATAATCTGGGTCAGAAGTGACAAAATACATTGTTATGATCTTGGTCAAGAAAGAAGAAATCCAAAATTTCCGTTATTTATTGAAAGAATGAGGCCACAAGATTTTATAGTTTAAAAGAAAAGCCTTTGGACTATACCAGAGACAAATAGAATAAGCAATAATCTCAAGGAACCACCCATACTTTTAAATCCCGAATTAACACAAGCTAAACATGAATTAATAGGGAAATTGCAATTGGTTATAAACTGTTAGACATTTAAATGGCAGCTACAACTAAGATGGATCTTGCAAATTGGTTTGTCAGTCCCCTCAGCACATATATCAGTCACAAAGCCCTTCAAAATGGTCATCTTTACGAAGACTTTCAGCTCCTCTTCGAGGACCTAGCTTGATCCCAATCAGTGGCAGTGCATAAAAAACCCAAGTATCCACAGGCATTGTCTTCTTCAAAAGTGGCACATATCTACAACAGCCCTGCAACTCTACTTATGATTGCTTGGATACTGTAAGTCCACCAATGTTACTTTCAAGTACAAGAAACAGCTGCAGCAACTGTAAATTTGCCTATTCTCAGCTTCTGGATTTAGCCTCTATCTTCTTCATCCTGCCTGTCCTGCAGCACTGGGATTATCATCTGCTGAACTCTGATGCCTGTGTCTCCTTTTATATAGTTTCAGTCAGTTTTGGCCTCCTCAGAGCTTTTATTTTCCAATTTCAGTCGCAGTTTCTTTGGAAACCGGAAGAGGTAATTCCCTTTCTCAATTTTCCCTTTTCAATTAGAATCCACCTTAAAAATACAAGCTTAAGGCTGTTACTTAATAATTAGCCATGAGTATCCCCTTGGAACATGTTGGGTAGATTGTTGTCTAATATATGCTGTGCTTCAGAAAGAAATCATCTTGCTTTGGCACATAGTAAACTGTCCTGTGATGTTTGAAATGAGAGCTGTGTTTTTTTTATGTTTTAAATGTAGCTGTTTTCTCCTGTCTGCTCCAGGTCCTTGGTTATGACACAACAACTCCTCATGCTGGTCCCTTATTCCGAATTCCAGTCACAGTCATTATTCCAACAAGGTTTGTGAAAGTTAATTGTCTCTTTGTAAATGTCCGCTTATTATGCTGATTACGTTTAATGCTGCTTCATGGCAAGCAACCTGAATGAAATTGTCGTTTCCAACCCCCTTTTAAAATTAATTCTAGAATCAGTTTTCACCAATTTTCAGGTAGAGCATTCCAATCCTAGCAACTCGCTACATGAGAATTTCTCTACGTCTTCCAATTTTTGGGCAAAGATTTTGAATCTTTGACTTAGTTATTGATCCCCTCAATGGAAAAAGAACTTTTATCCATCTGCTTGATCAAGATTTCTCATCATCCTAAAAGCCTGTAATAAAGTTCAGTTCAGAACTTGGATGACTGCCTCTGTGGAGTTTGCACATTCTTCGTATATCTGTGTGGATTTTGTCTGGGTGCTCCAGTTTCCTCCGCAGTCCACAGATGTTTAGGTTCAGTGGATTAACCATAATAGAAGCTTGGCTTTGCAGGGATAAGGCGGGGATGGGGGGTGGACTTGAATGCGTTGCTCTTTCAGAGAGTTGGTATAGTATCAATGGACCGAATGGTCTCCTTCTGCACTGTAGAGATTCTGTAGTTCTGGATCATCTCTTAACCTTCTCAGTTCCATGGAGAGCAGCCTTAACTTTTCAAACTTCTCTTCATTACACAAGTCCTCATCACTGGTAACATCTTGGTCAACCTCAGTACCTTTTCTAAGATCTTCACAGCTTTCCTAAAGTGAGACCCACAAAATTGCAGCTGAGGTCTAACCAGTGATTTATAAAGTCCACC
Organism: Sphyrna mokarran; assembly: GCA_024679065.1. Lineage (NCBI taxonomy): Eukaryota > Metazoa > Chordata > Chondrichthyes > Carcharhiniformes > Carcharhinidae > Sphyrna > Sphyrna mokarran. The sequence goes on from JAGIQG010000004.1 coordinate 113,427,912, forward strand.
ATGACCTCATTGCTTTCATATTCTTTTTTCTCTATTTATAAACCCAAGTAACTGGAGTTCTTATTTGCCACTTTATCAACTTGCCCTGCCACACTTAAGAATTAGTGTTGATGGAACAATTGATAGCTTCATGGTTACCATTACTGAGACCAGCTTTATATTCCAGATTTATTCATTGAATTTGAATTCCACCAGCTGCCATGGATTTGAACCTGTGTTCCAAGAACAATAGACAGAGCCTCTGGATTACTAGTTAAGTGACATTACATTGGGGCGGCACACTGGTTGGCATCACTGCCTCACAGTGCAACAGACCTGTGTCCATTTCCCAGCTTGGGTCACTATCTGTGCAGAGGCTGCACGTTCTCCCTGTGTCTGCATGGATTTCCTCTGGATGCTTTGGTTTCCTCCCACAGTCCATTGACCATGCTAAATTCTCCTTCAGTGTACCCGAACAGGCAACTAGGGGATTTTCACAGTAACTTCGTTGCAGTGTTAATGTAAGCCTACTTGTGACACTAATAAATAAAATAGATTTTGCAAATTTCATATTTGCAAACTTTATAATGCTGCTGTTTATACCCGCATCTAGGTCATTTATGAAAATTAAAGAGTAATGGATTCAAAAGTGATCTTTGGGGTGCACCACAGTGGGGGTTGATGGGGGGAAGCGGAGAGTTGGGATTGGGAGAGGGGGGATTGGGGAAGGGGGGCATTGGGAGAGGTGAGATTGGGGATGGGATGTGATCAGTAGATGGGCAGCAGAGAGCTCAGGTATCAGAATTCCCCAAAAGAGAAAATAGTCTCACTTATTGCAGCTATCAACGAGGGAGCTTCTCTAACTGTCTGTTTGTATCTGTGGCTATAGTGTGAATGCAGCTTGTGAATATAGACTTGTACAAAAGAATGTCCACTTCAAGTCTGGAGAGATCAAAAGACACTTCATCGAAGTGCCCCAAGGAGCTACCTGGGCTGGTAAGTGTCCCACTTATGGGAATTATAAGTGTTTATGTTAATAATATACACTATAAAAAATAGGTGTGGAAAATTGATAGAGCAACTTGAGGATTGTTCTGCATCCCTTCCTTCAACGTATTTTGGAGTGTGGGTGGCACTGACAAGGCTGACATTTATTGCCCATTGTTAGTCACAGTGAGAGAATGGTGGTGAGTTGTCACCTTGAACTGCTGCAGTCTATATAGTGAAAGCACTCCCACAAGGTTAAATTCACAACGTTAATGCCCCATTCCTGCTTTTGTTGCATGGCGAGAGCAGAGGTTGGGAGGAAAACACTCAATTTGAGACAACATTGATCAGATGAGCTGTGCCTCAGATGGTATGAATGTATGCATTTTTTTGTTAAATACTTAGTAATTGCAACTTGGATATTTCAGTACATTTCAGAATCCTTTGAAATGTTGACATTTGAGTAAATCCTTACTAATTCCAGTTGTGACTTGGAATGCACAGCCTCAAAGAATGGAGGGAGTGCACTCAATAATAACTTTGAAAACACAAGAACTAGGAGCAGGATTAAGCCATTTGGCCTCTTGAGCCTATTCCGTCATTCAGTAAGACCCATAGCTGATTTTTTTGTGGACTCAGCTCCACCTACCTGCCCACTCACCATAGCCCGAAATTCCTTTACTGTTCAAAAATTTATTTATCCTTGTCTTAAAAATATTCCATGAGGTAGCCTCAACTGCTTCACTGTGCATGGAATTCCATAGATTCACAACACTTTGAGTGAAACATTTCCTCCTCAACTCAGTCCTAAATCTGTTTCCCCTTATTTTGAGGCCATGCCCCCTAGTTCTAATTTCACCTGCCAGTGGAAACAACTTTCCTCTTTCTATCTTATATGTTTCTCTAAAATTTCCCCTCATTCTCCTGAATTTCAGTGAGTAAAGCTTCAGCTTACTCAGTCTGTTCTCATAAGCCAATCTTCTCAACTTTGGAATCAACCTAGTGAATCTCCAGTGCCAGTATATTCTTTCTCAAATAAGGAGATCAAAACTGTACACATGACTCTAGGTGTGGCCTCACCAGCATCTTATATAGCTGCAACATAACTGTTGTTTTTAAACTCCAATTCTCTAGCAATGAAGGACAAAATTCCATTTGTCTTCTTAGTTACCTGCTGCATCTGCAAACCAACTTATTGTGATTCATACACAAGAAACCTAGACCCATCTGCACAGTAGCATGCTGCAAATTTTTACCACTTAAATAAAGTCCATTTTATTGTTATTCTTACCAGAATGGATGACCTCACATTTATCAACTTGGTACTCTATCTGCCAGATCCTTGCCTACCTACTTAGACTATCTATATCCCTTTGCAAACTTTCAGCGTTTTCTGCATACTTTGCTCTGTCACTCACCCTAGTGTCATCTGCGAATTTTGACACACTATACTTGGTCCTCAACTCCAAATCATCTATGTAAATCATAAGCAATTGCGGTCCCAACACTGATCCCTATGGTATACCACTAGTCACTGATTGCCAACCAGAAAAATACCCATTTATCCCCAGACTTTGCATTCTGTTAGTTAGCCAATCCTCTATCCATACTCATATATTACCTGTAACACCATGCACTTTTATCTTATGTAGCAGCTTTTGGTGCAGCGCCTTGTCAAATGCTTTCCGGAAATCCAGCCACACCACATTCCCTTTTGCCCACTACGCATGTAATGTTCTCAAAGAATTCCACCAAATTAGTCAAACATGACCTGCCTGTCATGAACCCATGCTGCATCTTTCCAATGGGACAATTTATATCCAGATGTCTTGCTATTTCTTCCTTGATAATAGATTCAAGTATTTTTCCTACTACAGAAGTTAAGCTAACCGGCCTATAGTTACATGCCGTCTGTCTACCTCCTTTTTTAAATAGTGGCATTTTATTTGCTATTTTCCAATCAGCGAGAACCACCCCACAGTCCAGCAAATTTTGCCGCTAGTGCATTTGCTGTTTCACCCGCCATCTTTTTTAGTATCCTGCGATGTGTTCTATCAGGGCCAGGAGACTTGTCTACCTTTGGCCCCATTACCTTGCCCAACATTACCTCTCTCATGGTAGTAGTTTCTAGGTCCTCATCTGCCATAGCCACCTTGTCATCAATTTTTGGCATGCTATTTGTGTCTTTCACTGTGAAGACCGATACAAAATACCTGTTCAATGCCTCAGCCATTTCCTCATTTTCAGTTATTAAATCCTCCTTCTCATCCTCTAAAGGACCAATGTTTGCTTCAGCCACTGTTTTTCATTTTATATATTTGTAGAAACTTTTGCTATCTGTTTTTATATTATGAGCTAGTTTATTCCCCTAATCCGTCTTACTTTTCTTGTCAGCTTTTTCATGACTCTCTGTTGACCTTTAAGGATTTCCCAATCCTCTAGTTTCCCATTAATCTTTATCACTTTGTATGCATTTTCTTTCAATTTGATACTCTCCTTTATTTCCTTAGATAACCATGGCTGATTATCTCTTTTTCTACTGTTCTTACTTATCACTGGTATATAAGCGATTTGAATAAATACTTGGAAGGGGAAGAACTTTCAGGGCTTCTTGAAAAATAAAACAGGGCTATGGAATTAACTGGGATTGCTGTTTCAAAGAATGAGTTACCTTCTATACTGCAAAATTTTATTATTCTCTGATGTATTTTATGATTCTCTGGTGTATTTTATGATTCTCTTTGGCTCAATGTAACAGTGGGTAGCACTGCTGCCTGGGTTTAATTCCCAGCTTGGGTCACTGTCTGTGTGGAGTTTTCTCTCCTTGTCTGCATGGTTTCTTCTGGATGCTCTGGTTTCCTCCCACAGTCCAAGTGTTGGTTGGGTGCATTGGTTGTGCTAAATTCTCCCTCAGTGTATCTGGAAAGATTCTGGACTGTGGTGACTAGATGATTTTCACAGGAACTTCATTGCAGTGTTAATGTAAGTGTACTTGTGACACTAATAAATAAACTTTAAGGATGGGATTTTACGGCCTTGCTCGTCACAAAACTGTAAAATCCCACCTGAGGTCAACGAGCCTTTCTATGGTCCACCCCTTGCTGTTCCAATTCCCGTTGTGGGCAGGAAGGAACATTCCAACTTAAAACTTTAAAACTGCATTATTTTACATGTGAAAGGTAGAAAAGGAAAAGGGGTGTTAATTAATGGGAGTGAGAGGTCCATGTCACCATTGTCCAGACCGAACAGCCAGATCTGAAAGACTGGCTTAAAATACAGCTCTTTCTGGCTGAGAATTCAGATATAAACCTATCTGTCAGGGTAATTGCGAATTACCCATTGACCGACACTATCTTGGAGTTTTTTTAGGGGGCTTTTTGAGCTTTTGAAGCAACATGATAAAGTTGCGTTGCATGGTAAATATTGAAAGTATACTATGCAAATCAGCAATCAGCAAAGTCTTCAGCTGATCAGGAAACTGCACACATGTTGGATCTGGGCCACAAGTGAATGCTGACAAAAGGGTTGACATGGATTGGGGTTTGTAGTTGAATGGAAGTCGGAAACAAGGGCAGGGGGTGGTTCTCAGCAGTCACCTTCCAATAATCTGCTGACTCGATTAGGTTCCAAGTGCTTTTGAATAAGTGATCCCTTTGCAAGGCTGCAAGAAAACCCTGCACAGAATCATAGCATCCTACAATGCAGAAGATGACCATTCAGCCCATAGGGTCTGCACCAACAACAATCCCACACAGAACCTTATTCCCGTAACTCCTGCTAACCCCCCTGCCAGTAATGGACAATGTAACATGACCATCCACCTAACTCACATATCTTTGGACTGTGGGAGGAAACCGGAATATCTGGAGGAAACTCCACACACACACTGACTGTGGGTTGGAATTCACCCTGGGTCCCTGGCACTGTGAAGCAGCAGTGCTAACCGCTGTGTCACGATGCCACCCAAAAGATTTGCTTGTTGTGTGCATCCCGCATAACAAACCTCCTGCTGCAGTCAGATGAGGCCTTAAATGGGTATTAATTGTATGCTGATTTAGTGGGGCTGTGTCAATATTTTCAGTGTGTCTCTAACAGTTTCTCAGTATTTGCAGCTGATCCTTAGGGATGTGTTCCTGGGATTGTGTCAGTATTTGCAGAGGATCCCTGGAACTCTGTCAGTATGTACAAGGTGTTTCTGGGACTGGTTAGTATTTTAGGGTAAGGTGCCCCTAGATGTATTTTCAGTTAGCAATCTTAAGTTAGGGTGTGATGCTGCACTCCAAGTAAATATGAAAATTATGTGACCATTCAGCAATCAAGGACTTGTAACTGGTACAGGATCACCTGAGTAAGCATAGGAAAGTAAAAGTTAACTTGTTGAATCTCACTGAGGACTTGCTCTATTTCAGAAATACGCCTGACTTCAAAATCAGAAGATACGACCTCTGAATTTGTGGTACATACTATTCAGTTGCGGAAACAGATGGCATTTCGGGTGCATGAGTTCTACCGTCACCTGTACCTGTCAGAAAAAGCTTCTGCAACTGATGCTTTTCCAGTCTATGTGAGTATCGCTGCCTCAATGATGACTCATGGAAATGTGTAAGGTTAAGTAGGGTGTTGTTGACAGTGAGAATAGGTACATCTTAGTGAAGGAAAACAGTGGCGAATGGGGATAACACCATGACTTGAGCAGGAAACAGAGGACTTATAGATACCTTGATGAGGGATAAGAGGTTGAGGACTGAACAACCACAGGATAAAGTGATTGGTTGGAGACCAGGAAAACAGATCACATTGAAACAGCAAGTGAGAGGAAAGTTACAGATAGGGTTGGGAAGAAGATCATAGAATCCTACAGTGCAGAAGAAAGCATTCAGGTTCTATCCCCATAACTCCCTGCATTTACCTTTACTGGTCCTCCTGACACTAAGGGAGAATTCAGCATGACCAATCCATCTAACCCACACATCTTTGGATTGTGGGAATAAACCAGAACACCTGGAGGAAACCTATACAGATAAAGGGAGAATGTGCAAACTCCACACAGACAGCAACCCAAACCGGGAATTGAACCCAGCTTCCTGGCGCCATGAGGCAGCAGTGCTAACCACTGTGCCACCATGGTGAGAGAAGGAGAACAGAATAGAAAAATGTAAATAGGACTCAATGGTTCAGGAACAGGTAATTTTTTCAGTTGGAGAGACCTGTTCGTGTGCTGGGGGAAAAAGTAGAAATGGGATTGTGTGTGTGTGTGTGTGTGTGTGTGTGTGTGTGTGTGTGTGTGTGTGTGTGTGTGTGTGTGTGTGTGTGTTGTGTGTGTGTGTGTGTGTGTGTGTGTTGGGGAGTGAGGGGAGAGGGAGGGAGGGGAATCAGTAGAGTGGCACTAGGATTTGAGAGATTTGTGGAAGGGATGATATCCATAACAGTCTGGCAGTGATGGTTTGATTTTCAATGGGAGTGGGTGGATCAGAAGGTGTAGATGTCAAGGAAGTGGTAATACCTCAGCCAGATATAGCTCTTTCTGGTTGGATCTAGTTTAGTGATTGTCTTTCAGGATTTGCATTTCTTTCAATTTCTGATCCTAATAAAGGATCCGTGTGCAAAGTCTTTGTTTAACCTGTCTTCTCTTCTTGTGGAAGAGCTATTATATTTACAGCATCTTCTATTTTTCATTTCAAAGTTCTCCATTTCAATTAGTTGGGAATGAAAGTTTTACTGAAAAATACTCCCAAAGCTTTGAAAACAGTGTGATTTGTGTGGGCCTGTTATTCATTCTTGCAGCTCTCTACACCTCAGCAATTGTTAAGCAAAGGGCATGTACAATGAGAGTGGCCTTGTTGGGTTCACTGCTCTGATGTATTTCTAAACTGCGTAATTCTTTATAGGAAGAAAAGACCATTGAAATTTGCATTGCACGTTGGTGGTCTAGCTTGAGACACACTACCATCGACTATGAGATTTCTTTCCACGGATTGAAGTGTAACAGTGACACATTACACATTGTAAGTATTGCCCTCTACTCATTTTTATTGACATTTTTAATAATTAGCATTGTGCTAGCTTTCAATTGTGTTGAGTAACTATTAGAGAGAGATAAAAGCAAAATAATCCGAATGCTGGAATCTGAAACAAAAACAGAAAATGCTGGAAAATCGCAGCAGGTTTGACAGCATCTGGAGGAGAGAATAGAGCCAAAGTTTCAACCCTAGATGATCCTTCGTATTAGAGAGAGACTTGGATTAATGGAAAACCTGTGCAAAAGAAGTCCGGGTTAAAGTCTAACAGGTTTATTTGGAATCACAGGTTTTCAGGTGAGATAGGTCACTCACCTGATGACGGAGCAGTGCTCTGAAAGCTCAGGATTCTGAATGAACCTGTGTTGTGAGACTTCTTATTGAGCCCACCCCAGTCCAACACCAACGTTTCCACATTGTGCACAAGATGGCAAAAGATTGAACAACACACCAAGTGGGTAAACCCCGCTTCAAATTAATGCCATGGGGTTTGTTCAGGTCCTCCAGCAAAGGCCCCGGCTTTAATATCCCTTCCTAAAGACAGTGGAGTAGTTCCTCAGTGCTGCACTGGAATGTCACCCTGGACTTTATGCTTAAATTTGTGAAATGGGACGAAGCTGCAACGTTGTGACTCAAAGACTAGAATGCTTCCACTCAGCCTAGACTAACACAAGGTAGAAACAGTTAGTCTCAGCATGAACTTCCATCTTGGTCGCTTCCATCGACCTGATGGTAACAAATTAATTCCATATTTTCATAACCTTTATGTGGAAGAATAAACTGATATTTTAATAAGTTTGATTTTAATATCATACTTTGAAAGTAATTGCTAGCTGACAGTTGAGGAAATCTGCCTTAAGGCTGGGAGACATTTGGGTTTAAGAAACTGCTGAGTGCAAGAGTGATTGTTGATGATGTTAGGTGAATTCCTTGAGTGTGACATGATATATAATGTGTATGTATGTGCTGTGCAGTGAAACTGCACTCGGGCTTCTCAAGACAGTCAAATAAGCCCTCAGCTGATTTGGGGATGGGGAGGTTATTTTTCAATTGATTTGTATCACCCCCCACTCACCTGGAGACACAAGAGATGATCTTACCCACACAGTATCCACACAGGAATGTCACGAAGACTTGCCAAAGCTTCAGGATAGAACACATTTCCAGGCTCAGTTATCAATGATAAATGTTTTAAATCTCACCATCTGCACCACTTGATATGTGTGATGACCGATTTGCCTGGTTGGATTCCTGGGGGTTTTGTCACAAGACTTCCTGCCTCCAGGCATCCTATCCAATCAAACAACCATCCAATAATTCCTTAAATAAGCGCCCAGGAAGTTTGAGATTGAACTCTTGGAGACTTGGCAACCCAATTTTTAATGGACTCCAATTAACAACACCTTGAAGCTGTGCAATACAACTTGGGTAGCACCTTCACCTCTTGAGCCAGAAGATAATGGGATAATGTCCCATAAAGATTTGAGCACAACTTCCAGGCCAATGTTCTTGTGCAGTTCTGAAATTTTAGACAATCAGTATTGTGGGAGTGTAGCACTGTCGGAAGGTCAGTACTGAGGGAGTGCCACTGTCAGAGGGTCAGTACTGAGGGAGTGCCACACTGATGGGGAATTAGTACTGAGGGTGTTGCACTGTCAGAGGGTCAGTACTGAGGGAGTACCGCACTGTCAGAAGGTCAGTACCGAGGGAGTGCTGCCCTGTTAAAGGTGACATCTTACAGATGAGACAATAGACAAAAGATTGGCTTAAAGATCCTATGACACTATGAGAAGCACAATCTATATCCTGGCTATGATTTACCCCTCAGTCAGTATCAGTAAAACTGAAGGATTGATAATTCTCAGCTTGTGCGATTGCGAGTTTACTTTGCACAATATTGCTACCATGTCTCTTACGTTACATCAATGACTACAATTCAAAAAGTATTTCATTGACAGTAAAGTGCTTTGCACCACTCCGACCAGGAAAGACGCTATCAAAACTGATGTTATTTCTTTCTACTCCTCCCAGGACAAGCACTCAGGGACGCAAAATGAAGTACAGAGAACAAAACAAAGGAGGAAAAGTACCACAAAGAAAGGGGGCCAGAGGGCAGTTTTCAAAGTTGTCAGAAAGAAAAGTTCGCAGTATTCTGTGAAAAAATGGAGAGACAAATATGGCAGAGAGATTCGAAGGCCAATCTTCTGTCTAATGTCTCATCTATAAGATGGCACTTTTAACAGTGCAGCATTACTTCAGTACTGACCCTCTGGCAGTGCAGCACCTCTGTACTGCCAGTACTGACCCTCTGGCAGTGCAGCACTACTAACCCTCAGAAAGGAGGGACTGAGCAGTTCTGTATTTGAACTTTAAACCCCTGAGCAGTATAGGAACTTTAGAAAGAGGCAGTCTATCCATAGAGAAAACCAACCTCCACATTCTCAAGGCAACTAAAAATGGACAGCAGATGCAAGTCTTTCCGGTGATGTGCACGTCTAAACATGAACTATTTTTTAAATGAGTATGTAAGGTCTAAGTTTAAACTATTGAAATTTATTGTAAATGTCGTGATGAGGATTAATGCATGTAGTTCAAAAGGAAGCAGAACTTTGTGACGTCAATAGGCTGTGAAGTTAATGGGCCTAATCGGAGAGGCACAGGCATTAATCGCATATATGATTTTTTTTCTTTAGCATGCATCAGAAGGCATAACACGGTTTGACACCACAGCCTCACTGAATTATGAGGAGGTCTTGCCTGTCCTGACTCTGAAAACCTGGGTGCAGACCCTTCGGTAAAGTAAATTTTATTCAAATGTGTGAGAGTTCAGAGCCCTAGCTGCACTAGTGTGCATTAGCTCAGTGAGTTGTTGCACTGCATGTTGTTGTATGGTGCAACACCTGCTGACGGCTTTAGTTGGCATAGCTAATTTGCTCAACCCTGTCTCAATGGTAGCAGTCTCAGCTCTGGGTCAGAATATCTTGTGTTCACATTCTCACTGCAGATTGCTAAGGATATAATCTAGGCTGAGAATCCAGAGTGATATTGTTTGTTTTTATTGTCTGTTAGATCATAAAATCCCTACAGTGCAGAAGAAGGCTATTTGGCCCATTAAGTCTGTATCAACAATAATCCCACCCACGTTCTATTCCCATAACTCCACATATTTACACTGTTAATCTCCTGACATGAAAGGGCAATCTAGTCTGGTCAATCCGCCTAACTCACAAATCTTTGGGCTGTGGGAAGAAACCTGAGTCCAAAGGAAACCCATGTAGACACTGGAAGAATGTGCAAACTCTATACAGACAGTGATCCGAGGCTTGAATTGAGCCTAGGTTCCTGGTGCTGTGAGGCAGCAGTGCTAACCACTGTGCTACTGTGCCATTAAGAAATGATACCATAGCACAATAAAAAGGAACTGGAGAGTCCCACCTGTGTCTGAGGGAACATTTATCCCACAGGCAGAATCACTTAAAAAAAAACTGTTTATCTGGTCATTATCTCATTGCTGTTTCTGGGATTTTGCAGTGCACAGATTGCCTGCCTCATTTCCTACCTTACAACAGGAACTGTGCTTCAAGAGCATTTCATCATTTTGTAAAACATTTTAGCACAGTTGATGTGTCAGGCACTACAGAAATGCAAGTTGTTTTAATCTCTGTAGTTCTGTGTATGCAATGAATTTCCTTAGACACAATGTGGCCCAGTGTTTAAGACAGATCAGTTTATCTTCCAAAGCATTTTCGCAATTTTTTTTTCAGAAATGAATTGGATTTATCAGCTGTGAGAAATGATGTATTCTTTTCCCAAATCCGGATCTGAAGATGGATTTGATTTGATTTAAAGTAGAAACAAATTCATTTGTCATTTTAAGTGCCTTAATAAAAGGATCTAACTCTTTCTACAGGCCTATAGATGCCCGAACAAGGCCCTTAGGCTCCCGTGATGTCCTGCCCAACAACAGACAACTTTATGAGCTGGTTCTAACCTATAATTTCAGCCAGGTAATTGCTTACTGTGCAGCTGAGGATTTCTCTCAGGAGCTGTTAGTGGAGATTATTTTTGTTCACTATATGTATACTGTCTCCAGTTGCATTTGGTGTTCTTAGTTAACGTTTCTTAGTTTTTTTAGTTTATTTATTAGTGTTACAAGTAGGCTTACATTAACACTGCAATGAAGTCACTGTGAAAATCCCCTAGTTGCCACACTCCGACACCTGTTCAGGTACACTGAGGAAGAATTTAGCATGGTCAGTGCACCTAACCAGCATGTCTTTCAGACTGTGGGAGGAAACTGAAGCATCTGGAGGAAACCCACACAGATTTGGGGAGAATGTGCAAACTTCATACAGACAGTGACCCAAGGCCAGAATTGACTTCAACTTTTTAGGTGTCCAAATCACCAACAACCTGTCCTGGTCCCCCCGTGCTGACATTGTAGTTAAGAAAGCCCACCAATGTCTCTATTTTTTCAGAAGACTAAGAAAATTTGGCATATAAGCTATGACTCTCACCAACTTCTACAGATGCACCATAGAAAGCATTCTTTCTGATTGCATCACAGCTTGGTATGGCTCCTGCTCTGTCCAAGACCGCAAGAAATTACAAAAGGTTGTGAATATGGCCCAATATGTCATGCAAACCAGCCTTCCATCCATTGTCTCTGTCTATACTCCTGCTATCTCGATAAAGCAGCTACTTAAGTACTCCACTCACCTCAGACATTCTTTCTTCCACCTCCTTGCTTTGGGAAAAAGATACAAAAATCTGAAGTCACACACCAAACGACTCAAGAACAGCTTTTTCTCTGCTGCTGTCAGACTTTTGAATGGACTTACCTTGCAGTAAGTTGATCTTTCCCTGCACTCTCATTTCCTTCTCTATGAATGGTTGCTTATCTGTACAGCATGCAAGAAACAATACTTTTCCCTGTATGTTAATACATGTGACAATAATAAATCAAATCAAATTAACTCAGGTCCCGAGTGCTGTGAGGCAACAGAGCTAACCATTGTGCCACTGTGTCGCCCACAAGTGGAGGAATCGATTTGAAATCTACCACAGCTAAGATTTACATTTACTTTAAATGACTTCAGTTGTAAAGGAAATGAGATAGGGTGTGACCATGCAAGACGAACATATATCCATTCAGTCTCCTATGAAAAATGGCAATTGAAAGAGGACGTAAAAGAAATACATAAAATACTACATGGAATATAGAAAAGTTAATCCTGAGCACTATTCAGGTTGCCTCACAACTGCAAGGTTCAGAGTTACGACTATGAACTGATAAAGAGCTGGTTGAGAACGGATGTCAAAAATTACTGATTTCATGCAGCTTGTACTGAACATGGTCTCCATTTAGTGGAGTGAAGAGAAAAGCTTTGGAATGATCCAAGAGATAACATTATTGAATCGTAATTTTCTGAGTCTGTGACTCATCTGTACTTACTAAATAATTTTTATTACCTCCTGACTGGCCCCTTACTCCCATCTCATTCAATTTAGAGTTATTCAAAACCGCTGCTTGTATTTCCACTTGCACCAAGTCATGTTCACTCATCATCCTGTAGCTTCCAGTTTGACAATGTGTCAATTTTTAAATTATCTGGATGTTCTAATCACTCTGTGGTCTCACCTCTGCTTCTCTCGCTAGCTTTTCTCAACAAAGGCCTCTATACTCCTCCAAATCTGACCACATGCACTTGAAATGCTGTAACCTACACAGCTACAGGTCAAGAGCTGGAAAGTGAGATTAGGCTAGTTAGCTTTTTTTTGGCAGATGCAGACATGATGAACTGAATGACCTCCTTCTGTAGGTTTTCTTACTGTAAGTTTTCCATGTACCTGTATCTAAATGGGTATCCTCCGGCTGCTCCAGTTTCCTCCTACAGTCTGAAAGATGTGCTGGTTAGATGCGTTGCCCATGCTAAATTCTCCCTGAACGTGCTGGAACAGGTGCCAAAATGTGGTCACTAGGGGATTTTCACAGTAACTTCATTTCGGTGTTAATGTAAGCCCACTTGTGACATGAATAAATAAACTTTACTTTATCCAACTTTATTTGCTCTATCATTGACAGCTGTGTCTTCAACCATTTGGACACCTTAAGCTCTGCAAGTCCTTTTCTAAATCTTTCCATTACTCTATCTCTTTCATTTCCTTTCAGATCTTAAAATCTACCTTTTTAACCAAGTCGTTCTTCTATTTGCTGAATAACTCAATGCCAAATTAGCACAATGCCAAATTTTGATAATCATTGCTTGGAATACGTTTCTCTGTGTTAGTGTTGCTGTATAAATACAAGTTGTTTGTGATCAGACCATTTTGTTTTCAGCACTGTCTCATTGTGTTTGTTACAAATACTAATTGAATTTATGTATCTGCAGAAAATATTGCCTATTAAAAAAGGAAAGTTTGTGTTTATATGGCTCCTCGACTCTCAGAAACACTTGAGTGCTTCAATGAAATGCATTCTGATGCACAATAACTAATTTTAGCAGAGCAATAGATAAGGGAGAGATTTGATAAACAAAGGAGTCAAAGGTTATGGGAAATAGACAAGGACGTGGAACATAGAACATAGAACACTACAGCACAAACAGGCCCTTCGGCCCACAAGTTGTGCCGAACACATCAAAACCTACCCAGCCATAGACCTATCTATAACCCCCAATCCCATTGGATCCCATATACTCATCCAGAAGTCTTTTAAAAGACCCCAGCGAGTTCGCCTCGACCACCACCGACGGCAGCCGATTCCATTCACTCACCACCCTCTGAGTGAAAAACTTTCCCCTAGCATCCCCTCTGTACTTGCTTCCCTGCACCTTAAATCTGTGCCCTCTCGTCGCGACCATTTCAGCCCTGGGAAATAGTCTCTGAGAGTCCACCGTATCTATTCCTCTCAACATCTTGTAACCCTCTATCAGGTCGCCTCTCAACCTTCGTCTCTCCAGGGAGAACAGTCCCAGCTCCCTCAACCTGTCTTCATAAGGCATGCCTCCCAATCCAGGCAACATCCTTGTAAATCTCCTCTGCACCCTTTCAATAGCTTCCACGTCCTTCCTATAGTGAGGCGACCAGAACTGCGCACAGTACTCCAAGTGTGGTCTGACAAGGGTCCTATAAAGCTGCAGCATTACCTCCTGACTCCTGAACTCAATCCCTCGATGAATGAAGGCCAGTACACCGTAAGCTTTCTTAACCACATCCTCCACCTGGGAGGCCGATTTGAGAGTCTTATGGACCCGGACCCCAAGATCCCTCTGCTCTTCCACACAGCTAAGACTCCTACCTTTGATAGTGTACTCATTCATCCCGTTGGATCTGCCAAAATGGACCACAACACATTTATCCGCGTTGAAGTCCATCTGCCACTTCTCCGCCCAGTCTTGCATCCTGTCGATGTCATGCGGCAACTTTTGACATCCCTCCAGACCATCCACAACACCACCGACCTTCGTGTCATCGGCGAACTTACTCACCCATCCCTCCACTTCCTCATCCAGGTCATTTATGAAAATGACAAACAGCAAGGGTCCTAGAACAGATCCCTGGGGCACTCCACTGGTGACCGACCTCCATGCAGAAAAAGAGCCATCCACAACCACCCTCTGCCTTCTGCAGGCAAGCCAGTTCTGGATCCACAAGGCCAAAGCCCCTTGGATCCCATGGCCTCTCACCTTCTCAAGAAGTCTTGCATGTGGGACCTTGTCAAATGCCTTGCTGAAGTCCATGTACACCACGTCCACTGCTCTTCCTTCGTCAATGTGTTCAGTCACATTTTCGAAGAACTCAATTAAGCTCGTAAGGCACGACCTGCCTTTTACAAAACCATGCTGACTATTTCTAATCAACCTAAACTTCTCCAAATGTTCGTAAATCTTGTCCCTCAGAAGCCTCTCCATCAGAGTTAAGACTGCAATCAGATCAGATAGTTTTAGGATAAGGGATAGCAAATTTAAAACCAATGAAGAAAACTACTTCTCTCAAAGAGTGGTGAATCTGTGGAATTCAATGCATCCGAATATGGTGAATGCCGGGATGTTGAATAAATTTGAGGAGGAGACAGACGGGTTTTTAATTAGTAATAGGTTGAAGGGTAATGGAAAATAGGCAGGAAATTGGATTTGAAGCCAAGATAAAATCAGTCATGATCTTATTAAATGGCAGAAAAGGCTCAAGGGGCTGATTTACTGCTCCTACTCCTAGTTGTTAGGAATAGTGGAGCAGGCTTGACTGGCCAAATGGCTTACTCCTGCATCTAACTCTTATGTTCCTCTGAGACCTGATGCCCTCCAACCTTCAAGTCAGTAATCGGCGCACAGTGTAAGATACCACGTCCTTAAAATCTACCCTATGATACAACAAAACTATAAATTTTGTATGTACAAATGTATTGAGTGTTCAAACTGACATAATCCTACAATGCACATCACAGCAACAAGTCTAGCCAATATTTATGCTTCATACAAATCTCTTGCCAAATCTCTTCATCTCACATCACCAACATATACTTAAATTCCTTTTCTCTTTCATGTGATTACTTAGTTTACCCTTGAATGCATCTGATGAGCTACTATTCACCTCAATCAATTTGACAATCGCACTGCTCTCTGTCTGAAGAAGTTTCTGCTGAATTCCTGGTTGGATTTATTTGTGATGTTCTCTAGTTTTGGACAGCCTCATAGTTGTAAAGATTTCCTTTCAAACCCCAGTATAATCGTAAAGATTTCCTTTGGCGTCACCATTTGTTATTCTCATCTCTGGGAAGAAAATAGAACCTGAGCTTGTTCAGTTTTCCCTTCCTTCATAATAAAAGAGCAGACACAGCTCAGTAAGGTGAGGTCTAACCAAAGTACTGTCAAAATGGAATATAACTTACTTGCTTTTAAATTTTGTCTCTTCAGAAAATTATCCCCAATGTTCGATTTGCTTTTTTCATGACCTTTTGAGCTGCAGTATAACCTCAGCTTGATTTATATTAATTGCATTGTTATTTGGAGGGGAAGTTGGAGGTGATGGTGTTTTTTGACATTACTATTCTGTTCCCCTTACTGGTTGAAGTCATAGAGGGAGGGAGTTATCAGAAAAGTCTTGATGAGTTGACACAGTGCCTCCTGCACATTGTACTCATTGTCGTCACAACGCACCAATCATAAAAGGGGTTTGCATTGAGTTTGTTTGAACTTCTTAATCACTTGCTTTTCAGTGTTAATTGCATATTGGTATGTATTGCTGCAGGCAAGGTCTGGTGAAGTGACACCCAGCTGTCCCTTACTTTCTGACTTGCTATATGAATCAGAGTACGACAGTCAACTTTGGATGCTCTTCGATCAAAACAAGAAGTTGGTGGGATCGGGCGATGCCTATCCTGACAGGGTAAGAGTGAAGGTTAAGGATGGAATAATGAAGTCTTGTGCATTCAGCTAACTGAAACAGAATTGTGAAATTATAGTGACGAGGACTTTGGCCATCTTTGCAGAAGGTACTTGTTAGTGAATGCACTATTGAACGCTGACACTAGTGGTTCTGATCTTGGAAAGAGGTCTAACCAAAACACTGTCCAAATGGAATAAATATTCTGTACAGGAATAGAGGAAATGTCAGCCATACCATCAGTCTCCATTTAATTCAATGAAGTAAAAGGCCTACTGCTATCACGGGTGGAATTTTTGGAAAGGGAAAGAAATGAGGTAGGGGGAAAAGTAAAAAGAAGAAAAACATTTCTGTAGGTATGGAAGCTTTGGAAGGTGTTTCTTTTTTCATCCTGTTCATAAAACACTTTGCTGTTTCCTCACAGTACTCGCTGAAACTAGATAAAGGGGACTATGTGATACGCCTGCAGATTCGCCATGAGGTGCTGAGTGAGTTGGAGCATTTAAACGACCTGCCGTTCCACATCAGTTACAAACTTCAAACCCCATTGAACCTGGATATCTACCGGACTCACTTTAATGCTTTACTCAACAAGAATAAGTTTTGCTGCCTTACGCTACCCCCAAAGTACACTATTCCATTCTACATCACTTCTTTGCCAGATGACAAGTAAGTATTCGGTACAAGGTGGGACTTTACAGAATCTGACCAATTTGAGTCTGGGAAAGTAAATATGCAACACCTTGCTGTTCTGGCATGCTGGCTGGGCTCCCAGTTCTCTGAAGCTTCCATCTGGAAAGTCCCCATACAAGGAGCAACACTTCAGTTTAACATGTTTTTTGAGTACTCTTAATTTTCAGTCATGTTTGTGACTATCCCAAGTTTCAATTAAAAAATAATATCTTGTTAATGACATTGCTTTTAACAACTGACTTCATATCCAAGGAGAGGTTTATACAATCATCATGTTTGATATTTTAATCATGGTAGTAACCTAATAAATGCATAAAAAGTATGAGAAAACTGGATAATATAGCCTCACTATGGAATGCCCATCTATATTGTGATTGCTAGATTTTGAAATTGCATTCAGGCATGCAAAAATCTTTATTTCAGAAGATGCATCAAGACAATCCTGCATTTCCTTTATCAATTCTTTGAGGTATTTTGCAAAACTTGGCAGTGAGTGAATTGATTTTGGAGTGTATTCATGACTATTATGTCACCAAATGAGGTAGCTGGTTTATTATCAGCAAATGAGATGACTGATCTGATAATCTGTTCTTGATGTTGGCTGAGGCACACAGCAAAGCATCGATTTAGAAACATGGTCTACACCCAATCAAGAAGAAAAATTTCAGGCTCTTTGGAAAGAGTTATTCAATTAGTCCCACTTTCTTGGTCTGTCCCCAGAGACCTGCAAACCTGAAATATAAAAACACAGGAAATAACAAAATGCATCCATCAGTACGTACAAAGAGAAAGAACAGCTTAATTCGAAGGGCTGAATAGAGCAAATAAGGGAAAACTGTTTCCACTGCAGGAGGTTCAGTAACCCGACGACACAGATTTAAAATAATTGCCAACAAAAGCAGGGAGATGAAGGAAGAAAAGGAATTGTAACAAGTTGTTCTGATCTGAAATGTTTAAAAGGGCAAGAGAAACAAGACCAATAGTCTTCCTCCAAAGGGAATTGGATAAACTATTGAAAAGGTAAAGTTTGCAGGAGTGTGGAACAAAAACTGGGGGATTGGAATGAATTGGGTAGCTCTCCCAAAGAGCTAGCACAAGCACAATGGGCCAAATGGCCTCCTGTCCTCTTTGATTCGATGTTTCTTATGTTTCTGATACAACTGTTACTCCAAGATTTTCTGGAGTTGCAGAACAAAGGAAAGAGGTAAGAGAGAAAAATAATCATTGACAGTCCAGTCACGGTGTGAAAACTCTTTTCTAACAAGCTGTTTAGAGTTTATTCCATTCTTTAGTCTCTTTCCTATGATTAGAAGCACTTTCTATTCTTTTTTCCCCGACTTCAGCAGAGGGCTGGCTTAGATTTCATTTCTTGACTCCCATTTTACATTGAACTGTCTCGAGAGCGGGGGACATTCCTAGTCTTTTCTGTTTCCAAAATGTGTTTATGTCTCAGTATGCAACATACAACGAATGGAATTAATTTGATCTTTTCTCCTCCAGAGTTCCCAAAGGAGTTGAAATTGGCTGCCAGCTAATGGGGACACTCACGCTTTCTAAAACGGAAATGGGCAAGAAAGCTGTAAGTCTTGTTGTTATTCAAGTCATGCAAGCACTGCCCAACTTACTCTCCTTTGATCTGCTGATCATGTTTGTTCCTTAACAAGGGTTGACGTCTGTTATGTATTCACACAAACTGCTGGCAGGTTTAGCTCTTTCCTGTTGCGTGTATAGGAACATGGGACCAGTGGGAGGATATTTACTCCCTCTGGCCGTTTCTAAGACTCTGTTAGATCAAGTTTGATCTGAACCTCAATTTAGTTTTGTTTATTTGCCATCTCACTTCATATCCTTACACGTAAAATAACTATTTCCTTCAATTTTCAATTGATACTCAATGTCCATAATCTTTTGGAAGAAAGAAGCCCAGATTGCCACGAGCTTTTGTGTGAAAAAATGATTTTACTGTTGGTGATCTAGCTCCAATTTTATGATTTTGCTAAAAAGGGTCATATTCAATTTTGCTTCTCTCACTTTCTGCGTCTCTTTCTCTCTCCCTATCTTTAAATCTGAAATATAAAGCTGGTCTCAGTAATGACCATGGCAACTATCATCAAGTGGTGCAAACGCTCATCTGGTTCACTAATTTCCCTTCAGGGAAGGAAATCTGCCTGGTCTGGCCTACACATATGACTCCAGATCCATAGCAATGTGGTTGACTCTTTAATGTCCTCTGAAATGGAGGGCAGTTAGGAATGGGCAGTGAATGCTGGCCCAGCCAGCCATGTCCATATCCCATAAATGAATTTTTAAAAAATGACCATTCTAGGCCCAGAATTTCATGATTCTGTTTATTTTTCTGTGAAACCACAAGCTCAGCTTCTTGTCAACTAGCCACTGGTTTAAAGTTTATTTATTAATGTCAGAGTACACTTACATTAACACAGCAGTGAAGTTACTGTGAAAATTCCGTAGTCTCTAACGGGTATAACAGCTTGTTCAGGTACTCGGAGAGAGAATTTAGCGTGGCCAATGCACCTAATCTTTCAGACGATGGGAGGAAATTGGAGCACCCTGAGGACCCATGCAGACACGAGGAGAATGTGAGACAGTGATCTAAACTGGGAATCGGACTGAGGTCTCTGATGCTGAGAGGTTGCAGTGTTAATCACTTGTGCCAACGTAGCCAGGGTCAATAACAGATTTACTTTAGATTATCTGTCCCCGTGCTGCTATAACTCAGATGGCAAACTGGATTGGAGACTGTCCCTTTAAGGGGGTGAAGAGCTGTTTGCACTGAACAAATCTATTTGTGATATAGTGGAACCTCCCCAGAGGTTCATTCGACAAACGAAACTGCAAATGGCTTTTGTAGACACAGATGTTGAATTCTAATTGTATTCTGTTTGTGTTTATGATTCATTCTGGCTGGTTAAAGATTTCATGGCTGCAGGTGATTGCTCCATTAGGAAGTAGACTTCATGGTTTTGTTCACTGAGTGATTACCGAACCATACTGTCTGCACCTGGAAACCCGCATCAGGCTTTTGCTCGTTTCAATAGCCTGCTGTGGTGAAGGAGGACTTCACACGGGCAGTATTCCTCTAATATAAAAGCAAAATACTGCTGGAAATGTGGAAACATTCAGCAGACCTGGCAGCATCTGTAGAAGGAGAATCAAAATGAATGTTTCTGCTCTGTTGGCACCTGGTGACATTTATACAGCACCTTTAAATGTAGTAAAACGTCCCAAGACACTTCACAGGTGTATTATTAGAAGGGACACAGACGCAGAAATCCTATTCTTCAGGGGTCATACCCAGAAAATACTCCAGAAGTCTCCGTGCAAGGGCTGCAGGGCAAATGCTCGGGAAGTTAAACTTCTGTGGGCAATTATCCCGTACCCATAGCTGAAACTCTGATTTAAATTGGAAACTACAGATGGTCTGAATCTCTTAGGTGAATAATTCCCCAAGAAAGATTAGAAAGATGGAAAACACTTTGAATTCCCACCCCTGACTGCCCCTCCACACCATCCCAATTAATCCCCACATCCCTCACCATTTCCCAGCACCTTCACCATCCCGAGACAACACTCCACACTGCCTCACTCCCAGTACTGCCTCCCTCCCTCCCACCCCCTGGCTACTGTCTCCCAACTACCCAACCCCCACCATACTCCCGCTTGACCGCCCTCCCGCCAGACCACTCTCTCCCTCCACCTGCCCTCCCCCAACTCCCCTTACTGAACCCCCTTCCCCGACTCCCTTCCCCGACTCCCCACGCTCTCCTGCCCCCTCCTGCCTATCCTCCTCCCTCAGACCCCCCTCCCCTTCCACCCCTTCCACTGCCTCCCCCCCTCCACCTACCCTCCTGCCCCCTGACTTTTCCCCCTCCTAACCACCCATCCCTCACTGACGAGCCTCCACGGACAAGCCTTCTCCCTCCCCGGCGACCCTCCCCCCTTCCCTGACAACCCTTCTCCGCCTTTCCTGATGACACTCCCCCGCCTTTCTCGAATACCTTCTCCCGTCTTCCCCGACGACCCTCCCCCGTCTTCCCCGACGACCCTCCCCCGTCTTCCCCGATGACCCTCCCCGTCTTCCCCGACGACCCTCCCCCGACGACCCTCCCCCGTCTTCCCCGACGACCCTCCCCGTCTTCCCCGACGACCCTCCCCCGTCTTCCCGACGACCCTCCCCGTCTCTCCCGACGACCCTCCCCCGTCTCCCCCGACGACCCTCCCGTCTCCCCGACGACCCTCCCCCGACGACATCCCCTGTCTTCCCCGACGACAATCCCCCGTCTTCCCCGACGACCCTCCCCCGTCTTCCCCGACGACCCTCCCCCGTCTCCCCGACGACCCTCCCCCGTCTCTCCCGACGACCTCCCCCGTCTCCCCGACGCCCTCCCCCGACACCCTCCCCCATCTCCCCCGACGACCCTCCCCGTCTCCCCCGACGACCCTCCCCCGACGACCCTCCCCCGTCTTCCCCGACGACCTCCCTCACCTTTCCCGATGAGCCTCTCCCGCCTTACCTGACGAGTCTCTCCCGCCTTCCTCAATGACAACTTTGCCCCAATATCTCGACTACCTACCCAGAAACTTCTCACCTACTTAGTTGACTTTTCCCTGGTTTCTCAGTGAGGCTGGGAGCTTTGGACACGGCTAGTGCTGTAAAGTGGCTTCACTTATCCTGACACTGCTGAGCTGCACTAGATGGTGTCCTTGCTCATGTGCAGTCTGTGTCACAATGTTGGATGAGAAATATGCAGCTCCACAGTAAGGTCAGCGAAAAAAGACTGGAGCAGCAATCCAACTGTGATTATTTGTCCATGGAAGTTCTGACCTTCAAGGACAGAGGAAAAGAGTAACGTTTAGGAAATATCTGAAAGGAGCAGAGAGAGATCATGAGGCTTATAAAGGGAATTCCAGAGCTTGGGCACAGGCAACTAACAACATTCATCAGCTGTTGTCATTCATCAACATTCATCAGTCATGTTGCAACTGTACAAAACTCTAGTGCGGCCGCACTTGGAGTATTGTGTGCAGTTCTGGTCCCCACATTATAAGAAAGATGTGGAGGCACTGGAGAGGGTACAGAGGAGGTTTACCAGGATGTTGCCTGGTATGGAGGGCAGGTCTTATGAGGAGAGGCTGAGGGATTTGAGGTTGTTTTCGTTAGAAAGGAGGAGGCTAAGAGGGGACCTGATCGAACTATAAGATGATTAGAGGTTTAGATAGGGTGGACAGTGATAGCCTTTTTCCTAGGATGGAGAAAGCTAGCACGAGGGGACACAGCTTTAAATTAAGGGGTGATAGTTATAGGACGGATATCAGAGGTAGGTTCTTTACCCAAAGGGTGGTTAGGGAGTGGAATGCCCTGCCTGCAGCAGTTGTAGATGCGCCAAGTTTGGTGGCGTTTAAGAGGTTAGTTGATAAGTATATGGAAGAGAAGGGAATGGTTTAGTTTGGAGGGGCATTGCTTTTTATATTGGTCGGCGCAACATCGAAGGCCGAAGGGCCTGTTCTGTGCTGTAATGTTCTATGTTCTATGTTCTAGCTTACAATGTGAGGGCCACTGTAATGTAGAGCCTGCACACTTAGTGATCTGTTAGTATGTGATAGTTCTTTGTGTCACATAACAGGTTTGACAGAGAGCTTAATCATTCGCTTTGATGGACTTTGCACTGTTCTGGGGGTTTGAGGCACTGCTGTAAAATTGCAAGGTATTCTATGGACCTCATTCTCCACTTTCCTCCCTTCCTTCGTACCCCACCATCCTCAGTTCTCCATTTGTATCCTAAATTTCAAAAAAATATATTTTTGTAAATAATCTTTGCTTGGCAAAGCATGCATTGGGGACATGATGGCCTAGTGGTATTATCACTGGACTATTAATCCAGAAACTCAGTTAATGTTCTGGGGACCTGGGTTCGAATCCCATCATGGCAGATGTTGAATCTGTTGATACCCATTGTCAGCTGTTGGAAAAGTCCATCTGATTCATTAAATCCTTTAGGGAAGGAAACCTGCTGTCCTTACATGGATAAAAGCAAATTACTATGGATGCTGGAATCTGAAACCAAAAGTGAAAATGCTGAAAAATCTCAGCAGGTCTGGCAGCATCTGTAAGGAGAGAAAAAAGTGGACATTTGGAGTCCAGGTGACCTTTTGCCAAAGCTAAAAGGCAGAGAAAATGGGAGATATTTATACCACAGGATGAGGGAAAGAAAGATGAGTCATAGCCACAAAACAAGAGGAAAGACTGCTAATGGCTGTCCTTAGAGAGAATAGAAGATGTGAATAGCCAAATGGCAGAGAAGCTGAAATCAGAGGGTAAACTGACAGATGAAGTTAAGAGTTAAGAGCAACATAGCACGGGAAACAGGCCCTTCGGCCCAACGAGCCCGCGCCGCCATCATAACTATATAGTAGCAATTCCATTATCCTATTATAAATTTAGGTTATTCCTAATATGGAAGGGGAGAGGGTGCGTGGGAAAGAGGTAAAATGGGGGAAAGGGAATGCAGAAGGAGAGGAAGAGTAAGTAAAGGGGATAAAATATAGGGAAAGACTGGGAGGGGAACAAAAATGAAAAGAGAAACAATACAGAAGTAAAAGGTGGCGAACAGTTAAAAATTAAAGTGAAAATAAAAGGGTCGAGGTGGGCTCGAGCGAATCATCTGTAGTTGTTGAATTTATTGTTAAGACCAGAAGGCTGTAAAGAGCTCAGCCAGAAGATAAGATGCTGCTCTCCAGTTTGTGTTGAGCTTCACTGGAGCACTACAACACGCCAAGGACAGACATGTGGACATGGAAGCAGGATCATGTGTTAAAGCAAGCAACCAGAAGGTCAGGGTCCTGCTTGTGCACAAACCAAAGGTGTTCAGCAAAGCGATCACCCAGTTTATGTTTGGTCTCTCTGATATAGAGGAGACCACTTTGGGAGCGTCAAATGCAATACACCAAATTGAAAGAGGCGCAAGTGAAACACTTTTACCCTGGAATGAATGTTTTGGAACTTGGATGGTAAGCGTGAAAGAGGTAGGGGAAGATGTTACACCTGTGATTGCATGGGTAAGTGCCATGCATTATGGGAGATGTGTTGGGTATATTGGAGGAGTGGACTAGATTATTCCTGAAGTAACAGCCTCTGCAGAATACTGACAGAGGGAGTGAAGGAAAGGTGTGTTTGGTGATGGCATCATGCTGGAGTTGGCAAAAATGGCGAAAGATTATGCTTTACATGCAGAGGCTGGTGGGGTAAAATGTGAGAACTACTCCTTTACTGGTACATCGAAGTATCCTTGTCTTGAGAGGGAGGGAGAGGGGTGAGAGTTGTGGCACAGAAGATGGACCGCACGTTGTTTAGGGCCCTGTCGACAACTGTACATGGGAATCCATGGTTGAGGAAGAAGGAGCACGTATTAGAAGCACCACTTTGAAAGTGACATCATCGGAACCGATAAGACGGAAGCAAAAGAGAGAAAGGGATGGAGTCCTTACAGAATGTAGAGTTTGAAGAGCTGTAGCTGAGATAGCTGTGGGAATCAGTGAGCTTGTACTGGATATCGGTAGATAGTCTATTGCCGGAAATGGAGACAGATCAAAAAAGAGACGTATCTGAGATGGACCAGATGAAGGCGATGGAGGGGTGAAAACTGGAAGCAAAGTTGATTAATTTTCCAAATCGACGAGAGCATGAAGCGGCACCAAAATTGTCATTGATGTACCAGTAAAGGAGTTGTGGGAGGGGACCCGGGTAGGCCTGGAACAAGAAATGTTCCACATTGCCCATAAAAAGACAAGTGTAGCTTTGATCCACGTGAGTACCCATTGTCTTTGATTTGGAGAAAGTGGGATGGGTTAAAGAAGAAGTTGTTGAAAGATTGAAAAAGTTTAGCAGGCGGAGGAGAGTAGTGGTGGATGGGAATTGTTCAGGCTTTTTTTCAAGAAAGAAGCAAAGAACTCTCAGGATATCCTGATGTGGGATGGAGATGTAAAAAGATTGCACATCCAAGGTGAATAGGAGATGGTTAAGGCCTCCAAACTGGAAGTTGTCAATATGACGCAGGACACCAGAGGAATCCCGGATGCAGATGGGAAGGGAATGGATGAGAGGAGTGAGGATGGAGTCAAGATAAGAGGAAATAAGTTCAGTGGAGCAGGAGTATGCTGACACAACGGGCATACCAGGACACTCCTCTTTTGTGGATTTTGGGAAATAGGTAGAAGCAGGCAGTCCATGGTTGGAAGCTGTGGCGGAGGGGGGAGCACCTGGAGGAAATGAGGTTGGTAACGGTGTTGGAGATAATGGCTTCATGTTCACTGGTGTGGTCAAGGTCCAGGGAGAAGTAGGAGGAAGTATCTGACAGTTGTCGCTCAGCCTCTGCGACGTAGAAGTCAGTGCAGACAACAACAACACCTCATTTGTCAGCTGGTTTGATGACAAAGTTGGGATTGGACCTGAGGAAGCGAAGGGCGGAAAGGACTTCTTCATTGTCTCTTATTTTTCTTACCCCCTATTTTATCCCTCCTTGTCTTACCTTTTCTTTCCCTCTACATCTGTTTCTCCCTTTTTAACCTCTTTCCCACCCATCCATCATCCCATTCCTCCCCTGACCCTGGCTTACCCTCTGAGTTCAGCTTCTTTGGCCATTCACATCATTTATTCTCTCTAAGGACAGCCATTAGCAGCCTTTCCCCTTGTTTTTATGGCTATGACTCATCTTTCATTCTCTCACTCTACAGTATAAATATCTCCCATTTTCTACGCTCTTTAGCTTTGACAAAGAGTCATCTGCACGTGGAACACCAGCTCTTTTTTCTTACAGCTGCTGCAAGACCTGTTGAGATTTTCCAGCACTTTCTCTTCTGGTTGCAGTCCTTACCTGGTCTGGCCTGCATATGACTGGAGTCACAGCATTGTGTTTGGCTCTCAACATCTCCCTGAAGTGGCGTAGCCAAGAGTAACTGAGGATGGGCAATAAGTGCTGGCCAGACAGCAATGCATTTTATAAAAAAAAGGTGAAAACATCACTGGGAGTCACTTTGGACCCACCTACCATCTAGAATTGAATTCCTGGCAATAGGCCCACACTGGGAACTCAGCACTGGGAGTGCTGCTGTTGTCCAGAGTGCGACTTTGACACGGAAGCTTTTGGCTCTGATGGAAGCTCAATCCACTGAGCCATGGCTGACACCTTCAGACAAAAGCAAAAATATTGCAGCTACTTGGAAGTCAGCGTATATGGACAATAAATGTTTCAAATACCTAGTATCTGGCTGGAAAGTGGAAGTATTTGATCTGATTTGTTATTGTCACATATGTTAGCATACAGTGAACAGCATTATTTTTTGTGCATGATATGGACAAAGCATACCATTCATAGAGAAGGAAATGAGAGAGAGCAGAATGTAGTGTTATAGTCATACTTAGGGTGTAGAGAAAAATCAACTTAATGCAAGGTAAGTCCATTCAGAAGTCTGATGGCAACAGGGAAGAAGCTGTTCTTGAGTTGGTTGGTATGTGATGCCAGAGTTTTATTTCTTTTTCTATTTGGAAAAAGGTGGAAAAGAGAATGTCTGGGGTGAATGGAGTTCTTAATTATGCTGGTTGCTTTGCTGAGGCAGCGAAAACTGTAGACAGAGTCAATGGATGGGAGGCTGGTTTGTGTAATGGATTGAGTTACATTCATGACCTTTTGTAGTTCCTTGCAGTCTTGTGCAGAGCAGGAGCCAAACCAAGTTGTGATACAACCAGAAAGAATGCATCTGTAAAAGTTGGTGAGAGTTGGAGCTGACGTGCCAAGTTTTCTTAATCTGAGAAAGTTGATGGGCTTTCTTAACTATAATGTCGGGATGGGGGAACCAGGACAGGTTGCTGGTGAGCTGGACACCTAAAAGCTTGAAGTTCTTGACCCTTTCTACTTTGTCCCCATAAAGCCATAACCAGATTTGCCATGATCTTGAATGACCGAGCAGGCTAGATGGGCTGACCATGACTAAATGACAGAGTAGGCTAGATGGGCTGAATATCCTCTTTCTATTTTGTTTGAGCTCAGATACCATCTGTAGAGAGAGAAACAGGCTTGAACAATTCAAATTAAAGTTGTAGCAGAGGTCATCGACCTGAAACATCAAATGTTTATCTCTGCACAGATATTGCCTGATCTCAGTATTTTCTGTAATTATGATAATTATATTACTGGCAGACTTGCCATGGCAAAAGTGATCAATCGATTCCCCCGAGACCGTGAGTAATTATTGTTTATTATTTTCAGGATGTGCACACTGTGTACTACCATCTGATTTCACTTCCTGTCAAGACAAAAGACAGAAACAAAGAAAAATCCAGCACAGAAAAGGAAGAGAAGGAAGCAAGCAAGTTGTTCGAGGAGGCTATACGAGATCTCAAAATACAATGGATGTCCAAGTGTGTAACTCACATTCAGCCAATTCATTAGGAACAGATGCTAGCTAAGATACTAATGCACAGTATGGGGGGTTTCAATACCAGCTCACAACTGCAGTAACCCTCTCTGCATAAGAACACTTGACTTGTAGGCCTGAAGCGCGACGGGCGCAGAAGTGCAGTTTTCCAAATTCAGGAAGGCACACAAAGGCACGGACTATAATTGGCTGGTCAGCTATTCTATAATGCAAACCAGCTCTGCAGCTTTTTGTAATGAGCTAGAATTTGATCATATTTCCGTATCTCATTGAAAGTCAGCTCTCCAATTTGTGGAGAAGGTGGTGCAATAATATTATCACTGGACTATAATCCAGACATCCAGGCTAATCTAGAGACACAGATTCGAACCCCAGCACAACAAATGATGGAATTTCAATTCAGTAAAAATCTACCGATGATTATGAAACCATTGCCAATTGTTGTAAAACCCAGCTGGTTCACTAATGTCCTTTGGAGAAGGAAATGTGCTGTTTTTACCTGGTCTGGTCTACAGGTAACTCCAGATCCAGAGCAATGCAGTTGATTCTTAACTGTCCTCTGAAAAGACCTAGCAAGTCCTTCAAGGGCAATTCGGGATGGGCAACAAATGGTGGGAGGAAAGAACTTTAAAAAGCTCAGACCTGGCCTTTATTTCCCTCCAAGATTGCCATAAATATCTGAATGTATTCATAACCTTGGCACTTGTTCAAAACAGTTTGATTGTTCGTCAGATGGTCTGGCAGCATATATGGAGAGGAAGGCAGAGTAAATGCTTCAGGTCAGTGATTATTCTTCATCTCTGGAAGTCTGAGGAAAAGTCCTTGACTGAAAACTTTGACTCTGCTTGTATCTTCACAGATGCTGCCTGATCTGATAGCCACCCAGACATGTATTTTTCTTTCATATTTCCCCTTTTCTGAAGAGCCTATGGCCTTCCCACACACACACTCAATCATTTGACCCAAAGTTGTCAGTCTCCCAATGATGCTCAGTTGTACTTTGGGTTAACCCTGTTTTCAAACATATTCATTTATGTCCTGGTCAACTGTGAATACTTTCTTCTCTTACAGATTGGAGCTACATGAGGAATTGGTATCATTGTACCCTAAACACTTGCCTCTACATATCGCTCATCTCTCCAACCTCAATTCAGAGACGGTAGGATTTGCCTTGTACTTAATGTTGTTTTCCTGCACTCCTTAATTGCTTCACGCCCCTTACCTGTTCACATCAAGCAGCTACAGCTCAGGATATGTTTAAGATGATGTAGAGAAAACAAAACCTTTTCGATTTGCCTAGAAGTGTATGGAAACAACATCACTTCCACGTTTTCCTCCAAGACATGCACTATTTGGACATATATTACACCATCCTTGATCATTTTCACAATTAATGCTACTTTGCCTTTCTTCTAGATCCTTCTCAGCTCTGTTTTTTCCAGGAATACAAAGCTCAGTATGCCTGAGAGCTCTGCAATAGCAGTGCAGAGTTGGTGGGAGTGGGAGGGGGCGGTGAGGTGGTATACAGAATACATATCCCTTTTTAATAACACTGTCTGCTATATGATAAATTTAAATGGATGTCAGTGAATGAGTGAGTGGGTAAAATGAGTGAGGTGGCAAGGAGAGGTCCTGCCTCACTATGTCGAGTTTTGCAAGGCTGTGATGAAGATAATTGATGAGGAAAAGACAGTGGATGTTGTATACAAGGACTTCAGCAAAGCCTTTCACAAGGTACCGCATGATAGATTGGTACAAAAGACGAAGTCACACAGGATCAGAGGAGAGCTGGCAAGATGGGTACAGAACTGTCTTGGGTATAGAAGACAGAGGGTAGCAATAGAAGGGTGCTTTTCTGAGTGAAAGGCTGTGACTAGCAGTATTCCACAAGGATCAGTTCTGGGATCTTTGTTGTTCCCAGTATATATAAATGATTTGGAGGAAAATGTAGCTGACAACACAAAAATTGGTGGAGTTGTGGATAGTGAAGAGGATTGTCAGAGGATACATCAAGATATAGATCATTTGGAGACTTGGGCGGAGAAATAGCAGATGGAGTTTAATCTGGACAAATGTGAGGTATTGCAGTTTGGAATGTCCAATGCTTGTAGGAATTATGCAGTAAATGGTAGAACTCTGAGGAATATTGACAGAGTGATCTGGGCATACATGTCCACCGATCTCTGAAAGTGGCAATGCAGGTAGATAACGTAGTCAAGAAGGCATATGACATGCTTACCTTCATTGGTCAGCGCATTGAGTATAAAAGTTAGCAGCTGCACAAAATCTTAGGCCTCATTTGGAATTTTGTTACAGTTCTGATCGCCACACTACCAGAAGGATCTGGATGTCTCAAAGAGGGTACAAAAGAGGTTTACCAGAATGTCACCTAGTATAGCGGGCATTAGATATGAGGAGAGGTTGGATAAAGTTGGTTTGTTCCCATTGGAATGACAGAGGTCGAGGGGTGATCTGATAGAGTTTACAAGATTGAGTAATATGGCCAGTGGATAGTCAGATGCTGTTGCCTAGGGTAGAAAAGTCAAGTATGAGAGGACATAGATTTAAGGTACAGAGGGAAAAATTTAGAGATGCGTGAGGCAAGTTTTTTTACACAGAAGGTGATGAATCTCTGGAACGCACTGCCCGGGGAGGTGGTGGGAGCAGGTACAATAACAGCATTTAAGGGGCATCTAGGCGAATACGTAAATAGGATTAGAATGGAAGAATACAGACTCTAAGTGCATATGGTTTTACTTTATTCAGGCATCATGATCGACGCCTGGAGGGTCTGTTCCTGTGGTGTACTTTTCCTTGATTGCTGGGGAGGAGTGGATCAGTGCAAATGATTAAGGGGAACAGTTCTGCAGTAATCCAGGAGTTAAATTAAGGTTTTAATTTGTCTAATATTTTCTGGGTAGCTATTCAGGAAAGTAAATTGGAACTATTCCAAGTCTCTGACTTTTAATTCATAGTTGGAGAAATTGGAGAACGTTCTGGGGAACAAAAAAATTGCCCATCGGAAGTTGAAATTTCCAAAGTCATTCTCCTGTAGGTCAGCATGTCAGGACTTTCACAAGCTCTCGATGTGCACTTCAGTCTTATTGCCAGGATCCAACAATTCTGAGACCAAGGGATCTGGGCCATTATCTTTTTTAATGATCTTGCCTACCTTGAATTTCCACTGTATCTACCAAAAATTGTTATTCCCTCTTTGATGCTAGCCTGTTCTACTCCTCCCAGCGATTGACTGCTATATGATGTACATCATAACATTAAATTTCTTTGTTCATGGAAATGGGTGTCGCTAGCAAGGCCAACCTTTATTGCCCATCCATAATTGCCCTTAACATGTTTCCTATCATGTCGTTACTAAAGACAGCCTATTAGTGGAGTTGATCCAATGGCTCTTCTTGCCCTTACAGCACATTCCATTTTCCTTTGAAAACTGATTTGTTAAGCGGGAGAAGGCAGTGAAGTGGCACTGGGTGAATTGCTCATTCACAGAGCCAGTGGACTCATGATGGGCCGAATGGCCCTGTAACAATTGTGAACTCTGTGATTTCCACATTCTCAGGCTGCTACACTGCAATCTGAATTTGGGCTGGTAAAGCTTCGCTTTCCTTTCTCAGGATAGGATGAAGAGACTTGTTGAAATTGTTCAAGCAGCCGACGTGGTTATCTCACATATTGATCAGAGTGCCCTGGTGACCTATTTGGCGATGAAAACCGACCCGAGGCCAGATGCAGCAACTATCAAAAGGTACCTAGTTGGAACGTGTGTGCAGATCCCAGTCAAAGGAAATAAAACACAAGCATATCAAAATGGCAAGCATTAGGCCAGCCTCACAGCTCATGATGACTGAAATATTGTGATTGGACACTTACTGCTACCCATGTGGACTCCCAAGAGGGGCAAACACAAAGGAGAAATCCTAACCTAATAACGGGTGCAGAAACCTCTATAAAATTTGTCTCTGATCTCCTCATTCTCAAAACCAGTCCCAGAGATGAAGTGGCCCAATTATTTATTATCTGATCACCCACTTTACCATTTGTATAGAACATAAAAAAACCAAAGCACAAACAGGCCCTTTGGCCCATAAGTTGCGCAGATCATATCCCCCTACCTACTAGGTCTACATATAACCCTGAATCCTGTTAAATCCCATGTACTCATCCAGAAATCTCTTAAAAGACCCTGATGAATTCACCTCCACCACCACCAACGGCAGACGATTCCACTCACCCACCGCCCTGTGAGTGAAAAACTTACCGTTGATATCTCCTCTGTACCTACTCCCTATCACTTTATGTATGATGTGATTGTCGCCCCAGTCCATTTCCTGCATAAAGGTGATACTGAAAGTCATCATGTACCAAATATGCCGGCTCTCTGTGGAAAGATGTACTGTCCACCATCCTATCGAATCCTGCGTTTATGTGGTTTAAACTCACGTCTGTGGTCCACACCAGTATGGCAGACTGAAATAATCTCTCAATCGATGATCCTGTATGTTTGGAAATGTCTAAATCTCCACCGGTTACCTTGAAATATATACTGATTTACAGGCAGCATGATCAGTACAGGCTTGGAGGGCCAATAGGCCTGTTCCTGAACTGTAATTTTCTTTGTTCTTGATTTGGATTAAATTGATTCAGCTCTCTATCTGAATAACCAAGGCTCATTTTGACAGTTACTGGCTTGGCCAGCGTTTTTATTCCTCCACATTTTTTGGTCTTAAAAATCCATATAAAGTTAAAAGCCACTAACATCATGTATTTGAGCTAACGGACGTGTACTAGTTATTATTACAACAGTGACATCTGCAGGGAATTAGTGCAGGCAAGAAATAGATCCATAAATTTTTTACCAACCCTTGGCTTTTACAGTTCGCAATCTTTGTTCGCAATCAAATGTATTTGTCCCATAAAAATACTTAATATCCCACATCAAACTTAATTTTTTATATTGCAATCTCATGCATGCAATTACCAGAAGTCATGCCTTTTCCCCATTGTGGAGCCCTCTCAACCTGCTGCGTTCATTATTCTAAGCAGAACAACTCCTTGCTATTTTTACACAGCCTAAGCTTTACCATGCAGTACTGTTGTGCAGCCACTGAGAGTAATATTGTGCTGACATTATTCCATGTTCATGTGTGCATGCACAAACAGAGATGTATATATAATATAGATTGATATACATCGACTTACATACACATCACTCCTCAGCTTTCCAAACTAAAAGCCAATCAGTTATAGAGTCATAGAGATTTACAGCATGGAAACAGGCTCTTCGGACCAATGTGTCATGCCACCCTTTTTTTAAACCCCTAAACTAGTTTCAATTGCCCACATTTGGCCCATATCCCTCGATACCCATTTCACCCATGTAATTGTCTAAATGCTTTTTAAAAGATAAAATTGTACCCACCTCTACCACTACCTCTGACCTCTGACAACTTGTTCCTGATACTCATCACCCTCTATGTGTAAACATTGTCCCTCTAGATACTTTTGTATCTCTCCACTCTTACCTTAAACCTGTTCTCACAATTTAATCCTTTTAATGCCAGTATAATTCTAGTAAATCTGTACTGTAAACCCTCCAAGACCAATATGTCCTGATTAAAGGTTTTGTGCAACTGAAGCATCTGATTTGCACCCATCTTAAAATAAAGATTAACATCCTTTGTGAATACGTTTTAGTGATTTGCATATACAGCCATCCACATGTTTCCACTCCATAGAATATTTGATTTGTTTTCAGGGATCCAGAAGAGAAGATTTCACACCTCATCCATTACATTTAATTTGCCACAGTTTGTCTCATAGTAATTTCTGACACACACTTTTAGCATTTCCAGGCTCCAATAGTAAACAGCCTTCCTACAAAATAATTTCTTAGCTTTTTGAATCCAATCAGTTCACTATTTAACTTGTGAAATTATGACAAATATCATCTTGGCCAGTGGTTGATATCATCATAAGTGTCCTTCACTAATATCTATAAGCACTCATTGTAGGCATTGCCTGCTTGGTGTTCTGTCAGAACTTATGATGCAAGTAACAAAACTTGCATTTATGTGGATCTTTAATATTTTAAAACATCCCAGAACACTTCACAGGAGTGAAGTGAAGACAAACTTTGATTCTGAAGCACATTAGGAAGTATTAGAACAGACCAGCAGCTCAGTTGAAATGGTAAATTTTAAATGGGAGTTAGTCTAAATCAATGAAGACATGTGTGATGGGTGAATGAAGCTTGGTGCAGGTTAGAATAAGGATAGCAGATGCAAAAAAAACCACTGTCCATCCGAGTTAATAGTGTTCTTTAGGATGGCACAGTGGTTAGCAGTGCTGTCTCACAACACCAGGGACCAGATTTGATTCTAGCCTTGGGTCACATTCTGTGTGGAGTTTCCATGTTCTCCCCTTGTCTGTGTGGGGGTTCCTCCGGGTGCTCCAGTTTTCATCCACACTCCAGAGATGTGCAGATTAGGTTGTTTGGTCATGCTAAATTGACCTCACTGTCAGGGGATTAGCAAAGTAAATATGTGTGGTTACAACAATAGGATCTGGATGGGATTGGGGTTGGTGTGAATTTGATGGACCGAATGGCCTCCTGCACTGTAGTGATTCTATGATTCTTGAAACCATTCACTCTGTAATAAACAGATTGGACTGATTTTTCTATTTTCAGTGAGATGGAAAAGCAGAAGTCTGCCCTGGTCGATGCCCTCTGTCTGAAGGGATGTGCGCTGGCTGATATGCTTCTCCAGATCGACTCTCAAGACCAGGTGGCATCAAGCAAACAAGTCTGTCGCTCTGAGAATGAGTCAGACAATATCTACAAGAGCCTGATGGAAATTTTCCAAGATGTCCAGAAGTGGATCGAGCTCACAGATTGTAAGGTAAGTTACAAACATTAGGCAAAGGCATCTTATTTCAAAACACTGTGAAATCTATCTTCCTCA
Source organism: Sphyrna mokarran (assembly GCA_024679065.1). Lineage (NCBI taxonomy): Eukaryota > Metazoa > Chordata > Chondrichthyes > Carcharhiniformes > Carcharhinidae > Sphyrna > Sphyrna mokarran. The sequence goes on from JAGIQG010000004.1 coordinate 113,462,404, forward strand.
TAATGTCTGATTTAATATTGGTTGGGTCACGCAAGTTTAAAATCTCAATCTCAAACTGAACATTAGGATCAGGAATAGATTTTTCAGTTCCTCAAGCCTGTTCTTCCACTGTTAGATACATATGTACTTTAAACCATTCTTACCACCTCGATCCGCATTTCTTGCTATCGTGAACCAACAAAAAAACTCTTCATGATCACTGTCCTGAAAATTCTAACTGTCCTCCCCAGCATTCTTGGTGTTACAGTGATTAGCACTGCTGCAGGAATCCAGGTTCAATTCTGACCTTGGGTTTGTACATTCTCCCCATGTTTGTGTGGTTCCTCTGAGTGCTGTTGTTTCCTCCCGCAATCCAAAGATATGTAGGTAATTGGGATTAGCCATGTTAAATGCACAGGATTACAGGGATAGATGGAGTGGAGGGCCTTTGTGGAAAATCGATGGGCTGAATGGCCTCTTTCTGCACTATTAGGGAACCTGTGGTTTTATTTCCAGTACCCTGCACTTTGTTTACAATTAATGAGAAAGGACTTTAATCCTGTTCAAAGGCTTTTGGGCTGTTTCTTGAACTGCAATGAATTCTGGGTCCCTGTCACAACACTCTGATTATTTCTGTATGTGTGTGCTGGGTTACCCTGGCAACACATTGCCTCTTTGGGTGCCAGGAGTGTTTTCTGTTGGCAATACATGAAAAGCTGTTTGTCAGAATCCTTCCTGCACATCAGATAGATCAATGCAAAATTGGGATAACTGCTCACGATGAGGCGCACAGCTTCTGACTGCAATTTGGTTTTAATCCTTAGGCGATTTCATGCTGCCGAGATTAGTTAAGTGTTCATGTATCTTCCTGATATGCAGCCTCTTATACATCAGTCTGACCTGAGTGCATTGGTACATGTGATTCTGTCTCCTGTAATGTCAATATTGCTCATTTATTTTGCAGACACAATTGTTTGATGTATTGTGCTAAAAGCATTGAGTTGCCTCTAGTGAACAACACAGAAACAGGCCGTTTGCCAGAGCTAATCTATACCAGTGTTTATATTATAAACCAGCCTTCTATTTCATATCACCCTATTAATAGATCCTCTATTCCTTTCTCCCTCATATGCTTATTCAGCTTCTCCTTAAATGCATCTATTATATTCACTTCAGATAGTCCTTCATACACACAGCCATTTATCTTTAGTTGCCTATTGGATTTATTAGTGACTGCCTTAAATATATGATTTCTAATTCTGCTCCCTCCTGTAAGAGGAAACATCTCCACGTCTATTCCATCAAATCCTTCCATAATCTTAAAGACGTCTGTTGGAGAGTCCCTCAATCTTCACTGGATAGAAAAGAGATTCAGCTAGTTTAATCTGATGAATATCTTCTCTCGGTTGTGGTATTCTCATCATAGAAATAAAAACATAGAAAATTGGAGCAGGAGAAGGTCATTTGGCCCTTCAAACCTGCTCTGCCATTTATTATACTCAAAGCTGATCAACCAATTCAATAGCCTGATTCTGCCTTTGCACCATCACAACATCCCCCCCCCACCCTGCCTCCTCTCCGCACCCTATATCCTTTGATTCCATTTGCCCCAAGAGGTATATATCTAACTCCTTCTTGAAAGCATAGTGTTTCAGCCTCAAGTGCTTCCTATGATAGTGAATTCCACAATGAATGTGCTTAGAATTACTTCACTAGCTGTGAATTTAGACATCGCTGGTTTGATGACTGGGGCAACCTAGTCATGTAGTTTGTGAAATATTGTTGGTGTTTCTCTGGTATTAATTTGTGTTTGTGTATGTTATGTTTGTTATTAGGCATTAACATTTGCATACAAGCACGCCTTGGTGAAGCAGACATTTGGACGCGCTTTGAAGTTTGCTACAATGATTGTCGAGAATAAACCAAGTCAAGAAAACTGGAACAATTGCATTCAGGTATAAAATTCCCTTTTCCACACGTGAACAAAGAGTGAGATCCTGACCACTGGATTGTGTCCCTACCACAAGTCATCATTTTAAAAGTTTATTCTCAGTCCCTTTACAGTGTCTTACACCATCAAATTCACTGAACACAGTCCTACATGAGATCCTACATTGTGAGGAGGTCGGAGAAGCTGGGACCACTTACTCGAGAGAAGATAAGGCTTTAGATCACTCTCATCTCTCCCAACTTTGACAAAGAGTTCTCTGGACTTGAAACATCAGCTCTTTTCTCCCCTTACAGATGCTGCCAGACCTGCTGAGATTTTCCAGCATTTTCTCTTTTGGTTTTTCTCCCAACTTACATTTCCATTGTGGTCTATAAAAATAAAAATTGAGGAGAGATTTATAACGGGTGACTGAACAATTCTGTTGCCATGCCACGTTTTACACTATTGACAAAAGTCAATGTTATTCCCATCAAATTTGAAATAATTTATTTAGTGCAGAACTTGAGTGATTGAAATCTGGGATGCCTTAAGAGTGTGACAGAGGGAATTGAAATGGAACTGGATTATTATCTGAAGAGAATTAATTTGCTGGGCCATGGGAAATGAGTGGGTGAATAGAACAGACAGAGAAATGACACAGTTATGATGGGCCGAATGCCCTTCTGCTGCCCTTCTGTGATTTTGTGTGAGTGTAAATGGTCAGGGAAGGATGGGGGGAAGGGAATGTCTCTGTGTGCAGCATGAGATGGTTCATTAGCTGATCATCTCAATGGGAATGTGCTGATTTTCATTTCATTTCAATTTCACTTTATTGTTCAGATTGCTTGTATATTAAGAAATTGAATGTCAATGAATAATAAAAAACAAGAAAATTACCCTGTCATAGAGAAATTACCCTATCACTTTATTTAAAATATATACTAAAAACTATTCAAATCATTAAAATAATCGGTCAATGAGTCCCTCCCTAAAAGCATATCTTCATCCTTATATCAAACTTCCGTTAATTGTTTTTATGGGGAAGGGCACAAATGAGTTCAGGATGTTCAGGTCTTGGACCAGCACCCCAACTTACATTAGGAAACTGGACTAGACCCCAACTATTTTTCTGTTTCAATTTAAATGGAAGGATAGGATTTTTCTTTCCTGGAGTGACAATGTACAGATCTTTTATAGGTAAAACAGACTTTGTTTAATAACATCGTTGAAATATAATTCTTAACAGATGAATCAGTTTAACTATTAGCAGTTGTATAATATTTAAAAACTGAAAGGAAACAAAATCCCAAAATACTACAGTGCAGGAAAGGCCTTTTAGCCCATTGAGTCTGCACTGATGCATTAAATACCCTGATCTGCCCACTAATCCCACTTGCCAGTGCTTAGCCCATAGCCTTGAATGTTATGGCATGCCAAGTACTCATCCAGGTACTTTTTAAAAGATGCGAGGCATCCCACCTCCATCACCCTCTCAGGCAGTGTATTCCAGATTGTCACTATATTTGAGTAAAAGGTTTTTCCTCAAATCCCCTCTAAACTTCACACTCCTCATTTTTAACTTGTGTCCCCTTCAACTAAGGGGAACAGCTGCTCCCTATCCATCCTGTCCATGTCCCTCATAATCTTGAACAGCTCAATCAGATTGCCCTTCGACTTTACAAGCAATGTTACAAATCCATTTTAAATAAGTACAGCTAGCAAACTCAGCCTTACTTGCTTTCAGAGTGTTCCAGAAGCCTGCAAAATCCTTCTAATGTCAACCAGGCTTCAGCTTCAACTCACTATTTTCCGCAAAGATTTTACTCTATTACAGACCTAGCTCTGCACATTAACCACATACCCCTGTCAGTCATTCTGTCAAAATCCCAGGGGAACTTAAGTAAACAAACGTCTATTATCTCTATTTGAAAATAAATACTTGCAAGTTGAAATAAGTAATTATCCTGCCTTCCCAGCATCTGAGTTGCATTTCTGCCAGACGTACTAACTGCCTGAAGAATAAATATGAATTTTAAATTTCCCCATAAACCTACAATAAATATATGTATGTATCCATCGCTATCTTCCCATCTATTTGTCCAGCCTCTGAGAGATTGTCTTTTCCCTGAACATATCCAACAGCAAGTAATACTGAGACAAGGAGTGATTCTCAATGTTTGTGATGCTTTCCTCAAAATTCTACAAGGACAGATTTTGTCAATAAAGATCTGCTCAAAAACATTCTGCCTGCCTAATTCAATAACCCTTTTTCCCTTAAAGAGTCTTTTCCAAAGACAACAGTACCAAGTGAGCCATCTCCGAAGGACAGCATTCTCGGTTATGGCATAGAGAAGATTTTCCTGATTATTCTGTCTACTCAAAAGTGATTTTATGGAGAAAATCCCTTGATGTCTGTATCCTGTTGCTGCTAATCGGCTGCTGTGTTTGCTGAATTAATGTCAATGGCTGCATTTAAAAATAATTTCCTTGGCCTGTGGAACACTGCAGTGTTTCTGAAATGTGACATGGTGCCATACAGAAACATGTATGTTTCTGTATGAAACATGTATGAACATGTATGAAACATGTATGAAACATGTATGAAACATGTATGGGGATTGAATTTAGGAGCCGCAGCATCATGTTGCAGCTGTACAAAACTCTAGTGCGGCCGCACTTGGAGTATTGTGTGCAGTTCTGGTCGCCACATTATAAGAAAGATGTGGAGGCATTGGAGAGGGTACAGAGGAGGTTTACTAGGATGTTGCCTGGTATGGAGGGCAGGTCCTATGAAGAGAGGTTGAAGGATTTGAGTTGTTTTCGTTAGAAAGGAGGCGGCTAAGAGGGGATCTTATTGAAGCATATAAGATGATTAGAGGTTTAGATAGGGTGGACAGTGATAGCCTTTTTCCTAGGATGGAGAAAGCTAGCACGAGGGGACACAGCTTTAAATTAAGGGGTATGAGTTATAGGACGGATATCAGAGGTAGGTTCTTTACTCCAAGAGTGATTAGGGAGTGGAATGCCCTGCCTGCAGCTGTTGTAGATGCGCCAAGTTTGGTGGCGTTTAAGAGGTTAATTGATAAGTATATGGAAGAGAAGGGAATGGTTTAGTTTGGAGGGGCATTGCTTTTTATTTTGGTCGGCACAACATCGAAGGCCGAAGGGCCTGTTCTGTGCTGTATTGTTCTATGTTCTATGTCTTCATTTGCTTTCATAATATTTAGTCAGATCTCTAACCCTCAATCCATAAGTGATGAGAAACTGGAATTTCTCAGGAGACAGCACTATCAGATGAAGTATATTTGTTAAGATGGGATGTTGAGAGTTTTAGTATTGATCTGTGTTAGTTGACTGCAACTTTATTGAAAAGGTTGTTGCTGCATTAAGAGATACCGTTGTGTTAACCAGGATAATTCTTTTTTCTTTTGCAGTTGATGAAGACCCTCGGTTGGGATCATTGTGCCTCTTCTTACGAGAACTCCCTCCTAGTGATGTATCCCCCAGATTATGTCCCATTCTAACTCCCCTCAGTATGTGAAGAATATATGTGTGCATTTTTAATCTGGATTGATATAAGAGAAGCCTTTTTGATGACTGGGTCAGGTTTTGTGTTTACTCTATTTTTGCTTATCTTTTTTTAATGTTGGAAAGACTTCAGAGGAATTCTACAATACATTTTATATCTGCAATATCATGAAGTCTTCAAGTTTCTTTTTCAAGTGCTCTGGTGCTTCCTTGCAGATCACAGGCTCTGTTGGAGCCGTGTGTTATATATTCCATTCCTGATGTTACAACATGAGGGCCTGTCTAAAACATTCTTCCCAAAGAACCTCCTGGAGGATGCCGTGGAGTTTACATTCTGCCTTCTATCCCAGTACATTTATCTCCACTTTGTTCCTTCTTCCAGCTGAATTGGAAGTGGTGAACTCCTTTATGTGATGAGATCACACCATCTTCTTTTAATTAATCCAAAGATATGGCTCCTCAAACCACTAACATATATTTGATTTCATCTCAGCTCGGAAAAGTGAGGCTTTTGGAAAAGGTGGTAGCATTGAGATTTGGGAAGAACAGTACTTCCATTTTTCCCAGGTCTGTTCTACTATTCAATTAAATAGTGTGGTTAAATTAGTGTGTCAGTGATGGTTCAGAGGCTAACACACACACCTCTGAGTCAGAGATTCTCGGTTGAAGGCCTACTTCAGGACTTGAGCTCAAAAATCAAGGCTAACACTCCAGTGTCATAGTGAGGGAGCCAGAAGTATCTTTTGGATGAGACACTAAACTGAGGCCCCATTCACCTTCTCAGGCCATTGTAAAAGATTAAATGGCATTTTTAAGGAGAGAATGAGAGTTATCCCTCAGATTCTGGTCAATATTTATTCCTCAATCCACATCACGAAAACAGATGATCTGGTTAATATTAGACGGCTGTTTGTGGGAGGTATTGTGTGCAAATATTACAATAATGTTTACACTCCAAAAGTACTTCATTGGCTGTCAAACACTTTTAATGCAATCAGTGATCATAAAAGGTGTTATATAAATGCAAGTCTTTTCTTTTTGACCTCTGCACTCTATTTTGCTTGTAATAAAAATGAATTCTGTCTATCTCCCCCTTTTCTGATTGTTGGATGTTTGTGAGTATCCCCACCTTGCTAACAGCCAGTCAGGAGATGTGGAAAACATTTTGCTGGTTGCAAAATGGTACAATAGTGAAGTGGTTGTATTTTTGGACTACTTTGAGTTCAGATTTCAGTTTGAAAATTTTAATTTTTGTTTTAAAAGCATGTGGAATAAAGAGTTTGTATAGTTAAAAACGACCATAAACAGATTAACCAATGTCCTTTAAGGCAGAAAACCTGTTCTTTTGGCAATTGGAACTAACTAGTCCATGCTAGCATGTATACTCCACATAAACATCCTCCCATCCTTCATCTTGTAAATCTGTTATTGTAACTATCTATTACTTTCTCCCTCAAAATTTGTCGAGCTTCCCTTTAAATGCACTGGACTATCTGTGTCAACTATTCACTGTGATAGCGAATTCCACATTCTCATCATTTTTTGGATAAAGGAGTTTCTTTTAAAGTCTTCTGCATAATTGAAGTAACATGAATGTAGTGTGTCAGAGTTATGCAATTACTGAGTGCCTGCTACACCTTTCTAAATATTTTCTACTTTGCAATATTAATTCCTAGTCCTGATGTTTCTATAGCTGTATCTCAGTAAACACATAATTGCCTCCAAATCATTTGTTTTATTATGGATGCTATGTGCATTATTGTACAAACATTTTAATTTTTTTATGTTTAATCGCCTTTTTAGACTCCTGTTCTCTAACGCTGTATATTCCCTTGGCATTGGTGTTCTTCTTTACTTTATTCTTCCCTATGCTCTCCTTCCTTCCTTCATTTGCATTAAGACTGAAAAGTAACTCCTCATTTTCACACCAGCGCTTTGGCCACATGTAATTCTCCTAATTTGTCTTCCTCTATAGCAATTTGTATGTGGCTGAGGCACCAACCAGAGTATTTATCCCCAAGTTCCTGCACTTAGGCTGTCTTAGCCTAGCACCTTTATATACATGATCACATCTCATCCATCTTCCTTCAAGCTGGAACTGTCTCAGTTTATTGAACATGTTACTGTGTCCCAGACACCAACTGATGCAGCCAAATGAAGATCAAACAAGACTCAACACATAGCAGCCAACTGACCCAGGAACTAATCAATAAGTTAGTGCAGCAAGCATAAAAACTGCAGTCCTACAAGGGAAATGACTAAATATTTTATAAGTTGTTATTGTTGTGAAATACAAGTTTTAATATGAAAAGAATTCCAGTTGTTATTGATGTAAATGCTGTTTTTTATGCCTGGAACCAGTTTTTTTTAGCTTTCTATGTTATTACTTCAGTACAAGACAAATATGTTCTTTATAATGCTGCAGAGGCATCATGGAATCAAGAGTAATCACTGTTGTGCCTTCTGATCTGGAGCAACCTTTTTTAGACATGTATCAGTGTTTAGCAATGAAATCAATATTCTAATTAAGTGGCAATTTTCAATTTCCATGACTGGAAGGAGTATCTGACACTCTGATATTTCAGGGAAAGATTACTGCTTCATAGACATTGCCTGAACAAAGGTGATAGCAAAACCCCTACAAAAATGGTTGAATATTCAAACCAAATAAACCATCAGCTGTTCGACACAAGAATGTCCTTTGTATCTGTTGTGTGCAACTGACGGTGATCTGTAAGAATATTTGCAGCATTCCAGATCATAATGATGCAGGCAGGTGGAATTTGGTCCACCACATCTATGCCAGCTCTTCAATTTCCCTCCCTCTCCCTTTAAGCATTTAACCAATTGCTTTTTGGAAATTTTATTGAATCTGCTTCCACCACACTTCCAGATCGTAGCTCACCATGTAAAAAATATTTTCCTCACCTCGCTGCTAATTCTTTTCCCAGATATCTGATCTCCCAGTTACAGACAAATTTGCTCTTTTTTTACGCTATCAAAACTCCTTTCTAAACTGGAGACCTGTGACCAGCAGTATGCCTCAGGAATTGGTGCTGGGTCCACTGTTATTTGTCACTTATATTAATCATTTGGATGAGAAAAGAGAAGGCCTGGTTAGTAAGCTTGCAGATAACACCAAGATTGGTGGTATAGTGAACAGTGAGGAAAGTTACCTCCAATTGCAACGGAGTCTTGATCAGTTGGGCCAGTGGTCTGACAAATGGCAGATCGTGTTTAATTTAGAAAAACACGAGGTGGTGTATTTTGGTAGACTGAACCAGAGCAGGACTTACTCAGTTAATGGTAGAGCTTTGGGGACAGGTTCATAGCTCCTTGAAAGCAGAGTCACAGGTGGACAGAGTGGTGAAGAAGGCATTCAGCATGCTTGGTTTCAAAGAACAAACAGCACGGGAAACAGGCCCTTCGGCCCAATGAGCCCGCGCCGCCACCCCGATGTTCCCACCTCTACCCGCGATCCCTGTCCATGTTTAGAGATCTATGGATTAAAAACCAAATTTGAGACAATTTAGGGAGAATTTGTTTTGCCAGTTAGCCTAAGAGCACATCTTTGGGATGTGGGAGGAAACCGGAGCACCCGGAGAAAATCCACGCAAGCACGGGGAGAATGCGCAAACTCCCACAGACACAGGCCCAAATCCATGTATCTGCACAACACAGCGATAGTCACTGAGCTGTCATGTTGCCCATCAAATGGTCCAGGTCAAGCGTACACTAACGACGTGAAGCACCAGGATACTCTCGAAATAAAAATCCAAGAGCAGCCCTCTCACAACCCATCGCATGTATGCCCCTCGTTAGACAACAAGGTGGACCAAAGCACCTGTAGGATAAAAACAAGTACATCAATATCATCATCTATTTACACACTTCCCAGGGACTCCCAAGGCTCATGATCCCTATTTTAAATCAGTTTTCTATACCCCTCCATTCCCATTCTGTTCATGTGCCCATCTAAGTATTTCTTAAATAACTCCAGAGTACCTGCCTCCACCACTTTACTTGGCAGCGCATTCCATACCCCCACCACCCTCTGTGTGAAAAAACTCCCTCTAGCATCCAAATTATACCTTACCCCGCTCACCCTAAGCCCGTGACCCCTCGTGCTATTCGAGTCCATCCTAGGAAAGAGCTTAACCCTGTTTACTCTATCTATACCCCTCATAATCTTGTACACTTCTATTAGATCTCCTCTAAGTCTACGTAAGGAAAACAGTCCCAATTTGCCTAACCTGTCCTTGTAACTTAGACCTTCCATACCAGGCAGCATCCTGGTAAACTTCCTCTGCACTCTCTCCAGAATCTCCACATCCTTCCGGTAGTAGGGCGACCAGAACTGGACGCAGTATTCTAAATGAGGTCTAACCAACATTTTATACAACTGCAACATTAAAGGCCAGCTCTTGTACTCTATACCTCTTCCTATAAAGGCTAACATACCATATGCTTTCTTCACAACCTTCTCCATTTGCTCTGCCACCTTCAGAGACTTGTTCACCTGCACCCCCAGATCCCTCTGTGTTTCTATACTCTTAATAAGTCTACCCTTTATTATATATCTCCCCTCTACATTCTTTTTCCCGAAATGCATCACCTCACATTTATCAGGATTGAATTCCATCTGCCATCTGTCTGCCCAAGCTACCAGCCTATCTATGTCCTGCTGCATCGCCTGACAATGCTCCTCACTATCCGCAAGTGCAGCCATCTTTGTATCGTCTGCAAACTTGCTGATCACGCCACTTACTCCCTCTTCCAAATCATTTATATATATATTACAAATAGAACAGGTCCCAGTACCTTGGCAGACCACTAGTGAGTGACCTCCAGCTAGAAAAACACCCTTCCACTATTACTCTCTGTCTCCTATTACCAAGCCAGTTAATTATCCATCTCGCTACCTGTCCTTGTATCCCATTAGCCTTGACCTTCTCAACTAACCTCCCATGAGGGACTTTGTCAAACGCATTACTAAAATCCATATAGGTGACATCAACGGCTCGCCCTTCGTCCACCGTTTTCATTACCTCCTCAAAAAATTCTACCAGATTTGTAAGGCACAACCTCCCCTTAACAAATCCATGCTGCATATCCCTAATCAGATCGCAACGCTCTAAGTGCCTATACATCCTATCTCTAAGAATCCCCTCCAACAGCTTCCCTACCACTGACGTCAAACTCACTGGCCTATAATTTCCAGGGTTATCCCTACTACCCTTTTTAAACAACGGTACAACATTAGCTATTCTCCAGTCCTCTGGGACCTCACCTCTGTCCAAGGAAGAGACAAAGATTTGCGTCAGAGGCTCAGCAATTTCACCTTTCACCTCCCTAAGCAGCCTGGGATAAATGCCATGAGGCCCCGGAGATTTATCAGTTTTAATGCTACCTAGAAGCTCTAACACTTCCTCCCTCGGTATGGATATTTCCCTCAACTGGTCTACAGCTCCCTCAGAGACAGGAGCTGTCAACAAACCCCTCTCCTTCATGAATACTAACGCAAAGTATTCATTCAGGATCTCCGCCATCCCCTCAGGCTCTAAGCACAGTTCCCCTCTTCTGTCCCTAAGACCTTTGGTCAGAACATTGGATACAGGAGCTGGGATGTTTTTTTGAAGTTGTACAAGCATTGGTAAGACCACACTTGTAAAACTGTGTACAGTTCTGGTCACTCTATTACAGAAAGAGTGCAGAAGAGATTTACTAGGATGCTACCAGCATTTGATGGTTTGAGTTATAAAGAGGGACTGGACAAACTGGGACTTTTTTCTCTAGAGCATAGAAGGCTAAGGGATGATCTCATAGATGTCTATAAAATAATGAGGGGCATAGATCAGCTATGTAGTCAATATTTTTTCCCAAAGGTAGGGTTGTCTAAAATTAGAGGGCATTGATTTAAGGTGAGAGGGGACAAAAGGATCTAGAAGGGAAATTATTTTCACATAAAGGATGATGAGTGTCTGGAACAAGCTGCCAGAGGTAGTAGTAGACACGGGTACAATTTTGTCTTTTAAAAGGCATTTAGACAGTCACATGGGTAAGATGAGTATAGAGGGATATGAACCAAATGCGGGCAATTGGAATTAGCTTATAGTTTTTAAAAAAAAGTGTGGCATGGACAAGTTGGGCTGAAGAGTCTGTTTCCATGCTGTAAACCTGTATGACTCTTTGTGATTTTGAACATAGAACATAGAACATAGAACAATACAGCACAGAACAGGCCCTTCGGCCTTCGATGTTGTGCCGACCAAAATAAAAAGCAATGCCCCTCCTAACTAAACCATTCCCTTCTCATCCATATACTTATCCACTAACCTCTTAAACGCCACCAAACTTGGCGCATCTACAACAGCTGCAGGCAGGGCATTCCACTCCCTAATCACTCTTTGAGTAAAGAACCTACCTCTGATATCCGTCCTATAACTCATACCCCTTAATTTAAAGTTGTGTCCCCTCGTGCTAGCTTTCTCCATCCTAGGAAAAAGGCTATCACTGTCCACCCTATCCAAACCTCTAATTATCTTATATGATTATAATTTTGAACATTCGATCAAATTTCCTGTTAGCCTATCCTGAAGTCTGTTGTCCAAAGTAATTAGGTGGATTAACCATGATAAATGTACTAATGAGTATTTGGTAAGGGAGAGGGCTAAGTGGGATGTGCTTACAGGGAATGAAGCAGACTCAATGGGCTGAACAGCCTCTCTCTGCATTGTACGGATCCTGTGATCCCTTGTACCATTCAAGTAAATCTTCACCTTTTATAAAGCCTTGGCCCCCTTCCTGAAGTGTGTCTATAATAAGAAATAATATTCCAACTGGACACTGATCACTAATTTATAAAGGCTTAGCATAACTTCCTGTCTTTTGTATTCAGCCTTATCTATTAAGCCTTGAACCTCATCTGCTTCCCTGACTTAATCTAGTAGCCAGTCCTTAGAGCATAGAAAACTACAGCACAAATAGGTTCTTCAGCCCACAAGTTGCGCTGATCATATCCCTACCTACTAGGCCTATCTATAATCCTCAATCCCATTAAATCCCATGTATTCATCCAGAAGTCTCTTAAAAGATCCCAACGAGTTCGCTTCAACCATCACCAATGGCAGCCGATTCCATTCACCCACCACCCTCTGAGTGAAAAACTTACCCCTGACATCTCCTCTGTATCTATTAGTGAGACATGCTTGCAGATACCAAAATTGGATAATTATCACATTGGGCAGAATGAAAAAAGTGAGGGGGGTTGTTAATAAAGAATATAAAACAGTCAGAGAGGATCTTGTTTGAGAAAATGAAGATATTGAATCAGTACTAAGAAGCTAAGAAATAAACTGCAGATAACATCTGTAGAAGTGATTTACAATATAACTCAATTAATTAAAGCATGACGACAATGGAGACTTTAATCTTCGTTTAGACTAGCCAAACCTTTGATAAAACTGTTGGATTATATGTTCACGAGGATGCATTTGAAACAGTTTGTGAAAACATTGAGGAGCCAATTGGCAAAGAGATTATTATAGATCTAGTTATTGTTGTACAATATGACATGGTTCATTACTTATTTTGATCTTCTGGGAGATGAATAGTAATATGGTCAAATTTTGTGGTAGATTTGATGGTGTTATAGTGAAGCTCTAAAGAGGGACGTTAAATTCAACAAAAACCACTTTGAGATGAATCTGGAGTTAGATTGATAAATTAGATTAAAAGAAATAGGCTGGGACTCTCCCAGATAAATTTTACGTGCCGCATTTGTGTAAAAACCGGAGTAAATCCTGCTCCTTTTTAGTGGATTTTTCAAAATATATCTCCTGCACTCCAATTGCTGTCTAACCTCTCTTGGTCACTGATCCAGAGTGGCAGTCACCAATCATCCCACCGATCACCCCAATAGGCCCTGCGTCCTTGGCACTGCCTGATGTCCACTGGCCATTGCCACGTTATCCTGGGGCAGTACGGGGTGGTCAGGACAATGCCCAGGAGCCACTCCTCTCTTCCCCTGATGTGCTGAGCGGACCTCCACAGCTCCCCTTCACTCTAGCAGGCCGTCTGCTCCCCGCTACTGAAGAGCTGTTGTAAACTCCGCAGGATTGAGCCACTCCTGGTGGGGATAGGAAGGGGAGGGTAGCAGATCCAGAGACTTCAGTCCTGAGCCTGCTAATATTTAAAATTGAATTTAAATATTTTAAACAACTCCATGCCAATTTCCACGCAGAGCTGACTACGCTAGAAATCCGGTGGCCGGAGATGCGCAGAGGCCGTGACCCCCAGCAGGGAGCATGGTATGCGGTCTCTGCTTATGTTTCCATTGAGAGAATCGCACCCATGATCATAGATCAGCCTCACTGACTCACCACATGGTTCACATTGAAGATTCTCACTTACGAAAGGCAGTATTCTACAGCCAGCTGAACATGGGAACTGACTACAGGACATCCCGACCTCAGATACAGGGTCATAGTTTTCAAGCTCCAGAGAAATCCTCACAGTGATTTGCCAGTAACACTTTCACTGCAATTATCCAAAGCGCAAACTGGCCCCGGCCACTTACCCTGCACTGGGAATCCATCTGGAAATGTGATTTTAAATTGCAAACATTGGACAGTTCTGACTGTCTCACCAGTGGTTACCCAGGGAAAGTTAGGAGAATTAAAACCTCATCTAACTTCTGGATAACTATTACTCAAAGCCTCACCAACCCCCATGGGACACCCCAATACCCCTGGAAGCTTCCCCTCACCTCTGAAACCCCATTCTCCTAAGCCAGACTCAACTCCCTTTGCCAAATTTTACCCACTTACATATCAAACTCTGCCTCTTCAATGTTAATGCAGGCCATGAAGGCAATCTGAAAACAAACCTCAGAACTTGCGAGCTGGATCTCACCCATCTCTCCAACACTGACATTATATGCAGCATTGCAATTGGTAATGCAAATTGAAATCTGGCGAAATGTCAGACACAGATGATTTCAACCTGGACTGTAAACATGCATTTCTTTTTGTTGAATGCACATCTATTGAAGTGATGGGAGAATTCACCTTCCTTAGATAAGCAATGGCAAATATTTAAAGAAAACATTCAGGATTGTCAACATTTTCTTAAGGAATAAAAGCTCCAAAGGTAAAGTTCCACAAGCTAGATAAGTTAAGATTTACAATGTTTAAGATTTACAATTTACATTGTCCAAAGGAGTAGAATTTAAGGATTGAGAGGGTTTTGAAAAGCAAAGAATGGTTAGGAAAGTGATAAAAATATTAAACCAACAGCAAATATAAAAATATTAAACAGATAAGATCCAAATAAATTATTTCTAGATACGATCCAGAAAATAATTACCACACAGGATCTGTAGCTTACTTTTTGGAACCTTCTAGTTTAGGATAGAATTTGGGATAGACAAGATGGGTATATGCTTTCTTCTCTTGCAAAATGGCTTGATTCTGTGAGAACGCTTTGGTTTATAGCTGCGGTTATAATCTAGATCCCCAGATAGCTAACCTCCACTTTTCTTGAAGTATCTATTTCACTCTGCTATCAGGCTAACCTATACACACATGTCTTGAGTGTAGCAAAATCCTGATCAGTTTTTAAAATCTAATTCCTTTTCATTTCATTTCAACTTCCTAACACGTGTGATGCAGAAGTTACTTGCCACTTGTCAGCCCAATTCTGGATATTGTCCAGATCTTGCTGAATATGAACACAGATTGCTTCAGTATCTCAGGAGTCATGTATGGTGCTGAACAATGTGCAATCATCTGGAAATATTCCCACTTCTCACCTTATGGTGGAAGGAAGGTCATTCATAAAGCAACGGAAGATGGTTGGGCCTTGGGCACTATGCTGAGGAACTCTGGCAGTGATGTCCTGGTGATGCAACAACAATAAACATCATCCTTTGTATCAGGTTTGACTCTTACCAGTGGAGAATTTTCCCCCAATCCTATTGACTCCAGTTTTGCTAGAACTCCTTGATGTCAGTGGTTACCCAGGGACAATCAGTCAAGTCCGACTTTGATGTCGGGGACAATCACTCTCATTTCACCTCTGTGGTTCAGCTCTTTTGTCCATGTTTGAATCAAGGCTGTAATGAGATCAGGAATTGGTGGAACTCAAACTTTGCATCCATAAGCAGGTAATTGTTGAGTAGATGTCATTACACTGCACTATCAATGAAACCCTCCATTACTATACTGATGATCAAGAGGAGATTGATGGGAATTAAGCAGTCAGGTTGACTTTGTCCTGGTGTGTTGCTTTGCTGTAAATGCATATCTAATACAATTGCTTGAAAAAAATTTCACATGGGACCCAAAACAGCTCCAGATCTAATGAATTTTCTTCAGGCAAGATATAAATGAAAGTTACCAAGGTGAAGGCTAGTCCATGAGCCTGTTAATATTGTCCCTTACAGCACAGAGTTAGCATTCATACACTGATCTTATTCTAACATTAATATTTTATTCTCACGCCTTTCATTAAAATTGTTTGGATAGTTTTGTTCATGGATTTTGTGCTGATTTGACACATGGATAGAGTTAATTGAACATAACTCACTTACTTTGAGTATCAATGACCTAAACTTTATGTTTGATGTTGTCCTTGGTTGCAATAATCAAACGTTTAATAACTCAAATGTGTAAGTGTAAATGAATATAGATGGATGTAGATAATGTGTTTAGAATATGCAACTATCAGATAACAAGGCCCAAAAAAATTATGGACATATAGCCATATAAAGGTAAAACCAGGTACCTTTAATAATCATTCGTAACAATAATCAAGATTAACAATTGCAAAAGTGCTTTAGCGTCCACTTCTTTCCTTAGCTGTGTATCTTCTACATTTATCTTACGTACTGCAGCAGGCTGGCTGAGGAGAATCTCACCCCTTGGTAAAGGTATGGCCACTTTAAAACCCTTCAAACTCCACATGTAGCCACCTTGCATGACCCCAGTACCTGCCCTCCCATAGGCCTCCTCACACTGCTGAGACTCCTCACAACCGCCTCCCCCCGTCAATCCCGTTCATGTGCAGTGCCCATACATACCAGGTTTCATCAACATCTGACCCAGCAGGCAGCCAGCTCACATTATCCCCATTTGTGTCCCTGTAAGAGAAGTTTGCCCACCACTGCCATAAGCAAGAGAAGACTGCCTGAACTGGGATGATTCTGACTCCATACAAGGAGAGAGGCCTGGAACTCTGGGGGGTGAGGAGAGACGGAACGGGCTTGTGTTGCGAATGTGGTAGGGTGGAGAGAGGAAAGTGAGGGGATCATTTCATCCAAATGATCAATGAAATTAATCAGGGAAATAAATATAATCTCAGTATTGGGAAAGGCCTTTAATGTCTGGAGATTAGAAGATTGAAAGATAATCTCATTCAAATGTAGATTATATCGTGATGAAACTGTGAAAGTGTACTTCAATCATGTTTCTTTGCAGGTTCTTAAAGCAGTTCCCAGCATTTTATTTTGACATTGTTTTGTCAGCATCAGTGTCCTCCAATTGTTCCTGAAACAATATAATGGTCACCATGTTTATTTTTAATTTGGTCTAATGCAGTATTCTGGGTTTTTATGATCCTTTTGAATTTGCTGGGTGGAGCATGATTGACAGGTCAGCTGATACATGGGGATAGTTTTTTCCATAGAAGAGTCCAAGTTTTTAAGTTTTGGTTTAGTTGCTGTTGAAAGCTGACAGAGGCAGGCAGTGTTTCTGCTTATTTGTCTCCAAAGGCCTTCAGAAAATTCTAAGACTGGGGAGCTCAGAGATTTAATCCAACGTTGAAAGGACTAGTCCATAGCACGTGTTAAAAAGCTGCAAAAGCATCATGTCAGAACATTTGGTTTATTTATGCCAAATTTAGAAAGAGGTTTTTGTTTGTTGGGTGTTGTTTGAACATTGGAACATTATAGTTAGTTAGCTATTAAGATTTATACTGTGTTGTGTATAAGTCTTGTAACTGGTAAAAGTTATGCCAAATCTTTTTTATTAAGTTCTTAAATAAACTTCGTTATCTAAAAGTTTCCTAGTGGGTCACTTGAATCATACCTGGAGTGAAACACCTTCTGCTCACTCTAATGCTAAAATCACATGTAAACATTTAGAGTCTGGGCTAACTTCACAAAACACTTTGGAGTTTTTGGCCAGGGTCATAACAATTCTGACAAACAGGAAGAGGTTGTTTCTGCTGACTGGAAAATCTAAAACAGGGGAACACAATCTCAGGAGAAGGGGCCAATCATTCAGGACTCAAATGAGGAAAAATGACTTCACTCAAATTGTTGTGAATTTTTGGAATTCTCTATCCCAGTAGATTGCGGATGTTCGATTATTGAATATATTGAAGTCACTTGGTCATAGAAAACTTGAATATTGTATGTTTAAAGTTTAAAGGCTTATTTATTAGTCATAGCTAAAGCTTGCATTAACACTGCAATGAAGTTACTGTGAAATGAGATATCAGGTGGCATTTTCCTGCCACGTGCGTCCCAAACCCAGAAAATCCTACCCAAGGGCTGTTCGCCCTCTGCAATCCACATAGTGGGGTGGGGGGGGAGGGATGGGAAACTCTCCCCCCAACCCCCATTATTTTGTCTGCACAAAGGGCAGCACAGGACAGGCTGAAGTGAAGGTGTATGATGTTCATGATTGTTCAGTGAAGAAGGTGTCGCCAAATGAATGAACAGGTAGGATGTGAGGGTCAGGTCAATTGAAATGAGATCAGTCAACAAGAACCAATCCGTTCCTATCTGGTGAAGAACAGCCATTACTATGTAACAGCGATATAGTTATCAGTAAGTATTACTAAAATTGGGCAGAATTTAGTCATAGAAAGGGAAAATAGAAGCAGGGGGAGGCCATTTGGCCCTTTGAACCTACTCCGCCATTCATTTTGATCATGGCTAATCATCAAATTCAATATCCTGATTCCCCCTTACTCACATATCTCTTGATCCTTTTAGCCCCAAGAGCTACATATAACTTCTTCTTGAAGTCATATAACATTTTGGCCTAATCATGCCTCTATGACTTGTAAATGCTAGTAAATATTGCAAAACGTGTTCATCCTGGCAAAGGTAATGATTAACATCCAGGTATTGAATGACAGTAAATACCATAACAAATGTTACAGAATATCCTGCACAGAAAGAGGCCTGGCAGCTCATCAGACCAACATTTTGAAAAAGCAAATCCATTTGGTTCCTCACCGCTGTGCTTTTTCTGTTGCCTTATTTATTTTTGAAAGCTACTCTCAAATTTGTTTCCAGTGCCTCTTTAGGCAGAATATTCCAGATCACAACAATAACTTTCCTCCTGTTTCTCCCTGATTCTTTTAGTGTTTATTTTGAATCTGCAAGGACAGGGAGCTTGGAAATGTGGAGAGTGTTTCTGTTAATTAATGATGGTACTGGTCCATTGGAAAAGGAGAACTTATGTTCAGGAAAGCAGGATGTGGGAGCAGTTTGGGTTGAGATGAGAAATGACAAGAAGTCACTCCTGTGAGTGATGTACAGGCCCCACAACTGTGATGACACAATAGGACAGAGTATAAAGAGGAGGTATAGACAGGAAAGAATGACAAAAAAGGGCAGTTTTGTGGCAAAGTGGTTAGCATTGCTGCCTCACAGCTCCAGGGACCAAGTTCAGTTCCGGCTTCGGGTCTGTGTGGGATTTGCACATTATCCCTCTGTCTGTGTGTGTTTCCTCTGGGTGCACCAGTTTCCTCCCACATTCCAAAGATATATGCTTTAAGTTGTTTGGCCATGCTAAATTAATGATGGTGCCAAGGAAATTAGCAAGGTAAATATGTGGATTTACGGCACTAGGGCCTGGTGGGATTGTGGTTGGTGCAAGTTTGATGGGCCAAATGGCTTTCTTCTGCACTATTGAGAGGAAGGACAATTTGTTGCTTCCAGAGAAGGAAGGTACCTAAAATGTTAAGTTGCCAAAAACATGTTTTCGAACTAAACATATGCTTAGCTCAGCAGATGACAAATCCTCACAGGATGTTATATCTAAGCATAGAACAATAGGACAAGGAGAAGAAAAAAAAACAAGGAGCCAAAACCAAAATAGTCAGCAATACTCAGGGAACAAGAACTAGAGTGACCAAATAAGGGAAAAATAAATAGGGAGAGAGGTCCCTACAAAGAGACTAAGGGGAAATGTAAACAGGGGAGGAGTTTAGGAGAGAGAGTGGGATTGGAGGAGCAAGAGAGGCACTCGAACCAACCACGAGAAGGGGGAAGGATGAAATCTGTAAACTGATTGTATAAATAACCATAATACATGTACTAGGATGTGCCCGTCTTTTGGATACCCGGTCTTGCAAGAACGTTAAATAAAATATCTTGCTCCTTCAGAACTTGACTAAATTATTTGACTGTGAGCGGTGTTTCTCACATTATCAGGATTCTATGATCTATGATCAAGATTAATAAGGAGGGAAAATTAGAGTAAAAGAGAAAACTAGCTAGAAATATAAAGCAGATAAGAGTTTTCACAGAGACTTAAAGAAAAGTTGACAAAGTGAGTGTAGGAATGTTTAGAAATTCTCAGGAATTAATAATGGAAAATAAAGAAATGGCAGATGAATTAAACAGGTATTTTTACAGAAGGTTCCAGTCTCGAGTTTGTGAGTAACATCACAGAAATCAGGAAATGGAAGGACTTTACCCTAGGGTCTTAAAAGACAGACGCGGCTAGTGAGATGGTTGATGGATAGGTTTTAATTTTCCAAAATTCACTGAGGGTTAGATTTTTCTGAACATCAGTAAAGGCCAATGGTGGGCGAGCAAAGTGGCATTAAACCTCTTGATGGTAATGGTGATGTTTCCTGTTGTATTGTGTGCTATTCAGTGCCAGAATCTTTCTGCTATGAGCTCCACACTGCATTGCTGGCAGGGTGGCCTCTGATTCATCCATCCTGATATCACCTCCGCACTCCAGCTAACGGCGTCATCCTAGCGCAGACCCACTACACTTCACAGATCGCCTTCGTGAGGAGAGGTGAGGGGGGATGGCTGCGAAGGAATCCACCCCAAGTTTCCACATGCCTTCCTGGAGAGACTGCGGATAAATAGCAAACTCAGTATGGGATGGGGATGGGGGGAGTGGAGGGGAGTGGTGATGGCAGCGGTTGTCAATGACAACACCCTGTGAAAGAAGACAGCCATCCAGTGTTGCACTTTCCTCCGTTCCATCAGGATAAGCCACGCACATGCCCATTGCACATCCACAGAGATCTCACTCGTTGACAGTTCAAGGAACATCACCAGTTGCTCTCCCAGTGAGTTGTGAAGGGGACATAAGGAGGCAAAGGGACATCATTAGGTTAAGCAAATTGTCAAGGATTTGGCAAATGGAATATAATGTGCAAAACATGAAATCATCCACTTTAGCAGTAAGAATAAATTTGATTATTGTTGAAATGGTGAGAAAATGCAAAAGTTCTTGAGGGATCTGGGAGTCCATGAATCACAAAAGCTGAATATACAGGTACAGCAAGTAGGAAAGCTAACAGAATGTTATTGTTTATTGTGAGAGAGATTGATAATAAAAGTAGAGAGGTTATGCTTCAAATGTGCAGAGCACGAGTAAGACCAAGTCGAGAACTTTAGGGCCATTCACACAGGTGGGATCTTCCAGTTCCGCCGATAGTACACCCCCGCCATGGTAGGGGATGCACTCAACGGTAAATCCTGTTGACAATGGTGGAATCAAAAAATCCCACTGTCCCGGCCATTGTTAGGGTGGATGTGGAGAGGATGTTTCCTCTTGTTGGAGAATCGAGACCTCGGGGTCATTGTTTAAAAATAAGAGGTCGCCCTTTTACAACAGAGAAAAAATGTTTTCTCCCACAGGGTAATGGGTCTTTGGAACTCCTTCAGAAGATGTTGGAAGCAGAGTTTTGGAATGTATTCAAGGCAGAAGTAGGTAGATTCTTGATAAACAAGAGGTAATAAATTATTGGGAATAGGTTAAATGTTATGGTCAGATCTTATGAGTGGTGCAGCATGCTTGAAAATCTGGCTGACTCAAACATCAAGTTTATGTCTTCAAATTGATGCATATATATGTTTGATTATTAACCCTTTTCCCATGGTAACAGATTCTCCTGATTTTCATGAGCATCACCCATAACATTTTGAACATCTCCATTAAACTAGATAGCGTTGAATATTCCTGTCTCACCGACATTGCAGTCTCACTGCAGGTTTCCCAGCACCAACCCCAAGACCGGAATCCCTGCCTGAAGTCAACGGGCCCTTAAATGATCTGCCAAATTTTCTGTCCCGCTGAAGACAATTTCCACAGTGGGCAGAATTGGAAAATTTATCCCATGGAATTAATTGCTAAACACTGTCATTAACATAAAAACAAATGGATCAGTGGCAGAGTAACTTGATGTGAAGACAAAACACAAATGTTTGTGTTTTAGTTAATAAAGATAAGGATAAAACATTGTGTTTATAAACATAGAGATTGGGGTGACCTTACAAAACCATTTTAAGCCCAGGATGGGTGAGAAAATGGGAGAGTTATTCACCCACGTTTTGGGTGAATTCCACATTGTACTCTTTTTTTGGTAACGCAGGAATGTGCATCATTCCGACCTGTCAGCCCTCTCCTAGTTTTACAACCTTGACTCACCCAAAAACGGGCTCGATGAGGTCATAAATTTGCTTTGTTTTTATTATTTCCCATATAATGCAAAATTCTCACTCAAAATAAATGTCTTTGGTGGATTTCAAAGCGTGAACATATGAACATATAAAATCCTGATATTGAGGCTGTGTTTTGATCTTGCGTGCTTCTGGCTTTGGCTGCAGCTATCAAGAGATTTGGATTTGCCCTCGGTCAGTGTGTGAGCTGGACAGTAAATAAAGTTGATGGACTCTGTGGCTAATCATTGAACAGTTTGTCTGTTAGTGTTCATGCACTAAATTTCTCTTTTTATACAGGGGATAATGGCAGAAATTTATCTGTTATTAATGATCAGTTTCCTTGGGATCGTCAAATTCAGCGACTGTGAAGGTAGGTAAATTTCACTTTAACTTTTTCTGAGGAACTGCGATTTAGCAGAAAAACCCCAACGCCTTCAGGGTTTTTCAAGATTGATTTTTTTTTTAACCTCATGAGCGAAGTTGCTGTTTTTCCATTCTAACCAACGTTTTTCAAAACCGTTTCTTCCTCCTTGTCCTGCCCCTGTCAGGGATCTCGACCACAATATGCAGGTGAAGCTGAGACCTAACGTTTTGTGATTCAATTGAATGGACTGCCGAAGAGTTTGGAACTCACTGTTTGGGATTTTTGGGAATTGGATCATTCGTGAGCTGTAGGTGTTGGCGACATTGGCAAAGCTGACCCTTTTTGCCTGTCGTAGTTTGATGCGATGAAGTAGGTGATTGGGAGAGGAATGTTTGGGGTCATGTTGTTAAACAGGAGTCACATATAGGCCAAGACCAGGGAAGGATTGCCTATTCCTTTTTCTAAAGGATGCCAATGAATCACTAACGAGTTTAATAATAATTTGACAGCTTCATGATCATTTTCATTGGCACATTGGGCAGAATTTTCCCATCCCACCTACCACAGGAATTGTTGTGGGTGGGACACAGCCCATGCAAAGGTCTGTTGATCTTGGGTGGGATTTTCCAGCATTGGAGTGAGTCTGGCTGGAAACTCCCATCCAATGATTTCATTTTCACATTTATTGATTTGAACACAAACTCTCAACAGGAATTTGGACATATGTTCCAGTGTCATAATAACGACATTAACTGTACCTAATCCACATTTGGAGAACCAGCCATGATCTTTGCTAAATACATCATTCAACTAACATTCAGTACCTCAGAAAAATTATAGTCAACTTTCCATTTTCCCATCCATTGACTCTGTCTACACTCTCCACTGCCTCAGCATAATTAAGGCTCATGCACTTAATAAGAAGATATTCTCTCTTCTACTTCTTCTAGAGGGAAGAAGTTACAAAAGTCTGAGGTCAAGTATCAACCGACTCAAGAACAGCTTCTTCCCTACTGCCGTCAGACTCTTGAATGAATCCACCTTAAATTAAGTTGATCTTTCTCTACATCCTAGCTATGACTATAACACTACATTCTACACTCCTTTCCTTTTCTATGAACGGTGTGCTTTGGCTGTATAGTCATAAGAAACAATACTTTTCACTGTATACTAATAAATGTGACAGTAATAAATCAAATCAGATATTTCAATGGATATCTTTAATTCTTTTTATTTCTTCATAGGATGTGGATATTGCTAACTAGGTTTGCATTTATTGCCCATCCATAATTGCCATTGTGTCATAGAATAATACAGTACAGAAAAAAAGGCCCTTCAGCTCAGTGTCTGTACCAACACCTATCTATTCTAACCCCACTTTCTAGCACTTGGTCCATAGCCGTGTATGCTATGGGGTTTCAGGTGGTCATCTAAATGCTTCTTAAATGTTGTGGTAGTGGTAGGAATGCTCACCTTTCAGGCAGTGAGTTCCAGATTTTCATCACCTCTGGGTGAAAATATTTTTCTCTATTTCCTCTAATTCCCTTGAACCTTACCTTAAATCTCAGCCTCCTGATTATTGATCCCTCAAGTCAGGGGAAAAGATTTTTCCTATCCACTCTATCTATGGCCTTCATAATTTTGCTCACCTCAATCAGGTCCCTTCTCAGCTGTCTCTGCTCCAAGGAAAACAACCTCAGCCTAACCAGCCTTTCTTCATAGCTGAAATCCTCCAGCCCAGACAACATCCTGGTGAATCTGCTCTGCACCCTCTCCAGTGCAACCACATCCATCATATAGTATGGTGACCAGAAATGCACAGAATGCTATAACACAATCCAATCAGTGTTATACACAACTCCATCATAATCTCTCTGTTCTTACATTCTACGCCTCAGTTAATAACTTCAAGTATCTCATCTCTCTCTGAACTGCTGCCTCAGGGATCTGTGCATTGGGTGCTTGACTGAAAGCAGAGGGTCAGAATAAATAGGTCCTTCTCTGGCCATTCAGCCTTTCATGCTTAGTTTGCCATTCATTGTGATCACAGCTGATCCAACAAATTCAACATCTTCATCCTACCTTCCCCCTTCATTCTGTAGAAAGATGAATAAGGCTTTAAGATCCTGACACACACTTGCAGTAGAGTCAGTATTCCGTCTAACTTCCACGTTCAATTCATTTCAGTTTTTCTCCAAAATGAAAAAGCAAGCAACGTTTTAAAGAGGCAAAAGCGCATGAACAATGTTTTTGAGGAACTCAAACCAGGTAACATGGAGAGGGAATGCTTCGAGGAAAGATGTTCCTTTGAAGAAGCACGGGAAATATTTGAAAACAAGGATCAAACAGTAAGTTTCAGCAAATTGAGACTAATATAAACAAACAGCAGTGAACATTGTAGAGTTAATCCAGTATACTAACTATTATTGTTAAAGTTGGTCAAGAGATTTGGCGCTACTCCAATTTATTCCTAGTGACAGAGGGCATTGGGATGGAGGCTGAGGTTGGGAATGTCATCATGTATTCCTTCAAAATCTCCTGTCCTGTCTATTATTAGGGCTCAGACCAGAAACTCCAAGATATATTATGAAGTTAGCCTAGACCACAATGTTATTTGATTAGTGTGAGCATATCGTGTTTCACTTTAACTGTAATTCTATAGACCCATTAGGAAGCTTATACTAAAACAAATTATACTTAAGAACAGGGTTAAAATATAACAAAAAGAATTTGCATAACTTCTATCAATTGAAATACTTAAATACAACAAAGTATAATTCTTAACTATCTCGCTATCTATCTCTACAGTTCCAATTTAAGCAATATTCCCACAGAAAATCCTTGTTCAGAATCAATTCACACGAAGGCAAATATAATCATGTGGATGCTAGGTTTCTAGCATTTTAACCCTTCTAGACAGAGGTACAGAAAGACACCCCAGTTCTTATCCCCATACAGCAGCCTCCAGAGAAAAAAGTTGTCTTCAAATAACAGAACTTCAGCGAAATAGAACTTTTTCTGGGGAGTCCAATCTTCAGAGGGAGAAAGAGAGGCACCTTTCTTTAACAATTCCAAACATCAACCACAGAGGAAAATGTTAAAATAACAAACCTGCATTAGTCCAGATTAAAACAAACATTCTGCCAGTTTGGATTAATTATTCTTCTGCGACATAAACATATAGATGGCATGGTGATACAGTGTGATTAGCACTGCTGCCTTACATTCCAGGGCTCTGGGTGCAATTTCCAATGTGGGTCACTGTGTGAAGTTTGCAAGTTCTTCCTGTGTCTGCTTGGGTTTCCTTCGGATGCTTTGGCTTCCTCTCACAGTCCAAAGATGTGTAGATTAGGTGCATTGACCATGCTAAATTCTCTATCAGTGTACCCAAGCAGGCACTGGAGTGTGGTGACTGGGGATTTTCACTGTAACTTCATTTACAGAGTGAATGTAAGTCTATTCGTGGCTAATAAGTAAACTTTAATTTTAACTTTAACTTTAGGCTGCCAGCTATTGACAAAAGGCTATTGATAATAGAACTGACTCTGAAAAGAAATCCTGCACAAGAAACATGACACAAATACATTTCTTAAAGGCACAGTATCATCACACCATATCCTTCTATGTTCCCATGGCTACCTCCTTCCTACAGCCAGGTACCACTCCCCACCCTCCGTCCATCCAATCCATGATTGCTATACATCTCTGTCCCCATCATCTCCTCCCACTCACCTCTATCTTTCCTATGCTTCACCAGTACTTTTGCTGCACTCTGGAACTTTTTTTGTAAGCCCTTACTCTTTACTACACCTCTCTACCACTCAGAAGTCCTGTTAAACTTGACTCTTCATCATGTTTTCATCAGCTTCAATAACTCTGCTCAAAGTTCCTGTTTCATTCACGGGTCTCTCTTTGCAAAGTGTTTGATCATGTTGAAGATGCAATTATTTTAGAAAGTGACGAAAGAATGCATATTTATCAGAGATATTGTCCTGGTCAGAATGCACAGTTTTAAACACTCTAATTTCCAGAAAGTACACCTCAGTGTCGGAGTTATTTCTCAATCTGAAATAAATATCCATGCAACAATCACTTTATTTTATTTTTCTAGATTGCATTTTGGAATGAATATACAGGTAAGAATTTTATAATACATTTTTAGTGTTAACTTTGATAAGTTAAAGTGCAAAGCATTCATTGAAAGATAAAAAATTCAACAAATGTCTATTTTCTCCTGCTCTGAATAATATCTCATATTAAATATTGACTCATCATTCCTAAACATTGATAAATACAATTAAAGCTTTAATTTCTTCCAGAATTGGGAATGAGTTTTCAGAATATACTATTATTTCAATCAAAGCATGGACTAATATTTTCTTTATACTTTAGTTTCAGTAAGTCTGTAAGGATATATTTTAAGTGGAGAATGGTTATTATTGAGTAATTGAGGAGAATTGTTTCTGGTGGAGATGGTTTGACAACCAGAGGAATCTGATTTGTGGTAATTGCAAAACCCTGAGGCAGCTTGGGGAAAGATTGCTTTATGAAGCGAGTTGTTACCTGGGTCTGAATTTCACACAACAATTCTGGATTGTGTAATATCAGAACAGCATAAATAACACAAAGGGATATCGGGCATGTACCATGGACATTCTCTGCCCCCACCTATTCCTCGTGCCGGTGTGATGTGCCCTTATCACTGTGCACTACCGTCTAAGATGTGGAGATGCCGGTGTGTTATTGCAAAATCAACTAATCCAATGTATTATTGTCAACGAATATGCTGGTATGTACGCTGGTAATTAGTGTGGGGAGAGGGTGTGACATGGGTGAATCCATCAGCAGCTCCTCTGGTGTTAATAAGGATTTCAGGGAGGTGCTGGCTGCCTCTGGATGATAGCTCATCTGATGAAGTGAAAGAATTGTTCAATATTATTGCCGATTACATGGTTAACATCCACACTAGACAGCCAAATACTCCAGACAAACTTTGTGATTGTTGAATCACTGGGGACAGATTCTCAGAACTCCTGAGGGATGAGATGATCCCATATTCTCTGCCTGTCCCACTCCTGCCCACTGGACTCTTGTATCTAGACTCCAAGACATTTGCCTCTCCGCGACCTGAGGACATTCCTCCACACTCACACTCAGCTCCAGAATGTCCACCTCAATCTTGTCAGAATTACAGGCCACCCCACCGCCAATTGCTGAGTGCTTGTCGTTATTGTGACTTCTCCTCCTATCAGTACAAATGTCCATTAATTACCCAGCCTTCCACCTGTAACAGCATATCCTGCTCCCCCAACATCCCCCCCATCATTGGATGAACCCAGGATTCCTGATCTTATCTCCCAGCCTTAACACACAGGCAGATGTACCTTCTGTTGCTCTGATTCCTGCTAAGGACTGTCACCCTTCCCCATCTTTCCGCATTCAGCATTCTCCTTTGCTGAGTGAAGAATATAATCAAACCTTTCCCGGCACTGTATCCATTTGTGATGCATTTCATCAAACTCTCTGACATTGCCAGTGACCTCTACTTGGTTTGATGGGGTGGCCTCCTCTTGCCATCCTGCAACACGCATGTCCCCCCCAGCATTCACTGCCTTCATGAGAGAGCACAGAAAATTAGGGAGCTGAGTGTCCACCTGCATTGCCCTCTCTCCTGGTTTGCCATGGTTTCTGGAGAATTCTGTGTGCCTCCTCCAGTGCCATCTGCAATCTGACTCAGGGACTTGTTGTACCCTGTGCCCACGATGCGCCTGCCCCCATTGGTTTTGCCGATGTCTGTGCACGTTTTCTGTCAGTCTGAGACAGAAACAGAAAATGCATTGTGTCTGATCCTGCCCACTGTGCACATCCAACATACGAAAATTCCGGCACTGCAACTTAAAACAAACTGCCCTATCATGGAATATGGATGTCACTGGCAAGGTCAGTTACAGTGAGGTCATTGGTTTAAAATATTCTGATATAACCAACTGTTCAAGATAAACATGGTTCCTTGAGATTAGATGGATATAGAGGACAGGATTGTGCTCACCCCATCAGAGGTCAACAGACCTTTGCATGGTTTGTTCCCCTATCTGCTACAATTCCCAAGGCAGGCGGGATGAGAAAATTCCATACTCAATCTCATTGTTTTTGCTTCAGAGCTCTCTGAGCTGGAGATCTGGATTAATATTAAAACTAAGATGATTCATTTTCAGACGGTAACCAGTGCGAATCTAATCCATGCCAGAATGAAAGCGAATGCAAGGATGGGATTGGTTCCTACTCCTGTTGGTGCCGCCCAGGTTTTCAAGGGAAAAACTGTGAAATAGGTAAGAAAACCAAGAGGGTAATTTCCTGAGTGGATGCATCGACACGTTTGCTTTATGCAGTACTGGGGGAAGAGAAGCATTTGCGTTTCTGTAGCACCATTCTCAGCCTTAAAATATATCAAATCATTTAGAGAATGGTATACTTTTTAAGTGTAGTCACTATTGTTTCCACATCACAATCTCATTTGACAATGACTATATTTGACATCAAGGTAAATTTGTCCAAGTGTTGCATCAAGGAGACACTGTGAAATTGAAATCGGACTGGCGGGGAGAGGGTGGGGGGGAGGAAATCTCCATTGATTGGCCTCACACCAAAGAAATGGTTGCTTTTGTTTCATTCAAGGGACATGACATCTTTGGCTGGCCAGCATTTATTGCCCATCCCTAAGGGCAGTTGAGAATCAACCACATTGCTCTGGGTCTGCAGTCATATAGTCATTGAGTTTAGAAGTTTACAGCATGGAAACAGGCCCTTCAGCCTGACTTATCCATATTGCCCTTTTTTACCACTAAACTAGACCCAGTTGCCTCTATTTGGCCCATATTCCTCAATACCCATCTTATAATGTAACCATGTAACTGCTTTTTAAAAGACAAAATTGGACCCACCTCTACTATTACCTCTGGCAGTTTGCTCCAGACACTCTCAACCCTCTGTGGGGAAAAAAATTCCCCTCTGGCCTCTTTCGTATTTCTCTCCTCTCACCTTAAACCTATGTCATCTAGTTTTAGACTTTGCTACCTTTGAGAAAAGATGTTGACAATCTGGCTGATCTCAGCCCCTCATTATTTTATGGACTTCCATAAGATCACCTCTAAGTGCTCCAGCAAAAAAAAGTCTCAGTCTTTTTAGTCAGGAGTAAGCCTCTCCTTACAACTCAAATCAAATCCTGGCAGCATCCTAGTAAATCTTTTCTACACTTTTTCTGGTTCAATTATATCCTTTTTATAATACAGTGACCAGAACTGTATATAGTATTTCAAGTGTGGTCTTACCAATGTTTTAGAGAGACAATGGCCTAGTGGTATTATCACAAGATTATTAATCTAGAAACTCAGCTGATGTTCTTGGGACTGCAGGTTCGAATCCTGCCACAACAGATGGTAGAATTAGAATACAATAAAAAAAGTCTGGAATTAAGAATCTACTGATGACTTGTGAAACTGTTGTCAACTGTCGGAAAAACTCATCTGGTTCATTAATGTCCTTTAGGGAAGGAAATCTGCCATCCTTAACCGGCCTGGCCTATACATGACTCCAGAGCCACAGCACCGTGGTTGACTCTCAATTACCCTCCAAGGGCAATTAGGGATGGGCAATAAATGCTGGCCCAGCCAGCGACACTCATGTCCCACGAAAGAATGAAAAAAATCATCTTGCACAACTTCAACAAGATGTTCCAACTCCTCATTCAATCTTTTGATCAATGAAACCAAGAATGCCAAATGCCTTCTTCACACTCTATCCACCTGTGATTCCACTTTCAATGAGCTTTAAATTTGTACCCCTAGATCTCTTTGTTCTATAACTCTCCTCAACAGCCTACCATTAACTGAGTAAGTTGTGTCCTGTTTCAATCTAACAAAGTTTATCATCTCACATTTATCTAAATTAAACTCCATTTACCATTTGTCAGCCCACTAGTTCAATTGATCAAGATCCCATTGCAATCCTAGATAATGTTCTTCATTATCTACTATGCCACCAATCTTGGTATCATCTGCAAACTCCCTAATCATGCCTTCTAAATTCTCATCCAAATCATTAATATAAATGACAAGTAACAACGGACCCAGCACCAATCCCTGAGACACACTGCTGGTAAGAAATCTCACAACACCAGGTTAAAATTCAACAAGTTTATTTGATAGTAAACCCACAAGCTTTTGGGTTTGCCCTTTTGTCAGGTGAGTGGAGAGATCTGATCTCAGACAGAGCGTATAACAACACACTACTGTTTACAGGATATTGATTAGAATGTGTGCCTTTATATGTTCTGTTTGAGATCAGAACTCTCCACTCACCTGATGAAGGGGCAAACCCTGAAAGCTCGTGGCTTTACTATCAAATCAACTTGTTGGACTTTAACCTGGTGTTGTGAGACTTCTTACTGTGTTTATCCCAGTCCAACGCCAGCATTTCCATATCGTGTACACTGCTGGTCACAAGCCTCCTGTTTGAAAAATAACTCTACACAACCACCCTCTGTCTTCTGTCACCAAGACAATTTTTTAGCCCTCAACAAATTTGTATCACTCAACAAATTTGTCTCCATTATTGCCCTAACACTATGGCTGTCCTAGTCAATGTTGGGAAAGTTAAAATCCCCTACTATTACCACCTTATTTTTCTCAGAGCTATTTGTAATTTCCTTATATATTTGCTCCTCAATTTCCTGCTGACTATTTGGAGTCTATAATACAATTCTATCAAAGTAATCTCTCCTTTCTTATTTTTCAGTTCTATCCATATAGACTCAGTGAGCGAACCTTCGAATGCATCCACTCTCAGTACTGCTGTGATCTTCTCCCTAATCAGAAACATAATACCCCTTCCTCTTTTACCTCTTGTTATATCTTTTCTATAGCAAGTGTACCCTGGAACATTGAGCTGCCAGTCCTGTCCCTCCGATGGCCATATTTCAGCAATTGTTGTAATATCACAGTCCCATGTATCCATCCATGCCCTGAATTCATCTGCCTTGCTCATCAGGTCTCTTGCATTGAAGTAAATGCAGTTCGATCTGGATTTCCCTTGCTCTCTGCCCTGCTCTGCACTAGAACTACTAACAATGCCTTTACTATTTAATATGCTTTCTTTAACTTCTGTGCTGCCCTCAATCTTCTCTTGTCTCCCTACTGCTTTGGATCCCACTCTCCTGCCAAACTAGTTTAAACCCTCCTGAGTGGCTCTATCAAATCTCCCCGCCAACATATTAGTCCCCCTCCAGTTTGGATGTAACCCAACCCCTTTTAACAGGTCAGCCCTTCCCCAGAAGAGATGCCTATGACTCATTAATCTAAATTCCTGCCCTCTGCACTAGCTCTTAAACCATGCATCCATCTTCCTAACCTTTCTATTCCTATTCTCACGAGCACATAGCATCGGTAGTATCCAGCCTTTTAGGTTCTACATTTAAGCTTCTGCCTAACTGTCTATATTCACACTTCAAGACCTCATTCTTTTCCTACCTATGTCATTGGTAAAATATGTACAATCAGGAATGGCACAATAGCACAAAGTTTAGCACTGCTGCTTCACAGCTCCAGGGACCTGGGTTAGATTCCCGGCTTGGGTCACTGTCTGTGTGGAGTTTGCACATACTCCTCGTGTCTGCATGAGTTTCCATTTCCATTTCAGAAATAGACTTGCTCCGATTTCCTTCCAAGTCCAAAGATGTGTGGGTTATGTTGATTGGCGATGCTAAAAATTGCCCTTAGTGTCCTGAGATGCATAGGTTAGAAGGATTAGTAGATAAATATGGGGGTAGGTCTTGGATGGGATTGTGGTCGGTGCAGTCTCGATGGGCCAAATGGCCTCTTTCTGTACAATAGAGTTTCTATGATTCTATGACCTCTGGCTGCTCAACCTCCTCCTTAGTATGTCCTGCAACCACTCAGATGTCCTTGACCCTGATACCAGAAGGCAACACACCATCCTGGAGTCTTGGTCGCGGCCTCAGAAATGCCTGTCTGTGCCTTTAACTAGCAAGTCCATATTACTACTGTTCGCTTGCTCTTTGCCTGACCCTGCTCTACAGCAGAACTAGCTGTGATGCCACAGGCATGGCAGCTACTGGTATCTTCCCATGACAGGCTATCCGACTCAACAGTATCCAAAACGGTATACCTGTTTGAAAGTGGAATAGTCACAAGAGACTCTTACACTACCTGCCTGTCTCTCCTCATAGTCACCCATCTACCTGACTGAACGTGTGTTGTGATAGCCTTCTGTAACTAGTATCTATTACACTCTCTGCCCCTATATGTTCCACAGTGTGTCCATCTGCCAGTCCAAACAAATAATGTGGTCTGTGAGGAGCTGTAGCTGAACACAGTTCTTGTGGGCAAACTTGTCAGAGAGACTTAGATTGCTTTGTTATTTCCCACATCTTGCAGGAGGAGCATATCATTATCCTAACTGCCATTTTACAGTTCAAAAGAATAACAGAATCTCAACTCACCTTTTCCTTGCTTGTGATCTCACAGTGACTTTTTTTATGTTAGAGGAGGAGGTAGGAAATATTTGAGGTTTAACTCTTCCTTGACAACAGCTTCTGCACAAACCATTGTCTGGAATCAGTGACTGCATCAATGCAAATCTTCTCTGTGACAGCCAGAGTCACCCCTCTGCAGGATGCTTGCCTTCACTTGATCATGGAGGATGTCTTAATGAGGTCCACCTTCTGGAAGCAGTGACTGTGCTGATGCAAATCTTCCCCATGACAGTTAATCAGCATCACCGCTCTGCTGGACTCCAATTGGGAGGGAACAGTCTTACCTGGCAATTATTGCATAGTGCCTGTTGACCTGTTGTTGTAATGTCTGCATGGTGTTGCTGGTGTGACCATGCACAACAGATGAACAGACAGTGCACACTCATGACGATGGCCCTAACCAGGATCTCGAGTTCATTTTGTGCTGCATGTAACTGCACCATGCTGCTCTGTGAGAGAAAAATCTTCCTAATTTTCCTGTTTTGACACCAAGCACACCTTGGTTTATGGGTGATGATCTCTCTGCCTGAATTAGTTTGCATAGTATTTAGCACCATCTCACTTTTTGATTATTTATAATTATCTTTCTATCTTAAATTACTGGTTCTTGGCTCATCCATTCACTTGTTATACGACCTAACGATACTTTACACACACTGATTATGCTTAACTGCTTGCATTAATCCATTAGCACTCATATTTACTTCTAAAAACTTGGTATTCAGCCGGCCTACACTGCACTGCACTGTTTGTACTTATCTGTTAGCTCTCTTGATTACCTGTTAGTGTCAGGCTATTGTCACTCCTGCTACATTCTGTGCCTGCAAACCTCTCTGCACTTCACCTAAGGAAGGAGCAGTGTTCCAAAAGCTCGTGATTCCATATAATCCTGTTGAACTATAACCTGCTGCTGTGTGATGCCTCACACTGTCCCCCCAAGTCCAACACTGGCATCTCCACATCATAAGCTACATGGTGCCAGATTTGTGGGGAGTGATGGGGCTGCTTGTTGTAACACATCTTTGTTTTATTAAGTGTGAAATACACCTTTTTTTTAACCTGAAGTATTATTTGCCTGTTTTGTAACTTACATTTGTTCTGAATTGTCTCAAAGTAAAAGTTACACGAACCTTCATTAGTAATTTCTTCATTTGGGGTCATTCAGTACATTTGGTTATTGAAGTTTGGTTATTGTAGTTAAATGTTTCCTCATGGGGAATCATAACGATGCCTTTGTAATCTTACAGAACCATTAAAATTGTGCAGTTTGGATAATGGGAACTGTCACCATTTCTGCAAAACCGATGCTGTTAAAGGGGTGAGGTGTGTGTGTGCACCGACCTACAAACTCAACGCCGATCTACATTCCTGTATCCCTGCAGGTAAAATCTACAGTATCACACCACTTTATTTATTTATCACACCACAGAGATTCACTGAGTCTCAGCACAGAAACAAGCCATTCAGCCTTCTCTCCATTCCGCTTTATGTCTCAAAATAACCTCCTCCAACCCTCTTCATCTATCAGAATGTTCATCTATTTGCTCAACTCCAATGATGAGGTGAGAGTGACTGCCCTTGACATCAAGGCCACATTCGGCTGACTGTGACATCAAGGAACCTTTGCAAAACTGGAGTCAATGGGAATCAGGGGAAATCTCTCAACTGGTTGGATTCAAATCTGGCACATAGAAGATGTTTGTGATGGTTGGAGGTCAATCATCTCAGTTTAAGGCCAACACTGCAGGAGTTCCTCAGGATAGTGTCCTGGGCCCAACCATCTTCAGCTGTTTCATTAATGACCTTCCCTCCATCATAAAGTCAGAAGCGGGGATGTTCGCTGATGATTGCACAATATTCGGCACCATTTGCAACTCCTCAGATACTGAGTCAGTTTATGTTAAAATGCAGCAAGCCCTCAACAATATTCAGGCTTAAAATGACAAGTAGCAAATAACATTCACACCACACAAGTGCTAGCAATGAGCATCTCTAGCAAGAGGGAATCTAAAGATCCCCCCCATTTGTTCCAACTGATCCTCTTGCAGACACCGTCAGTTGGATTTGTCTAGCCAGGGGTGGTGGGTTTGAAAAGGTGTGGCTAGTAGATGGTGAATGTCTCCCCGATGCATTCCCACCCACAGAAAACATTCCCTGAATGGGATGGGTGATGGGCTGACTGAGATAGGCTGTCAATTTTACACAGTTAAGACCCCTATTGGCAGTGACTTCCAACATCACCATTATTTTGCTTCTGTTTTGAATAAAGCTTAGGAGGCAGACACTTATGGAGACAACAGGGAATCATATAAGATCATAAGATAAAGGAGCTGAATTAGGCCTCTCAGCCCATCAAATCTGCTGCGCCATTCAATCATGGCTGATATATGTCTTACCCCCATTCTCTTGCCTTTTCTCCATAACCCCTGATCTTTTTAATCAAGAACATATCTATTTCTGCCTTAAAGACACTCAATGACCTGGTCTCCACGGCCTTCTGCGGCAAAGCGTTTCACAGATTCACCACTCTTATTTATTTTTATATATGTCGTTCTGTTTTTGACAGTGGAACATCCATGCGGACAAATTGCAGCAATCAACAAAGTGCGATCACTTAACTCCAATTCAATGCCAAGTTCTGAAACTAACAGCACTGGTTCCTATCCAAATGATGCCACAGACACATCACAAAGAGGCAACATAACCACTGCTTCCTTTCTTAGGAATGCTACAGGAGCCTACAACTACAGCCAATTCCAGCCAGAACAATCTAATCGAACCAGAATAGTGGGTGGTGAAGAATGTCCAAAGGGACAGTGCCCTTGGCAGGTATGACCTTTTAATAAAAAAAGAATTCCTGACCAGAGAGTCAGCAGCTTTGTAGCCTGACAGTGCCACTGATAAAGGCAGTTGTTGCTGAACTACAGGAGAAAATATGAGTCCAACGCCAACATGAGACACCCATATAAGGCCTCGCGTTAGGTGGATTGGTCATGGGAAATTGCCACTTAGTGTCCAAAGATATGTAGGTTAAATGAATTAGCCTTGAGAAATGAGAGAGTTGCTGGATCAGGATAGGGGAGAGGACCTGGATAGGATACTCTGTCAGAGAGTTGGTGAGGACTCGATGGGCTGAATGGCTTCTTCAGCACTGTAGGGATTCTATGATCAGATTTTCAGCATCCGCAGAATTATGCTATTGTAGAGTAAGACAACTCACTGTCTCATTGAGTAACCTCTCCCTGCTCTTGGTGACAAATATCCTTATTGCACTGTGTCCAGTGTAGGAATGAACATTATCTGTCTGCTTCTTATTAAAGGCCATGTTAGTGGATGACACTAAGAAGGAAGGATTCTGTGGTGCAACCATCTTGAATGAGAAGTGGGTGGTTACAGCAGCACATTGTTTCCATCACACGGTGAATTTTCAAGTGGTTGTTGGTAAGTCAGTTTCTTGTTCTTTAGGATGCCATAGAAATACAGAGTGGTGCCTTCCGAGATGCATTGATGCCTCTGTGCAGCTACACCCCATTTGGGGCTGCACGACTGCACTCAATTGGTTGTGCCTGGCCATGCACTTTTCCTCCGGTGTACTGAGAATTGATGAAACTGCAAAGGGCAACCTAGGTGCTGAAGCACGCTGATCTCTGGGTCTGTCACGTTGCCTTGCTGAGTTTGAATCCTGGAGCAAGTGTGGAACAGAAGCCTCAATGAATAGGCAGCAGGGACCTGCCTGAGAAACAGCACAGTTGGATATGCTGTCTTTTGGATGAGATCCTATGGCCATTATTTCATTGTGCTGCACAGAGTAACTCCTGGCCAATACTTATCCTTCAATCACCCCTCAAACAAATTAGTTGCTTATCATCACACTGTGAGATCTTGCTGTGCACAAATTGCTGCGTTATTTTCCACTTTTCAACAGTGACTGTACTCACTGGCTGAAAAATGGATTGGGTCTGAAGTTGACAAAGGCACTATATAAATGCAAGCCAGTTATTTGCTCTCACTTTCTCATTCTCTCTATCTCCTTGCACAATTGCACTTTTTGAACATTTCTCTTTATGCTGTGCAACAGGTGAACACAATGTGAATGAAATTGAACACACAGAGAGATACCATGAAGTGCAAAAAGTGGTTATGTATCCAAAGTACAATGCCAATCGAAGCAGATACGACCATGACATAGCACTCATCCTGCTGAAAACACCAGTCCAGTTCAATACCTTTGTCATCCCCATTTGCCTCCCTGAGAAACATTTCGCTGAGAAGGTGCTGATGAAAGAAGGTTACGGGACTGTTAGTGGCTGGGGATATCTAGCCAACATGGGGTCAGCTGCAAAGGTGCTACAGAAAATCAGCATCCCTTATGTAGAACGCAGTGTGTGCAAAGACTCCAGTAAATACAGCGTCACAGGAAACATGTTTTGTGCTGGCAATTCAGATGGACGTAAAGATGCCTGTCAAGGGGATAGTGGGGGCCCTCACGTCACAGAATACAAAAACACCTGGTTTCTGACAGGCATTGTCAGCTGGGGAGATGGTTGTGCAGTCTCGGGAAGATACGGCTTTTACACAAGAGTTTCACGATATTATAGCTGGATTAAAAATGTAATTGATAATGATTGAAGTGGAATTATATAGAGAGATTTAGTAAGTTGGAGCTTTTCAAAACAAAATGTTATGTACACCAAACATAGAGATTTCTTGCAGGAATTATTAGCAAGTATCAGTCTAGTAGCTTGGGACAAAATAAGATATTAATCTGAGACTCAAGCATTTATCAATCATTAGTTTTTGATGCTGGATTAATCTGAATTCATATAAACTCTCAAATTCAGACAGCTCTTGCCAAATAAATGAAATCTCTGCCTAAAATATTACTGTGTTTTCAATGCTTTTACACTCACCATCATTAACGTGATAGGTTTGTCATCTTTTAACTCACCGACCATTAGAACATTGACAAGAGACAGGAGGGTTGATAACCAATAGGACACAGATTGAAGATAATGGTCAAAGTGTCAGCGCTGCTGGGACAAATCTTATCTCCATACTCCATGACCTGGGTCTCGGCTCCTCCCTCTGCAACTGGATCCCAGGTTTCCTAATCTATAGGCCACAATTAGTAAGGATAGGCAACAACACCTCCTCCACAATTAATCTCAACACCAGTACCCCACAAGCCCTATGTTCTCCGCCCTCTCCTATACTCCTTATACACCTATGACTGTGCGGCCAAATTCCCCTCCAATTTAATTTTGAAGTTTGCTGATGATGTCAGCGGGTCAGATCTCAAACAATGATGAGGCAGAGCTCAGGAATGAGGCAGAGAATCTGGTGAGCTGGTGCAGCAAAAATGATTTCTCCCTCAATGTCAACAAAATGAAGGAGCATGTCACTGACTTCAGGAAGTGTAGTGGAGGACATGCCCCTATCTTTATCAATAGTGGAAATAATCGATAGGTTCATATTTCTAGGTATTCAGATCACCAACAACCTGTTCTGATCCCTCTGTGCTAACACTATAGTTACGAAAGCCCACCAACACCTCTATTTTCACAGGAGTCTTCAGAAATTTGGCATGTCCATTATCAATTCTCATCAACATTTACCGATGCACCATAAGCAGCTCACCTCGGATCCCCTATAACTTCGCCTTCTGCATCAGCCTGTACAGCCTGTGAGGAATCTTATCAAAGGCTTTAGTAAAGTCCATGCACACAACATCCATTGCCCTGCTCTGGTCAGTTTTCTTGTCACTACTTCAAAGAACTCTATTAAGTTTGTGAGACAGGACACAAAGTTTGACACCAAGCCACATAAGGGTGATTCGGACAGATGAACAAATGATTGGTCACAGGGAACATTGTTAAGGGACATCCTAATGGAATAGAGAGGATCAGTGAAGCAGTGAGGTTCCAAGATGAAATTCCTAAGCTTAGGGCCCAGGAAGCTGAAGGCATAGCCACCCGTGGTGAAAGAGTTAAAATTGGAGATGTGCTACAGGTCAGAATGGAGGAGCACAAAGGCCTTGGAGAATTGAGAGACTGAAGAAGGTTACAAATCTGTGTAGGTCAAGGCCACAGAATGTTTCAAATCTGAAGGTGAATGAGAATTTTAAAAGAATCAGCATTTTTCCACAGAGTAATTAAATCTGATGCCCTGATAAGCAATTTACTGAAACAGGAAGAAGAATTTCCAATGGAAATTGGAAATAAAATCGAGGAAAATTTGGAAATAAGAGCTGAACAGTCATTTAAATAATGAGAGGTTATGTTGACTAAACTATCTACCAGATTAAAAGGTGTGATCTGATTAATTGTTGAAAATGATAAAAGGATTTTATTGGGCAGACAGAGGGAAATTATTTCCTTCAGCTGAGAAGCCCACAACAAGTGGCGATCGTCTTTAAACTAGAGACAGAGTTTCAGGAGGCCTTTCATCACAAAGAAGATGATGGAAATCTGGAATTCTGTGAAATGGTGCTCAGGCGAGAGTTACAGACATGGGCATCATTGGCTGGCCAGCATTTATAGCCCATCCCTCATCATCCTTGGACAGCAGCTGAGAATCAACTACATTGCTGTGGTTCTAGAGTCACATATAGGTCAGACCAGGTAAAGACACTAGTTTTCCTTCCCTAAAGGACACTAGGGAACCAGATGGATTTTTGCAACAATTGAGAATGACTCAGTCATCAGTAGATTCTTAATTTTTTTTTTACTGAATTCAAATTCCATCATCTCCCATTGTGGAATTTGAACCCAGGTCCTCAGAACATTAGCTGAGTTCCTAGATTATTACTTTAGCAATAATATCATGAGGCCATTGCTTTCCCTTTACTGGAAATTTCAAAACGGAGATAGGCAGATTCCTTAGGCAAAAGTATTAAACCTTATGGAATAGAGTTGAGTAGATGGAGTTAAGATACAACCACGATTGAATGCAATGACAAACAACCAATCAATACTTTCCTCTTGTTGCTAGATCCAGCATTGAATTCTTTGCAATATCTCAAAGGGTTAATTGGTCTCCTTACAGATTCAGATAGGTTTGCTGTGCATTTTCCTGTGCTGCAGCCAAGGCGCAATGTGAGTTCTGATATAAATCTATTCATTTGTGTTGTGACAGGTTGTAATGTAAACACTTTATACCACATTATAAATGGGAAGCATTTAGCCTGCAGTTAGGATGCATGAATGATTCAACAATCTTTTACATTTAGTAGTGGCCTCTTGTTTATGACTTACTCTTCTGGTTTTTCGTTTATCATAATTCAAGTAATCACTGCAGCCCTGGATTACTCAGTTCTATAGCCTCGTTAGAGACTAGTAATATTTTGATTATTTTTTCTCTTAGGGATCCAAAAATCCAGGTATTTAATGAAAGAATGAAGCTACAAAGAATTTTATTGAAAACAGATGAATTTTACTATGCAGCAACTACGAACATGAATATTAAAACCACACTCTATCTTAATCAGTTATCTTTAAGATATTAAACGTTCAATGAACGCAATTATTTGTGCTCTAAACCAAGTTCTTAACTCTAGTTTCCTCTACACCATAAGGATGAAACACTTGAAACATTGGATGGGATTTTACGGCCTCACTTGGGCAAGTCTAGAAATTCCTGCCTAAGGTCGACAGAGATTTCTGCTGTTGGATTCCTGGCTGCTCCAATTCCATGGTGGGCAGGGTAGTAGAATTCTGACCATTGGCTCCTTTTCTCTCTTCACAGATGCTGTCAGACCTATGGAGTTTTTCCAGTATTTTCTGTCTCTAATTTTTCTACACATATGTGATGTACCGCCGCCCACACCCCCCCCCCCCCCCCCCCCCCCCCCCCGGCTCCCCCCACTCCGCCCACCAAAATTCAAGTCTGATACTCATCAACAACATAGATTATCCAATTGAGTTTGAGTACTGTTTTAAAGTTTTACATAAGGGTTGAGATTTCTTGGACCTTCCAGTACGCTTGTCCCACTTTTGCCACCTTGGTTCAGAACCCTCCTGATTCTACCTGGCTGGATTTTCTGCAATCTTCGCAGCGTGTTTTGTGGTGGCAGAGGCAGCTCGCTAATGTCCTGTGGCGGAATCTTCTAGCCCTGTCACTGTCAATGAGATTTCCCATTGTTTGTGTCCCTTGCCACCAGGGAACCCATGGCAGTGGGTCATGGCAGGGAACCAGAAGATGCCAATGTCAGCCAATGGCCAGAAAATTCTGTTCTACTTTTAATTCTAGAATCTTGTATCTAGGAGCTTTTTCTCTCCCTCTCTCTTCTTAACTTGCCAATCCTAGATCTTTTAGTAGGGGCCTTCAATTGTCAAAGAATTTAAACTCTTTTGCCAGTGCATAGAATTTCAACTGAACTTAGCTTGAAAGAATGTTCCAGCAGACAGATATTTCTAAACTAAACTGTTTAAAAATAAAACTATACCCAGATATCTTCTTCCCTTGTAATTTATTACTTGTTTACAAGGGAAGTACTATTGCTGGCCTCTTGGGTAGTTTGGTCACATGATCATTTCCTGAAAACAATTGAATTTTTTTTATATATAAGGAATTGTCTTCTAGAGTTCTTAAAGAGACCATTTCCCCAGCTTAAAATATATGTTTTTCCTAAAAGCACATGGGTCATCATGGCAAAAGTCATGAAATGTTAGGAAATCATCCAATTCCTCAGACTATGGACCTGTTTAGAGTCAGTGGATTGGTCAGTATTTAAATCTCTGCGACTAGCCTGAACAGTATGCCACTACAATAACTAACTTCATTAGTAAGTGCACAAACACTTGTGTGCCCAAAAGGTAAATCCATGCATTTCCCAACTGGAAACCACGAATAAACAGGGATATTTACTGCTTGCTGAAGTTCAGGTCTGAGGCATTCAAGTCAGGTGACACTGAATGTTCAAGAAAGCCAAATATGATCTGAGGAGATCCATCAAAGATGCCAAAAGACAAAGCCAAACCAAGCTAGAATCCCAGATTAGCCAAACAGACCCCCTCCAACTATGGCAAGTTCTGCAAGACATAACAGGCTACAAGATGAAAGCATGTAAAATCGCTGTCTGCAATGCACCCCTACCTGTTAAGCTCAATGCTTCTATGCCCATTTTGAACAAGAGGTCAGCAGGAGCATGCCCTCCACCCTGGAAATCCTGACGAACCTGTATCTGAGGTCATCATTGCAGATGTCAGAGCAACCTTCTTGAAAGTCAACCCACGGAAAGCGACTGGCCCAGATGGGGTACTTGGACGAGTACTCATATTCCTGCACAGATCAACTGGTACAGCATCAGCACAGCCCAAAATGGTCCACAGCTAATAGAATACTCTTGAAGTGTAGTCGCTGCTGTAATGCAAGAACACAAGTTATTTTGCACATGGCAGCCTCCAAAGGCAGCATTCTGGGGCAGAATCTTCTCCTCTCATTATAATGAGTTTGGAGGTTGAATGAATGCGTAGGTGGGATGGTGTAATACTGGAACACAGACATTTTCAACCTCTCTTTATAGCAACCTGAAGTCTCTACAAAGACGCCTATGTCAAACTCATTTTACTGACTACAGTTCAGTCTTCAACATCATTATTCCTATGAAACTCATCTCCAAACTCCACGGTCTGGGTCTTGGCTCCTTCCCCTTTGACTGGATCCTGAACTTCCTTACC
This sequence comes from Sphyrna mokarran, assembly GCA_024679065.1. Classification (NCBI taxonomy): domain Eukaryota; kingdom Metazoa; phylum Chordata; class Chondrichthyes; order Carcharhiniformes; family Carcharhinidae; genus Sphyrna; species Sphyrna mokarran. Next base: position 113,505,136 of record JAGIQG010000004.1, read on the forward strand.
CATAGACCACAATAGTAAGAATAAGCAACAACACCTCCTCCACGATCATCCCCAACACTGGTGCCCCACAAGGCTGTGTTCTCAGCCCCCTACAATACTCCTTATGTAACTATGACTGTGTAGCCAAATTCCCCTCCAACTCAATTTTCAAGTTTGCTGACAACACCACTGTAGTGGGTTGGATCACAAATAATGATTAGACAGAGTTCAAGAATGAGACAGAGAATCTGGTAAGCAGGTGTGATAACAATAATCTCTCTCTCAATGTCAATAAAATGAAAGAGATTGTCATTGACTTCAGGAAGTGTAGTGGAGGACAAGCACCTGTCTACAGCAACAGAGCCGAAGCAGAAATGGTTGAAAGCTTCATGTTTCTAGATTTCCAAAAACCAACAACCTCTCCCATGCCAACATTGTAGTTAAGAAAATCTACCAATGCCTCAATTTTCTCAGAGGACTAAGGACATTTGGCATGTTAGCAATGACTTTCACCAGCTTTTACAGATGCATTATACAAAGCATTCTTTCTGATTGTAGCTCAGCTTGGTATGGCTCCTGATCTGCCCATGACTACAAGAAACTACAAAAGGTCATGAATGTAGCCCAACATATCATGCAAACCAGTCTACCTCAGTAAAGCAGCCAATGAAATTAAGATGCCAGGCAACCTGGACATTCACTCTTCCACTTTCAGGAAAAAGATACATATGCCTGAGGTCACGTACCAACTGACTCAAGACCAGCTTCTTTCCTGCTGTCAGACTTTTGAATGGACCTACCTTGCATTAAGTTGATCTTTGTCTACACACTGGCTATAACTGTAGTACTACATTCTGCACTCTCTCCTTTCCTTGTTTATGAGTGGCATGCTTTGCCTGTATAGCATTCAAGAAACAATACTTTTCACTGTATGCTAATGCATGTAACAATAATAAATCAAATCAAATCACACCAGCAACCAGCATGAAACCAAGTCAAGAAATGCTGAGGACCAAATTCTACTAATGGCATTATATTGGGAAAATGCCAAAATCTTCTCAACCACTTTGATGGCCCAATTTGCTGAGTTTACTTTGCCAACAGGGATTTACATAAAAATTCCTGCTCAACTTTTTACCCTAAAATGGAATGCCAAAACCAAGATAAAACAAGCCAATATTCCTGATAGAGGCATTAGTGACTTGGTTTCCATCTCCTGCCCTGATGCCACACTCTTAGATGTTTTAGCCTGTGTTGCTGCTCTTTCACTTGTTTGAAAGACAGGAAAACTTCTGTTGGAAAGCTCATTCCCAATGTTTCAATCTCCTGGAGGGACTGTGGAAAAGAAAAGACTCAGCCGGGGAAATACTTTGGGTGTAGTGTCACTGACTGCACTTGTTTAACAAGAAAAGTGCCAAAGAAATTTGTTACTGAACCCCTGAAACCTCAATCATGCCAATAGCAAGTAACTGCAGGGCATTCTTTGCCTAAATTCTTGTTTTAAATCTACACCAGGGCATAAGGAAGAAATTACTTTCATTTATCCCGCACCTTTCACAACATCAGCACAGCCCAAAATGGTCCACAGCTAATAGAATACTCTTGAAGTGTAGTCGCTGCTGCAATGCAAGAACACAACAGTTAATTTGCACATAGCAGCTTCCAAAGGCAGCATTCTGGGGCAGAATCTTCTCCTCTCATTATAATGAGTTTGGAGGTTGAATGAATGTGTAATTAGGTGGGATGGTGTAATACTGGAACCCTACCAATTCTTTCTCATCTGCCCCATTATATAATATATATTATATAATAACATTATATTATATTTTTATTATATTCCGGATGGGAAGATACATGGTTGATGATTTCACCCTCCTGCCAATTGAAACCCTTAAGTAGCCAGTTATGACCACTTAAAGGCCTCATATTCTACTGCTGCTGCTATTAACACAGCCATATCCTGTAGCCATGCAGCTAGCCTGACCCTAACACTGTAGAGAACATCTGCAATTTTCTGTGGGTCTAAATGTTGGATGGAATTGGTCTCTCTGAAGATTTTGACTTGTCTGGCTGTTAGATGGAAAACTGGCCTCCTTTCTTAATGAGAGTGTTAGCAGTTACATGTCCCTGTCGACATCAACAGGGACGAAGTAGAAAGTTTCAAGTTGTAAGGTGGCCAGGTCACCAACAACCCAGTCCTCATTCCCCTATGCCGATACTATAGTTAAGAAAGCCCAATGCCTCTACTTTCGCAAAAGATTAAGGAAATTTGGCATGTCTACAGATGCATTGTAGAAAGCATTCTTTCTGGTGTATCACAACTTGGGATGTCTCCTGCTCTGCCCAAGACTATAAGAAATCGCAAATAGTCATGAATATAGCCCAATCCATCACCAAACCAGCCTCTCATCCATTGACTCTGTCTACTGTTTCTGCTGCCTCAGCAAAACAGCCAGCATAATTAAGGCCCCCGTGCACCCCGGACATTGTCTCTTGCACCATCTTCCATCAGTAAAAAGATAGAAAAGTCTGAGGGCATATACCAACCAACTCAAGAACAGCTTCTTTCATTCTGTTGCCAGATTTTTGAATGGATCTACCTTGCATTAAGATGATCTTTCTCTACACCCTAGCTATGACTGTAACACTAAGTTCTGCACGCTCTCATTTCCTTCTCTATGAATGGCATGTTTTATCTCTATAGCATTCAAGAAACAATACTTTTCATTGTATACTAATACATCTGACAATAATAAATCAAAGAAATGAAATTATACTGTTCAGCCACTTTGATATCCACCCTGTGGATTTGGCTGGCTATTTCTCAGATTCCTTGCATTTAAAAGTTAGCAATTTTGCATAGCCCCACTGATCTCTAATAAACAATGTAATAACAACAACAACAACAATCTAATAAACAGCATGACCGAAGGCAGTTAAACCAGAAAGACAGCAGGACATGGTTCACAGAGGCATATCTACAACAGTGCTTGCTGATCTTCCGAGTGCTTAAGCCCACTTCCCCCTCCCATCCTCCTCAGATAGCATGGCATGGAAGGGTTAGGGATCCACACTGGGCCCTCCACCTGCATTTATTAGATGGACTCGAATGGGGCTTTGAGATATCACCTTAGCACACTGCCACTGAGGCCATGCCCTCTATAAATTCAGTGAAGAGAATGGGGATGGTTAAGGATTCATTACCCTAGTGGAACAGCTGAGATCATCCTCAAGGCAGTGCTCTGGTGGAGGTCATGATAGTAAAAAGTCTCACAACACCAGGTTAGAGTCCAGCCAGTTTATTTGATTGTAATCTAACAAGCTTTCAGAAATGGTATTCCTTTGTCAGGTGTGTGGAAGGTTCTGATCAAAGAAGGGCACATCATGATCGCAGGGGACTTCCCGTGTGAGTTCATCATTCAGCCTGGTCTCCTCTTCCCATCCTGTGGTAGAGGATGCTCCCTCCTGGCTTCCTCTTCGTTCTGTAGAACTGCCAGCATTGAACTGGGGTAAACACAGTAAGAAGTCTGACAACACCAGTTTTAAATCCAACCGATTTATTTGATAGTAAACTCATACAAATTTACTATCAAATAAATCGGTTGGATTTAAAACTGATGTTGTCAGACTTCTTACTGTGTTTTCCTCTTCATTCAACAGGATTTCCAAAGGGTAAATGGTGAATCTGGGAACTGGGGAGCAGGGGAGTGTTCTGTGGACAATCTTTTCCTTGAACAGTGGGAAGATTGATGTCCAGGCACATTTTAAATGTGGCACTCAGATACAATGACAGAGAGTGTGCCATCCAGCCAGCCCCAACTTGTGAAATGTCAGGAAAGCCCATTGCATAATTAATAAGGCCAGCATCACACCATTCCATGTGAATTCCCATCTGCCTCCATGGTGTGAAACTTGCCCCATTCCCTCTCCCATCATAGGACTTTGGATGGAGAAAAAAATTCTGTCCATTGACCACACAATTAGAAAGACCAATAAGAGAGTGGGGCTTTTATTAACAATGTAGATGCCATGTGCACTGCAGTTATACTGATGGCTGCTTAGCTATCTGAGATATCCATTAACTGGGGCATGGAGGAGAATTGGCAAATTTAATCCCCATTCTATTCCCCTTCTCATACTTCACTTCTCCCACACTTCAATCCAAACCCACTCCCACTTCTTCTACGCTCCAAATCTCTCTTTTTCAGAAGAGGCTGCAGTGCAGAGGTATTGTCATTGGACAACTAATCCAGAGACTCAGGGTAATTCTCTGGGGACTTGGGTTCATAATCCCACCATAATAGATGATGAAATTTAGATTCAATAAAAATCTGGAATTAAAAATCTACTGATGAAACCATTGTTGAATGTCATAAGAGCCCACCTAGTTTACTAATGCCCTTTAGGAAAGGAAATATGATGTCCTTACCTGGTCTGGTCTATATGTGACTCCAGAACCACAGTAATGCCCTCAGGGATGGGCAATAAATATTGGCCCAGCCAGCAAAGCCCATATCACATGATTTAATTTTAAAAAAGTATCCAACAACTTATGACCAACACCACAAGATTTCCAAGAAGATTTAATCCACTTACTTGATACTTAAGGGCAAATGTAAATAGGAATTAATTGCAATCACATTAGCAGTATTTTTTAGTGATTAATTGCAGAGTATAATTGATTGATTACTTACTCGAATGAACACTGGACATTGGAGCTCCAGTGCACTGATTGATGTGTACACCACTGCAAGCTAACACAAAGAACACTTGCTGCCAGTTCACCCCATGTCTCATCATGTTCCACACACTGCTTACTGATTCTATCATGTTACTACTGGCTGCAATCCAAGATCTGTGGTAATTGCTGCAACTCCAGTTTAGCTGCGATAATGAACACAACCTGAATTAAATGGGACGACTCAATAAAAGGCAAACCAGACAATTATTGACCTTTATTTCAATGAGCCAGTAACTGTAAGCATTACTATTTAAATTAGATTGGAAGCAGGGTTTAACACTTTTTACAATGACAATTTGGATTCTGCACCAAGTTATATAGCACAGCAAAAGCCTGCATATTTTGGAAGAGTTATTCAAGTTATTTCACTCCCCCACTTTTTGCCCATAATCCTGCAATATTTATATTTTAAGTATTTGTCTAATTTCCTTTTGAAAATTACTACTGAATCTGACTCTGCCATTATATGCAGAGCCTAACAGATCACAGCAAAACAACAATTCTTCTCATCTCTTCTGAATTATTTGTTTAGCTGGCATAGTGTGGTGGCACAGTGGTTAGCACTGCTGCCTCACAGCGTCAGGGACCTGGGTTTGATTCCCAACTTGGGTCACTGTCTATGCGGAGTCTGCACATTCTCACTGTGTCTGTATGGGTTTCCTCTGGATGCTTGCGTTTCCTCCCACAGTCCTGTGCTGGTAAGGTGCACTGGTCATGCTAAATTATCCTTCAATGTATCCAAACAGACGCCAGAGAGTGGTGACTAGAGGATTTTCACAGTAATTTCATTGCAGTGTTAATGTAAGCTTACTTGTGACACTAATAAATAAACTTAAATAAACCAGATACGTTAAACTCTGTGTGTCCTGCTTACTGATCCTGTAATCAATAGACACAGGTTCTCTCAATCTACTTTATGAAAAACCCTCACATTCTGAATATCTCTGTTACATCTTCCTTTAACTTTCTAAGGAAAACAACCTCAGCTTCCAGTCTCTAAATGGTGACTGAATGATGAATTTCATTAATGCTGTTGTCAGGCATTGTGCTAATGACTACAATCTTCACAATAAAGAGAGAGGTGAGGATGTAAGAAGATGGTCCACCTGATAATGGCAACTCAGTAGCAAGTCAACAATGAATGGCACGGTAGTATGGTGGTTAACACTGCTGCCTCACAGTGCCAGAGGTCCGGGTTTGATTCGCAACTGTACAGAGTTGCATGTTCTCCTCGTGTCTGCGTGGATTTCTTCTGGATGCTCCGGTTCCCTCTCTCAGTCTGTAAGACGTGCTGGTTAATCGCATTGGGCATGCTAAATTCTCCCTCAGTGTAACTAAACAGGTGCCTGAGTGTGACGACTAGGGGATTTTCACAGTAACTTCATTGCAGTGTTAATGTAAGCCTACTTGTGACAGTAATAAATAAATTTAAACCGAAAATATTCTGTTGGAAATTAAGCAATCTAATACCCAGCAGAGCCACAGTAATACTGCGCAAGATTAATATCAATGATTAACCTTCACGATAAAACAGTTAACTTAATAATTAACTGTTAACCTTACACTGACTAACTCATTGGAATGTTTCCTGCTTGTGATAACACAGTAAACCAAAACCCTGCTGGTTTAATCTGAGCTGGATTAACAGCAAGAAACTCAACAATTAGAGAATGTTTGTCAACTGCTGATTTCAAGGTAATTAATAATTTCAAGGTAAATAATAATTCCTTATTTAGCTTGAACATCACTTTAACTCCCTCTGCCCAATCCTATAAGAGGTAAACTCGAATTATTATGCTTTTATTACAATTGTTGATGAAGTAGGAGATAATGATAAAGGTGGCTGTAGTATTATTAAATTGTACAACAGTTTGTAATAAAGAGGGAGAGAAATGCTGTTAGCAATTTGAAGGAATCACAAAGCTCCCCACAGATGCTGCCAGACCTGCTCAGTTTATGCAACATTTACTCTTTTTATACCAAATTACCCAGCTCAGCAGTTTTATTTGATGTTAAAAAGAGGTTTTGGTTCATTTAAACTTTATCACAATTTATTATCCACTAAAGTGGCCAATAAATCACAACTGTCCCTCAAACTTCAAAAAAACACTTTGCCTTGATAATGTTTCTTTAATCTGATTGTAAATAAAAAAAGTGCTGTCAGTTCCTGGTTCAGGCAGCATAGAGGCACAGTGGTTAGCACTGCTGCCTCACAGCGCCAGGGACCCACATTCAATTCCTGGCTTAGGTCACTGTCGGTGTGGAGTTTGCACATTCTCCCCGTGTCTGCATGGTGCTCCGCTTTCCTCCCACAGTTCAAAAATGTGTGGGTTCAGTAAACTGGCCATTCTAAATTGCCCCTTAGTGTCCCAGAATGCGTAGGTTAGAGGGATTAGTGGGGTAAATATGTCGGATTACGAGGATATGGTTTGAGTGGGATTGTTATTGGTGTAGACTCAATAAGCAGAATGGTTTCCTTCTGCACTGCAGCATTTCTACGGTTCCTCTCACAGGACAATTGTCTACTTTATTATGAGTTTATAAAGAGCCCCACAGAATAGCCCACAGATTTGAGCATTGCAGCACTCCCAGAGACTGTGAGAGCTGAATTAGATTGGCGAAAAAAGGATGTAATAGATATTTATAGTAACAATTCCAAAGCAACATTTTCATTGGCTGTTCAAACAGTGAAAGTAACCTGCAAACTGCTTGTTGTTGCTGCACGTTCTGCCAATATTTCAATAAATATAATTTCATCATAATTATATTTACACAGCGTCTGCAGTGTATGTGATCTATAAATTATGGGTTACTTTGACAATAGCTCTGTTCCTACAGGATTTGTAGGAAATCTAAATATTCATAAGGTACAGGGTGCAGTTCTGAAATCCGCATTATTGGAGAGATGTGCTGGCATTGAAAAGGATGTAGAGATTTACCAACTTGTTGCCTGGGCTGGACAGATTTAGTTATAAAGAGAGATTGCATAAACTGGGGTTGCTTTTCTTGGTACAGAGGAGAATGAGGGAGACATGAGGTATAAAATTATTAAGGACATATTTCGAGTAGATGGACAGGCAGATGCGATGGACCTGTGGGGCTTTTTCTGTGATATAGATCTCTAAGACTCCAAGACCCAAGCACTGCCAAACGGTATTTTGTGTTGCCTTACAACTAAAGTTCAGAGTGTAAGTGGAGATCAGATATAAGCGGGGACCAGTGACCATAATTCTCACAATTATGGAAAAATATAGATCCGGTCCACAAGTCAAAGTCCTAAACTTGGGCAAGGCTAATTTTGATAGTATTAGAAATTCAAAATTGATTGGGGGAGGCTGCTCGCAGATAAAGGAATGTCTAGCAAGTGGGAGGCTTTCAAAAGTGAGGTAACAAGAGTTCAGGGCCAGCATGTTCCTGTTAGTGTGAAGGACATGGTTGGCAGGAGCAGGAAACACTGGATAACAAGAGATAGTGGTTGATAAAAAGTAGGGAGCAGATGTCAGGTATAGGCAAATAGAGTCAAGTGAATCCCTTGTGGAGTACGGGGGTTGTAGGACCACACTTTATCAGCACTACTTGTGGGCCAAAGGGCCTGTTTGTGCTGTAGTGTTCTATGTTCTATGTTAAAAGGAAGATTAGGAGGGCAAAAAGGGGGCACGAGTTTGCTTTAGCAGTTAAAGGATTCCTAGAGGTAGGAGGTATACATACTTAGAACGTTGCGATCTGATTAGGGATACGCAGCATGGCTTTGTTAAGGGGAGGCCATGCCTTACGAATCTGATAGATGTTTTGAGGAGATGACAAAAACGGTCGACGAAGGACGAGCTGTTGATGTCGTCTATATGGATTTCAGTAAGGCATTTGACAAAGTCCCTCATGGGAGGTTAGTTGAAAAGGTCAAGGCTAATGGGATACAAGGACAGGTATCTAGTTGGCTTAGTATTAGGAGAAAGAGATTAGTAGTGGAGGATGTTTTTCTAGCTGGAGGTCGGTCCAGTAGTAGAGTGCCGCAGGGCTCGGTACTGGAACCTCTTCTATTTGTAATATATATAAATGACTTGGAAGACGGAGTAAGTGGAGTGATCAGCAAGTTTGCTGATGACACAAAGATGGTTGGGCTTGCGGATAGTGAGGAGCATCGTCAGGCGATGCAGCAGGACATAGATAGGCTGGTAGATTGGTCAGATATATGGCAGATGGAATTCAATCCTGATAAGGTGATGCATTTCAGGAGAAAGAATGTAGGGGGAAGTTATATGATAAAGGGTAGACCTATTAAGAGTATAGAAACGCAGAGGGACCTGGGGGTGCAGGTGCACAAGCCTTTGAAGGTGCTGGAATAGGTGGAGAAAGTTGTGAAGAAAGTTTATGGTATGCTAGCCTTTATAGGAAGGGGTATAGAGTACAACAGCTGGCCTTTAATGTTGCAATTGCATAAAATGTTGGTTAGACCTCATTTGGAATACAGCGTCCAGTTCTGGTTGCCTTACTACCGGAAGGACATGGAGACCCTGGAGAGAGTGCAGAGGAGGTTTACCAGGATCTGCCTGGTATGGAAAGACTGGATTACGAGGGAAGGTTAGGTAAATTGGGGCTGTTTTCTTTAGAAAGACGGAGATTGAGAGGAGATCTAATAGAGGTATACAAGATTATGAAGGGTATAGGTAGATTAAACAGTGGTAAGCTTTTTCTTGGGTTGAAATCAAATATCACGAGGGGCCACTGGCTTAGAGTGAGGGGGGTATAATTTGGATGCAAGAAGGTGACTTTTCACACAGAGTGTTGTGGGGATATGAAATGCACTGCCAAGTAAGGTGGTGGAGGCAGGCATGCTGGAGTTATTTAAGACATATTTAGATAGGCACATGAGTGGAATAGGGATGGAGGGATATAGTGAACTGATTTAAATAGGGATCATGAGCCTTGGGACATTCGTGGGAATTGCACAAGTTGTGCATGTTGTTGACATATTTCTCTTTTATCGTACAGATACTTCGGTCTGCCTTGTTGTCCAACAAGGGGCATACACACGATGGGTCGTGAGAGGGCTGCGGTTGAATTTTTCACAGAGTAGCCTGTTGCTTCATGTCGTTAGTGTACGCTTAAACTGGACCAGTCGATGGGCAACATGACAGCTCACTGTTGCTGTGCAGATGCAGGGATTTGGACCGTTATCTGTGGGAGTTTGCACATTCTCCCTGTGCTTGTGTGGGTTTTCTCCGGGGACTCCGGTTTCCTCCCACACTCCAAAGATAGCTCTTAGGCTGATTGGCAAAACAAATTGTCCCTAAATTATATCCCCAAATTGGCTCCAATACAGATTTCCGTAAACATAGACAAGGGTCATAGGTGGAAGAGGGAACATTAAAATGGTAGTGCGGGCTTGTTGGGTTTGTTTCCCATGCTGTTTTGTTCTTTGTTCTTTGTAAAGAAGAATCCAAAGAGATTCTACAAGTATATTAAGGGTAAAAGAGTAATTAGGGAGAAAAGGTTGTCTATATGTGGGGCCACAGGATATGGATGAGATCCTAAATGAATATTTCTTATCAGTATTTACCATGGAGAACGACACAGAAGCTAGGGAACCTTGGGAAGTAAATAGTGATGGCTTGAAAAGCATTCACATTAACAGAAGAGGAAGTGCTAGAGGTCTTAAAACAAAAAAAATAGATAAACCCTAGTACCAAACCCCGCAGTCCTGATCTACTGCCCCCCTCCCCACACCAACAGCTCTGACACCCACCGATCCCCACCCGCCAAGAGGACACCCATTAGGCCCTGCCCCCATTAGGCCCTACCCTCTTAGCGCTTCCCAATGCTCAGTGGGAAATATCAAGTTGCCTTTGAGCACTGCCACTTTGCCCTTTGGGCACTGCCAGGGGGCCGGGTAATGTTCAGGGGGCACCACCTCACACCCGAACTTCAGTGCGCCCTCCATGGCCCCCATTCATTCCGGCAGGATCGGGTTGCTAGCTCCCTGCTAGTGGAGAGCTGATGTAAACCTCACTGGAGTGAAACACTCCTTGTGGGGGAAGGGGAGACTCTAGCCTCCTGGGGTCTTCAGTACTGAGCCTGCTAATTAGATGCAAATCATAATTTAAATGGATTATGCAGTTCTGCGCCAATTTCTGCAATGGAGCTGACAGAGGTCATGATGCCCAGCAGGAAACACGCAAAACTGCCTCAGCTTGAATCTCCCTGCTCACTGCACTGCTTTAGCCAGGCCTTAGACAAGGTATTACATGGCAGACTGGTCAGTAAGGTTAGATCATATAGAACCCAAGGAGAACTAGCCAATTGGATACAACATTGGCTTGCTGGTAGGAGACAGAGAGTGGTTGTAAAGGATTGTTTTTCAGATTGGAGGCCTGTGACCAGCAGTGTGCCTCAGGGATCAATGCTGGGTCCACTCTTGTTTGTCATTTATATCAATGATTTGGATGGGAATATAGGAGGCGTGGACAGTAAGTTTACAGATGAGACCAAAACTGGGGATATATTGGATAGTGAAGAAAGCTATCTAAGATTGCAATGGGATCTTAATCAACTGGACTGGTGGGCTGAAGAATGGCAGATGGAGTTTAATTTAGATAAATGCAAGGTAATGCATTTTGGTAGATCAAACCAAGGTAGGACTTGTTCAGTTAATGGTAGGGCCCTGGGGAATGCTGTCAAACAGAGAAACCTCAGAGTGCAGTTCCTTGAAAGTGGCGTCACAGTTAGGCAGGCGGTGAAGAAGACATTTGGCACGTTTACCCATATTGTTCAGAGCACTGAGTATAGGAGTTGGGATGCTGTGTTACAACTGCACAAAACATCGGGATGGACAATAAATGCTGACCAGTCAGTGACGTCCATGTGTCATGAATGAACAAAAAATGAATAAAAAATCGCCCTGCTTTCGGAAGGATGTTATTTAACTGGAAAGTGTGCAAAAAAGATATGCAAGGATGGTATTGGGACTGGAGGTTTGAATTATAAGGAGAAGTTGGACATGCTGGGGCTTTTTTCCTTGGAGCATAGGAGGAAATGGGGTGACCTTAAGAGGTTTATAAAATCATAAGGGGCATAGACAAGGTTCAATTCCTGAGGTGTACACAATAACAATCATCATTAATTTTTTATATACTCATTCATGGGATGTGGGCGTCGCAGGCTAGACCAGCATTTATTATGCATCCCTGAGGGCAGTTAAGAGTCAACCACCTTGATTTGGCTCTGGAGTCTCATGTAGGCCAGACCAGGTAAAGACGGCAGATTTCCTCTCTAAAGTACATCAGTGAACCAGATGGGTTTTTCTGACAATCATAGCCATCAGTAGGTTCTTAATTTCAAATATTTTATTAAGGTTTTAAGTTCTATCCCCTGTCATGGTAGGATTTGAACCAGGTTTACCCTGGGTCTCTGGATTACTAGTTCAGCAATTATACCACTGTGCCATTGCCTTTCCATTAGCTTCACGAAGCTGGCATTGCCCAAGGGTTTCTCCAGTCTCCAGTTTCCAAGCTGTACAGAGCTTTAAAAGGCTCTGAAGGCTTCTGAGTATTTCCACCACAATCGCCGCCCCCCAGCCCCCACGCACCCCCCCCTCCCCCGCCATCCCTCTCACTCTGTGAGTGGAATTCTCCCAAGTCTCTGCTGCCTGGAGACTAGTATTTCCACAGCCCCCCCCTGCTGCCTGGAGCTCCTTGCTTCTGAACCTCATTCACTCCACAGCTTTCTGAATCTCCATTTCTCAGCTAAACCTAGTCGTTGTTAGTTCCTCAAGGCTTCTCCAAATCCTGAGCTCTCGTGGCAGCATGGAACCAGAAAACAACTTCCAGAGTTTCCTCTGCATCCCGAATGCACAGAGCCACCAAGTGACTCCCGGGGTTTCAATCCCTGTCAATCCCCTCTCTCCACAAGAATCCTAAACCTAGTTTATCAGCGCTAGCAACAGTTCTTCAGCCACATGGAGCTTCTTCCACTTCTCCTAAATCTCTGACTGATTCCTCAATGCCCTTAGAACTGTCTCTTCATTGACCTTTGAACTGATTGAACTGACCTATTAAAATACTTCAACTGAGTCCAGACCTTATTACTTTGGCAGGATCAAAAGAAACAAGTTTTGGAACATCTGCACTAATCTCCACAACTGCCAGGCACACAGGGATTGCTGAGATGACATTAAGTGATAGTAACAAGTAGCATGTTTCTATGACTTTCCCGATGATGGGGGACTTTAGAACCACGCGTTACAGTCTGAGGATTTGGTAGGCCGTTTAGGATGGCTGGAGTGGTGAGTTTGTGGAATTCATTACCAAAGGCTACTGAGTTGGACAATCAGACATGACTATGATGAATGGTGGAACAGACTTGAAGGGCCAAATGGCCTCCCACTGCTCCTGTTTTCTATGGAAAAGAAACCAGGAGCAGGAGGAGGCTATTCAGTCCTTAGTATCTGCTCCACCATTTACTATGATCAAGACTGATCATCAAATTCAATATCCTGATTCAGCCTTCCCCTCATATTCTTTGATCCCTACGTGCTATATCCAACTGCTTCTTGAAAAGATTCAATGTTGTGGCATCTTGTGGTAGCAAATTTCATAAGCTGATCACTCCCTGGGTGAAGAAATGTCTCCTCACCTCCATTCTGAGTGGCCTTTCCTGAATCCTCAGACGGTGACTATTGTTCTGGACACTCTCACAATTGGGAACATCCTTTCACCATCTACCCCCTAGTCTCATTAGAATTTAATTCTGTGAGAATCCCTTTCATTCTTCTGAACTCCAGTGAATACAATCCGAACCAAGTAGCATTGGCCATTTAGTTTCAGAGTTCCCTTTAGGTTAAAACCATTCCTGCTTCCCCAGTTCTGTCACTCGTAGAACATAAGTCCCAGAACAGTTCAGGTGTAGACTGTGCCATTAGTATAACAGAAGTATAACATTAGTATATTAGTATTAGAAGTATAACATAGTATAACATTGAGGAACAGAAGGATCTTGGTGTATGTGTCAATAGATCCCTGAAAGTAGGCAGTCAAGTGGATAAAGTTGTTAAGAAGGCATATGGAGTCTTAGCTTTTATTGGTAGGGGGATTGAATTTAGGAGCCGCAGCATCATGTTGCAACTGTACAAAACTCTAGTGCGGCCGCACTTGGAGTATTGTGTGCAGTTCTGGTCGCCACATTATAAGAAAGATGTGGAGGCATTGGAGAGGGTACAGAGGAGGTTTACCAGGATGTTGCCTGGTATGGAGGGCAGGTCCTATGAAGAGAGGTTGAAGGATTTGAGGTTGTTTTCGTTAGAAAGGAGGCGGCTAAGAGGGGATCTTATTGAAGCATATAAGATGATTAGAGGTTTAGATAGGGTGGACAGTGATAGCCTTTTTCCTAGGATGGAGAAAGCTAGCACGAGGGGACACAGCTTTAAATTAAGGGGTATGAGTTATAGGACGGATATCAGAGGTAGGTTCTTTACTCAAAGAGTGATTAGGGAGTGGAATGCCCTGCCTGCAGCTGTTGTAGATGCGCCAAGTTTGGTGGCGTTTAAGAGGTTAGTTGATAAGTATATGGATGAGAAGGGAATGGTTTAGTTAGGAGGGGCATTGCTTTTTATTTTGGTCGGCACAACATCGAAGGCCGAAGGGCCTGTTCTGTGCTGTATTGTTCTATGTTCTATAGATCCGATTTTTCCCTATTATTTGTGCCAGTGTCCAAAAAACCAGAACCCACTTCTCCTACACCAGTCTTTAAGCCACACATTCATTTTCCTAATCTTATTTGTCTGAAGCCAATTAGCATGTGGATCATGTAAATATCCAGAAATTATTGCCTTGGAGGATTTGTTTCTTAATTTCGTGTCTAGCTCCTCATACTAACTATGAAATGCCTCCTTCCCCATCCTGCCTATGTCATTGGTACCCACATGGATCATAACCACTGGACCCTCCCCCTCCCAACACAAGTTCCTCCCCAGCCCTGAGCAGATGTCCCAAACACTGGCACTGGGTAGGCAACACAGTCTCTGGACTCTCACTTCTTGCTATGGAAAATAGGGTCAATGCTCTTCACTATATTGTCCCCTATTATCATTACATTTCTTTTTGCTTCTCCCCATTCAAATGACTGTGCCATGGTCAGTCAGCTCATCTATCCTGAAGCTCCCACTTTCACTCAAGCAACCTGAATGAACCTCAAACCTGTTAGAGAATTGGAGAGATGGACACTCCTGCCCTCTGAGCCCCCTTACCCTGTCTCAGCGGCAGTCTCATCCTCCAATCCCTCACCACTTTCCAAAATCAGAAGACCGTATCCTCGAGGTTCCTCCTGAAATGCAGTGTCCAGTAACTCTCTCATTCTCTCTGTCTCTGATGTGTTTCAGTGTTTGCAGCTCAGCCGCAAGCTTCATGGCTCGGAGCTGAACCTCCTCGAGCTGCAGACACTGACTGCAGACACTGTTTGCCCTAGGGTAACCAGGATATCCAGGAGCCTCTCACATGCTGCAGCTATGGCAAATCACCCGTCCTGCCGTACTTATGAGATTTAATTAATTACTAAATTAAAGTATTCAATTATTTATTATCTTTTAGATATGTATTCATCTTATCACAAACTCCAGTACTATTTTAAGCCTGACGAAATTAGATCTTGACCACGTACCAGCTACTTACCCAAACAACTCACTCTCTTTCTGTAATAGATCAGAAACCAATTCCTACAGAGTGAAAAATTTAGAAAGCTCCTCTTCCCTCCTCTCCCTCCTCATCCAACACGAAATCTCCACACTTTGAGGTGGCAGCCCAGGGCTGGTTACATGGAGAACACCTTCATTTCTATGTTGTGAAAAAAGAGACCGGCTGAGCAGAGACCGCTTTGAGATTGTTTCCTTAATTAACTATTTCCGTTGTTGCTAGTGGTTAGCTTCTGTCTCCCTGCATAAAATGAGGCTTAGAAATAAAACAATGCTTGTAACTAAATGTTAAATATAAGCACAAACATTACTACAATATTGGAGGGGTGTTTAAGTTTCCCTTAACATCCAGCTGGTAATTTCCTGCTTTCAAAGGAATTCTTCCAGCAGGAGAGTAGCATTCTTTCTGGTTGTATTACAGTTTGGCACAGCTGCTGCTGTGCCCAAGACCGCAAGAAACTGCAAAAGGTTGTGAATGTAGCCCAATCTATCATGCAAACCTACTCCCATCCCATTGATTCTGTCCACAATTCCCGCTGCCTCGGCAAAACAATCAGCACAACTAAGAACCCCACACACCCCAGACATTGTCTGTTCCACCTCATTCCTTTGGGGGAAAAAGTATAATAGTCTAAAGCCATGTACCAACCGATTCAAGAACAGCTTCTTTCCTGCTGCCATCAGACTTTTGAATAAACTTACCTTGTATTACGTTGATCTTTCTCTACACTCTAGCTATGCCTGTAACACTACAGACTGCATCCTCTCATTTCCTTCTGTATGAACAGCATATTTTGTCTATATAACACGGAAGAAAAATACTTTTCACTGTATGCTAATACATGTGACAATAATACATCAAATCAAATCAAATTCTCTAGCCTGTGTGGAGCCTGCCAACATCATGGAGCTGCTGGAGGTCTCAGTGTCAGGGTCACAGCAATCCCCTGTAGAAGGATTTACTTTCCACCCTGAGGTGACTAGCTGACTTTGGCCTTCATCCCTTATTAATTTTAACACCTCCATATTTTGGTATCCTCGTGGTCCCTGATCTGCCTCAGCAGCGCCCACCTCTTCCGATGGGACTACTGAGACTCTAGAGGGCCCTGCCCACCTACCCACCATCTTTAATTGGATGGCCAAAATAGAGCCAATCAATTTGGAAGCCATTGCTGGGAAGGTTGTGTATTTGGAGGCTCCATTGTTTCCAGTCCCGGGGCCTCAAGGCTTGTGATAAAATCCAATCCAATATCTGCATCAACTCCTGAATTGACTTGGAGCTGCAGTTCCTTCAATTCTCAGTAGATGTCATCATTACAATAGCAAAGGAACTGTTCATGGTCATCAAGTTTTAAGGGAAAGCAGTGGCACAGTGGAATTACCACTGGACTAGTAATTCAGACATCCAGGGTAATCTGGGGATGCAGGTTCAAATCCTACCACAGCAGATGGTGAAATTTGAACTGTATAAAAGTCTTGAATTAAAAGTCTAATGATGACCATGAAATCATTATTGATTGTTGTAAAAACTCTTCTGGTTCACTAATGTCCTTTAGGGAAGGAAATCTGCCATCCTTACCTGATCTGGCCTACATGTGACTCCAGACCCACCGTAATGCTCTCTGAAATGGAGGTCAGTTATGGATAGGGAATAAATACCGATCCAACCAGAGACATCCATATCCCTTATAAATGAATAAAATAATTGGTGAAATCACTTACATTAATATGAAATAAATCAGGTGGTCACTGCCTGCCCAAATATCTTCAAATATCTTTTTATTGTAGGAAGTGCTGCATCTCAGTGCGATTTACTTTCTAACTTGTTTTGCAGATGCAATGACGTGGTTTCTCTGAATCATATTTCTCAAAGTGTCGCAGATTGGGTTCAGGGTGACAATGAGTCAACATGTGGTTCATGCTGAAAGATCGTTCTCACTTACATCCTGTTTCTTCAGAATTCTGTTTCTATCACCACACTTCAATGAAACTGCTAACTGCTAAACATAGCAAAACCTCGAGACTCAAGGCACAAAAAACATGTAAAAGAGAAGTCAATTCATACCTTGACTAGGCCCCAGCCAACAATTTCCAATTTTATTGTGTTCATATCCTCAATATTTATTTTCCGGAATTCTTCTGTACGTCATCATATCAAGGGAGGAATTTGGGTTTCCTGAGTGGTTCCTCCTGGAGGAGAATTTTCACCCCCTTTTCACTCAAGATATTGTTCCTTGATCTTCAAGTTTACAGTTTCTGATCCAGCCACCCCCACATCTGGTATCTGTACCAACCAAGTCCTCTCTAGGGATTCAGGAGTAGGTTTTTTGAATTAGGGAGTGTCCAACTCTCTCTCTAACTGCCAAATGTTCCTGTCCTGTACTGTCTCTCAACAAACACCACAACAAGGTGGGATGAGGTTTCAGCCAAGAAGGCTATCCTGGAAACACTGGATCAAGGCTTTCTTAATTATAAAACTGGCATGGAGGAACCCAGAAAGATTGTTGACTGACTTAATCTTTTCTATATCAAATCACATTCAAGCAGAACTCAGTCACCAAGATTATATTTTGGATTGAGTTCCTGAAATAACTCTTCAGAGGCTTGTCCTTTTACCAAATTCCCTTTATTTACAAACTCAATTCCACTCCTAAGAATGTTTCAGGAGTATCAGCAACCATGACACTCCTCGTTGGATCAAGGCGATGTCAAAAACCTCATTTTGGGAATCCAACAGAACAACAGTTTAATTCCAGTGTCAACACTGAAAATTTCCCTAAACTATTAAACTGATTCACAGAAATGTTCATTTATGCAAGTTGCTCTGATGCAGGAGGCAGGTGTAATGTTAGATTCCTAACATTTCTCACTACTTACAGACAAGTTATATGAGTGGCAGAGAGAGGCATCCTAACCATGGAAGTTCCACCTTGCTCTTATTGAACTCCTTTAAATGGCATTTATATAATTTGCTCATGGACGCTCAGTTTGGAATCAGCCAGGGCCACTCAGCTCCTGATTTCATTACAGCCCTGCTCTAACCATGGACAAGGGAGCTGAACTCAAGAGGTGAATTGAGTGTGACTGAAGGGCCATCCAGACTCGAAACATTGGCTCAATTCTCTCTCCACAGATGCTGTCAGACCTGTTGAGATTTTCCAGCATTTTCAGGTTTTGTTTCAAATTCCAGCATCTGCAGTAATTTATTTAAATTATATGAGTGACTGCTCTTGACATCAAGGCAACATTTGTTGGGGAAATAAATGGGAATCAGGAGAAAACTCTCTGCTAATTGGAGTAATGCTTGGCTCAGAGGAAGATGGGTGTGGTTTAGGTCAATTATCTTGATGCCAGAACATCACTGCAGGAATTCCTCAGTGTAGTGTCCTAGACTCATTTACCAGTCTTTGGGGAGTCAGGAGGTGAGGTATCCTCACTTCTAGGGGATGATCTTACTCAAACAAATTCTAAATGCTGACTGAATGAGAAAATGGGAGAGTTTCAGACTTGTTTTTGCAGTGATTGAATATTGCGATCAGATGGCACTTAGTCAAAATGGAGCCAGGGTGTGATTCTCAGCAGTAGGGGGTGGGAAGAAACCTAATCTCACCAGCGAAGAATATTAAAAAATTGAAAGTTCAAGACAGAATTGGGCCAGTTCATGATTGGGATTGCAGCATAGGAAGCTAAAAATCTTTCTGAACAACACTGAACTGTAGGTGGTTAGTGACTGAGGAAGATACTGAGACATTTTGCAGAGTGTTGCTTTCTTTATTGGCTCAGGGATTTCTTGCCTCTCTGAGGAGATTACAACTGTGGGAGGAATGAGGTTAGGAATCATCTGGTCCAGGTGTTCCAGCCACCATGGTATCAGGCAGTCTCACTCAAGCAAATAGCCTTTTCCAATTCACCATCTCCATCTGTTGTAGTTCGGATCAGAGGGAAGCAATGATAGTCCAAGTCAGGCTGGAAATGAAAAGCAAAATAAAATAGAGAAGATAGAGGACAAAATATCAAATAAAAGGTTTAATCTTGGAATCTTTTCATTTTATTTACTATTATGTACAGAGTTTGCTCTGTTCAATGAAGGCGCTGAATTTGATGTACAATGTAATTACATCCATGAGCTGAAAATAAGTTAAGGTATCTAACCCTGGCAAAAAGTACATTATACTTTGCAAATAATCTTATCACGTATTAGCTTCTTCATGCATTTGAAGTTCTTGTATACCAGATATTCCTGACATGGATGCGACTATAGGGTGGGACTGTTGCATGATTAGCACTAGTTATACAGAACATGCACAGCTCTCTTTCACATCCATTCAGCTGGTCAATGGACGGGAATTTTCTGAATGAAACTCAAGATAAGTAGTTAAAGCATCAATCAAATTTCGGCTGTATTCTTAGCAAGAACCGAATACCCATCAGTGAAGGCTGAGATGATACTGAAACATTCGACACAATGAGAGTGGAATTGATCATTTCATACATTGGAAAACCTTTCATTTTGATGTTCAGTGGCTCATGGCTAAACAGGTCTGGCATATCAGAGCAGATCCAGCCATCTGCCATGAATTCAATTCACAATGAGCTGCTGGGTTTGATTTGTTAATTCTTTTACTTTCAATACCTCACAATCTTCTTTCTTGTGTAAGAACTAGTTATCTGGTTAAGGTAAGCTTAACAGGCCAAAAATGTTCAAGTTAGGTGGATTAACCATGCTAAATTGACCCTAGTGTCAGGAGGATTAACAGAATAAATGAGTGGGTTACAGGAATATGGGCTGGATGGAATTGTGATCAGTACAGACCTGATGGGCCAATGGTCTCCTTCTCCACTGGAGGGATTCTATGAATTCTTGTATGGAAGGTTACAAATTGGGAAAGGTGTTTGCCACATTTGTAGTTTGAATATAGGGTAAGATCCAGACTGGAATGGGGAATAAGTCATTGGCGACTTATTCAATAAGGTTTTCCTCTTTGGTGCTGGGTATTAAGAATCCCAAGGGAGGCTCTTTAAATATAGTTGTTGCCACCCTCTTTAACATTGACCCTGGGTTAAACTAATCGATGTATGTATCCACTCATCTGGGTGATAGAACCTATAGCAAATGGAATGCAGATTATATCTATATAATTCTGAATGACAATGAAGGGAAAATGGTCATACATAAATAAAGGAGGGGCAGTGGGTCTTTGCACAAGGTTTGGGGATGGAGGCTTAAAATTCAGTGCATGGGTTAATTCCATTCTGCTTCTGAGAGAGGAGTATAATGATTAACTGGAACAGTTAATCCAGAGATAAGTCCAGCCATGGCAGTTTGAGAACTTGAGTTCAATTTAAATAATGCCTCTTCCTATATTCCGTGTGTAGTGATAATTATACAGAATTCTAGTAATCAACAGGTCTGGATTATTAATGCTGTGAATCTGAACGTACATGTTTGTGTTGGCAGTTTCTTTACACGCTATGTGGGTAGCACTGGCTTGCCCATTGAACCACTGCAATCCCAGTGTTGTAGATGTACCCACAGTGCTGTTAGGGAGGGAGTTCCAGGATTTAAACCAAGCAACAGCGAAGGAGTGGCAATATATTTCCAAGCCAGGATGGCAAGTAACTTGGAGGGGAACCTCCAGATGGTGGTATTCCCTAGAATCTGCTGCTCTTATTCTTCTGGATGGCAGTGATTACGGTTTTGGAATGATTTGTCCAGATAGTCCTGGTGATTTCCCACAGTTCAACTCGTAGATGGCAAAAACTGCCGTCACTGCGCGGTTGGTGATGGAGGGAGTAAATGTTTGTAGAAAGGGTGCCAATCAAGCAGGTTGCTTTGCCTCAGATGGTGTTGAGTATTATTGTAGTTGCACCCATTTAGGCAAATGGGGAATATTCTATCATGCACCTGACTTGTGCCTTGTAGATTGTGGACATCCTTTAGGAATCAGGAGGTGAGTTACTTGCCACAAAATTCCCAGCTTCTAACCTGCTCCGATTGTCACAATATTTATATGACTAGTCCAGTTTCTGGTCAGTAGTAACATACAGGATGTTGATAGTGGGAGATTTAGTGATGGTAACCCCAGGATGTTGATACTGGGAGATTCAGTAATGGTAACCCCCCAGGATGTTGATGCTGGGAGATTCAGTAATGGGTAATCCTCAGGATGTTGATATTGGGAGATTCAGTGATGGTAATACCATTGACTGTCAAGGCCTTGAGAACTGGAAATCAGCTTTGTAAAACCTAGAAGTAAAATTTAGTATCAGTAGAGGTGACCATGAAGAGTTGGAGTTGTTGTTAACGGTCAGGAAGGAAAGCTGCTGTCCTTTCTCTGGGCATTTATGTGACTCGAATCCTCAGGTAAACATGGCTGAGTGTGAACTATTTTCCAAAGTGGCCCAGCATGACACTGAGTTTCAGGTCAACCTTATCGACCATTAAGGAATGAGCACGTTGTAACCTCGGCTATCAAGTTATTCACCTTCGAAAGCATCACTGCAGAATATACTTCCCTAAATAAAGTCATCAGGCACAAAGTAATAAACATATTAGTAAGTATTGTAAATAGATAAATAAAGAGCAACATTGACATAATCACTTCAGTTACCACCCTGTCTTTAAAATATAATTACAATGGAAAAACTACTAAAGTGATTCAGTGACTATAGTGCATAGTGACGGGTTCCAGTTTGTAACGTGCAAGATAAACAATTGAATTCTGAAAGCAGAGCAAGCGGGGTGTGAGTTCAGCAGAGACATGCATGCTGAAGACTTTGTTCAGAAATTATTTTTATACAATCTATATGTGTTTCAAAATGTCATCGGTTATATGAAGAAGAATGAAGGTGCTGATTCCCTGCAATACTGTACCAGTTCTGCCTCTGACCTGGATTTCACTGTGGGCTGCTATTGCATTAAAGTGATTGCAGCCTTTGTGCTCATTGTCAAAGAAAGCACTTCATTCTTACAGATTGGGATACATTGAGAAGCTCTCACTGGAGAGACCAATAAATGTTAAAATCCATCGGTCCAAAGGGATAAAGATGAGACAGACATAGGATAGTGAACAAGGGATGAAGAAATGATGAACTCAAGGTACACTCTGTGTAACTGAGATCTACATGCAAGGCTATGGCATCAGCAGCAGGTTCAATACAATTAACAAGAACCAAATGTGTAGAACCAGAGGAAAGAGAAGGGAACAGGTCAAAAAGAAACATATTTCAGTATTGCCCTGGAGATTAGGACTGCAATTCAATGAAGAACAGGAATCAACAACAAAGATTCAAGGAATGCAATGTGATGTAATATTTAATGGACTTTATCTTTTTTGTTATTATACAGACCAAATTAATATTTAGTAGAAAACTGACTGATCCTGTCCTGCCCACTAATTTTGCCAATGGTTCTGGAGATTGGGGTTTTGGTGTCAGAATCTGATTGAATGATGATCTCAGAAGGAGTGATTCACTATACAGAATAAAACATGTGAATCAAGTCATGAACCTGTGGATCTGGGGTAAGCAGGAATGAGAGATCAGGGGAAAAGGACAAATGGGTGGTCAGAGGCAGAAAGAACATAAGCGATGAGAAGGAGGCCCTCCAAACTATCACTGCAGCATAATGCAAGGAATGGCATGAGCTGCTAATCGTAATGACACAGAAAATGATGGGATCTAAGGCTAATGGGAGACCCTGAACCTTTCTCTGCAAACACAAATAAAGTATGAAAACATACCAACATTCAAAATACTTCCATAAGAAGCCTTGCGAAAGTTATAATTACATATAAAAAATTAGCAATGTTTGTCAATGATTCCAACATACATAATTGGTAAAAACATAGAACTTTCATCTAGTTATATTATCTCTCTATGTGAATGCAACATTAAAAATATGGATTGTGTAAACATTACTTCCTAACATCCACACACAAAATACTTAGCAATTACAAAATGAGGAGGCTCTTCTCCAGATAACAGCTTCCTTCAGCACAAGAATCCAAGAGCTCAGTTAAGAGAATGGAGCAGATCCATGGAACTGCTCAAAGATACTTGAGTATCTTTGCCTTTTCAGATAAGAGGTCCAAGTCCTGCTCATCGCTTCACCTTCAAATGTCTTGTCTTGTGGTTCACAGAGTGATACCATCAAGATCCCTCTCAGAGTTTATTGCACAACTTCCCTCATCTTCCTCCTCATCCATGAATTATGGGATGGGTTCCATTGGTCCCTGCTGACTAGAGGCATGAAGTTCAGATGGAGAAACATTCAACCAAGGTTCCTCCAACACAAGAGGAAACCAAGGTGTGGTGAAGCCGCTTGAGGGAGAAGAGAGGACTGCGACAGAATGAATGTCCTGAGGCTGAGTCTCCTGGTCAAGGTGAAGAATTGACTTTTCTTATCTTATGAATATCCAATCCTGAAAGGCAAAGCACAAGGCTGTACTTTTCACACTCAAACCACAATCTTTTTCATGGTGTAAATATTTGATGAATTATATGTAAAATATATTGTTAAGATACATAGGTGTAGGGCACTCTTTTATTAAGTATCTGAAGCATGTATAAAGAAAAGTTGTTAGATGATAGACATAGGAAGAGGCACATGGAATAGTGCATTCTATAAATAAACCTATTATCAGGAAAAATCTTGTAACCTAGTTTCATACTTCACCACCTTGCTTAGGATCCATTAATTTAACAATGAACAACTAAATTTTAAGGATGCCTGGCTGATAAATTACAGAAAGATGAATGCTTACATATATTCTTATATAATTCCTTCTGTCCACTAATTTCATTCAGGCATCAAACTCATTTATTTTGAATGTGTTAGTGCCTCCAATCAAACAAACAGATGAATAGAAATTACAGAAAGAGTGACTCTGAGTTTGAAGTTTACTTAAAGGTAACGACATACAGTGAGAACACTGCCTTGTGCAGCAATCAGTCACGTTGGATTGTGGCAGTAGAGCGAAAGTAAAAGAGCCTGAACCTCTGTGACAGAGTTTTAGATGTTCATTCTCCAAATATAAGGACCTCACCCACTCTGAAGCATGTTGGAAAATTCAGACACACAATTCTGTAAAAGGATTGGTGTAATGGGCGACACAGTGGTTGGCTCTGCTGTCTCACAGCGCCAAAGTCCCAGGTTCAATACCAGCCTCGGGTCACTGTGTGTGTGGAGTCTGCACATTCATGCTGCATCTATGTAGGTTTTCTCCAGGTGCTCCAATTTCCTCCCAAAGTCCAAAGATGTGCGGATTAGGTAGATTGACCATGCTAAATTGACCCTAGGGGACTAGCAGTGTGGGGTAATGGGAATAGAGCCTGAGTGGAATTGTGGTGGGTAAAGACTCAATGGGCCAAATGGCCTTCTTCTGTACTGTATGGATTCTATGATTCCATAAAAGAAAGGATGACAGGCCAAATGACCTCCTTAGGTGTTCCCATGATTTTCTATCCATTAATTGCAACCACATAAACTGGAACAATTCAGACAATATCCAAGCTGCATCCCCTAATGATAGATGTTTACGAATTTAGCACTCACTCAGTTGAATTCTGAGGCATGATTCCTGATAACTGATGTAATCAGCAAGTGATTCAATAACAAGGGCACAAAGACAAATAAATAAGGACATGTGTTTCCACACACAGGCTGCTGGGAATCTGGAAACTCTTTTACCCAAACTCTCTGGGTACTGGCGGTCAATTCTAATTTTCAGGACAGAGATGGACAGATTTTTGTTGGGTTTGGGTAACAAGGGGTATGGTGCTGAGGCCAGTAAATGGAGATGAAGTTCCGATCAGCCATTAGCTAATGGCATGATCCTGCAGGCTCGATTTGATTGGCTGAATGGGCATTTCTTTGCCCTTTGACCACAACCACATCCAACATAAGATCAGGCCATTGTATTTTACACTGTTATTTATAACGCATTACCGAGTATTTCAGAGAGGTGGGGTAGGGGGGGAGGAGGTGGAGGACGCTGTAAACTCTGAAGCACGGAGGTCATTCACACCATCATGTTTGTCACCAACAGAAAGAGTTGGTAAATAAAAAAGCCCTGATTTCCCCATTCTTTTGTCATCCATAAACAAAAAGGCATCTTTTTTCTAATTTCCCCTTTTAGAAAAGGTTGACACATTTTCCCCAACCTTTAAATTTGAAGTGTTCCAATCCTCTGTTGGTAACTTGCGAACTCGAGTTACGATGGAAATAAAAAAGTTGGTTTACTTTACACACACATGGGGAGGTGATGAACCCAGTGGTATTGTTGCTAGATTATTAATCCAGAAACTCAGCTAATATTCCAGGGACCCGCATTCAAATTCCGCCACGGCAGTTGGTGGTATTTGATTTCCATAAAAATTATTTGGAATTTAGAATCTACTGATGACCATGAAATCATTGTCGGAAAAACTCATCTGCTTCACTAATGCCCTTTAGGGAATGAAACCTGCTGTCCTTATCCGATCTGGCCTATATGTGACTCTAAAACCAAAGCAATGTGGTCAACTCACAACTGTCCTCAGGGACGGGCAATAAATGCTGGCCAGCTAGCAATGCCCCCATGTCCCATGAATGCATTAAAAAAAATATACACACGTGAGAGAGGGTTTCACCACGTTTTAACATTCACACAATAGAAACATAGGAAAAAGGAAGAGAATTCAGGGCAAATTTCAATAAGTATTTGGGTTTTATATGTGCCCAGAGTCCAGAAGCGTGAATCACTAGAATTTCCTTTCGCAGGGAGGTTGGCTGATGTAACATGGTCCTTCTCCCCAGGGTCGAGGCTTGCAGAAGAAGAATCCTAGTTACGGGTGAGGTCGGAGAATCCCAGCTGTCATATTATTCAAATATTATTCTTCATTACGTAGGAACATAGCACCATGAGTAAGCCATTCAGCCCATTGAGCCCACTCTGCCTTTCAATTAGATCATGGCTGATCATTTAGTTCAGCACCACTTTACTAAGCTGAGTTATCTCCATATGCCTTATGTGAAGATGCCGGTGTTGGACTGGAATAGGCACAGTAAGAAGTCTCACAACACCAAGTTAAAGTCCAACAGGTTTATGTGGTAGCAGACCAAATAAACCTGTTAGACTTTAACTTGGCGTTGTGAGACTTCTTATTGTTCATATTCTTTGATGTCTCCAGGAATATATTGATGTGTGCCTTGAATATGTTCCATGATTGAACTTCCAAGCCTTTTATGACAGAGAATTCCAAAGATTCACCACCTTCTGAATGAAGAAATTCCTCCTCATCACAGTTTCAAATGGATAATCCCATATCTTGAGATTTTGTCCCCTAGCTTGAAACTCATCAGCCAGGGGAAACACTTCATGTACAACTCCATTGTCAGGCCCTGTAAGAATTCTGTAAATTTCAATATGATCACCTCTCATTCTTCGAAACACAACCTCTCCTGATAAAACAATCTTGCCTCCCCAAGGATTAGTTTGGTGAACCTTCATTGCATTCCCTCCATGGTGTGTATATCCTTCTCCGATAAGGAGACTAAAACTATACACAGTACTCCGAGTGAGGTTTCACCAGGGCTCTATACACTGCAGCAACCATCTTTAATCCTGTATCAAATCTTCTCACAATGAGGATCAATATACCATTTGTCTTCCTCATTGCTTACTGCACCTGCCCGCTAACTTTAGTGACTCATGAACAAGGACACTTTTGGACAGTCAGACTTCCCACCTCCTCACTATTGAAGAAACACTCTGCCTTCTTGTGTTTGCTCCCAAGTGAATAAAGGATATGAGACAACTGCAGGAAAATGGGATTAGTGCCATTTTAGTGGTAGTTATTGTCAGTGACTCAATTGGCCGAAGGGCCTTTTCCATGCTCTGTGACTGTATGGACATTGTAATTTTTGGGAGAATGATGTCACTGTTCAATCATTTATGGAAAGGGGGCTTTAATTACAAAGCTCTTTGGAAGTTTTAAGGATATTGGTTTAATTTATGTGATTTTTATATTTTTAAGTTTTCATATTTATGTTTTCATTTTTATGTGATTTTTCTTTCCTTAATTACGAAGCTTTTTGGAAGTTTTAAGAGTATTGGTTTAATTTATGTGATTTTCATAACTTTATTACCTCTGATTATTTTTAACATCTGTAATCAATCAGAATGTTGTGATATAATTTTTCATTGCTATTTATTAACTTCTATGATTCTTAATGAACGATGTAGCAGATCTACAATGAATTTCCAAATGGGCAACAATATCCAGATTGAATGATACTGAATATCAGCACCATGTGAGAAACCTTCCACTTGAGAAACTCTTTCCATTTGCAAATTCAAAGCTCATCGTGTCCATTTTTAACACTGTTTACAGCTCCCCAACTGTAGATGGCAGTGTTTTCATTCAAAGTAATTCATTTGAAACAACCCTGCATTATTTAAATAATTTAGTTGGAATTACTGGATAATCATTCTATATTTTAACACCAGAAATTGTTATAAATCACATAAATTTTCATATTTCATAAAATATCTCCATTCACTCGTTACTGTCCTAAATTTATTGTGAATCAGGAGGAGTTGGTTCTTGAGAACGTTCCAATCTTTCAATTTTATTACTCCAAACTCAGCTGACAGAAAAACAAATCACAACAGCAATGGCCCATGGGTAGCTTGCTGCTGCCTCTGACATTATGGGCTGATGCGCCCACATACTGCATCTCAACAAGCTGACATAGAGCTGAAAAATAAAATCTGTGCAATTGGACAGACTGCATTAAGGGAGCTCTGTGCTATCGAAAGATATATATTGAGTGGTACACTTTTGAGGCCTAGGCTAAGGGAGTGCAGCACTGTCAGAGGGTCAGTGCTGAGGGAGTATCGCAGTATCAGAGGGTCAGTACTAATGGAGTGAAATGCTGTCAGAGGGTCAGTACTGAGGGAGTGCTGCACTGCCAAAGGGTCAGTTACTGAGGGAGTGCTGTACTGTCAGATGTTTAATATTGAGGGAGTGCCACCACTATTAGAGGCTCAGGGAGTGCCGCACTGTCAGAGGGTCAATACTGAGGGAGCGCCACACTGTCAAAAGGGTCAGTACTGAGGGAATGCTGTACTGTCAAAGGGTCAATACTGAAGTAGTGTTGCACTGTCAGAGGGTCAGTACTGAGGAGTACATTATCAAAGAGTCAGTACTCAGGTAGTGCTGCACTGTCAAAAGGTCAGTACTAGAGAAAGTGCTGCACTGTCAGAGGACATTGAGCAAACCACAAGCAGCAGCTGTGGGGGAAATCTGGATCATCTAGAAGAAACCCAAATGGACAAGGGGAAAACTTGCAAACTCCACATAGTGATCCAAGACTGGAATTGAACACAGGCCCCTGGTGATGTGAGGCTGCAGTGCCAACCTCTGTGCCACCGTGACGCCCATGTATGTCTCTATTTTTATACAATGGTCAGCACAGGGACCTGGGTTCGATTCCCAGCTTGGGTGACTGTGCAGAGTCAGCACATTCTCCCTATGTCGGCGTGGGTTTCCTCCCACAGTCTGAAAGATGTGCTGGTTAGATGCATTGGTCATACTAAATTCTCCTCAGTGTACCCGAACAGGTGCTCCAGTGTGGCAATCAGAAAATTTTCACAGTAACTTCAAAGTAAGCCTACTTACGACATGAGCACTTAAACTTTGAAACTGGAATATGAGTTACGTTCTGCCCAGCATTCAGTCTTACTGGATCGGCCACTTTATTCCTTGCTTCTAACTCTTCATTTTGAAATGCAGGAAACTTCTGGAAATCTTTTCCTTTCACTGCCTACACTTCCCTCACTTCCCTTTTTTTCTTCAAGCACTTTGGGCAGGATTCTCTCGGCCATGGGGTGAGTATGGCCGGAAAATCCCGCCTTGAGAATTTCAATGAACTGCAGTCCATTCCCTGGGCTTTGCATCTTGACATAACAATGGATTAAACAATCTGCAGGCTCTATGACACTGGCAATCATCTCCTGCTTCTAATGGGTAAATAAAATAACTAAATATAAAATAAATGCTGTATAAATGTAACTAGATAACATCTACCACTCTCTTTTTGAACAGTGCCTTGAATCCATTTGGTTCACTGGGTTCTGGGACAGTTTCTGCTCTAATGTGAGATCTGCAAACACTGCTACATGTGGGGCAGGAGGTGCAGGAAAGGTCAGTTTAATGAGTTTTTTGGATGTTTGTGCACTCTCTCCTATTGCAGGCAATAATGAATTTCATCTTCTACGTCTGCCTCTGTTGAGATAATAATGTGAAACATGGGATCCACATTTTCCAGGATATTGATCTAAGCTGCTGTGGGAGCTGGCTGCAAGGAGATCTATGTTTCCTAGGTTGGTAGCGGAAGGCCCAATTTCTTATGTATTTTCTGAGTGAGCACAGACACAGAATCATTAAATCCCTACACTGCAGAAAGAGGCCATTCAGTGCATCAACTACAATCCCACTCAGGCCCTATTCCTGTAACCCTTCATATTTATCCTGCTAAGCCTCCTGATACTAGGGTTAACCTAACCCACACATGTTTGAGGAAGTCAGAACACCGGGTGAAACCCACACAGACATGGGGAGACAGTGACCCAGAGCCGGGATTGAATTCAAGTCTCTAATCATTGTGACACTGTGCTGCCCATACAAGTGTCTTCTGCGTATAGGAGCTCAGTGCTAGATGTTGGAGTGATTCGGGCTTTGAACTGAAGACAATGTAAGTTGAGCAACCAGGTCCTGCTGTAGTTAATGACACAAAGGGCCAGGGTCAGCAATGACCCTGAAAGGTTTGTGTAAAGACTGCTGGATGTTTTCTTTCTTCTCCTTGTGGTAGTTGATGATATTGTTGAGCAACCAGGTCACTCTGTAGCTGCAATCGCTGTTTGGATCATCCTCAGTGAAGACTTCCATTTCCTCTTCGCAGAGTTTAAAAGCCAACAGTTGTTTCACTGAGAAATTCCAAACAGTTGGTGTTTCAGTGCAAACTTCCTCTGCAGCTCCCAGGCTTTCGTGCCACTTTGAGCTTTCATTGGACAATTCCTCTCTATGCAATTCAAGCAATTCCAGCATACCAGCTTCCTCTACTTTATCAAAGCCAATCTCCCTCGCCAAGGTGATGATTCCATGCTGAACTTCAGGGACGGTGCCGTGAAATCCTTCGTAATTGCCAACACACTGGGGCCATACATTCCAGCACACTGTTCATGCACAACAATGCAACTCTTCCCCACAAATCAGTGATATTCTCCAGCAAAAACACAAAGATGGAAAATCTCGAGACAGCAACTCATCCAGAGCTCAATCGTTCCTGGTACTCTCTCCTATTTGCAGCAGAACATAAATAGCCATCTATGTATTCACACATAGTTCTAGTATCAGAGGGGATAGTCTAAGCACTTACCAATATCAGCGGTTCATTCTTCAGTCTCTAAATAATTTCCAATCGCAGATTTCATTCCTCAGTGAGCTTTTGTCTTGCCTTAGTGACAGCAGGCTCTCTATCATCACATATGGGGCATTCTTGTCAAGTTTAAGAGTGATTCAAAGGGATTGAAGCATTAAATCATCTGAACGCTTCAATCAGAATCTTAAAAAAAACCCAAACAACCTGAAAATAACATTTCTTTTTCCACCTGAGACAAAGCTGGACAGTTGAAATTCATCAGAAGATCGCAGAGTTCAAACCTGCTGGTTTTCTCTGGAAAGATAAATTTTGCACCCTGGATTTTTGCCTAACAAGTGCCTGGACTAAGGACACAATCTTACCTGCAGCAAATGCCTCTCTTATTAACTTTAACATTGAATCACTACCTCACCTGATCACAGTTACACAATAGTCACACCTGGAGATACCAAATTGCAGAGTCAGGATCTACACACAAGTCCAAACTTCCACTTTCCTCTGAAGAGAATGGGGTAGAGTGTATCATTGTTCCTAACAAACAAACCACTGACAGAACTGCTGTCTGGATTTCTCATTCATTCCAAAATTACATTTTATTATCCACCTGATGTCATCTACACAATGTGGCAGGACTGTACAAAAACCAGCGTCATTATCAATGTCACCATTCTGTGCGTGACATTATAATGAAAAGACGTGAAGTAAATTGACTTTAGCCAAGTTCAGATGTAAACTTCTAGAACACTCTCCCCCAGAAAAGCTGATGGGCTTTGGTAGGTCAGGATGAAAAGGGTCAATTGAGAATTCCAAAGCAGATTAATCATTTTTTTTGTCAAAGAAAGGTAGAAAGGTATTAAGGTTTATCGATCTAGGATGGATAGATGGAGTTGACAATTGGATGAAAAAAAGAGACTTGAGGGGTTGAATGGCCTTTTCCTATTGCAGTGTTGAGCAGCATCATATGCAACACAAGGTTTCCAGTCCAATATCTGGGTGTAATTGTTGACTCCTTACCTGATGAGCTGGTGGCTTGAGAGCGACAGTCACCAACAATGATCTGTAAACTGTTGACAGAAATCCAAGCTTGTTGTCCCCGGTTCAGATTTTTCACAAACCTTTGAATATTACAGAGTGCGTGTGTTAATCATTAAGCCATTTTCATTGTTAAAACAATTCAAAAGCCAGTTTCACTTCCCTGGTATCTTACAATAGTATACTAGCTCCTTCAAATACTGATCTCCAGTGCTTTTAAAAGGTGCAATCTGTGGTAAAATATTTCATACTCCAAAAGTTCTAGCCAATGATTCAAATTAAACTGGAGCGCCACTCAGTTCTGTGACTCATGTTGATAGGGAGTGATTCTATGTAAGGATCGTGTTTAGACCACTGTTTGTTATTTTATAAATAATTTGGCCTTTGGAATCTGAAGTGCAGATAAAGGGGAACCACTAGACATATACAAGAATCAGGATAAAAAGGTCATTTTCAGGATGGCAACCTGTAACTAGTGGAGTGCCACAGGGATCAGTGCAGGGGCCACAATTATTTACAATATGTATTAATGATTTGAATGAGGTAAGTGAATGTACTATTGCCAAGTCTACAGATGACAAAAAAATAGATTGGAAGGCAAGTGGTGAGCATGATACAAAGAGTCTGCAAAGGAATACAGACAGATGGGTGAGTGGCAAAAATTTGGCAGATAGAATATAATGTGGGAAAATATAAAGTAATGCACTTTAGTAGAAAGACTAAGGGAATTAAATATTATTTAAATGGGGAAACTCTGCAAAAGGCTGCACACAGAGGGATTTGGGATCCTTGTGCATAAATCGTAAAAAACTAACATACAAGTTGAGCAGGTAATTGGGAAGGCAAATGGACAAGTAACGCTACATCATCACTGAATTCCCCTATTATCAATATCCATTGACTGAATTCTAACTCAATGCTGATTTCAAAGTCCCTGCCCACCATCTACAGGGTACAAGTTAGGAGTGTGATGGAATACTCTACACTTTCCTGGATGAGTGCAGCTCCAACAACGCTCAAGAAGCTTGACACCATCTAGAACAAAGCAGCCTGCTAGATTGGCACCCCATTCACCACCTTAAATATTCACTCCCTCCACCACCAATGCACAGGAACAGCAGTATGTACCATCTCCAAAAGGCACTGCAGCAACTCATGATGGCTCCTTTGACAACATCTTTCAAACCCATTAACTCTATCATTTAGAAGTACGAGGGCAACACACATGGGAACAAAACCCCCTGGACGTTCTCCTCCAAGTCACTCACCATCCTGACTTGGAAATATGTCACTGTTTTTTTACTGGTGCTGGGTCAAAATCATAGAACTTCCTGTCTAACAGCACTGTAGGTGTGCCTACAACAGAAGGATTGCAGATGTTCATGAAGACATCTCACCTTCTCAAGAGCAATTAGAGATGGGCAATAAATCCTGGCCAGCCAGCCATGCCTGCATTCCTTTGAAGAATTACAAAAAAAGATGAGGGAGAAATATGCTGATAGCTAGAGATGAAGTAGGAAGAGAGATTCATGTGCAGCATATGCACTGGCCAGGTCTGTCTTAATGAAGGCCTAATGACCTATCCCTCTGCTGTAAGTAATCTCTCCTTGGTGATTTTGATTTGATTTGATTTATTCTTGTCACATGAAAAATATTGTTTCTTAAGCGTAATATAGACAAAGCATACCATTCATAGAGAAGAAAATGCAAGACTGCAGAACATAGTGTTCCAGTCATAGCTAGGGTGTAGAGAAAGAACAACTTAATGCAAGGTAAATCCATTCAAAAGTCTGATAGCAACAGGGAAGAACTGATTTTGTGCTGTTTGCTACGTAATCTCCAACTTTTGTATTTTTTACCTGAAGGAAGAAGATGGAAGAGAGAATTCTGGGGTGCGTGGGATCCTTAATTATGCTGGTTGCTTTGCTGAGGCAGTGGGAAGTGTAGACAGAGTCAATGAATGGGAGGCTGGTGTGCATGATGGATTGGGCTACATTCACAACCTTTTATAGTTCCTAGCAATCTTGGGCAGAGCAGGAGGCATACCAAGCTTTGACACTAAATAAATGCAAGTTATTGCTGTTGCCACTGGGCTTGTTTTTGTTTTATAGACTGTTGAGTATCTTATAGATTTCACATTGGAAACAGGCTCAAGGCCAATACTTTCAGCTGAATACAGATACAGTTCCTTCCAACAACATTTCCATGTCTGCAATGTTGCAACAAAAAAGATAAACAGCCAACATTGTGTACACGCAGGGTCACAGTCTAGCCAAGATGTGATCATTGTTATTAAGTGATGCAATTCAGTAATAAATTTGTAAGAAATGCAAGCCCAGGGTACAATTGAAACTGATATTTTCCTCACGCTCTCCATCTCACTCATTCCTCATTAATCTGATTGCTGGGGTCAAAGAAACATTCTCCAAAAGTGAGAGATGACAAGGTGAAGGAGTGTGAGGAAAGGATGAACCATCAATGTCTACCGGATTCCTCTTCACCTTCTGGCCATTAGATTCAATAATTCACCACAATGGAACAAATCTGAATTGAACTGCACACTCCTCCTTTGTGAAGAGATTTGCTGCAGTCAGTGAGTCACAAATTCATCTTTCACTCAGCAGCGCAAAGGTTCAAACGCTCACTTTGGAGACATGAGCCAACAGCCTGGGTGCTGCACTCAGAGAGTGCCTCACTGTCAGAGGTGAGACTTTCAAAAGAGATGCTAAATAAAGGCAGTGCCGCCCCTCTCAAATGGAGATAAAGGATCCTGTGACATGATTTCAAAGACAAGGACGGGAGCTTTCCTCAGTGCTCAAACTAACTGTTATCATAACCAACGGCATCGGAGCTGCTTAACTAGATATCAGTCTCAGCGAGCAGCCAGGTTTGAGATGGGATTACAGTTCAATATTGTAAACAAATACCAGAGAATTCATTCAATCCGTCGAGGTAATCATCAAGTGTCACTGGTTTCCTCTCACTCTGAATTTTGATGATCCTTTGGGCTCTTTGTTTTCCTCTGACAATAACATTCAGTGGAATGAAGTCTCAAATAAAAACTTTAATCCATCAAAACATCATGAACTGAATTCCAGCCAACAAATATAAGGTTTATATAAAGGGCAGAGAGAAATCATGCTATCTATTTTCAATGATACGGCACTGGGCAGCACTGTATCACTGTGGTTAGCACTGCTGCCTCACAGTGCCCGGGACCTGCGTTTGAGTACTGGCTCGGGTGGAGTTTGCACACTCACCCCCTGTCTACGTGGGTTTCCTCCCATATTCTGAAAGACATGCTGGTTACGTGCATTGACCTGAACAGGTGCAGGATTGTGGCCACAAGGGGAATTTCACAGTAATTTCACTGCAGGGTTAATGTAAGCTTTACTTTTGACTCATAAATAAGCTTTACTGAAAGGTCCTCCAAATTCTAGATTACCAATCAAATGGATTCAGAAAATAAGCAACTGGAGTTCTCTAGTGATACACTTAATGTCATTGAATGTTTCTTTGCAGATATGTCTCAATAATCCTTTTCCATCTCCACTCAAAGTCAAAATCTGTCTATTGCTATTATAGTGACTGTAATTTTCCCAAACCATCCCCTAAATTGTGGAAATCAATTTGTCAGAGGGAGTTGGGTTGTTAAGGTAAAGGAACAATTTACATCCTTCCCCAACCCATATCCTCACCCTGTATCTCCATTCCATAAATTCTCCCCCCATCCTGTATCCCTGCCCCACCCTGCATCCTCTCCCCCACCTCGTATTCTCTTCCCCATCCTGTATCCCCACTGCCATCCCGAATCCCCACCCATATCCCTTCCTCACCCTGTACACCCTCCCCACCCCCATCCTGTATTCCCACACCCATCCTGTATCCTCTCCCCTACCCCATATCCCCACTGCCATCCTGAATCCTCACCCCATATCCCTTCCCCACCCTGTATACCCTCCCCCACCTTGTGATTAAAATGTTTAGAATATGGAACCGTTGCCACATGGAGTGATTGATTCAAATGCAAATAGCACAGATGCAGTTGAAGGGAGTCTACATAATGACATGGGGAAGCAAGGCCTGCCTTATATTGGAAAAAGCCAGCCACACTTACCATTGTCCTTCACCATCTTCGTGCATTAACTGTACCACATCACCACTTTTAATTAACATTTCTTCTGAATCTTGGTTTTTACCATCATTGCGAGCTTTGTACCTCCCAGGGGACTGAAAGCATAATCAAAAATTAGAATGACCTCTAATTGAGGGACCTCATTGCATCTCTCAGACACCTGTCAATCACTTGACAACAAACTATATTTATATAGCACTAAGACATCCCAAGATGCTTCACAGGAACGACAATTAAACAGAATTTGACACCGAGCCACAGAAGGGGAGATTAGGACAGGTGACCAAAAGTTTAGTCAAGGTAGAAAGTTTAAAGGAGCAGCTTCAAGGAGAAGTTGAGAGGTGGGAAGGTTTAGAGGGGGAATCCAGAGTTTAAGTAGCTATAGACATTACTGCAAACAATAGCTTTATCATTCATTCACTCATTGTACTTGAAGCTATGAATTAATCTGGGGAATTCCTGATACAGACAATGGGGGCCTTCTGCAGTGTTAAACAATGAAATGCAGCAGTCACTTTTATATCCAGCAAATCCCACAATCAGCAATGAACCTGCTTCTTTTGTCATTGGTTGAGGAAGGACTGCTTGCCAGGATACTGGAGAGTTCATCTAGTCGTAAGTAATATCTCACCTAAAGGAGGATAACTCTAACTTTGCAGCCTAGTCTACATTTGAAGCAATACCATAAATCCGTTGATACAAAGATGTCAATGCCACTAATGCAGCCAAACACTCCAGTCTCAAACCAGATCTTTAACCTCGTGTCTGAAATAGGATTTAAACCCACAACCTTCAGACTCAGAGGTGAAAGCATTAGCAATTGCACCACAGCTGACACCACCTGTCGTGGCTGAGGTCTTCCCTACCTCATTAATACACCATCAATATGTGGAATAAACCACAGACTGTCTGAACAAAACAAATGTACATTATTCCCAACATTGATTCCAGACAAACATGTTTGAATGGAATCTTTTGCAGCAAGATTAGAAAAATAAACTTCCCACCTGACCGCAATAGTCATTGACTCGGAAGGCGACATTTGCTCAGGGGCTCCGATTAGTCCTAGGTTGTGTTCAGAAAGTAGTGGTGCAGTGGTATTATCATTGAATTAGTAATCCAGAGACACAGGGTAATGCTATGGGGACTTGTGTTCGAACCTCACCAAAGCATATGGTAAAATTTGAATTCAATAAAAATTGGGAAATAAAATTCTAATGATGACATTGAAACTATCGTCAATTGTAGAAATCCATTTGGTTCACTAATGCCTTTTAGGGAATTAAATCTGCCATTGTTACTTGGTCTGGCCTATATGTGACCCCAGACCCATATCAATGTGATTGGCTCGTGACTGGCCTGGAAAGCAAGGGGAATGGACAGTAAATGTTGGCCTTGCCATGAAAGAATTTAAAAAGTCAATACATAGTCTAAAGTACAGTAGAAGCTTGGGGTCTATTGAGTTCCAAATATTAAGAAATCTATGTTTGTCTTGAAATGTTTTGTTTGAACTGTGTGGTTTATTCAACATAAACATACATAGAAACATTGAAACTAGAAGCAGGAAGAGGCCATTTGGTCCTTCGAACCTGCTCCACCATTCACTATAGTCTTGCCTGATCATCAAATTCAATATCCCCTCCCCCACTCCATATCCCCTGCCCCACCTGATAGCCTGATCCCCTCTTCCCCGGCATATCCCCTGATCCCTTTCACCCCAAGAGCTATATCTAATTCCTTCTTGAAACCACACAATGGTTTAGTCTCAACTACATTCTCTTGTAGTGAATTCCACACATTCACTACCCTCAGAGTGAAGAAATTTCTCCTCACCTCACTTCTAAAAGGTTTACCCTTATCCTTAAACTATGACCCCTAGTTCTGGACTTCCCCACCATTGGGAACATTCTTTCTCGATCTACCTTGTCTAACTCTCGTAGAAGAAATCATAGAAACCCTACAGTGCAGAAGGCCAATCTGCCCACCAAGTCTGCACTGACGACAATCCCACTCCAGGCCTTAACACCACAAATTTACTCCACTAATCCCCCTAACCTACACATCCTGGGAACTAAGGGGCAATTTAGCATGGCCAATCAATCTAACCTGTACATCTTTGGACTGTGGGAGGAAACCAGAGCGCTGGATGAAACACAGGCTGACACAGGCAGAATGTGCAAACTCCACACAGACAGAGACCCAAGCTGGGAATTGAACTGAGGTCCCGGGAGCTATGAGGCAGCAGTGCTAATCACTGTGCCATCCTGCCGTCCTGTTCGAATTTTATAACTTTCTATCAGATCCCCTTTCACTTTTCTAATCTCCAATCCTATCCGATTTAATCTCTCCTCATATGACAGACCTGCCATCCCAGGAATTAGTCTTCCCTGCACTCCCTCTATAGCAAAGACATCCTTCCTCAGATACAGACACCAAAACTGCACACAATATTCCAAGTGTGGTCTCACCAATACACTATACAATTGCAGCAAAATATCCCTATCCTTATTCTCAAATTCTCTCGCTATGAAGGCCTTCTTTACTACCTACTGTACCTGCTTACTTACTGACTGGTGCACAAGGACACCAAGGTCTCACTGAGTATCCACCTCCCTCAGTTTATACCCATTCAAATAATAATCTGTCTTCCTATTTTTACTTCTGAAGTGGATAACCACACATTTATCCACATTGTACTGCATCTGCCATGCAGATGCCCACACACTGAACTTGTCCAAATCATACTGAAGCATCTCTGCATCCTTCTCATTGCTCACCCTCCCACTCAACTTTGTGTCATCTGCAAATTTCAGTTCCCTTGTCCAAGTCATAAATATATAATGTGAACAGTTGGGGTCCTACACTGATCCCTATGGGACTCCACTAGTCACTGCCTGCTAATGGAATAAGACCCATTTATGCCAACTCTTTGCTTCCTAGTAACCACTTCACAATCTTGTTAAATCAGTCAGTTGCTGGTCCTTTTCATAGGACATTAATTAGTTTCAAGTCATTTCTAGTAACTTCAAAACCAGATGAACAGTGAATTTAGTGAAGTGATAATCATTGCTGTAGTATTGCAGTAAATATGCACAGATTGAAAAAATTAAACACTGAAGAAGGAATTAGAGGGATCTGCAAACACAGGAAATTAACCATAGAAAAGTTACAACATGAAAGGAGACTATTTGGCCCATCTTGCCCATACCAGCCCAAGGATAACTAGATGCTCTTCATAATCCTATCCTCCTGCACCTGGCTCATAGCCCTGTAGCTTACAGCATTTAAGTTGCCACAGACTGGGCTGGAAATTTCCATTACGTTGAAGCCTCTGAGGGGCTTTAAAAGAGTTTAGGGTCTCTGCCTCCATCACCAGCTTGGCTGGCAAATTCCAGACAGCCACCACCCTCTGCGTAAAAAAGGTTCTTCCTCATTTCACCTCACCACTTATCTTGAACCTGGTTCTAGAATTTCCTATCACGGAAAACAATTTTATCCTGTGCACTCTATATCTCTTCCTCTTCTCTTTATTCCAAGGAAAATAACCCCAACCTATCCATTCTCTTGAAGTTTTGAATTTATTGCAAATTTAATACTGAACATATAAACAGCAGTGAGCACAGCACATTCCTGTCCTCCATACACAATTGTAATGCTTGTTATAATTTGTATTAGCTTGGTCTTAGTCTCAATATTTTTGTATCTGTGTGTGGGAATTGGCACAGGACTGTCTGGTCTATTTGAGTTCCATCAGAGGGCTTTGAATCTTGAGAGATCTGACCCCAGCAGTTTAGCCACAATCTTACTGTAGGGCAGAAGTGCTCAAAGGACTGACAGGCCTACATCTGCTTCTATTTCTCATGTTAAGTTCTCATGTCTGATGATTCAGCGGGAAGGCTGGCCTGTGAAATGTAGATTAGGATTAGGTTTCTATGGAGACACTAAACATCCCACAAACTTCCCAACTGTTAATTAAAACATCCCCTTCCTGTTCATCTTAAACATATAAATGGCCAATGAGATAAGATTCTCTGTGATCAGTAGAACAAAGTGTTCTCAATGGTCATTTAGCTCAGCTAGTAAATGGCACTCAATAGTTTTAGAGTTATATGTAGTTAATAGCATGAGATGGAACAGCACTGGGGTCGGAGAGTCGAAGGAAGGTTCAAATAGATAAACAAAATCAGATTGATTAAATTTAACAGATTCTTGGATTTCAAACACAAATTCTGGCATTCAGATTGTATATCTGAAAGAAACACTGACCAGCTGATTACTGTCCTCTTCCTCTGTGTCATTGTTACTGGACCAGCCATCATTCCCCTCAGAGGCTTCAACATAACGGAAATTTCCAGCCCAGTCTGTGGGAACAAAGAAACATAGTTTCTTATTACAACACTATTCTTCCTACGAAAGAGGAGAATAGCAGCGCTTACAGTACAGAGAATGGAAGTTCCAATCTCACTATGGCGTTTTGACAATCGTTTTTTTTAAAACTGGAAACAAAACAATAAAAGGTAACACATCCCTCCCCACCCTGCTCGCCTCCCCTGACACCAACCCCACACACATTTACCCAGTCTAGCCTACACGTGACTCCAGACCCATAGCACGTGGCTGACGCTAAGCTCCTTCTTGAAGTGGCCAAGTGAGCCTCTCAAGTGCACTGAACTCACACACAGTAGCTCAACATCACTTTCCTGGGACAGGCAATAAATGTTAGTCTCGCCAGTGACACCAACACTTCAAGACCGTAAGACAGTAAGATATAGGAGCAGAATTAGGCCACTCAGTCTACCGAGTCTGCTCCGCTATTCAATTATCATGGCTGATAGTTTTCTCTTTCCCATTCTCCTGCCTTTTCCCCATTACTCCTGATCCCCTTATTAATCAAGAACCTATCTACCTCTATCTTAAAAATACTCAATGATCTGGTCTCCACAGTCTTTGCAGCAAAGAGTTCCACAGATTCACCACTCTCTGACTGAAGAAATTCCTCCTCATCTCTGTTTTAAAGGATCGCCCCTTTAGCCTGAGGTTATGCCCTCTGGTTCTAGTTTTTCCTACTAGTGGAAACATCCTCTCCATGTCCACTCTATCCAGGCCATGCAGTATTAGATCCCCTCTCATCCTTCTAAACATCAATGAGTACAGGCTCAGAGTCCTCAACCATTCCTCATATGACAAGCTCTTCATTTCGGGGATCATTCTTGTGAACCCCCTCGGACCCTTTCCGAGGCCAGCACATTCTTCCTTAGATGTGGGGCCCAAAACTGCTCAGAATACTCCAAATCAGATCTGACCAGAGCCTTATACAGCCTCAGAAATACATCTCTGCTCTTGTACATAGCCCTCTCAACATGACTGCTAAAAATGAATAATTATAAAATAATAATAAAATCAATCAGTGTTGTCAATAATTTTGCCAAAGATCTACACCGTTAGCATGCAAGATTCCTTTTCAAAGGAGCACTTATTAATAATCATAGAATCACTGAACTCTACAGTGCAGAAAGAGATCCTTCGGCCCATCGAGTGTGCACCGACCACAATCCCACCCAAGCCCCACCCCTAACAATAAAGTAGGCTCTAATTTATTGTCCTATCGATGGACAATAAACTAACCAAAGGACCTTAGGAGCAGGTACAGACCAATCATCCCATTGAGACTGTCAATAAAATCATGGTTAATCTGATTGTGTGGCCCTAACTCCACATTCCTGCCTTTCTCCATAACCCTCATCTTCCTGGACAAAAATCTGTCTAATTCAACTTGCATATATTCAATGATCCAGCCCCCTCTCTCCTCCATCCCCACTCTCTATGGATGAGAATTCCAAAGATCAATAGCCCTCTGAAATAAGAAATTCTTTATCATCTCCATCTTAAAACTTAGAATTATACAGTGCAGGAGAGACTCTTCGGCCCATTGAATCTGCACCAACACAACAGAAACATTTGAACTCCCACCTAGTCCATCTGCCAGCACTTGACCCATTGCCCTGAATGTTATGATCTGCCAACTGCTCATCCAGATACTTTTGAAATGACACTGAGGAGGTGCTTGTTTGTAATGTATAACTCTGTCAATAAATGCCTATAAAAGCGTGCAAGGATTGGCTTTGCTCTGCTTAGGTAAATTGGCCATGCTAAATTGCCCATTAGTGTCCCAAGATGTGTAAGTTAGGGGGATTCGTGAGGTAAATACTTGGGGTTGCAGGGAACAGGTCCAGGTGGGATTGCCCTTAGAATCAGGGGAAGTAAGTGGTGTTAGAAGGACAGGGCCTGAGTGGGATTGTTGTCAGTGTAGACTCAATGGGTTGAATGGTCTCCTTCTGCTCTGTAGGGATTCTATGATTCTGGTTTTATCCTTCACTGGGGTAGAAAACTGACAGAACTAGGGATATGTTGCCTCATGAGGTTACAGATTGCAGTTGAGTTTGATTTTTGTCTGCTGATGGCCCACAGTGCTGCATGGATGCCCAGTGTTGATCTGTTCTGAGTTGACTCTGTTCA
Organism: Sphyrna mokarran; assembly: GCA_024679065.1. Lineage (NCBI taxonomy): Eukaryota > Metazoa > Chordata > Chondrichthyes > Carcharhiniformes > Carcharhinidae > Sphyrna > Sphyrna mokarran. The sequence goes on from JAGIQG010000004.1 coordinate 113,547,644, forward strand.
GCTGGATGTTAACAACCACTGTGACGGTTCCTCATGAGAACCACTACCACTGCCACCAAAACTATAAATAGGTATGAGCAATCATGCAGCTAACAACGCGGCCACTTTGCCTTACTTTTCACAAATTTGCTTTCTGCAAAAATTCCAAGCAAAAGCAAACAAGAGATTCTTGTGAAAACAGTTTTCTGAAGCTGAAACAATATAAATTTAGGGGAACGGAAAGTTCCAGGAATGCCAGTACGCTGCAGCGACAGTGAAACCTGACAGATGATTAAATGCCCTGATTAGTAATACTGACATTTGATGGTTGGAAGGTGCAGAGTCATTTATAATAGAAGCTGTTGGCTCCTTGAAGGTGCCAAAGGAGATCATTGGCAATACCTTTCCGTGCTGAGAGATGCTGTGGCGACAGAGGGAAGTGCTCCAAAACCACAGAACTGGTGAGCTCAGAATCATTTTCTTCTGAACTTAAAGAAGCTGTTTTCTCTTTCCTGTACACAAGAAAAATATAAATGACCTCAGATGGGATGGAACAAAATGATGTAACCAAAGATCAACTTCCTCACTTGAGAACTGCACAGGTGCCTGCAGCTCTTATCTCTCAGATTGCACAAACTTAATGCAAAATTGATTAGATCTATCTTGTTCCTTTGCAAAGCAAACAAAAACGGGGTGGCATGGTGGCACAGTGGTTAGCACTGCTGTCTTGCTGCGACAGGGACTTGGATTCAATTCACAGCTTGGATCACTGTCTGTGTGAAGTTTGCATGTTCTCCCTGTGTCTGCATGGGTTTCCTCTGGATGCTGTGGTTTCCTTCCACAGTCTGAAAGTTAGGTAAGTTAGGTGCATTGGCCATGCTAAATTCTCTCTCAGTATACCTGAACAGGTGCCACAGTATGGCAACTTGGGGATTTTCGCAGTAAATTCATAACAGTGAATCATAAAATCGTAGAACCCTAAATTGCAGAAGGCCATTCGGCCTATCAAGTCTGCACAACAACAATCCCACTGAGGCCCTATCCCCATAACCCCACGATTCTACCCTAGCTAGTCCCACTGATGGGGGATAAAGGGCAATTTAGCATGGTCAATCCACCTAACCAGCACATCTTTGGACTGTGGGAGGAAACTGGAGCTCCCAGAGGAAACCTATGCAGACATGGATAGAATGTGTAAACTCCACACAGACACTGACCCAAACCAGTTATTGAATCTGAGTTCCTGGCACTGTGAAGCAGCAGTGTTAACCATTGTGCTGCCCTAAGTCTACTTGTGACAGTAATAAATAATACAATGCACTGTCATCTGATTTTTTTTGGATTATTTTAATACTTACCTTGGGGTTAGCAGAATCTGATCTGTCAGGTGATGATGAGATTGGCTGTCTTCTGTAAAACAGAGTGAGATAAAGATCAGGTGTTGCAATAATCCAGGATCTGTATATCCTCTTCAATCCAATTAAACAAATGGCTCCAGCTAATTGAAAATGAAATTCTTCAGTTCAGGTAAAGATTGAGACAGTCACTGACTGTATTAAAGAAGGAAGATTCTAGAGATATGGAAATGAGACCACAGGAAATAGCTTCAGTGGAAGAGACACCAGGAACAGGACGAGGCCATTCAGCCCCTCGAGCCTGTTCAATCATGGCTGATTTGCACTTTAACTTGATTTACATATTTTCAAATAATCCCTACAGTGAAGAAAAAAGCCATTTGCCCATTGAGGCTGCACCAATTGTCCAAAAAAACATTTCACCCAGGCCCACACCTCCACCATTCCCGTAATCCCGCACATTTACCAAGGCTCATCTACCTAACCTATACATTTTGGACTGCGTGAGGAAGCAGGAGCACACAGAGGAAATTTATGCACAAATCCGCCATCCTTATCTGGTCTGGCCTACATGTGACTCCAGAGCCACAGCAATGTGGTTGACTCTCAACTGCCCTCCAAGGGCAGCTAGGGATGAGTAATACACTTTTCCCACATGCTACCTTCCCCAGACAATGTACCCTCATGTCTCGCAGTCAGATAATCTGATGCAACGAGGGTCAGGACAATTGATACCCAAAAGAGGAACATGCATTTTAAACACATAACTTGCAGACAATTCACATCTGCATTAACAGGCATATGATGTACTCGATCCATTACTGCATAATTTGCAGGGCCAGGGAATTATTCCATAATTATTAAACGTAACGTCAATAACGTGATAGGGATCCATTGGTGTTCAATGTCAACTTGACTCCACTGGTAACAGTTCCACTTTTCATTCTGAGTTGGTGGAGCTGAGGAGAGATATTTGTCTTTACAGTGTTATTAAAATCTAAAATGCCTGAAAAGAGCAGTGCAAGCGGATTTAGGATTCAGGTCTGAGTTACGAGGAGAGATTAGGCAAATAGGGACTTTCCTTAGAAAGACGAGACTTAGAGGAGATCTAATAGAGGTGTACAAGATTATGAAGGGGATAGATAGAATAAACAGGGTTAAGCTTTTTCCTAGGATGGACGCGAATAGCACGAGGGGTCACAGGCTTAGGGTGAGGGGGGTAAGGTATAATTTGGATGCTAGAAGGAGTTTTTTCACACAGAGGGTGGTGGGGGTATGGAATGTGCTGCCAAGTAAAGTGGTGGAGGCAGGTACTCTGGAGTTATTTAAGAAATACTTAGATGGGCACATGAACAGAATGGGAATGGAGGGGTATAGAAAGCTGATTTAAAATAGGGATCATAAGCCTTGGGAGTCGCTGGGAAGTGTGTAAATAGATGGTGATATTGATGTACTTGTCTTTATCCTACAGGTGCTTTGGTCCACCTTGTTGTCTAACGAGGGGCATACACACGATGGGTTGTGACGGGCTGCTCTTGGATCTTTTTCGAGAGTAGCCTAGTGCTTCACGTCGTTAGTGTACGCTTGACCTGGACCATTTGATGGGCAACACGACAGCTCAGTGACTATTGCTGTTCTGTGCAGATACATGGATTTGGGGCTGTGTCTGTGGGAGTTTGCACATTCTCCCTATGCTTGCGTGGGTTTTCTCTGGGCACTCCAGTTTCCTCCCACATCCCAAAGATGTGTTCTTAGACTAATTGGCAAAACAAATTCTCCCTAAATTGTCTCAAATTTGGTTTTTAATCCATAAATATATAAACATGGACAGGGATTGCGGGTAGAGGTGGGAACATCGGGGTGGCGGCGCGGGCTCGTTGGGCCAAAGGGCCTGTTTCCCGTGCTGTTTTGTTCTTTGTTCTTTGATTATATGGAAAAAGACAGGGAGTGGGATTATTGGATAGCTCTTTCAAACAGCAAGCACAATGGGCTGCATGGCCTCTGTTTATATTCTGACATCCATGATTTTAACTAAGCAAGATTGTACATTGGAAACTTGGGGGTCGATTCTGACACCGCGACCTGCAACTTTTCTGTTGGGTCGCGGTGGGAGATGTGCGTTACCAGCCTTTTTCGGGGATTTGCGCATGCACAGGGAATGTACATCTTCCAGAGGCAGAGACCGGACCACACTGGAAACAGATGGGAAGAGAAGTAAGTAATTTAGATTTTTTTTAATGTAGTTTAAATATGTTTTCAATGTCACTATCAGGACCTTGCCAATCCTGACCGAATCTCCCACCTCACCAGGAGTACTTCATTCCGGCGGGATTTAGAATAGCTCCCCATGTTCGGGCAACTAGTGGGAAACCCCACCAGAATGAAGTGGGGGAACTGGGGTTCCCCCATGGAGCCAGGTGGCACGGGAATGATGCCCGCTGGGCATGGGCACTCTGACAGTGCCCCTTGGCACTGCCCAAGGGGTAACGTTCCCATGCCCAGGGGACATGTAGCACTGCCCATCGGGCGGTGCAAAGTGCGGAATCTACTACAGATAGTACCTATAGGCTGCTGGGGTGAGGGAGGTGAGGGGATCACCACTGCTGGATGCAGAGGGCTGGACACCAGGGATCCTGGGGGAGGTGGGGGAAGGTCAGGGCTGGCCTGGGAATTGCTGTAGGGGCTCCGATGGGGTGCGGTTGGGGTTGGAATGGGGGCTAGAGGGGCAGAACTGCAGGGATCCTGGTCTAGTCAGCAACTGAACTGGGCAGACTGACAGATTGGGTCCACTGCGCATATGTAGAGTTCCAGAACAGTCAGACTCCAGCACGAATAGGCCCCACCCACCCACCCCCACCTCCCCCTGGGTTTTTAATGATGCTGGGACCTCTGCAGTGCACAGAGTGGAGGGGATTCCAGTGAGAAACTGATCTAAGAAAACAGTCGATGGTCTAGAATGGTTTTCTCACCAATGCAGCCCTTTTGGGAAAATTGCTCCCCCGCCCCTCCGCCGATTTCTAATGAGCTGATCAAATACAGATATTACTTGAACAATGGATAAAAGCAAATTACTGCAGATGATAGAATCTGAAACGAAACGGGAAAATGCTAGAAGATCTCTGCAGAAAAGCTCTCTCCTTGCAGATGCTGCCAGACCTGCTGAGATTTTCCAGTATTTTCTCTTTTGGCTACTTGAATAGTGCAGTGTTATGCAGCAAGTGTAGCTGCATGCTATTGAGGAGTTGGCAAGGTGGAAATCGTGATTCCGCCCGTTAGAGTTTCTCACTCTATTCAACAATCAGGAGATGGGCCTCGCCCAGCCATCCTTTTTTTCACACGTCATAATGAAAGAAATTTCTAGAATGCAGCAGCACCAAAAAAAGCAGCAAGTACCTCGGGCGAATCTCTGTTGACTTGTCAGCACTCTCCTCATCTCACTCAACCAGGCCATCTTAATATCCACTGATGGTGCCTGAGGACAGAGAGAGAGAGAATATCGTTCTGCAATCCGTAAATACTTCCTATTGAGGTCTTCTGTGAAAAAGTGTTTGTTTCCTTAAATCTAAAATACAGACATGTTAAATAACACGCTCTAACGCACTGCAGTTGATCATAGCATGCGCTTGGCCAGCAATTGCATTTTCCTATGACCCCTCCCCCCCCCCCACCTTGGGAAGGGAGAGGGGGAGGGCAACAAAATCATTTTTGATATCTTCCCTCGAGCTCAATCCAAACTTCATTGGCTCCCTTATAGAATTGGGGATAGGGCTCGACACTGCGTGGACATAGTGGCCAGACGCCATTATGTATCTGGTCCTGTAACTGGCATTGGGAACAGGGTGAGTAGTTATGTTGGGCTGCAGTGAGACACTGTCACATTTCCCTCCTGTCAGGGTGGAGCTCAGAAATACCAGGCAAATGAATCACTTTACTTCTTTAAAAAAAAGGTGTATTCCTGAATTGAAAACTCAAGCAGACTGCCAGCTAACACAGGGTATGACTACGGAGTGCTTATGTCCCATTATTGAGAATTCCAATCTGAAAATATCAATCCGGTTTTGATGCAAGTGACCATGAAGCCATTGGATTATCACGAAGACCTAACTGGTTCACTGAGATGCCTTTCAGAGAATGAAATCTATACGTGTCTCCAGACCTACGCCAAAGTACTTGATTCTGAGATCCAAGTGATTGAGCCAATCACTCAATTTCATCAAAACATATCACATGGACAGCAGCAATTTATCACATATCCCATCACCACCTTCTCAGGGCAACGGGGGATGGGCAATAAATACTAGCCTTGGCATTGACATCTAAACCCCAGTCTCTTGAAGCTTATGAGAAGATAAATTTAAGAAACTGCAGATATCCTAACTCTGATATTGAGAGACGTTCACTTGGTAGAGGGCGATGGCTGCTATGTGACATTCCAAGGCCGTGCAGAATCAGGTCCTGATTATAACACTGTGACCCCGGAAATCTCCGGACCATATCTCCCAGATGCACCCATGCAAAGCTCTGCTGATGACACTGTGGTCAGGGGAACTTTGCATTTTAATGGCAAGTGATTGTATCTGCAGTTTGGGTACCTGATCTCAAAAGGAGGTGGCATGCTGCTGGATCTGATATCTCTGTACACTCTGCCATGCACCTTCTTCAGACATACACACACACAAGTGCGCACACGGACGCACATCCGTCCAATCATCACTTCCTTTATAAAGGAGCTGGAATTTCTTTAAGGTGAACAGCATCTTCTTGGAGAGGTCAGGACACCATCCAGACCTTGATCACCAGTTGCTTCTATTTCTATCATTCCCTGTGGTGATATGCCAGGACCACCATCTGCTGAAAAACCCTTTGGCTACTAAGAAACCAGGACGCAGGAATACCCTACGGCAAAGAGTCACCCTCCACAGCCTCACCCTTTCCAATACTGGCATCTGTGGCATTAGTGGAATCACTTCCCCTTACAAAATTAACAAGCAAGGTTGCAACTTAGCCTAACCTACAATCTCATTGCTGTGTCGGTGTTACAATAATGGTGGGATTGTATGAGGAGACTGAGCAACAACGATGAAAACCATTACTGAAACACATCAGAATCTAGCTCATAAAGTCCTTGAAAGAGACAGACAAACAATGCGTTTTTACTGAAACACAATTTTAAAAGTAATAGCTCAGTTATTGATTCTTTCAAGGAATGCAAATGGATCTAAATGTAAGAAAGATTCCAGCTACTCCCCAAGGTTTGTTCAACAGAAACTCTCAAACCTCAAGCTCATCACTAAGAACAAGAGCAGCAAGTGCATGGGACTACAACTGTCTGCAAGTTCCCCTCCAAGCACACATCATTCTTAGAAATATAACGCCATTCTTTCACTTTTGGTGGATCAAAATCCTGGAACTTCCTCCCTAACAGCACTGTGGGTGTACCTACACCACATGGACGGCAATGGTTCAAGAGGCAGGTCACATTCTCAAGATAAACTAAGGATGGGCAATAAACTGGCTTTTTCAGTGATTTCCACATCTTGACAATTCGTAGAATCCTTCACTGCAGGAGGAAACCATTCAACCCATTAAGCCTGCACTGACTCTCTGACAGAGCATCTTACCTAGATCCACTGTCCCCCATTGCTGTAGCCCTGCACTATCCCCCTCTAATTTATCCACTAATTTATCCACTAATCCCCCTCACCTACACATCTTGGGACACAACGGGGCAATTTAATATGGCCAATCCACCTAATCTGCACATCTTTGGATTGTGGGAGAAAATTGGAGCACTCAGAGGAAACTCACGCAGTTACCCGAGGCTGGAATTGAACACAAATCCCTGGCACTCTGAGGCAGCAGTGCTAACCACTGTGCCACTATGTATTTTGAAAAAGAGAGTAAGTCAAGCTCTGTGGTAGGCAGTCAACTGAATCCTGCAAACACAGTTCATGAATTCTGAACTTACTTGGATGAGATACACTTCCTCTCGCCCACTATACCAGACTTCAAACTTTCGAATATCTCCTTTAATATTCTCAGTGATCCCAACAGCACTCATCTGACAAATGACAAATGAAACACAACAAGTATTGTTATATTCCTCTATACTTCTTGAAGTAGCAACTAACAGCATTAAATTTATATGGAATATCTTTCAAATAAAACCACAGCATAATCAACAATTACGAGAATCAACTGAAAAAGACGAGTGGTTTGTTGGTCTGAACTGGATATTGTAGAAAAGATGATGGTAAAACTATCAGAATTCACCATCATTACTTCACTGAAATTGAGAGCAGCTCAAGGTATCTGAATATGCACAGAATAATTATTTTCAAAAATTTAATAATTTTTAAAATACTTTATAACAGCTTGTTTATCTTGTTATTTTACTGTTTATCTGAATCCAACTATAAATCATTTATTTCAATACCTGAAATTTTAAATTAGTTTTGAAAGGATTTGGTTCTGTTTTTGCCCTGGTTTTCTGTCTGTGTGAATACTTCAATGTGATTTGCTGCGTACTCTGCTTGATGACATCATCACTGCTGCACACCCAGAAATCCCTGTGACATGGTACCAGATTCAAGCTACCATCGGGAAAGGGAAAACCATGCCACAGAGATCACGAGATCTCAGTGGGCAACATTCTTCAAAGTCAGTGGCAGTGGCAATCCAGGTCAATAGTTCTGGATAGGAATCCAGAATAGAACTTTCTCCTTCACTCCCAAAGTACTGATTATGTCTGGGCTGGAATTCCAATCTGGGTTGTATTTACATGGAATTGTGAAAGGATCACATTGGCCATAACATCTAAAAGCAGTTTACAACTAACAGAATATTTCCAAAGGTGGAGCGAATGTGCTAAGAAAAATACAGCAGCCGATCTGCACACAGAAGATTACACAACAGCAATGGAATACAGGTTCATATTATCCCAGCTATGTACTGGTTGAGGGATTAATATTGTGTAGAAACCAAGAGACGACTCCATGTGCTTCAATGATTGAGCTGTGGAATCTCGACGGGAGGGCACATGGGTTTAACATCCCATTTGAAATGTGGCACCTCTGACAATGCAGCACCCTATTATGTACTGGTGCTGGGTGCACTGCCCTGCATTATGGACTCAAATCTTGGGTGTGGGGCTTCAACACAAAAGCTTCAAGCTCACAAACAGGAACGTTACATACCGAACACCAGTGAAACTCTTTTGAGATTCACAGCAAAACATTTAACTAATATTCAAAGAAAACACCTACACTCAATGACCTTTCCAGTTAGAGAATTGCAAAAAATATCAGTACTTTCCATCTCCATGGAGAGAAAGACCTCATGGGATTAAATCAATGCTTGGATAGTTTTAAAATTATGAGGCTTATAATAGTTATATTTTGTGGCTTTCATTTAAGATAAAAAGGGAGGAATCATGTGATATGTTCTGTTCAGCCAGTCTGAAACAAGGGTCAGGTTATTTTAATGGGAGCCAGCTGCAAGGCATTGGTCACAGTGATAGCAGCTTATGTGATATCAGCAAGTGTCTAAATGCTACAAAGGAATTGGGAATATCAGGTTATAAACAGCTTTTTTAAAAACTATCTATTTAAAGTTTGTTTATCACTGTCACAAGTAGATTTACATTAACACTGCATTGAAGTTATTGTGAAAACCCCTAATCGCCACACTCTGGCGCCTGTTCAGGTACACAGAGAGAATTTAGCATGGCCAATGAATCTAACTAGTACACCTTTCAGATGGGAGGAAACCCACATAAACATGAGGAAAACGTGCAAACTCTGCACAGACAGTGACCCAGCTGGGAATCAAACTTAAGTCTCTGGCATTGTGAGCAGAAGTGCTAACCACTGTGCCACTGTGCTGCCACTTACTTCCAAGATTAAAGAGGGTTGAGGTCTTAAAGAAAGGAAATTAGCATTTTAACCTGGATACAAGGCCCACATGATTCACATTGCCATGAAGATGGGCTTTGAGGGGGGAAGGGTCCAAGATATCCCTGAAAACTCACAAGATTGTTCTGCTAAAATTTGGGAGAAGGAGCTATGGGTAGTAAGATGCATGGTTCACAATGCAGGATGGAAGCTCACACTGGAATTAAAAAGATCAAATTCCTGACAGTTAAAACGAGAATGGAATAATCACCTCACTGGCACTAAAAGACTCTGGGGGGAAAATCTCATTGTGAAAGACAATTCTGAGATTAGAAGTTCCCAGGCTGAGAAAGAACAGACATAAGCATTCAGGAGCTAAGGCTTACTTAGGACTGATTCCAGGAGAATGGCACGATATTTGTAAAGAATGTTTTTGGTTATACTGGAAGGAAGAGAAGCTGTACAAAAACACAAGCATGAGTAATCCGTGTGGCTCTGTGCTCCTGATAAGGAGTTTCCCAGAATGGGAGAATGTGTTGGAGGTTGGTGTTACCTCGTGACAGCATTACCCCCAAACCTGAGCACAACCTTTAAGGAAAACAACCTGCTGGGAGCTGGGTGGGTGAGAGTTACTGAATTTACTCTGTGAATGGAGGGCACAAAGGAAAAATGTGACAGTAAACGGTGGAATTGTCTGTCTTACTTTTAAATAATGTTTGAAACTGTAAGAAGGTGCTTTGTCATAACCTTCTCCATGTTCTTCCCGCTTCTTACAGAACAGAAGTGCAGTCTCGTGAAGGAAGAGGTGGCGTTGCATTGGTTTGAAGCGTGCAAGATCCTTCATTTTGGTGGCGCCTTTCTTATGATTTATCCAGACATTGAAGGAACCTTGCATCAAAAGCGGACCAAACTCTTCCAGGTTGCCCTGCCAATCAGAATCTTTGTTGATTTCTCTGTTTAGCTATTACTGTACAATTATTAACAAAATTAACAAAATTTCATTAATAACCATTATAATATTTGGATATTTAATTCCAGAATTATCAGCATGTGAACTTTCTCCCTTCAAGAATCCTTTCCTAGGTTCAAGGTGTGGATATCACTGGCTGGGCCAACATTTATTGCCCACCCCTAATTTCTCTTGTGAAGGTGGTCGGGAGCCACCTTTTAAAACTGCTGCAGCCCATGGGGTGGAAGTGATCCCCCAAAGCTTAATTCTCTCATCTCTCTTATTACATTCACTCCATTTACAAAAATACAGAGGAACACAAAACACACCTTTCGTTCACCAAATGAAAGACCATCCTCTATGAGAGGCAAAAACAGTAAAAAGTCTGACAACACCAGGTTTAAGTCCAACCAATTTATTTGATAGTAAACTCACAAGCTTTCGAGGTTCGAGGTTCTGGTCTCCGACCAGAACACCTCATTCACCTGACGAAGAGGGAAACTTCGAAAGCTTGTGAGCTTACTATCAAATAAATCAATTGGACTTAAACCTGCTTTGTCAGACTTCTTACTGTGTTTACCCCAGTCCAATGCCGGCATCTCTACGTTGTGACTACTGTCGATGAAGCAAAAATCCAGAGTTCAATTCAGAAGAAAAGTCTTGACTTTTTCTTCACCCATAAAACACAAGTGTTTTTTTTATTTGTTCATGGGATATGGGCATTGTTGGCTGAGCCAGTAATTTGTGCCCATCTCTGTGAGGGCAGTTGAGAGTCAACCACATTGCTGTGGCTCTGGAGTCATATGCAGGCCAGGCCGGGTAAAGACGGCTGATTTCCTTCCCTAAAGGATATTAGGTGGGTTTTTCCAACAAACAACAATGGTTTCATGGTCATCATTAGACTTATAATTCCAAATTTTTATTGGATTCAAATTTCACCATTTGCCGGGGTGGGATTTGAACCTGGGTGCACAGAGTTTTCAGGATTACTCATTTAGTGACATTATTACTGCTTCCCCGTAACATGGTTCATCAGAAACATGTTTAGATCAGAGATTTATCTCTATCACATTTACATCCTTGAGACACAAAGAGGTTCAAGACTGACTAGCACCAGGCAAATTTACAAGATGTGTCCTGCCAATGCAACTGGACATATGTGCACAATCCTTTGGTATCATTTGCCAACTGGAAAACCTTCATCAGTTTCTGAGCCTTTTAGGGGAAGATTCTAATTCCAGGGTTTGGGAAGTAGAGGGAGGGGAAGATTCTGATCCACCCAGCGATGGCCGCAATTCGCCTTGAAGCTCCAAGGCTTGTTTATTCCAGCAAGCTAACAGGGCTAGCAGCTGATGGAAAACACTATTCCTTCCATTCCACTGAGATACATTGCTATAAAAGGATGGGTTATTGGACAAAATTTGCCTTTGCAGAACAACATGGGGGGAAAAGGTGAGGAAAAGATGAGGGGAATCAAATCTGAGACCCCCTGAGAGAATTTGTTGCTGCTGCTGTAATATTATGCATGAATAGGGCCTCGTGGTTGTTGCAATCATTTCATGATCACTTCTCCCAGAACTACATTTTTAAATTCCAAATTTATTCAATTGAATTTAAATTCCCCAGCTGCTGTGTTGGGATTTAAACTCATTGCCTCAACTCATCAGTCCCAGTCTCTGGATTATCAGACCAGTGACATTAGCACTCTGCTGCTATCTCCAACAGGTCACTAGCAATGAACCCATTGAAAAACAATATCAACAAGCAGATTAGTTTGACCACAGGTTGCAACGGTTAAATCAATCTCAAACCCACCAACAACTTGCTTTGCTCGATAGTCAATTCTCCCTGCATGCAAAGACTTAATAATATTGGAATAAATGCATGTCTTTCCCATTGATTCTTGTCAAGCAGAGATTTCTAATTCCCAAACAGGTACTCACATTATATCCTGTTATTGCAATCTGGTGCATGGAGTCATTAACTGATTTTAATAGATTCAACATGGCTGTTAGAGCTTCCTGTAACTCCTGGGTCCCATCATCGTTACTGCTAAACTTCAGTAATTCCTGCCAGGATGCACAGCAATTTGAAAATCATTTCAGCAAAATATGTCAGTGATTCAATGAGTTATGGTTAACATCATCTTCATGTTAATACATGTCGACACTTCCGTTATAGAATAGACAGAGAATCATATCAACACCTCACCTCCTGTTACCAGGTTCTCCGATCTCTGTCTTTCGAAATGCATCTCTCTGTTGAACTGCTTTACAAGGCAATGCAGATTGAGACAAAGGAGGGAGAGAAGAGGGAATATAAAGGGAGTGAAAACAGTGGCAAAATAATGAGGTCTTTTCAGTGGGAGAAGGCAGCTGTTTTGGAAGGATGGATACTATAGAACCACAGAACAACAGAAAAGTTACAGCACAGAAGGAGATATTCAGCCCATTTTGTCATAACAACCCAACGACACCTAGTGCCCTTTCTGATCCCACCATCTTACCCCCAGTCCATAGCCCTGAAGTTTATAGCAGTTAAGATATGGCTCCAGGTACTTTTTAAAAGAGTTTAATGTATCTGCATTCACTGCCAACCTAGGCAGTGAATTCCAGACATCCATTACCCTCTGTGTAAAAAAGTTCTTCCTTTCCACTAATTGCCACTTATCTTGAATCTATGTCTCCTCGTTCTAGAATTCTCCACCAAGGGAACCAGTTTTCAGCTGTCCCCTCTATCTCTTCCCCTCACAATTTTGTACACCTCCACAGTACTTATAAATTGGGAGGTAGATACAATTGATGGTAACAGTGAAGAAACACTTAATGACCTTGTTGTGAACTTCTCCTGCTCATTATTATATATGATGTACTGAATTATTTAAAATAAAAGTTGATCAAATTAGCTGAAAAAGTGATTAAAATAGTGGCCAGCACAACTAAGCACAAATTAAAGCCATGATTTCTCAATTCATGTTTACGTTTGCAATTACATCTTGAATATGATTGTATTTTTCCAACACATCTTGACTCTCACTGAAATGTCTTCAAGTGTCCACATATTCTACATCGCTACAAATGTAGCTATTTTGCACACAGCAAGATCCCAGAAGCAGACCTGAGAAATGCGAGTAGGTTTTTTGTGAATGGTTTTGTTTGAGAGTGGGATATTAACTTGGGCACTTCAGAACTCTTTGCTCTGCTTTTTCAACAGTAAGAAGTCTCACAACACCAGGTTAAAGTCTAACAGGTTTATTTGATAGCACGAGCTTTCAGAGTACTGCACCTTCATTAGATAAGGGAGGGATTTGGTTCACAAACAGGACATGTTTGAACATGAGTGTTGCCGGCTGGCCAATATTTACTGGCCATCCCTAATTGCCCAAGAGCAGTTGAGAGTCAACCACATTGCTGTGACTCTGGAAAGACATGTAGGTCAGATTGACAATGGTTTCATGGTCATCAGTAGATTTTTAATTCCAAATATCCTTTTATTGAATTCAAATTCCATCATCTGTTGTGGCAGGATTTGAACCCTGGTCCCTAGAACATTAGCTGAGTTCCTGGGTTAACAGCTTAGCGATAATACCAACAAACCATTGCCTCCTTATGCAATACTAGGTCATGGCCCTATCTAATCTCTCTGATGGACATTGAATAACTAATGGTGCTATTTCAAAGAAGGGCAAGGAAGTTCTTCTCAATGTCCTGGTTGTTGTTAATTCCTCAACCAACATCATTAAAGCTGCTGAAAATACTCTGCAGGTCAGAGGGCATCTATGGAGATGGAAACAGGGTTAAAGTTTCAGATTGCTGATCTTCCATCAGAGATGGAAAGTGTTCCAACTTTCAAACACATTCCAAACTTCTTCTAGTTCTGATGAAAGGTCAGTGACTTGAAACATTAACGTTTTTTCTGTCTCCATAGATGCTGCTAGAGTCTACATTTGAGTGGAGCAAAGCTGAATGACACAGCAATGTGTCAGACATCACAACATTGTCAGAGAAAAATATTTCCAGACATTCTACAAGATTCTGCAAAGGTTTTGTTTCTCTTGAGTTTTTTTCCTCTGCTGATGACATGGGGCACTGCACCTCAGGAAGACTGGCCTCTGGGCACCTGATTGACATAATTCCAGGAACATTTTGCTTTAATTTTTTTTTAAATGGTCTATTGGAAGTAATGTACTTTGGAGGATGAGAAAGGTGCTACATAAATGCAAGGCAGTTTATGGTTGTTTTATTTCTCCGTATACGGTGAATATGACTTTGTAGCCTGTGGCGATATGTCCTTCGCCTACCTTTAGCAATAGCTGGTATTTTGTTAACCGTTGAATGGGTTTCAGTAAGTACGAGTCCAGGCCAAGTTTGTGGTCCAGTTTACGTTGACATTCCTGATAAAGAGCACACAAATTAGGAAAGGATAGAAACACCAGTTCTGAAAAAAACCTAGCAACCTCCAAATCAATAAAGTTTATTCAGCACAACAAATAACTGACTGAATTGGTGTTACATTAAGAAATAGGAGTAGACTATTCGACCCCTTAAATCTGATCCGTCATTCAATACGCTCATACCTCAAAGCCACTATCCCACCGGCATCTTTTGATTGCCTGAGAAATTAAATATTTGTCTATCTTAGCCTTGAGTGTATTCAATGATGGAGCAACCACAATCCTTTGGATAGAAAATTCCAAGGAATCACACCCTAATGAAAAAACTCCATCATCTCAGTATTAAATAATTGGTGTTTTATCCTGAGATTGTGACCCCATGTTTGAGATTCCCCAGTCAGGGGAAACACTGTCTCAGTATCTACCCTGCCAAGCCCCTTCTGAATCTTGAAGGTTTCAATGAAATCCCCTGTCATTGTTCTAAACTCCAGACAGTGTGAATCCAATTTATTCAGCCTGTCCTCATCGGATTACTCAAGACCACCAATTAGTGAACCTATTGTACGGTACCATTTTCAATGCAAGTATATCCCTTCTGAGATATGGAATCCTGTGGCAAGAAACTCATCTCCTGACTCTCCAATGACTGTCCACCATCTATAAGGCCCAAATCAGAATTGTGATGGAATGTTCTTCAGCTGCCTGAATGAGTACAGCTTCAATAACATTCAAGAAGCTCCACACCATCCAGGACAAAGCAGCCTGCTTGATTGCTATCCCTTCTACAAAAATTCATATACCCCTTTCACCGACAAACTAGCAGCAGTGCATCCCATTCATAAGAAGCACTGCAGGAGATCACCAAGGTTCCTTAGGCAGCATCTTCCAAATCATGCAGAAAGGACAAGAGCAGTAGATACCTGGGAAACCACCATCTGGAGGTTCCCACCCATATCACTCATCAGCCTGATTTGGAAATATATCACCAATCCTTCACAGTCGCTGGATTAAAATCCTGGAACTCTCTCCCTAACAGCACTGTGGATGCACCTATTTCATATGAACTACACCGTTCTAGAAGGCAGGTCACCATCACCTTGTCAACTAGATATGGGCAATAAATGCTGGCCTAGCCAGCGATGCCAACATCCTGTAAATTAATTTTTAAAAATATGGACTATGCACAATTCTCTCGGCTCCATGTGAGGTCTCACCAAAACCCTGTACAACTGCAGCAAGACTTCCTAATTCTTACACTCCAAGCACCTTGCAATCAAAGCCAGCACGCCATTTGCCTTAATTGCTTGCTGTAGCTGTAGGCTAATCTTTGCGTTCCTCATATTAGAACATCCAAGTTTCTTTGAACATCAATATTAAAGTTTCACCTTTTAAAAATATTCGGTTTTTCTACTTAACCTCACACTTCCCTACATTATTGTCCATCTGACACCTTATTTTCCACTCACCTAACCTGTCTATTGCAGCTTCCCTGTGTCTCACTACATTCTCCTGAGGCTTGCATCATCATCATCAAACTGGAATACATTACTCACAATCTCTCTGTCTAGGTTTGAGTGGAGCAATCCTGAATGACACAGCAATGTGTCAGATATCACAACATTGTCAGAGAAAAATATTTCCGGACATTCTACAAGATTCTGCAAAGATTTTGTTTCTCTTGAGTGTCTTTTCATCTGCTGACGATATAGGGCACTGCACTTCAGGAAGACTGGCCTCTGGGCACCTGATTGACGTAAAAGGCTCTAAGGGTTAAATTATGAGGATCTGTTGCATAAACTATGCTTGTATCTGCTTAAGGTGATCTGATTGAGATGAGTGAGACTGAAAGACTTGATAGGTTAGATAAGAGGGAAGCTGTTCTCTCTGGTGGTGGAAGTATCCAGAGCAAGGAAACAAAGACAGAAAATTAGAACCAGACAGGTGATATCCTCACTGGAAGAGTAGTCAAAAATCTGGAAGTCTGTCCCTCAAAAAGCTGCTGAGGCTATAGATGTGTTAAAAATTTCAAAATGGAGATGACTACATTTAAAGGTTAAGGAACCAAAGCAAGTAAATGGAGTTAAGATACAGATCAATGATGATCTAACCAAATGTTGGGCAAGTTAGCCTGCTCCAGTTACTATGCTCCTATCCTGGTCAGAAAAACAAAGATGGTGAGGGTGAACCGGAAGCTTATCTCACATTCTGACAAATTTTCTCACCCATTCATTTCACTGGGAATAGAAATGATCAGGGATCATAGGATAATAGAATCCTTACAGTGCAGAAGAATGCCATTTGGCCTATCGAGTCTGCACCGACCATAATCCCACTTAAGTCCTACCCCTGTAATCTGATGTGTTTACTCTGCTAATGCCTCTAACCTGCATATCTCAGGACACTAAGGGGAAATTTAGCATGGCAATGCACCTAACTAGCCTGTCTTTCGAGATGTGGGAGGAAATCAGAACACCCAGAGGAAACCCACACAGACACAAGGAGAATGTGCAATTCTGCACAGACAATGAGCCAAAAATTGAATTCGGGTCTCTGATACTGTGAGGCAGCAGTGTTACCCACTCTGCCACCAAGTCGCCCCCATAGGGATATGAAACTAATTGCCAATATGCTATCACTTGCTTTATCCTAACACCAAAAACCAATTTCAGCTACACATTTTTCCTTTAAGTATTTATCCAATTCTCTTTTGAAAGTTTTTATGGAATCTGCTTCCATGGCCCTTTCAGGCAACGCCTCCCAGATCATATCTCACTGCACAAAAGATGTTACCTTCATCACCGCTTTTGTTCTTTCACCAATCATTTTCAATCCGTATTTTCTTGTTACTATCCCTGTTATCCAACTGCTTACACGATCAAAACCCTTCGTATTTTGAATGCATCATTCAACCTCTCTTTAACTATCGCCTCTCTAGAACAACTCCAGCTTCTCTAGATAACTGATGTCCTTCAGACTTGATGTCATTCTAATAAATCCCATGTGCACCCTCCCCAAAACCTTTCTAAAGGTGGTTAGTGTTGAACATAAAATTTTACAGAAGTTTTGTGTTCATTTTTTGTATTTGTATATCACTCCTCCATGAATAAAACCCAGGGTTCCCAATGCTTTGTTTTTATTCATTAGTTCAACATGAGTGTTGCTGGCTGGCCAGCATTTAGTTACTATTTTTCAGAGGGCAGTTGAGAGTCTACCACATTGCTGTGGCTCTAGAGTCACATGTAGGCCAAACCAGGTAAGGACAGCAGATTTATTTTTCTCTAAAGGACATTAGTGACCCAGATAGGTTTTTCCTGGCATTCGACAATAACAATCCTGACATTGTTTCATGGCCAACAGTAGATTCTTAATTCCAAACACACTTTACTGAATTCTAATTCCACCCATCTGCCACGGCGGGATTTGAACCCTGGTCCTTACAACATTAGTTGAATTTCTGGATTAATAATCTAGCGATAATACCACTAGGTCATCGCCTCCTCCTAACTGAGAGCTCACTCAAATTGTTCTGTTGCCTCCATAAGTTAATGCACGTAGAGTTCCTAGGTCTCTCTATTCCAAATGCTATGATTTAGTTCATACTGTCAATTTAGATGGAAGTTTTTGAAAATCTGTTACCTGAAAAAAAGGGCAGTCTGAACACTGTCTCCAAAGGTACTCAGACCGTGGTTTGTTCTGGCAGTACTTCACATACATTTGAAAATTCTCCCTCTGAAGAGCACAGTGAGAAATGCTTATATGAAACAGTAAGTTATTTTTAAAGTAAATATGAATTTCAAGATCAGAAAGACGTCGGTTGAACATACCCTTTCAAGGAAGCAGAGTCCTACTTTCTCTGGCATTTCAACACAGTTCTGAAGGTCATTAAGAAAAATTCTGGGGAAGATATCAACTCATTAATAAAGGCAACATTATCCAACATGCCTCCTAGCAACTCATTAAGAGAGGTGTGTAATAGATTGTTTTTACCTGCTGTGAAAATCATAGATCTCTGCCATATTGCCAAACAATATCTCCTTCTTGTTCTCCAGCAAGGATGGCATGAGCGATATCATGGCTGGATTGTCCATCTCCATTTTGTAACCCTGCAAATTACAGATAAAATCAACTTGAGTCAATACACAGCAGCGTGGAACAGAGGTGGGAGCTGTGTTTTCACAGGGTCCGCCAATCCAATGTGGAACCCTGATTTGCATTTGAAAGGTATCACATTGAGACATCGCCAGTTTTTGATTTGGCAGCTGGGGCTGTGGGAAGATTAGATTTAAGAAATCGCTACCAGATCTTTGTCTCTCCAACTCTGAGTTTTCCATCCAAAATGACAGTAAATCTCTCCCACAATATCCTCGAATCTGCTAATTGCTAAAGTCTACCCCCGCTTCATAACGTTCTTCACTCTCTGGCCCCATGTTCACTAACTGCCAATGATTTTACAAACCTCTCAAAGATTTTCCTCTCCTCATCATATTCCAACCCCCTCACTGTGCGAGGAGAGAAAACTCAAATTTATCGAGCCCTTTTCCATATCTGCAAGTGTACAAATAATCTATGATAGGTGATCAAACACAAAACAGCAGCACACATTGCTGTGTTACCTGAAGCACACTGCTGAGCTCCTCCACATACACTCGCTCAGTCTCGATCAGCTCATTGATCACGTGTCTGCAAAATAAATACTGTAGTTACAAGGGAGGAATTCATCATCAACAATACGCATTTATACAACATCCTTCATGTAGGAAAATCTCCCAAGGTGCTTTGCAGAACTGTAGTTGGATTAAATTTTACAATGAACCATACAAGGAGATATTGTAACAAGTAGCGAAAGCTTGGGTCAAGGGATAAGTTCAAAGAAGCATCTGAAAAGAAGTGAGAAGTACAGAAATGGAAAGATTGAAGGAAGGAATTATAGAGCTTTCAGCCTACCCAGGCAATTGAAGCCACAATCATCAATGGTGGAGTAATTATTATTTTTTTCATTATTCTTTCAGGGGTGTGGGCCTCATTAGCAACGCCAGTATTTATTGTCCAATGCTAACTGAACTGAGTGGCTTGCAACGCAATTAAAAAGCAACAATACCTGTGTGGATCTGGAGTCTCATGTAGGCCGGGTAAAGATGGCAAATTTTCTAAAGGACGTTAGTGAAGCAGATGGGTTTTTACAATTGATAATAGTTGTCATGATCATCCATATTGAGACTAACTTTGTAATTCCAGATTTATTAATTTATGTTAAATTCCACCAGCAGAACCCGAGCTTTAACCTGAGCCCGTGGAGTGACAGACAGACTACACTAAGATTGTCCCTTAAATCAGGGATACATAACAAGCCAGAAATGCATTATTTTTGCAGTGTTGGAAAGCTGAAGGAGAGTCTGGGATATGAATGTCACTAGCTGAGCCAGTATTTATTGCCCATCCCATTCGGTCCATCGAGACTGTACCGACTCTGCAACAGAGAATCTCAGTAAGAAGTTTCACAACATCAGGTTAAAGTCCAACAAGTTTATTTGCTAGTAAACACCACTAGTTTTCGAAACGCTGTTCCTTCGTCAGGTGAGTGGACAATTCTGATCACAAACGGCATATAAATGGACACACAGAATGCAAGTCTTTACAGCTAATCTGTTATTCAAGTCTTAAAAGTGCAGGCAATGTGAGTGAAGATAGCATTAAGCATAGGTTAAGGAGGTGTGTATTGCCTCCAGACAGGACAATAAGTGAGATGTTGCAAGTTCAGGCAAGTCATGGGGGTTACAGGCAGTTTGACATGAACCCTGGTTGAGGCCATCCTCATGTGTGCAGAACTTGGCTATCAGTTTCTGCTCAGCGACTGCGCTGTCATATGTTGTGAAGGCCACCTTGAAAAACGTTTACCCGAAGATCAGAAGCCAAACGCCCGTGACCGCTGAAGTGTTCGCCAACAGGAAGGGAACAGTCTTGCCTGACAATTGTCGAACAATGTTCATTCATCCGTTGTCGTAGCATCTGCATGGTCTCCCCAATGTACCATGCCTCAGGACATTCTTTCCTGAAGCGTTCTGGCAGACAACGTTGGCCAAGTTGCAAGAATATGTATCATGTACCATGTACCTAGTGAATGGTATTCTCACGTGAGATGATGGCATCCATGTTGATGATCTGGCATGTCTTGCAGAGGTTGCTATAGCAGGGTTGTCTGGTGTGGTGGTCACTGTTCTCCTGAAGGCTGGCCAAGCAAACTACCCAATAATCTGTTTGAGGTTGTGTAGTTGTTTGAAGGCAGGAAGTGGGGGTTGGCGATGGCATTGGTGAGATGTTCTTCTTCATCAATAACATGTTGAAGGCTCTGGAGAAGGTGTTGTAGCTTCTCCGCTATGACATCTTCTCCAGAGTCCAGTCCAACGCTGGCATCTCCACATCACAGAGAATTTCACTCAGGACTTTTCCTGTCACCCCACATACTTACCCCAGTAATATCCCCTACCTAAGCAACTTGGGACACTAAGAGGCAATTATAACTATGTGGAGTTTGCACTTTCCCTGTGTCTGTGTGGGTTTGCTCTGGGTGCTCCGGATTCCTCCCACATACTGAAAGACATGCTGGTTAGGTGCATTGACCTGGACTGTGGTGAATAGAGGAATTTCATAGTAATATCACTGAAGTGTTATTGTAAGCCTTACTTGTAACTAATAAATAAACACTCTAGTGTGGCCAATGCATCCAACCCACACATCTTTGGACTGTGGGGGAAACCAGAGCACTCATAGGAAACCCACACAGACACTGAGAGAACATGCAGACAGTAACCCGATGCCAGAATCAAACCCAGGTCCCTGGCGCTGTGAGGCAGCAGTGCTAACTACTGTGCCACCATGTCATCTTGGCTTTGGCAACAATTCCCACGATCCAAGAAAGAATAAAGAAAGAGATATGACTTTGTTTATTGGCTGTTTCTTAGCAACCAGAAAAAAAATCATCAATTTTTTTCAGGGGAGCTTTTCCACCCACTGCTTTGAATTTGTGTGAACCAGGATGGAAGATTTTGAAACTGGATTGAATTTATTTTTCAAACTCTGTCAAGCCCTCTCTCACCTGGGTATTAAAACCATTAAGTTGACATCTGTTGGCCGCTGAATTGGTTGTGCATTTGGCTCGATGAGTCAAATCATTTCTGAGTCAAAAGGCTGAACTCTCCTGTCCCATCCACCATGGGAATCTCAGGGGGCATGGATGGACCAAGCAAAGGCCAATAGACCTTCTGCAGAACTTTCCTGCCTTGTGTTGAACGCAGCTAGACAATCCCACCCAGAGGGTGTGGTAATTGTCCCTTTAAGGGAAACACAGCAGAGTAAGGGTCAGCTGGCCTGGGTGGCCAATCAGGACTCAAAGTGGGGAATCATCTCAGTCGGAGGAGTTTATTTTGGAATTAGTTGCAGCTGCTAAAGATCACTCACTTACAAATCTCTTTTTATTCTACCAACAAAGGCTCTGAAAATGTAGATAACAGAGGTTTATGAATTAACATCCCATTTCAGAGGTTTGAGGAAGAAATCCAGGCAGACACTCATAGTGAGATACCAAGGGAGCACTGCAATGTTGGAGGGTTAGTACTGAGGGAGTGCCGCACTGTCAGACGGAGGGATAGTACTGAGGGAGTGCCGCACTGTCAGACGGAGGGATAGCTGAGGGAGTGCCGCACTGTCAGACGGAGGGATAGTACTGAGGGAGTGCCGCACTGTCAGACGGAGGGATAGTACTGAGGGAGTGCCGCACTGTCAGACGGAGGGATAGTACTGAGGGAGTGCCGCACTGTCAGACGGAGGGATAGTACTGAGGGAGTGCCGCACGTCAACGGAGGGAGTACTGAGGGAGTGCCGCACTGTCACGGAGGATAGTACTGAGGAGTGCCGCACTGACGGAGGATAGTATGAGGACGAGAGGATAGTACGAGGTGCCAGAAGGGACGGGAGGCACTGTCAGACGGAGGGATAGTCGTGCCGCACTGTCAGAGGGTCAGTACTGAGGGAGTGCCGCACTGTCAGACAGTCAGTACTGAGGGAGTGCCGCACTGTCAGACGGTCAGTACTGAGGGAGTGCCGCACTGTCAGACGGTCAGTACTGAGGGAGTGCCGCACTGTCAGACGGTCAGTACTGAGGGAATACTGTCAAAGGGCCAATACTGAGGGAGTACTGCACTATCAGAGGGTTAGTACTGATGGAATGCCACATTGTCAGAGAATCATTACTCAGGGATTGAAGTACTGTCACAGGATCAGTATTGAGGAAGTGCGACTCTGTCACAGGGTCAGTGCTGCACTGTCAGAGGGTCAGTACTAAGGATGTGCCGCACTGTCAGAGGGTGAGTACTGTAGGAATGCTGCTCTGTCAGAGGGTCAGTACTGAGGGAGTGCCACTTTGTTCAAGAGGTCAGTACTGAGGGAGTGCTGCATTGTCAGAGGGTCAATACTAAAGGAATGCTGCACTGTCAAAAGGTCAGTACTAAAGGAGTGCTGCAGTGTCAAGGTGTCACTTCTCAATTTTGCACAAGACATTAAACCATAATCCTGTCCACTCTCTCACTGGGAGGGTAAGAAATCCAAGCTACAATTCCAGAAAAATCAAGAGATTTTCATCAGAGCAACGGCCAATATTTATAAAACCTAATTCAGATTTTCAATCGGTATCGTACTGCTGTTTGTGAGAGTTTGTTGTGTGCAAGTTAGCTGCTGAGTTTCCAGTGAACATGCTCTGAAAATGAAAGACAAGGAGATGTTCTTTCTGTACGTACTGAGCCTCTCAGGAATTTCACTTCTGTACCAACCAATAAAAACAAATGGGAGGTAACTTTAACTCTACTCGACCCAGGACTCTCAACAATTGCATTTCTGCCATTTCTATAAAGAGATGATAAAAGTTGTTGAACAAGGTGAGGCATTATTACAAAGCGCTGGGCAGGCAGTAAAGATCAGTAAATCTCTGGAATTTAGTTCAGCTGAAAGGATGAATTGCATTCCGTTGTTTATCATTTTTTCTGTTATGATAACATGTATAAGTTTAAAGAAGGGGAGTTTAATGAGTATTTACCCAGAGTACAATCAACTCTGTAAGTAATTATGACTGTGGGATATAGCAAACCAACCTAACACTATAAACCTTTCCCCATTTCCATTCATTTCAAACAATAGTGATGTCTAATAATGGCTGCACAGATCCAATGTCACCTACTTCATCATCCTACAAGATCAAAATTATCTCAATAAAGTCTTCTCATCCAAGGTGATTAACACATTACGTGAAACCTTAAGCACTGAGTTATTTATGTAAATAACTGGTTTGTAATGTTGTCAGTCTCTTACCTTTTCAAGATTTCCAAGCTGTCGTCACTTTCAGAACTTAACGAGTATAATGAATTCCTTGTTTGACTGACTTCATGCATGACCTCAATCTAGGTGTGGAAAAGAAAGAAAGATTAATCTAATCCTTCAACAGTTCAGTGCAAACATTTCTTCTTACACTATTTCCTCCTATTAGAGAGATGCAGAGAGATCTGGATAGGCTGAGTGAGTAGGCGAGGACCTGACAGATGGAGTATAATGTTAGCAAATGTGAGGTTATCGACTTTGGTAGAAATAATAGTAGGAAGATTATTATTTAAAGGGTGAAAAGCTGCAGCATGCAAAGGGACCTAGGGGTCTTTGTGCATGAATCGTAAAATCCCAGTCTGCAGGTGCAGCAAGTGATCAAGAAGGTAAATGGAATGTTGGCCTTTATAGCGAGGGGGATAGAATATAAAAACAGGGAGGTCTTGCTGCAACTGTACAGGACACTGGTGAGGCCACAACTGGAGTACTGTGTGCAGTTTTGGTCACGGCATTTGAGAAAGGACATATTGGCCTTGGAGGGAGTACAGTGAAAGTTCACTACGCTGATACCAGAGATGAGGGGGTTACCCTATAAAGAGAGATTCAATAGACTGGGTCTGTACTCGTTACAGTTTAGAAGGCTGAGGGTGGATCTTATAGAGACATATAAGATAATGAAGGGGCTAGATAGGGTAGAAGTACAGAGATTCTTCCTGCTTAGAAAGGATAGCAGAGCTAAAGGGCAGAGCCTCAAAATAAGGGGTGGGGCAGTTTAAATCAGAGTTGAGGAGAAACTTCTTCACTCAAAGGGTGGTGAAGCTCTGGAATTTTCTGCCCATTGAAGTGGTGGAGGCTACCTTGCTGAATATATTTAAGTCGTGGGTGGATAGATTTCTGATAGACATGGGAATTAAGGGTTATGGGGAGAAAGCAGGAAAATGAAACTGATCCACTTCAAATCAGCTATGATCTTATTGAATGGCGGGGCAGGCTCGAAGGGCTGGGTGGCTTACTCCTGCTCCTATTTCTTATGTTCTTATGAGTCATAGAGTCATAGTGGTTTACATCATTAAGACAAACCCTTCTGCCAACTTGTCCATGCCGCCCTTTTTTTAGCTACTAAATTGGTCCCAGTTGCCCATGTTTGGCCCATATCCCTCTATTCCCATCTCACCCATGTAACTGTCTAAATGCTTTTTAAAAGACAAAATTGTATCTACCTCTATTATTACCTTTGGCAGCTTGTTCCAGGCACTCACCACCCTCTGGGCCCTTCTGCCCCTCTGGATTCTTTTATATCTCTCCTCTCTCACTTTAAACCTATGCCCGCTAGTTTTAGTCTCCCCTACCTTTGGGAAAAGATGTTGACTATCTGCCTTATCTATTGCCCCTTATTATTTTATAGATCTCTATACGATCACCCCTAAGCCTTTTATGCTCCAAAGAAAAAGTCCCAGTCTATCCAGCCTTTCTTTAAAACTCAAGTGCTCAAGTTCTGGGACCATCCTAGTAAATCTTTTCACACACTTTCTAGTTTAATAATACCATTGCTATAATAGGGTGACCAGAACTGTACACTGTATTTCAAGAGTGGCCTCACCAATGTCTTGTACAACATCAACAAGATGCCCAAATGCCTGTATTCAATGTTCTGACCAATGAAACCAAGTATGCTGAATACCTTCTTCACCACCCTGTCGTCTACTTTCAAGGAGCTAGAAACATGTACACTAGTTTTTTTTGTTCTGTAACTCTTCCCAGTGCCCTACCATTAACTGAGTAAGTTCTGCCCTGGTTCAATCTACCAAAGTGCATCACTTCACATTTATGTAAATTAGACTCCATCTACCATTCATCAGCTCACTGGTCCAACTGATCAAGATAAGTCTCCCCTGTTCCAGAGCCTCAGGAGCTTATTGGCAGGAGCTTATTGGCAGGAGCCTATTACAGCATGCTGGGGTTTTGTCTGTCACTGGGAAATGTAGACTTTCATTGCAATTCTTTGTAAGATAGCAGCTAGGGTGCAACTCTCTTCATTCAAAACCAATTGCTGTCTCTGGTGGAAAAACCGGAGTGTTTCCCACTGACATTAACAGTACCTCTCTGATGGGATTCAACAGGGTCCCCCAGTCTCCACAATCAGAGAGAGGCTCCTTTCCCCCCACCATGGAAATGATGATTAGTGACACCCCTCCCCCATCCACCACTAACAACAGGAGCATGACTAACCCCTCTGGAAAGAGGGGCACTTCCCTACCACCACTAAAATAATGGATCATCCCCCCACCTCACTCCCCGCTTACACCCGCATCCCCTGCTGGTCTGAAGTGACCCAAATCCCTTCCCCACTATTTAGGTAACCCCCTCAGCCGTTCTCCCTCCTTCAGGCACTCCCCTCATCCTGATCCTCAGGCCAACCCCTTGGCAGTGCTAACAGTACAATATCCACTGACACACTGGCCTAGCACTCTGGACTCCGAGTGGGGTCATGGAGGTAAGTACAGTTCCCATATGCCCCTTTGCCATTGCTAAACTCCAAGGACCCTGGAGGGTTAGGTGAGCTTGAACTGTGCACAAGGAGTTGAATTTGACACTGTTCCCTGGGGTGGAGGTGTCTCGTGGCTGGACAGCCCCTTCTAGCCCTGGGCAACCTGAAGGTCGCTCTTGGCATTGTGATCTCAAATGACACGCGATGGGTCGTGAGAGGGCTGTTCTTGGATTTTTTTTTCGAGAGTATCGTAGTGCTTCATATCGTTAGTGTATGCTTGACCTGGACGATTTGATGGGCAACACAACAACTCAGTGACTATCACTGTGCTGTGCAGATACATGGATTTGGGCCTGTGTCTGTGGGAGTTTGCGCATTCTCCCCGTGCTTGCGTGGGTTTTCTTCCACATCTCACATCCCACCGGATGTGGGATCCGGTTTCCTCCCACATCCTAAAGATGTGCTCTTAGGCTAATTGGCAAAATAAATTCTCCCTAAATTGTCTCAAATTTGGTTTTTAATCCATAGATCTATAAACATAGACAGGGAACATGGGTAGAGGTGGGAACATCGGGGTGGCGGCGCGGGCTAGTTGGGTTGAAGGGCCTGTGTCCCATGCTGTTTTGTTCTTTGTTCTTTGTCTCTTTGATCAAAGTCTTCATTCCCATCCAAATCCCAGCACAAGGGATTCCACTTTCACTCTTTCAGAAGCTGCAGATGTGAGAAGACCCCTTTCAAGGGCAAAGTGACAATATCAACACTATCAGTGGAGGCAAATAAGAACAAATAACAACTTAGATTGGAATTTATTCCCTTTTTGTGGGCCAGATTCCAACACAGCTACTGTGCAAAATCAAATGAGAATGGGTTGTTTGTGATGAGGGTTTGATATAAATTACACCAGTTGACAAATCATTTCTCTTCTCATCAATTACAGCACAGGTTCAGCAGCTTAAACATGGATATCTTTTTTAGAGAATTTTCATGATTTCCTTGAAGGAGTTTTCTTCCACAACATAAAGTGAAGTAATCTCAGCAATAATCTCTCCCTCAATGAAAGAGATTGTCATCAACTTCAGGAAGCATAAAGAATAACATGCTCCTGTCTCCATCTCTGGGGATGAAGTAGAAAGGGTCAAAAGCTTCAAGTTTTTAGGTATCCACGTCACCAACAACCTGTCCTGGTCCCTTTGCACTTACACTATAGTTAAGAAAGCCCACTAATGCCTCTACTTTCTTAAAAGACTAAGGAAATTTGGTATGTTAGCTACAACTCTCACCAACTTTTACAAATGCACCATAGAAAGTATTCTTTCTGGTTGTATCACAGCTTGGTATGGCTCCTGCTCCGCCCAAGACCGCAAGGAACTACAAAAGGTCTGAACGTAGCCAATTCATCATGCAAACCAGCCTCCAATCCATTGAGAAGGTGAGAGTGCATGGGATCCAAGGGGCTTTGGCCTTGTGAATCCGGAACTGGCTTGCCTGCAGAAGGCAGAGAGTGGTTGTGGATGGGTCTTTTTCTGCATGGAGATTGGTCACCAGCGGAGTGCCCCAGGGATCTGTTCTAGGATCCTTGCTGTTTGTCATTTTCATAAATGACCTGGATGAGGAAGTGGAAAGATGGGTTAGTAAGTTCACTGACGATACAAAGATTGGTGGTGTTGTGGATAGTCTGGAGGTATGTCAAGACATAGGTAGGATGCAAGAATGGGCGGAAAAGTGGCAGGTGGACTTCAATGCTGATAAATGTGTAATGGTCCATTTTGGCAGGATCAAGGGATGAAGCAGTATAATATCAAGGGTAGGAGTCTTAGCAGTGTTGAGGAACAGAAGGATCTTGGGGTCCAGGTACATAGGACTCTTAAATCAGCCTTGCAGTAGAGGATTTGGTCAAGAAGGCGTATGGTGTACTGGCCTTCATTAATCGATGGATTGAGTTTAGGAGTCGGGAGGTAATGTTGCAACTTTATAAGACCTTTGTCAGACCCCACTTGGAGTACTGTGTGCAGTTCTGATCGCCTCACTACAGGAAGGATGTGGAAGCTATTGAAAAGGTGAAGAGGAGATTTACAAGGATGATTGGGAGGCATGCCCTATGAAGATAGGTTGAGGGAGCTAGATCTCTTCCCCGTGGAGAGACGAAGGTTGAGAGGCAATCTGATAGAGGTTTATAAAATGTTGAGAGGAATAGATAGGGTGGATTCTCAGAGGCTATTTCCCCGGGCTAAAATGGTCGCTACGAGACGACAAAGGTTTAAGGTGCTGGGCAGCAAGTACAGAGGAGATGTTAGGGGTATGTTTTTCACTCAGAGGGTGATGAGTGAATGGAATCAGCTGCCATCGATGGTGGTGGAGGCAAACTTGCTGGGGTCTTTTAAATACTCCTGGATGAGTACATGGGATTAAATGGGATTGGGAGTTACAGATAATTCTATGGCCTAGTAGGTATAATCGGCGCAACTTGTGAGCTGAAGGGCCTGTTTGTGCTGTAGTGTTCAATGTTCTTTGATTCTGTCTACATTTCCTGCTGCATTGGCAAAGCAGCCAGCATAATTAAGGACCCCATGCAATGTAGACATTCTCTCTTCCACGTTCTTCTGTTGGGAAAAAGATATAAAAGTCTGACGTCATCTAGCAACCGACTCAAGAACAGCTTCTTCCCTGCTGTTGTCAGGCTTTTGAATGGATCTACTTTGCATTAAGTTGATTTTTCTCTACCCAGCTATGACTGGAACATTACATTCTGCACTCTCTCGTTTCCTTTTCTATGAGCGGTATGCCTTGTCTGTATAGCGCGCAGGAAACAATACTTTTCACTGTATGTTAATACATGTGACAATAATAAATCAAATCAAATGGTTTCAGCTCTGGCTCACTGGGTACTATTCCTTCCTTCTAAGGCAAGAAAGTTATGGGTTTAGATCAAAAACCAGAGTCAGGGAGGTTGTGCTGGAACTGTTTAAAACGCTAGTTAGGCCGCAGCCAGAGTACTGTTTGCAGTCCTGGTCACCACATTACAGTAAGGATACCATCACACTGGAGAGGGTGCCAAGCAGATTCCCAGGACGTTCCCAGGAATGGAGAATTTTCACCAGCAGGAAAGGCTGAATAGACTGGGATTGGTTTCACTGGGGCAGAGGGGACTGAAGGGAGATTTAACTGTGGTGTATAAATTTGGAAAGGCTTCAATAGAGTGGATAGGAAGGACTTGTTTCCCTTAATGCAGAGATCAAAATAAATAAATTTGAAGGAATTGAAAGGATGGATGGATGAAAGAGGAGTTGAGGAGGAATGTTTCACTCAAGGACTGATCAGAGTTTGTAACCCGAGTGATAGAGAGAGAAACCATCATCACATTTAAAACTACTCGGGTAGGTACTTGAAGTGTTTGCCACAGACCAAAAACTGGAGAATGGGGTAGATTGACTAGCTCTTACAATGGGCTGAATGGTCATAAATCTTTCTAAGTTGCAATGTTTCACTAACAAGAATTAACTGGGTTTCTTCCCCTTGTACTGTGCTTGTTGGAAGATATTTCTGTGGTGCTAAGTTTGAAATTGTAAAGTCAGACACTGGTAAATGTGAAGGTCACAAAGACAGTTGTTGCTGTGTCACAGATTTACCTTCCGAGCACTCGGTGTTTTTCTGGAGCTCCGCTTGCTGTACAGGGAAATCTCAAATGGGAACTTTGAACCTGAACTCGAATCCACTCCTTCAAAATAAACAGGTGAAAAACTGCTGTGGAGCATCCAGTACATCCCTTTCCTCTCCCGACAGCAGCCGTCCCACTCACCATTCCCATTCCACCTCCCCCCCATCATCGCATATCCCTCCCCACACTACTCCATTCCCCCTTCTCCACACCACCCCATTCCCTCTCCCCTCCACCACCCCATTCCCCCTCTCCATACCATTCCATTTCCTCTTCCCCACGCCACTCAATCTTCCACCCCCAACCACCTCATTCACTCTCCCCCAAAACCACCTCATTCTCTTCCCCCACATGATCCAATTCCCCCTCCCCCACACCATGATATTCCCACACCACCCAATTCCCCCATTTCCCCTCTCTGACATCATCATATTCCCACACCACACCACCACATTCTCCTTTCCCCAAACTGCATTCACCCTCCCCACATTGTGTTCACCCCTCCCACACCACATTCATCCCATCCCTCACCACCCCCATTCCCCCTCCACCAGCCTCATCAACCTCTCCCACACTGCCCCACCCTTTCCCTCATTGCATTCATCCCCTCCCCCAAGCTGCCCCTCTTCCTCCTTCCCCTATAGCTCCTCACTCCTCCATTTTCATGTCCATGTTCCCCTTCCCCAAGCCATCTCCTTCCCTCACCACCCATCCCCCAACCGTCACACATCTCCCTCCTCCATCCTCCCAATGAGATGTTTTGATTCATGATCCAACTCTTTTTATCTGTTGTCACATCTAACGTCATCGGATAAATCTGATTCATCAAAAATGCAAGAATCTATAAACGTTACTAAGCCACACTTTAACAGAGGTGTCCATCAATTTAAAATCTATCACTTAGCCCTAGAGTTAAGGTACTCGACAAGAGGGTGCAATATAGAAGCTTAAAGTATCCAGGCTTTCATATAACCAAGGGATAATTCTAAATTGTTACATCAATTGTAGTGAAAAGAAAGAGAATTTTGGATGAAAAGGGCAGTAATATTTTACAGGAGTAATTACTTAAAGGCCTTTAAGTTGACACTAAAAGTGCCAAAAATCAGATAAAATAACAAATTTGAAATTAAATCGGTTCCAGTCAATGTCAAGATTTGGGTAAATGAAAATAGAAAGAAAGGATTGTCTTCTTGTGAATTATGGGTGCTGATTAACAGTATCTGACATGGAATAGTTTAGACTATTTTGGAATTAGTTCATATTTAAAGAAGTTCTTCCCTGTTCTTGTTTTTCAATCCCTCCAGAACCCTGTTCCTCCTCTATCTCTGCAATCCATCGTTCTACAATCTCCTCACATCCCTGCCCCCTTCCTCCAACTCCTCCTTCTCAACATCCCAGTTTTAATTGTTCTCCATTGAATGTCCATCCGCTGCCTGGGTCCTGGCTCTGGAATAACTTCCTAAATACTTCTGCCTCTTTATCTTTCTTTCTCATTTTAAACACTCTTAAGAGCAAACCTCTTTGACCAAGCTCTTGGTCATCTAGCCTAATATTTCTGCACGTGGGTTAGGGTCAAACTTTAGTTCCTGACGCCCTTATGGAGCATCATGAGACATTTTGTAAGTTAGAAGGATACAGGTACATTTGATCAAAATCCTTCTAAGCAAAAACCAGAAATGTCCAAAAACTAGACATTGTTTTAAGGTAATCCTGAACTTCCAAGAATAATAGAATCCATAGAATTCAACAATTCCAAAATAGTCTAAACTCTAAGGTGCCAGGTCAGAAAATGGCCACTCGGTCCATCAAGTCTGCACCAACTCTTTGATAGGATATCCCACTCACCTTGGGTTAATTTGATAAATTCTTAATATGACTGTTATGACTGACTTTTATCTATTATTTTTACACAAGCTTTAACCCATTGCACTAGAGTGGATTCACTTGAAGAAACGTCATTTGGTTCTATTAATTTGTTAATTAAAGCATCTGTTCAGTGACCAGGAGCCCAACCCTGTGTTCATTTCCCATGGGATCTTCATTTCTTTATCATCAGCATGGGCCTGCTGACCTGAATGGCCTGTTTCTCTGTATATTTGCTGACACTAAAGTCAGTGAGTTCCTCCAAAACACTTTCCAAGTATTTTGATATTGAGACAAGAAGCTGTGTGGAGGAGTGTAGAGGGTGTCAGATGGGTGTCTATGGGATTGCAGTGTGCTGCCTTTTGAATAAAATGCTAGACCATGTTTGCCTCTGATGTGGATATAAAAGACTCCAGATTTGGAAGAAATGTCGTAAAATACCGATAGTGCAGACAGAGGCCATTTGGCCCATAAAATCTACATTGATTCTCCAACACAGCATCTTATCCTGGCCCTCCGCCCCTCTCTTATCCCTATAACCCGTAACCATAGGTAACCTAAATATTTTGGGAGGAGCTAGGAGCTCTTCCCAATGTCCTGGCCAACATTCAACCTTCCATTGACTTCATTAAAAAAATGTGATTTTTTTTGGTTATTATCATGTGACTGTTTGTGGGAATTTTCTGTGTACAACATGGCTGCCATATGTTACAATGTATTGAATTGGCTGAAAAATAATTCAGAATATCCCGTGGTTATGAAAGGCATTATATAAATGCAAGCTCCTCCTATCTTTCAAATTGGCATCAGTGGATGGAACACTACACCTCCCTCCCACCCCTTCCTACTCCTGTCTTTCAATTATCATTGCGTCAATTGTCAAAACTGAGAGTGAGAAATCTTTCATCCTGTTCTTCACATTGGCCTCTCTTTGTTGCCCTTTGTCAATGTGTCATATTTTAATCCAGCAATGTTTTTTTACCGTGCTTTGGTGAAAACAATGGATTCTTCAAAGATAAAGGTGAGGCTTCTGGTCGCGGTGCTACAGGCTGAACAGGCCGGACCTGTTTCATAGCCAGTTTCTTGAGGGATAACTGACGCTGTGCAAACATTGTGTGCACGTTCTCGAGCTTGTCTTGAACCGTCTGTATCTGGGCCTGTGACAGAGATGAAGGAAAAAAAACCAAAGCACAGAGCGTGATACAGAGCAGGGCCATAACTGACCAGGTACACTCACACTTAAAGTCCTGTGAGAGTCTAACATGCTAATGGGATCAGAGTAATTACAATGCAAGAGGAGGCTATTCAACTCATCATGAAGCAGATTTATAAAAATAGAACTAGGGTTCAACCACTTAAATTAAAATGACAGGTTGCATGATCTTAATTTGTGCTGCTTTGAGTTTAAAGAGTTGAAGGGTGTGATCGAACCCAATTTTTTCTGGAGTGGGAATCTCTGATCCCAGTATTTAAACATCTTCCTGCACTGCCCAGCTCAATGTTTCTTTTTGTGATAACTTGCTGGGAGGGTAGGTTGGTAAGAATGTAGGCAGGGTAATGGGGCATCTGGCACTGACAAACATCTGGACTATCTGCTTAAGCAACGAGATTTAAGGATTGAGAAATTAACAGGAAAACACACATGATGTGGAGGGAAATTGGATGAATTAGATCAGCTAAGAAGTTAAACAAAGAGAATGAAAGAAAGTCTGGACTAAAAGAGGGAGAGAGAAAAGATTTGAAATTTAAATTTTTATACATCTCTTCATGAAAAAATTCTGCACAGTGGGAATGAGGTTGAATGGTTTAATTAGACCTTTCTTTGGCCTGAGTGGTTGATTGATGTATTAACTACTAGCATTGTTATGAAAGGTAATTACTTTGTTCTGTTGTGAGTTTAATGGGCAATGAAGGTGTAAATTATGCAAGTTCTGAACAATAACAAGTGGGTTAGGGTGAGATTCAACAGAGGAAAAGTAGAAATCAACAAACAGGTCCTGGAAATACACAACTCCCAGTGTATCACTTTGTGCTGTTCAGTTGTTAACAACAGCGTCCTTCGTTAAGATTCTGTTAACACACTAAGATTGGGCCCATTGGGCAGGATATTTTGCCATGTGTTTCACGGCAGTGGAGATGGTCTGCCATTGATCAGCATCAAAATCTGCTGGTCTCACCATTGTCAATGGGTTTCCCTTTTGAATGTACCCCTGTTGCTAGGAACCGCCCTTGGCAGGGGTAAGCCACTGGCACTAATGGCTGGAAAATTCTGGTCATTGTATCTTTAATTTCTATGTATGTATGTATGTATGTATGTATTACCTGTCTAGATGTCTCTTTATTTACAACTGCCTGTAATGTTTGAGTTGCCTGAACTGTGAAAGCCACATTCAAGATGCCACAGTATTTCATTTATTTTTATCTACAAACACTTTAAAGTTAGTTTAAAGTTTATTTATTAGTCACAAGTGAGGCTTATATTAACATTGCAATGAAGTCACTGTGAAATTTTCCTAGTCGCCACACTCTGGCACCTGTTTGGGTCAATGCACCTAACCAACACATCTTTCAGACTGTGGGAAGAAACTGGAGCACCCAGAGGAAACCCACATAGACATAGGGAGAACGTGCAGACTCCGCACAGACAGTGGCCCAAGGCAGGAATCAAATCCAGGTCCCTGCGTTATGAGGCAGCATTGCTAACCACTGTGTCACCATACTGTCCTATTTTGGGTTTGGGAACAACCAATGATCCAGGGATAATTTGCACTTAAAATTGTGCCAGTTATCTGAAGTGATTTTTCAATGACCAACAAGGGAATGAAAAAGAGTTAAAGGCATTTCCAGCCATCAACTGGCCCCACTTGGTTGAGATGCTTTACAGGAGAAGCCAGTGGCCTAATGGTATTATCACTAGATTATTAATCCAGAAACCCAGCTATTTTCTGGGGACCTAAATTCAAATCCCACCATAATAGATGATGAAATTTGAATTCAATAAACAAAATCTGGAATTTAGAATCTGCTGATGACCATGAAATCATAGAAATCCTACAGTGCAGAAAGAGGTTATTTGGTCCATCGAGGCTGCACCAACCACAATCCCACCTATCCCAATATCATTACATATTTATGCACTAATCACTCTAACGTACGCATCTCAGGACTTTAACGGGTAATTTTAGCATGGTCAATGAACCTAACCCACACACCTTTGGACTGTAGGCTGAAACCAGAGCATCCAGAGAAAACCCATGTAGACACGAGGAGAACGTGCAAACTCCACACAGACAGTGACCCAAGCTGGGAATCAAACCTGGGTCGCTGGAGCTGTGAAGCAGCAGTGCTAATCACTGTGCTACTGTGCCACCCTCCTGAAACTATTATTGATTATTGGGAAAACCTATGTAGTTCACTAATGTCCTTTTGGGAGTGAAATCTGCCATCCTTACCTCGTCTGGTCTACATGTGACTCCAGAGCCACAGCAATGTGGTTGACTCTCAACTGCCCTCAGCAACTGGGGATGGGCAATAAATGTTGGCCCATGCCCCACGATGAATGAAAAAACCCACAATATACACATTCTCAATACCATTCCAAATCAAACACATAAAACATAGACCAATTGGAGAAAGAGACCTGGGAAATTCCTTTCCAACCAATCTAGACAAATAAAACTAGTTGAACAAATCACCCTGGACTTGAATTTCTGTTAATACCAATCCTTTGTAAAAGGTACCTTCAGCCCAGCTCTCGCTTGGAGGATATCAGTGAGTTAATGTCTAATGGGTGAGATGTCAGCATCTCTATTATCACAGTCTAATATTTCCTGAAAAGAGAACTAACTCCTGACATCAAACCTCAAACTGGCCATGCACAGCTTCAAATTGTGACTCCATAATTGAAAAAAACTGTCAACTAGAACGGAATGTCTCCCTTTCATTGTCTTGAGAAAGTGGTGGTGCGCTGTCTTCTTGAACCGCTGCAGATAATGTGATATAGGTGCACCCACAGTGTTGTCAGGGAGGGGTTCCAGGGTATATTTCCAAGTCAGGTTGGTGGGTAGCTTGGAGGGGAACTTCTAAATGATGATGTACCCTTGCTTCAGTTATCTTGGTCCTTCTAAATGTGAAAAGTCATGGGTTTTGACGTTTCTGTTGAAGGAGGATTGGTGAGTTGCTGTAGTGTAGGTGGTACACATGGCTGTAACTGTACGTTGGTACAATAGGGACAGTGGTAAGGATGGTGGCACAGTGGTTAGCACTGCTGCCTCACAGTTTCAGAGACCCAAATTGGATTCGTGGCTTGGATCACCGTCTCTGTGGTGTTTGCACATTCTCCCCTGTCTATATGGGTTTCCTCCAGGTGTTCTGGTTTCCTCCCACAGTCCAGAAATGTGCAGATTTGGTGGATTGGCCACAATAAATTGCCCTTAGTGTCAGGAGGATTAGCTAGGGTAAATGAAGATAGGGCCTGGGGGGGATTTTGGAATACTTAATGGGCCAAATGGCTTTTTTCTGCACTGTAGATTCCATGAATGTTTGTAGAAAGTGCCAATCAAGCAGGCAGCTTTGTCGTGGATGCTGTTGAGCTTCTTGAATGCTATTGAAGCTGCATTCATCCAGGCAAGTAGACAGAATCCATCAGATTCCTGACTAATGCCTTGTAGATGATGGAAAGGCTCTGGAGGTGTCAGGTGGTGGGTTAGTTGCTGCAGAATCTTATTTAAGAGTGGTAACATGGTACAATTTATTTAACAATGCTTCTTAGTGAGTCAAAAAGGAACTAAAAGATTTTAACAGCTGACTAGTGCTCTCATGCTTAAAGAAGCGGCTTACATTTTGGAGCTTTTGAAGACTTGCAAATAAGTGAAATTACTGGATTCTTGCCATGGTGATTAAATTAATGTGGGGGGTATGACCCGATAAGCTGGCAGGACTGGATTCTAGAATAATGAACAAAAAATCCCAGGAATGTGATTTACCCCAAACATAATTGCTGTGATTGAGTTTCTTTGACCTTTTGTGCTTGTTTGGCCAATTTCAGCTGAAAAGAAACAGCTCACCGTAAATCCCAGGCCATACAAGTGCAAATATTTCCTGCTTGCCACCATCAAATTTAAATTCCACATCAGACATTAAGCAAACAAAATAAGGGCTACAGTTTAAGGGAGAATTGATGATAACAAGGGAATTGCATTTGGTATAATCTACATCCCTCGGTCATTGGACAATGAGTAGCTCCACCATAAAACAGTTCACTGATATTCAGAGCTACACTGCCAGGTTAAAAAGATACATGCAACGCAAGGTTTGTTACCATTAAATACCTTAATGGATGTCGTGAGAATGGCTCCAAACTCAGTATATAACTCTTCAGCATCATACTGCAGGTAGTCTCCAGAGCTTTCTAGAAACTTCTCAATTTCTTGTAGAGCTCCCTTTGCTCCTTCCTGGGACTGACACTTATCCATGGGCTGAGAGGCGAGAAGGTAAGCACCTTCATCACACCACTGCAGAACCTGTAAGAAGGACAGAACCAAAGCTATCCACGTGAGTTGCAGTATCTTTCATTTCTTGACCCTGTTGTTCCCGTCTCCTTTAAATGGAACACATCTCATCAGAAAGACATACCATTGATAATGAGGAAAGGTGTAGAATCTGCAATGCAGAAGGAGGACATCTGGACCATCGAGCCTGCACTGACAACAATCCCACATAGGTCCTATGGGTCAGATCTCAAACAATGATGAGACAGAGCATAGGAATGAGGGAGAGAATCTGGTGAACTGGTGTAGTGACAATAATCTTTCCCTCAATATCAACAAAATGAAGGACTTCAGGAAGCATAGTGAAGAACATGCCCCCGTTTACAGCAATAGGGACAAAGTAGAAATGGTTGAAAGTTTTTAGGTGTCCAGGCCACTAACAATCTGTTCTGGATACCCCCCTCCCCCACTTCCCCCTGTGCCTCCCATGCCGATAAAATAGTTAAGAAAGCACTCCAGCACCATTACTTTCTCAGAAGACCACGGAATTTTGGCATGTCACTTACGACTCACCAACTTTTACAGATGCATCATCATTCTTTCTGGTTGCATTACAGCTTGGTATGGCTCCTGCTCTGCCCAAGACAACAAGAAACTACAAAAGTTGTGAATGTAGCCCAGTTCATCCCAAAAATCAGCCTCCCATCCATTGACTCTGTCTATATTTCCCACTGTCTCGGCAAAACAGTCAGCGTAATTAAGGACCCCACCCATCCCGGACATTCTCTCTTCCACCTTCTTCCAGGGGGAAAAAGACACAAAAGTCTGAAAATGTACCAACTGACTCAAGAACAAGCTTGTTCCCTGCTGCTATCAGACTTTTGAAAGAACCTATCTCTCATTAAGTTAATCTTTCTTTACATCCTAGCTATGATTGTAACACTACATTCTGTACTCTCTCATTTCCTTTTCCATGAACAGTATGTTTTGTCTGTATAGCACACAAGAAACAATACTTTTCACTGTGTAAGAACATACAAATTAGGAACAGGAGTAGGCCATCTACCCCTCAAGCCTGCTCCACTATGCAGTAAGATCATGGTTGATCCTTTTGTGGATTCAGCTTCACTTACCCACCCGCTCACTATAACCCTTAATTCCTTTACTGTTCAAAAATTGATCTATCCTTGCCTTAAAAACATTCAATGAGGTAGCCTCAACTGCTTCACTGGGCAGTGAGTTCCACAGATTCACAAGCCTTTGTGTGAAGAAGTTCCTCCTCAACTCAGACCTAAAACAAAATACATGTGACAATAATAAATCAAATCAAAATTCCATAACCCCACATATTTACCGTCCTAATCCCCCTGATATTAAGGAGCAAATCAACCTAACCTACTTGTCTTTGGAGTGTGCAAAGAAACCAGAGCACTTGGAGGAAACCAATGTTGTCATGTGAAGAATGTGTAAACTCCACACAGTGGCTCTAGGCTGGAATTGAACTCAGGCAGGAGTACTAACTACTGTGCCACCATGTAGGTGCTGGATTCAGGCTTATTGTCTCATAACAAAATATGAATTAGGAGGAGTAGGCCATTCAGCTCCTTGAGCCTGCTCTCCCATTCAATAAGATCTATCAAGTCCCCTCTGGGATTACCTCACATTCTTTCAGTGGATACAAGCCCAAACTGTCCAATCTTTTTTCATAAATTAACATCCGAACCCAAGTTTTAGTTGAACAAATCATCTGAGAACTGTTTCTAAGCCAATTATATCCTTTTTTTAAATAAGGAGACTAAAGTTGGACATCAAACCAAGCTGGATACCAAACTCTTTTGTCTGAATATTGAATACATCTTAAAAATATTCTTGAAATGGCGGAAAGAGATCTTAATCATAGAAGTGAGACGCTGGTGCACAAAGTTGCTGTTTTGAGCTTGTTGTCCTAAAGTGAGAATTTACCATATCTGAGTTCAGAAAATGAGTTGAAAATATGGAATTATGTCTAAAGTTAACAAAGAGAGTGATAATTGGGCTGCAGACTTAAAAACATTTTTTGCTACATTAAACACTGGGATGAAGAGAAAGAACATTGAATTTTGATAATTCTGATCTAGCCAATAACATCCTCATCCCATAATCGAATTTTCTTTTGTGATGATAATGGTGCAATAAGAGGAATGTTTAAATTTCAGCTTTATTTGACAGGCAGTTGGTATGTCTGGAAAACATTTAGCTCATATGTTGTAAAAGTAGGATAATTACTTCATTTAGCAT
The DNA here is from genome assembly GCA_024679065.1 of Sphyrna mokarran. Classification (NCBI taxonomy): domain Eukaryota; kingdom Metazoa; phylum Chordata; class Chondrichthyes; order Carcharhiniformes; family Carcharhinidae; genus Sphyrna; species Sphyrna mokarran. The sequence goes on from JAGIQG010000004.1 coordinate 113,587,347, forward strand.
GTAATTTAATACTTTGGTGTTATTGGCAAGTTGATTGAGAGGGCCATGTGATGATGTGGTTAATGGGCAGAGCTGGATCTTTAGCGGAGAGATGGAGCTTTCTTAATTTAGAGTTGCAGTTTTAGTTGGAAATTGTTTAAAAACAGATATGTCTCCAAGTTGCTCTGAAACTCTTCTTTCTTTCTGAAAGCTTCAAGACTATCTTCATTCACTATAGCAAGTATACTTACCGTTGCTAACTGTGTTTAAGGTGGCATTTCAGTTTTTTTATTCATTTGTGAGATATGGGCATTGCTTCTGGTCAGCATTTATTGTCCATCACTAGTCACCCTTGAACTAAATGGCTTGTTAGATCATTTCAGAAGGCAGTTGAGAGTTAACTTTATTGATGTGGCTCTGGAGTCACATGCAGGCTAAACCAGATAGGCATTCTGGTTTAGGGCATTAGTGAACCAGATGGATTTTTCTGGCAATTGACAATGGTTTCTTAGTCATCAGTAAATTCTTAATTCCAGATTTTTTTATACTCAAATCAAATTCCACCAGCTGCCATGGTGAGATTCATACTCAAGTCCCAGTGCGTTAGATGAGTTTCTAGATTAATAGTCCAGCAATAATAGCACTAGGTCCTCTAAAAAGGAATGTAACAAGAATGTTGCTTATATGAACTGAAACAGTCATTCAGCAGAAAATTAAAGTTATTTCCTTTCAATTTTAAATGTCATTCAACTGCTAAATGTTACATTGCTTCATTTGTTGGAATTATAGTTAAACTGTGTTATTAAATAAAAAAGTTTCACTATAAAAAAATCCCTAATCTGTCAGTCGAATTACTCATGGAGTGAAGCATCCTTTCTTCACACTTATGCCAAAATAAATAAATTGCTAGAGTCCAATCTGGTTCCTAATGTAATTTGGGATTCTGATCGAGTACCCTAACAGCTTTAAAATCTGTTTGTGTCGCATCTGTCATTTGTTGTGTAATGTGGTGTGCCTGGCCACAGTTTGTCTGTTCCTTCATTCACATTTACTTCATGTTTACTCTGAATATTAAAACGTAAGATCAATATTTAAAGTTATTTTATCTCACTAATTTTGTCAAGTAAATATTATTTTTATTTGTTCAAACTCTGTGAAATCTTGTGGCTTTGTTCACTGAGCATGTGTCTTAATTTCAAACTTTGTCTACTTTAAACAAGACTTTCTCAGGCATTAACCAAATCCAACCAACATTGAACACCGGCGTGACAGAAGATCATCAGCCTAAATTTTTGATTGTTTCTCTCTCCACAGATGCTGCCAGACCTGTTGAGTATTTCCAGCATTTTGTCTTTTTTTCAGATTTCAGCATCTGCAGCATCTTAGCCTTTCTGTTCAACTCACCAGTGAGGGAATTCGCCTTTATTCTACAGGCAGTCACTATGTCTGGAGGGAATTCAGCTTCCATGTTGGGACAGCAGAATAATTATTCATTTTAGCCATGTAATGTTTACTTAAGAAAGACTAATGCATTTGTGTTTATGAATGGAGATTTAGCCCAGGTTTTTTTGATTAGATTGATTGAAAGAATCATGAGTTTAAATCAGATGTGGTAATGGGAGGAGCTGAGGTCTGTAGCAGGAAAAAACAAGGCAGTTGTTATTAGAAGTCTGACGAATGTCAGTAGCACGTGCTGGCTATTCCTGAGAACTCACTCGCTGTCCACAACATCTACTGAAAGCTTCAAGACTGTCAACACAATTTGTAGCTGGTAGGCCTGGCTTTGCTAACTGTGTTTATTTAAAAATGGTGTTGATCTATGCAGGAATGTTGTTTATTTGGAACTGGAATTAAATTAAAATTAGAACTTTTTTTTCATTTTTAAGCATTGTTCAACCATTAACAGATTATTTCTTTTGAGTTATATTTGCACTGTGAGATGAATAAAAAATGTCCTGGGTGAAGTACCCCAACCTCACATTTTTTGATTTGATTTATTATTGTCATATGTATTAACTTACAGTGAAAAGTATTATTTCTTGTGCAGTATACAGATAAAACATACTGTTCATAGAGAAGGAAAAGAGAGTGTGCAGAATGTAGTGTTACAGTCAGAGTGAGGGTGGAGAGACTTAATATAAGGTGAGTCCATTCACAACTTTGCTAAAAAGGAAAATTGTTGGGATCTAATCTGGCTTTCTACTGTAACTTGGGAATCTGGTCCAGCATCTAACACCAGTTGCATAGAGAGAAATATTGGAACAGAGGATCAAACAGTTGGTCAAAGAAATAGAATATAACAAATAATAAAAGGGGAAAGAGAGAAGAATCATAAAAGTTCAGGAAGGCAATCACAGTGTTACAGCTGGGACAGATGAACAACAGCTACCAATGCTGGGGCAAGGGAGTGAATGTTGTACAGAGACAGATATGGTACAGTGCTGATACCAATAATAATTTCCAAATTCAAGATGTACTATTGGTGAACAAGAGTCAATTTAAAACAAGGGGTTTGGTATTTTACTATTGAAATTGGACACCGCACGTGATTCAACATTGTGGTCATTTTCTTGGAAGGTTAGTGACTTCCAGCCTCTCCTGTGAATATGTAAACACGATGTAGAGATGCCGGCGTTGGACTGGGGTAAACTCAGTAAGAATCTGGCAACAACAATTTTAAATCCAACCGATTTATTTGATAGTAAATCTGCAAGCTTTCGACTTTTCGTCTTCGTCAGGCATTTGCCTGATGAAGATGAAAAGTCGAAAGCTCACAGATTTACTATCAAATAAATCGGTTGGATTTAAAATTGGTGTTGCCAGATTCTTACTGAATATGTAAACACTTCAAAGATAAAAGCAATTTTACCCAAAAATCAAACTGTGCATAGTTTTGAATGGATTGGCTGTTAGGGAGGCAATATCAGTGGCAGTAGAGGATTTTTGTTGGCTATTTTGGGAGACAGAGAATGAATGATCATCCCAATGGATCAGCTGCTTACAATTTCACCTAATTCTTTGCCAACAGTCACTGTGCCGACAAAAATGCCCTGAGGATTTTGTAAAATGTTTGTTGTGGTTACAGAGGTGAAGTGAGATCAATTACAAGGAATTTCCCTGCCAAATTCTTCTTGGTATCGTTCCTAAATCAGCCTTTCAATAATTCAAATTTATTAAGTGTTTCTTCTTGGAATGTGGGTATCTCTGGCCATCGCTAATGGTCCTTAAGAAGGCAGGATGAACTATCCCATTGAACTGCAGTCCACATGGTGTAGGTATACTTACAGTGCTGTTAGGGAAGGAGTTCTAGGATTTTGAACCAGTGACAGTGAAGGAACAGAGATATATTTTCAAGTTAGGATGGTAAGTGATTCGGAAGGGAACTTCAGGCGCTGGTGTTCCCATGCATCTGTTGTCTTCATCCATCAGAATGGTAGCTGTTTTGGGTTTGGAAGTTGTTGGCAAAGGAGTCTTGGTGAGTTGCTGTCATGCATCTTGAAGATTGTGCACACAGCTGGTACTGTGTGTCAATGATGGAGGGAATGAATGTTCGTGGATAGGGTGTCAATCAAGCCGGCTACTTTGTCCTGGATGGTGTTGAGCTTCTTAAGCATTGTTTGAGCCTTGATCATCCAGACAAGTGGGGAGTATTCTTTCATACTTCTAACTTGTGCCTTGTGGATGGTGGACAGGCTTTGAGGAATTAGGAGGTGAGTTACTCTTCACAGAATTTCCAGCCTCTGACTTGATCTTACAGTTATAGTATTTATATGGCTAGTCTAGCTCAGTTTCAGGTCAATGGTAATCTTCAGGATGTTGATTGTGGGGGATTTAGTGATAATAATGCCATTGAATGTCAAGGGACAATGGTTAGATTCTCGTTTGTTGGAGATGCATATTGCCTGACACTTGCGTGGCATGATTGATATTTACCAATTATCAGCCAAAGCCTGGATATTGTTCCAATCTCGCTGCATTTGGACATGAACTGCTTCAGCATCTGAGAAATTGCAGAAGTTGATGGAGAAAAGCTCATTAATGAAACAAGCGAAGTTGGTTGGGCCTTAGGAACTCCTGCACTGATGTCCCAGGATTGAGATGATTGACCTCCAACGACCATCTTCCTCTACACCAGATATACTCCAAGCAGCGGAGAAATTTCCCACGATTCCCATTAACTTCAACTTTACTAGGGCTACTCAATCAGCTCTTTTGACCATGTTTGAACCAAGGCTGTAATGAGGTCAGGAGCTGAGTGATCCTGGCAAAACCCAAACTGGGTATTACTGAGCAGGTTATTGCTGAGCAGGTTGATCAACAGTTGACTGTTGATGATCCTTTCCATCACTTTATAGATAACCCAGAGTAGACTAATTGGGTAGTAATTGGTCAGGTTAGATTCATCCTGTTTCCTGTATGCAGGACATATGAGGACAATTTTCCACATTATCAGGTAGATGACAATGTTGTAGCTGTACCGGAAGAGTACATTCATTCCCTCCATCACTGACTAGGAGGCACAGCATTTTCTGAAGCACAAGTCTTTAGCACTATTGCCGGAATGTTATCAGGACCCATTGCTTTTGTAGCACCTACTGCCTTCGGCCATTTCTTGGTATCACTTGGAGTGAATCGAATTGGCTGGAAACTAATATCTGTGATGCTGAGGAATCTCCAAAGGAGGCTGAGATGGATCGTCGACTTAGCACTTCTAGCTAAAGAATATTGAAAATGCTTTAGCCTTATCTTTTACACTGATTGCTGGTCTCCTCCATCATTGAGGATGGGGATACTTGTAAAGCCTCTTCGGTGAGTTGTTCAATTGTCTACCACCATTCACAGCTCGATGTGGTAGCTTAGCTCTGATCCATTGGTTGAGGGGTTGATTAGCTCTGTCTATTACTTAAAGTTAAAGTTTATTTATTAGTCACAAGTAAGGCTTATACTAATACTGTAATGAAGTTACTGTGAAATTCCCAAATTGCCACAGTCCGGCACCTGTTTGCGTCAATGCACCTATCCAGCAAATCTTTGGATGTGGAGAAAACCCATGCAGATATGGGGAGAATGTGCAAACACAGACAGTGACCCAAGCTGGGAATCAAATCCAAGTCCTTTAGCACTGCTGCTTTACACTGCAACCACTCTGCCACACTGCTGCCCCTGTTGGACACAATCCAGGACAAACCATCACCTTCCCAAGGACAGCTAGCGATATCTAGAGGCACCCACGTCCCAAGAAAAAATGTTTTAAAAATTTGAATTATTGAAAGGAACAATACCAAGAAGAATTTTGCAAGGAAAATTCTTGGAATTGATCTCACTCCACCCCTGTAACTACAGCAAACATTTGTTTGAATTCCTCAAACGATATTTGTTGGCACAGTGACTGTTAACAAAGAATTAAGTGGTCATATTTGCTACTTATGCAAATACAAGACTGTGAGAGGTCCCCTATCAATACTGTTACAATCAGATACATCTGTGGCTGGCAGTTCGGTAAGGATGAGGTCTATTGTGTTTTTCTCTCTTGTTGGTTCCTTCACCACTTGCCATAGACCCAGTCTAGCAGCTAGGATGCAGTCTGCTCACTCAGTGGCTACTGACACTGCATTTGCCTGACGAAGACACAGAGTGTTGAAAGCTCGCGTTTTTACTATCAAATAAATCGGTTGGATTATAAATTGGTGTTGCTAAATTCTTACTGAGTTCTTACCACCCCAATCCAACGCCGGCATCTGTATATCATCACTCTCAAATGGACATTGACATACACTGTCCAGGATACATTCTACGCCCTTATCACCCTTTGTGCTTCTTTCAAGTGGTGTTCAGTATGGAGAAGGACTGATTCATCAGCTGAGGCGGGGGGGGGGGTGTTATATGCTAATCAGCAACCGATTTCCTTGACCATGTTTGACCTGGTACTATGAGGCTTCATGGAGTCCAGTATTGATGCCATGGCAATTCCCTCCCAACTGTAAAACATTGTACTGCCATGACCTCTGGCTGGGTCTGTCCTGATGAAGTCAAAAGCTTGCGAGTTTACTATCAAATAAATCAGTTGGATTTAAACCTGGTGTTGTCAGACTTCTTACTGGGTCTGTCCTGCCAGTAAAACAGACAAACCCAGTGAAGTGATGGTGGTGACTTGTATGTTATGTGTAAGGTATCACTCTGTGAGAATGACTTTGTCAGGATGTTGCTTGACTAGCCTGTGAGACAGTTCTCCCAAGGTTAGCAGAAACCACAGATGTTAAATAGCAGGACTTTGCCTTGGTGGGGTAGGAGGCGAGATGACTGGGTTTGTCATTTTAATTCCTGTTGCAAAGTTCAATGTCGGGTGGTTTATCCAGTTCCATTCCTTTGAGATGGTTTACAGTTTGAAATAACTTGACTGGCAGGCCAGGGAATTTCAGACAGTACCTCAGTCAGTCACATTCTTGTGGCTCTGAAGTCACATTTAGCTAACCAGGTAAGGAAAGCAGATTTCCTTCCCTAAACGACAGCGCCAATTTCCTATCCTGTTCCTGTGCCTCTATGTTCTCTTGCAGATACAGGGTGAAGCTGAAGTCTGAACCCAGAGACCCAGGTCTCTGTGTACAGTTCTGGTCATCCTATTATAGAACAGATATTATTATGCCAGAAAGAATGCAGAAAAGATTTACTGGGATGCTACCGGGACTTAATGTTTTGAATTATATGGAGAGGCTCAAAGACTGGGACTTTTTCCCTGGAGCGTAGGAGATTTAGGGATGATCTTACAGAGATCTATAAAATAATGAGGGGCATAGATAAGGCTGGTAGTCAATATCTTTTCCCAAAGTTAGGGGAGTCTAAAACTAAAAGTTTAAGTGAGAGGAAGAAATACAAAAGGGTCCAGAGGGGAAGTTTTTTCACTGAAAGGGTGGTGTCTGGAACAAGCTGCCAGGAACAGTAATAGAGGTGGTTACAATTTTGTCTTTTAAAAAGTATTTAGACAGTTACATGGGTAAGATGGGTATGGAGGGATATGGGCCAAATGTGGGCCATTGGAACTCATTTTATGGTTCAAATAAAAAGGAGGTATGGATAAGTTGGGCCAAAGGGTCTGTTTCCCTGCTGTAAACCTCTATAACTCTATGGCATCCACTTAGTCCAAATATGTAAACTTGCAGGCACTCAATAGATTTTGATGTTCATGCAAACAAGCTAAAATGTGATAATGAATTAAACTCTGTGATAGCTTACCTGCTGCAGTTGGGTATGCAGTTCCAGTGATTTGTTCAGAGTGACGTATTTGCTCCTCATTTCATCGAGTAAGTCTTCACAGGAGTTGCGGAGATCCTTGCATTTCTCCTGGATTAAATCCTCTGCGTAATGGTGATTGGATATCAACTGGTTACCTTGAGAGATCAGCACCTGGGCATTCCCAATTACTTCCTGCGAATAACATACTCCATTCACTTTGTATCTGAAAGCATCGACAGCATTTGAACATACGAATAGGGGCAGATATAGGCCATTTGGTCCCTCGAGCCTGCTCTGCCATTTGATAAGATCATAGCTGATCTGTTAATGTTGAGTTCCACATTTTCATCTACCCCCGATAACCTTTGACCCTCTTGCCTCGGAAGAACCTATCAACCTCCGCCTTAAAATATTCTGAGGCAGAGAGTTCCAAAGTCAACAATTCTTGGAGAGAAAATATTTTTCTTCATTTCCATCCTAAAAGGGTGATCCTGAATTTTAAAACAGTGCCCTCTAGTTCTGGTCTCACCCACAAGAGGAAAATCTTTTCAACATCCACCTTGTTACCATTCAAGGTTTTATGTATTTAAATGAAATCACCCCTCCCTCTTCTAAACGCTCGTGGGCCTGTCCACCCTTCCTCATAAGATGACCCGCTCATTCCAGATATCAATCCAGTAAATCTTCTCAGATCTGCCTCCAACACATTTATTTCCTTCCTTAAGGAAGGAGACCAAAACTGCACATAGTATTTGAGATGTAGTCTTTCCCGGTGATAGAATGTTGTTTGATTCTGAATGACCGCAGAGTGATACAGCAATAGGAGGAGCCAATTCACCTCCTGCACCGACACTGACTCTTTAAAAGAGTTAGCCACTCAGTCCCAATCCCCCTATTCTTTCCTTGCAAATCTTCTACCCTTTGAGTATTTATCCAATTCTCTTTCGGAGGTTATTGCTGAATCACTTCCATCACCCCAATTCTGGCAGGATAAAGCAAATGATATTAGCCAGATCGATTGGGATTGAGATTACTAAAGTGAGTAGGATCCTGTTTTACTACCCAATTTGGCAATCAGGTGTAAAAGATCACTATCCGTAACTGATCACTACATCAAAGAAAAGTAGACAACTCACCTGCACAATCTAATTTAGTTCACACGGAGATCTTATATGAAGACACAATCGATTGAATGGTTAGGGGGAATGCAACCAGAGAACAAAATTCAGATTTTCAGATGGCTGTCTCTCATTCTTTTAAACTCTGATAAAGACTAACTGTCCAACTTCTCCTAAGATAACCCCTTCATCCCAGGAAATGAGTGGTGTAAACCTTCTCTGAATTGCTTCCAATGCTAGTATATCCTTTCTTAAGTCAGGAGATCAAATCTCTGGACTATGCTCCAATGCTCTGTACAATTACAGCAGAACTTTCCTGCTTTTATAATTAATTCCCCTTGCAATAAACACCAACATTTGCCTCCCTGGTCCCTTGCTGGACGTACATGCTAATGTTTTGTGATTCAAGTAGCAGAGCATCAAGATTCCTCTATACTGCGACAGTCTGCAGCCTCTCTCTATTTAAATAACAGGGTTGGGTGGGAGGAAGATTGTGTGGTTGGGCTGAATGATGTATCTCTGTGCTGTACACTATAAGAAATTTCATTCATTTCTATTCATTAATATTTATAAAGTTAGGCTCTGTATGATGATATCACCTTACCTGAGATTGTTCATCAAAGTGATTCAATTCTCGAAGAGATTGTTCAGTGTGGGTTACACTGTCACCAGTTTCTGGCATGTACCCTGCCTCAGCTGATAAATAATCCAAGGCTGCCTTTATCTGTAGAAGAAAATTAAAACAGAACATACGCAAAAAACAAGGCCACCAGTGAAAACTGTTACACACGAGAATTAAAGATTTTTTTCTCTATTTTTAAATAGTTAAAATTTTCCCATTCATGTATATCTTGTATCATGATGAGTTATGGGTGGCACGTTGGCATAGTGTTGCCTCACAGCACCAGGGACCCAGGATCAATTTCCGGCTTGGGTCACTGTGTCGAGTTTGCACATTCTCCCTGTTTGCACGGGTTTCCTCCAACAGTCAGAAAGACATGTTGGTCAGATGCATTGACCTGAACTGGCACCAGAATGTGGCAACTTGTGGAATTTCACAGTAACTTCATTGCAATGTTAATGTTGGCCTTACTTGTGACTAATAAATAAAAAGAAGTTAGAGAATATGCTAACTTATGGCATTAAGGCTGCTTTACCAATGTGCTGCATTGGCTCAATTGCAGGAAATTAACATTATTGAGATTAGAAGGTTGTTTCCAATGGGGTTTGTCAGGGATCAGCACTAGGTCCTCTGCTTTTGGAGTCCTTTTTAAATGATATATATGACTCAAAAATTGGCCATATGATTGATAATAAGGAGGGTAGATGTGGATTGCAAAAAATAAATCAATGGATAGATCTAATGGGCAGGAAAGTGGCAAATGGAATTAACCCAGAGAAGTGTGGATTGATGCACTTGCAGAGATCAAACAAGGTAAAGGGTTACAAATGGGAGAGTACTGAGAGGTATAGAGGAAGTGAGGGAGCACAGACCCTGAACATAGTAAGACTATTCGATAATGCCATTAAGGCAGCATAGGGACATATAGTGAGACACACAATATAAGACAGGGAAGTTATGCTGAAACTATACAAAAATATCATACTGGCCACAGTTTGAATACAGTTCTAATCACCTCATTATAGAAGGGACATTATTGCATTGGAGAGAGTATAGAGGAACACAAGGATGTTGCCACTCAGGACTGCAACTCTGAGGAAAGATTGGATTGGTTGGGATTGTTCTAATTGGAACAGAGCAAGTTGACAGGAATTAGATTAAGATGTATAAAATTATGAGGGGCCTGGATAGAATGGATGGGAAGGACCTGTTTACTTAAGCAGAGGTTAGTGACTAAGGGCATAGAATTAAAGTGATTGGCAGAAGGTTGAGGAAAGAATATTCACCAGAGGGTTTAGGGGTTCGAGACTCACGACCTAAAGGGAGAAGAGAGGCACAGACCATGAACTCGTTTCAAAGGTATCAGGATACACACCTCAATCCCATAACCTGCAGGGCTTTGGATCAAATGCTGTAAAATGGAATTAGGCTGGGGTGGCTCAATTTGTGTCTGTGCCAGCCACAATGGTCAGAGTGGTCTCTTTCCATGATGTAAAAATTTCTTTGATTCTACAAACAATGTGAAACAGGAAGAGGAAATCTAGCCTAACAGGTCATCCCCAGACTCCTGCTGCCTCATGGCCAGACACATCTTAACTCCTCCATTTCTGGGTAATCTCCTGGGAGAAACAGCAAATAGAGAAGCAATCCAATATAGAGGGAAAAAAAACCCTGAAAAGGTTAACTGGGTTTCTTCCAGGATGTTAATGTTACACTTACAGAGCGGAATTCTCCAGCCATGCTGGTCTAAAGGCCGAGAATTTCCGCTCAGATGTCAATGGGCTTTCACATTGTCCATAATCCACCTGCTAAAATTCCAGTGACAGGCAGGATGGGAGAATTCCGGTCATAATTCCTTGGTGCTGCCCAGGGGGAGTCAAGACCACAGTGTGGTCTTTAGAACATAAAAAGCAGGAAAAGGTAATTTGGCCTCTTGAGCCTGTTCCACTAGCCAGTAAGAACTGAATAGTGATTGGAGAGTGATTTGCATTCAGGGATCTCCTATGCAACCTGCCTGTTTTTTTTTGTCTGATGACAATCCAGTCCCTGCAGATCCTTTTTTTTTAAAACATGATTTTATGAAGAGTTTTCCATTTACATTCACAGCAAGACACAACAAAATCCCAACAATCTAGCACAGTACAGAATAGTCATTATTCCAATAAACATACAGAAAAGAACAGAGAATATTCATACAAATAATTCCAATCATCAATCATTGCATTTGTTGTAGTTGGCATCTCCTCTTACATGAATATGAAAGGATAGCAGGAAGGTTGTAGCATCAAAGGATAACAGCATAAAATCTCGAGCATATGGCCCCATGATACACACCTTCCTCCACAGCATAACAGGGACTGAGCTCTACAACATATAGATCCTTTGAGGGGTAATTTACAACCAATTGAGACCTGTTTCCTTGCTGTAAACCCCTATAACATCTTGCGGGTGGTACTTGACTTCACAACCTTCTGACTCAGAGAAGAGCAAGGTACTCACTGAGCCACAGCAGACTTCTTATTAGAGGAATTAGCCCGAGGAATTTGTTGGAAACGTATTGATGAATTTCACATATGGTGAACTCTATTGAAAGACTGATAGGATCAGGCAATTACCTCTTCGAAAGCTTGTTCAAATCTCCAGAGCTGGAGACACTGTTCAAGTTTTAGCAGATGCTTTTCCCAAAAGCCGTCAAAAGCCGTTTCCATCTCATGCAACTGGGCAAGGAGTCTGGGATCAGAAATAGAAGTGCTATAAGATAATAAGTCTACCTCATGTCACTCAGTCCCAGTTATACAGATCTTTTACAGCACAGAAACAGTCTATTCAACCTAACCAATCAATGTTAGTAATGTGTTGCAAAGAGCTTCCTCACTCCACCTAATCCTATTAACGTATCTTTCAAATCGTGCTGAAAAGAGACATGCTGCTAAATCTTTCTGTCTCATACTCATCAGGACAAACACAAGAATACCAAATTTCAAACAATCACAATAATTTATACTACAGGAGAAAAGAGTGCTGATTGGTTGGCAAGTTGCAATGCAGAAACCAATTTAACATGAATGAATCTCCAACTGAGGTGAGCAAAACATTGTGTTTGTTTTGGGGAAGGGGGGATTTTCTCACTTCATAAAGTGTAAATCAAACATAAGACATTCTCATAGTTCAATCATATCTGGGGATGACGAAGAAAATGTTTGACCAGGTTCTAGATGGTTATCTGACGAAGGTATTTGGGCTTTACAGAAATTAACAGGGCAGCTGGAAGGAAGCAATTTCTTGCTGGTGGAGCCTGGGTCAAAGGATCATAACCTTAAGGCAGGCCTTGGAGGAGACAAATCAGAAAACATACACAAAATATGGAAAAAAAATGCCCATTCGTTATTTTAATTCTCAGGGTAATCAATTTTTGCAAAATAAGGGCATTAAAGGAGTTGGAGCCATGAGTTAGGATAAGTTTCAGCTGTTAACAGGTACTTGGAGACATAAGTTTAAGGTGCATGTGGAAAGGTTTAGAGGGGATGTGCGAGGCAAGTTTCTTACACAGAGTTTGGTGAATGCCTGGAATGCATTGCCCGGGGAGTTAGTGGGAGTACGTACAATTGCTGCATTTAAGGAGCATTGAGATGAATACATGAACAGGATGAGAATGGCAGGATGTGAACTCCGCAAGTGCATATGGTTTCAGTTTAGGCATGCATCATGATTGGCGTAGGCTTGGAGGGCTGAAAGGCCTGTTCTTGTGCTGTAGTGTTCTTTGCTCTTTATTTCACTGAATGGTGGAACAGATTTGAGGAGCAAAATGGCTTCCTCTTGCTCCTATAAATCCTGAAAACTGGTACGTGCACTTTCCATAATGGATTCCCAGAGAGTGAGTGATACCAAACGAATGGTTACTTTAACATACTCACCTTTTCACAGTTGCTCGATCTCCATCCTTCTCCATTTTACTCTGTGCGTTACTGTCAGGCTCCATGAGGTTGGTCAGAAGTAGGTCACCTTCTTTAATCACCCTTTGGACGTCATTCTGTACAAGACAACAAACAGCAGCTGACTCAACAAGGGGTCTGGGCAGAAGTTTCAAACCACCATAACAAATCATCAGTAACTATCTGCACTTAAATTGTGCCTTTAACGCAACCACAGGTCCCAAGAGTACTTCAAGGAGCAATTGTTAAAATAAAATTAACACTGAACCATCTAACGAGAAAGACAGATGGCCATAAAGTTTGGTCAATGAGGTAGGTTTAAGATGTAAGATTTAAAGATGCATCATTATCAAGTATCTTAAAGAAATAACAGGCATTTTTCTAGGGTAATTCATGACCTCAGAATGACCCAAAGCACTCTCCACACAATGACTTACCTTGGAAATGTAAGAAAGCCTGGCAGCCAATCTGGGTATGTTAAACTGCCACAAACAGTGAGCTGATAAATGCAGATCATTTGTTTTTACATCAGAAATATTGACCTGAAGATCAGGAAGACTCCTCCCCCGACTCTGCTTCATATGAATATATAGAATAGGAGCAGAAGTAGGCTATTCAGCCCCTTGTGTGCTCTGCCATTTAATAAGATCATGGCTGATTTTATTTCACATTCCACATTCTCATCCACTTCTGATAACCTTTGATTCTCTTGTCCAGCAAGAATCTATCTACCTGCCTCCGCCTTAAAACTATTTAATGACCCAGTCTCTACTGCCTTCTGCAGCAGAAAATTCCAAAGTAGATCAATCCTCACAGAGAAAATAATTCTCCTTGGTTCTGTCCTAAAAGGGTGACCCCTGGCTTTAAAACAATGTCCTCTGGTTCCAGACAGACCCACAAAAGGAAACACAATTTCCGCATTGTTTTATTCATTTTGTGGGACGTGGAGAGTCGCTGGCTGGGCAGCATTTATTGCCCATTCCTAGTTGCCCGAGGGCAGTTGAAAGTCAACCACATTGCTGTGGCTCTGAAATCACATGTAGACCATACCAGTTAAGGATGGCAAACTTCCTTCCCTAAACAGAACATTACTGAATCAGATGGGTTTTTCTAACAATCAGTAATGGTTTCACGGTTATCAGCAGATTCTGAATTCCAGATATTTTTAATTGAATTCGAATTCCACCATCTGCAGTGGTGGGATTTAAACCTGGGCCCCCAGAACCTTAGCTGAGTTATCATAAGCCATCACCTCCTCATTCGCCTTGTCAAGTCTGTTCAGGATCTATTTTCTCTCAATGAAGTCACCCCTCAGTTCTCTAAAATCCAGTGGGGGCAAACCCAGTCTATCCAACCATTCCTCATTAGACAATCCGCCTATTCCAGCTAGAAATCCAGCAAACCTTCTCAGCTGCCTCCAATCCTTTCTTCCTTGTGCACTGATCAAATCTCCCCTCAATCCTACAACGAATGAATGCTGTACTTCTAATAGTAAACATTGTAACGTTCGCACTGAGCTTACCTTCAACTGATTATACTTTTCCGTTCTTGCAATAAGTAGGTCCTCTACAGAATGTAAATCATCGGGCAGTTCAGCCTCTGCTAGATCTGTTCCAAATGCCTGCAGCATCTGGGCAATCTCCTTCACCATTACAGCAAAGCTCTCAATGGCCTGAACACAAGAACACAAATGCAGGAATGAAGGTTAAGTTTAAAGTTTTTTTTATATAAAATTTATTTATTAGTGTCACAAGTAGTCTTATATTAATACTGCAATGAAGTTACTGTGAAAACTCCGGAGTCGCCATCCTTCAGTGTCTTTTCAGGAACACTGAGGGAGAATTTAGCATGGCCAATGCACCTAACCAGCACGTCTTTCTGACTGTGGGAAGAAACTGGAGCATCCAGAAGAAACTTATGCAGACATGGGGAGAACACAGATTCTACACAGACAGTGATCCAAGCTGGGAATTGCTAACCACTAGCTATCGTGCTGCCCAAGACACAGTTTTCCAGTGAAAATTGAAACCCCTCAGAGCTAGGCTGAGATCTTCCATATTTGATGCTTGTTAAAGCTGGGGAGAGGGGGATTAAAACACAAATCAAGATTTTATCAGTTGTTCAGAGACGCAGCACTTGCTATAAACTGGGTCTAGTTTTCATGCACAGAGAGAAAGCAGCCATGGATGAGAAAAAAAAGACACCAAATAGGTTTCATCAAAGTCTTCAATTTATGCAAACAATGATTGTAATTATGGAATCATTGTGAGGCAGGGAGGTGGGATTCAGGTAGCTCAGTCCTGCCTGTTAGTGCTGAGGGAATGTGTGAGGGGTCAGAGTCAGAGGAATGGAGCAGGAGAGAGTCACAGAGTAAGAACATGAAGGGTGAGAATGAGAATTGTAAGATTGAGGAATTGATCTTTTTGGTTTGCCAAAGTGGGGCTGATGGGAGACTAATTGCAGAGATTATGGGTTGGAGGAAGGGAGAATGGTCTGGTTCAGCTCGAGGCAGTGAGCAGCTGGATGGAGTCGGGGAGAATACAGAATACGTGCTCACTGCTGCAGACAATAACTTTGGTCTTCAGTAATGAGCAGGACAGGCTGCAAGTTGACCACCATTGATATAAAAGCTGTATTTTACATCACGTTTCATTATTAACAAACATTGTTTAAAATTTATTTCTTTAATAGTGCCACAAGTAGGCTTACTTTAACACTGCAGTGAAGTTACTGTGAAAATCCCCAGTTGCCACAATCCGGCACCTGTTCAGGTAGACTGAGGGAAAATTTAGCGTGGCCAATCTATCTAACTTGCACATCTTTCAGATAGTGAGAAGAAATTGGAGCACCCAGAGGAAACCCACGCAGGCACAGGGAGAATGTGCAGACTCCACACAGATAGTGATGCAAGCTAGGAATTGAACCTGGATCCCACCATGGCACTCCCAATCGGCACCTTGAACGTTAAAGCAAACACCAAGAGCCACTGACTTTCCTTCATAAAACCTTGTAATAAAACAGATCAGAGTACAGAAATCTTGCTGTGGTTTGCTCCTGAGACTAGAATAGTGGAAATCGTTGGTGCATTACAGCCTTCTGTGATTAATTATGCACCATTGTTCTTACTTCTGAAGTCGAACACTTTGGTAAAATGTGTGTCAGTCAGGCTTTGCATTTATTCATATCTGTCTTGGCAGGACTGAGGTCGATTTATACAGAATACAATTTATATTGTTGCAGCTCCAAAGACTTAGAAGTTTACAATCATTGTTTTGGAGGAAAAAGGAAGTGACAGTATTTATGGACATGGATTTAGGTTGCATACCCAAAACAGTTCTAGCTAAGAATGCCCAACATCAAACTACAATGCACAAATATTTATTTCCCAAGGTCGCATTCTCTATCACCAGCTGGACCGCAAACAACTTCCGGAAATTTAATCCCAGTGGGTGAGACTTTAAACTGGGAGCAGAACTTCATAACATTGACCTTGTTAGCCTAAATGTGAGTGTAGGTGACATCAAAGCATTACATCTCAGACCAGTTAAGTTATATTGTTTCCCACACCCCACCTTGTCTTTTTCTGATTATTGACCTAAAATTATTATCATATACATGCCCAATCAGTTGACATTCCTTCATTTTAACTCATTAGTTCAAAGTCAACTGATTCACTGTTAAATGATAGAGACACAGAGAGAGCCAAAGAAAATGTTTTGTCACACAAATACCATCAGGAACAAATCTTATGACTGCACACAGAAACATTCAATAAATTTAGGGTTTAAGAATCATGAGTTTCAGCAGTCACCATGGAAACCATCAATCACAACTTACTCTCCTTAAATCAAGCACCAGAAACACAGATGTCTGAATCGCTGAACTCATTTCAAGCAGTTAAATTAGACCAAGACTTGTAACTGTCCCACAGGACTAAACAGAATTTCACAGCAAAAAAATCAGGCCATTCAGTCCAACTGGGCGATGCTGGGATTTATGCTACCCTGGTTTTGACCCTCTAATCCCATTGACATATACTTTAATTTCTGAAGAGAAAGAGAATGCAGAGCCAAACTAAAAGGATGGAGGAGTGGGGCTAACTGGGTTGCTTTTGCAAATAGCCAACAAAGGTTATAATGGGCTGAATGGCCTCCTTGAGTTCTGTAAAATTCTATGATTTTATCCTGTCTCCCTCAACTAGTCTCAGCTAGTCTCAAACTTTCTAGTTTTCCATTAACTATATCTACGATCTACACACTATTCACTTGAACAAGCAGCAAGATATACTTTTTCAGCACTTTCTGGATGAATGTGTTCTTAACTATTTTGTATTTTGTGGACCCCAGTTCTCTACATGTACCCTATCAAATACTGATTGATGGTCATGTTTTGTTGGAGTTACTGCAGTAATCACCTGTCACCCACAATGTGTCATACTTACAGTGCGGAACAGGATCCATTCGTTGTGACAGTAGTCAAGGGTGCCCCCAAACTCGTGAGTCAGATGAGTTTCATCAATATACTTCAACAATTCTGTGACTGAATTCAGCATCACAACCTGTAGGAAAAGCAGAGGGAACCACACCACAGTTTTCAGAAAGGAACCTGCACTTTCAGCAAGAGATACAGAATGGGTGATCTAAAGGTAACCTGTGCATTTCTTTAGTGCTGGGATAGTGTATTGAGATGGATAAAAAACTGGTTGACAAACAGGAAACTAAGAGTAGGAATAAACACATCTTTATCCAAATGGCAGGCAGCGACTACCACAGAGATCAGTACTGGGACCCAAGCTATTCACTTTATATTCTAATGATTTAGATGAGGGAACTAAATGTACTATCTCCAAATTTGCAAATGATACGAAGTGAGAGTGAGCTTTGAGGAGAATGTAGAGAAGCTTCAGCATGATTTGGACAGGCTGAGTGTGTATGAAGATGCATGGCAGACGCAGTATCATGTGGATGAAAGTGAGGTCATCCACTTTGGCAGCAAAAATACAGATTATTATTAGAATGGGTATAAATTAAAAGAAGGGAATATGCAATGGTCACGATTCTCTCCCATTTTTACACTCTGTCAGCATTTAGAATTTTGTTTGGTAGATCACCACCTAAGAGTGCAAAAGATGGAGAGGGGGCAGAAAGAGAGTGAAGGGGACAGAGGCTGGGATTTTCCAGCGCTGTTATAATGGGACCCATACTGAGGAGGGGTACAGCAGGCCATTGATTTTTGATAAGACTGGATAATCTGGCAACGGACAGGGCTAGAAAATCCCGGCTAGACAGTGAAACAGGAAGAGTTAGAAATTCACAAGAGAAAGAAAGACAGCAAGTGATTCAGTCACATAAGACAGAGATTGAGAAGAAACAAGGAAGGAGAGACAGACAGAGACAGACAGAGACAGAGAGCAAGTGAGATATAGAGACAGAAAGAGAAACAGAGAGACAAAGAGAGAGACAGGGACAGAGAGTAAGAGCGACAGAGGTAGAGAGCGAGAGAGAGTGACAGCGACAGAGAGAGAGACAGGCAGACAGAGAGAGAGAGAGGCAGATAGACAGCAGGAGACAGAAACTGACAGAGAGAGGCAGAGACAGACAGACAGAGAAAGAGAAAGAGAGAGAGAGATGGATAGAGAGTGAGAGACAGAGACAGAGCGAAACAGACAGACAGAGAATCAGAGACAGAGAGAGATAGGCAGACAGAAAGTATTAACGGCAAGCTCCCACTGCAGCAAGTTTGGAGAACTTGGCTCCCAGCCAATTCTCTGTTTGCTGTAGCTGGGTGGGAAAGTCCTATCGGTGTGAACGGTGATAAGATTCCAGCTAGAGAGAGAGAGAGAGAGAGACCAAGGAGGCGATTTTACTAACACCTCGTTACATGATGGTAAAGTGCTTTGTGTGATTGGCGCCAGTTTTCGCGACCACTGCTATTTCATGAGCGCAGCATTTCAGCATGGTCAGCTTCTTGTTGGAAATGGGCGAGAGCCAGATTAATGCTTATAAACTTATTTTAATATTATTTAACATTTGCTTAGTGAGCCTGGCGCTTAATCAAATGCGAACCACCTCCTCTTCTGACCTTGTTGGGAAAGATTCTCTCCGGCAAGGAATAGACACCCTCCTCATGAACAGGGAGTTGTCGATTTGCCCTCGCCGGTGGAACCCGAGGTCATTGAGGCCACCTGGGGAAGGGGACTAATGGGGGAAGGGGGTCCACTGTCACCCTGCAGAGATTGGTGAGGGGGGAGGGCAGCAAGTCCGCAATCGGTCTGGGCAGCAGGGAAGGTTGACTAGGGCTATATCCTAGGCTGCGGGTCCCTGCGATTGCAAGGAAAGCGGAGCTGCATCAGGCAGCTTACACTAGGGAGGGCCGGACAGTTCCCTCTCTGTTTGTCAGACCTCTGCTACTGCTAATGCGCATGTGCAGAATCAGAGGCCTGCATATGCTCACTAACTCCCTCTGCACAGTTTCAGACGCATCATGTCCCATCCACAAGCTTCTGCAACAAGCTACAGATTTGTTGATATTTTTGCAGGCAAAGCGCACATGGGGGCGTGAAAACATGCCCAAAAGATGGATCTGAAATTGTCCCAGTTTCAGGTCTGCCCAGCACTGAGGGAAAAAAAATGGTGAAATTACCCCCCGAAAGAGACAGAGACAGGGTAAAGAAACAGAGGCAGACATAAGGATTGACACGGAGAAAGGTGCCACCAGGAAGCAGAGGGAAGACTTACCGGCAGCTTCAGGATAAAGTCATCCTGATTGAATCGGAAGCTAATGTCAGAGATGGCGCGCTGGAAGAATCCAGTTGGTCGCAGTACCAGCACCAGCTGCAGGTTTTCTGGACAAGTGGCCTAGGGAAAACAACATGAAGAATGTTCATTTCATGTACAACATTAACAGTATCTGACAATTCTGAGCAGGTTTCTGTGATGTGTGGGTGTGCTGGAGGCAGATTTGATGATTAAATAACAAGTCGATTCTACAGCACCCAAGCCCACCTAGCAAAATTCCACATTGACATGTTTGCCTGGATTCCAATTAACTTCATGTTCAAATAAACCTTTACATTCATGCACAGGATGTGGGTGTTGCTGAATAGGTTAGTCTTTATTGCTCATCCCTATTATCGTGAAGAATCATAGAATCCTGACAGTGCAGAAGGAGAGCATTTGGCACATTGAGCCAACCACAATCCCACCCACGTCTTATCCTCATAACCCTATGCATTTACCCTAGCTCATCCCCCTGACACTAAGAAGCAATTTAGAATGGTCAATCCAGCTAACCTGCAAACCTTTGTACTGTGGGAGGAAACTGGAGCACACATGCACATGGGGAGCATGTGCAAACTCCATAGGACAGTGACCCAAGCCAGAAATCGAACCTGGATCCCTGGCACTGTGAAGCAGCAGTGCTGACCACTGTGTTACACAAAAGAATTAAAATTATAAAATCAGCCCAAGATCTTTTTGGGCATGCCGAATGCCTTCTTCACCACACTGTCCACCTGTAACTCCACTTTCAAGAATCTATGAACCTGTACCCCTAGATCTCTTTGTTCTATAACTCTCCCCAACACCCTACCATTAACTGAGTAATCCTGCCCTTGTTTGATCTACCAAAATGTATCACATCGCATTTATCTAAATTAAACTCCATCTGCCATTCATCAGCCCACTGGCCCAGTTGATCAAGATCCCATTGCAATCATAGATAGCCTTCTTCACTGTCCACTATGCCACCAATCTTTTGTCATCTGCAAACTTAACAACCATGCCTCCTATATTCTCATCCAAATCATTAATACAGGTAACAAGTAACGGAGCAACCAATACTGATCCTTGAGGCACACCTCTGGTGACAGGCCTCCAGTTTCAAAAACAACCCACTACAACCGCTATCTTCTTCTGTCATCAAGCCAATTTTATATCCAATTGGCTATCTCACCCTGGATCCCACGAGATTTAGCCTATGCAACAATCTACTATACGGTACCTTGTCAAAGGTACCTTGTTTTTACCAGGATGTTGCCTGGTATGGAGGGCAGGTCCTATGAAGAGAGGTTGAAGGATTTGAGGTTGTTTTCGTTAGAAAGGAGGCGGCTAAGAGGGGATCTTATTGAAGCATATAAGATGATTAGAGGTTTAGATAGGGTGGACAGTGATAGCCTTTTTCCTAGGATGGAGAAAGCTAGCACGAGGGGACACAGCTTTAAATTAAGGGGTATGAGTTATAGGACGGATATCAGAGGTAGGTTCTTTACTCAAAGAGTGATTAGGGAGTGGAATGCCCTGCCTGCAGCTGTTGTAGATGCGCCAAGTTTGGTGGCGTTTAAGAGGTTAATTGATAAGTATATGGAAGAGAAGGGAATGGTTTAGTTTGGAGGGGCATTGCTTTTTATTTTGGTCGGCACAACATCGAAGGCCGAAGGGCCTGTTCTGTGCTGTATTGTTCTATGTTCTATGTTCTATGTTAAAGGCCTTGCTAAAAACCATGTAGACAATATTGACTGTACTGCCCTCATCTACCTTCTTGGTTATTCCTTCAAAAAAACTCACTCAAATTCATGAGACGTAATTTTCCACTCACAAAGCCATGCTGACTGTGCCGAATCAGTCCTTGCTTCTCTAAACACCTGTAGATCCTGTCTTTCAAAATACCTTCTAAAAACTTACCCATTACAGATGTTAGGCTTACTGGCCTGTAGTTCCCAGGCTTTTCCTTGCAGCCTTTTTTAAACAAAGATAAATTTGTGACCCTCCAATCTTAGGCACCTCACTTGCGGTTGTCAATGATTCAAATATCTCTGCTAGGTGACCTGCAATTTCCTCCCTCGCCTTCCACAATGTTTTGACTTCATTAAGTCCCAGGGATTTATCTACCTTGATGCTCTTTAGGACTTCCAGCACCTCCTTCTCTGTAATAATGTACACTTCTCAAAACACAAAGCTATTTATTTTCCCAAGTTCCCTAACATCCATGCCTTTCTCAACAGTAAATACTGATCTGAAATATTCATTTAGGATCTCATCCATTTCTTGTGGATCCATACATAGATGACCTTGTTGATCCTTAAGAGGCCTTACTCTCTCCCTAGTTACTCTTTGGCCGTTTATGTATTTGTAGAAGCGAATTGAATCCTCCTTTGCCTTCTCTGCCAGAGCAATCTCGTGTCCCCTTTTTGGCCTCCTGATTTCTCTCTGAACTCTACTCTGATAATCTGTATAGCTTCACAAACACAGCAGCTCACCCTCAACCTTTGCATGAGCTTAAAGAAATCACTCAAGCTATGTCATAAATATGAATTAAACTAGTTGAGATATTAAAACTGATATTTTTTGTGATGAGGTTTATGGTCTGCAGTGGAACTCAAATTCCCAGCTCTAGAAAAGAAGCAATTGAAACACAGAAGTCTCATTCCTGCAGCTAGAAAGTTGTTGCCAGAGTCTGTTTCTAAATCATTTTTTAAAATTTTCTTTAAGTTTTTATTTGTAATAATGTGTTTCTTTCCCTCTCTTTATTTCTCTTTCTGAATCTGTTCTGACTTTAATTTACCCAATTTTATAGATAAACAGGGTTAAGCTTTTTCCTAGGATGGACTCAAATAGCACGAGGGGTCACGGGCTTAGGGTGAGGGTGGTAAGGTATAATTTGGATGTTAAAGGGAGTTTTTTCACACAGAGGGTGGTGAGGGTAAGGAACATGCTGCAAAGTGGTGGAGGCAGGCACTCTGGAGTTATTTAAGAGATACTTAGATGGGCACATGAACAGAATGGGAATGGAGGGGTATAGAAAACTGATTTAAAGTAGGGATCATGAGCCTTGGGAGTCCCAGGGAAGTATGTAAATAGACGATGATATTGATGTATTTGTTTTTATCCTACAGGTACTTTGGTCCGCCTTGTTGTCTAACAAGGGGCATACACATGATGGGTGGTGAGAGGGCTATTCTTGCATTTTTCGAGAGTATCCTAGTGCTTCACGTCGTTAGTGTACACTTGACCTGGACCATCTGATGGGCAACACGACAGCTCAGTGTTATCGCTGTGCTGTGCAGATACGTGGATTTGGGCCTGTGTCTGTGGGAGTTTGCTCATTCTCCCAGTGCTTGTGTGGATTTTCTCCGGGTGCTCCAGTTTCCTCCCACATCGCAAAGATGTGCTCTTAGGCTAACTGGCAAAACAAATTCTCCCTAAATTGTCTCAAATTTGATTTCAATCCACAGATCTATAAACATAAACAGGAATCACGGGTAGAAGTGGAAACATCGGGGTGACGGCGCGGGCTCGTTAGGCCGAAGGGCCTGTTTCCCGTGCTGTTTTGTTCTTTGTTCTTTTCTTCCTCCAGTTCTTTCTCAATGCTTACATCTCATTGGTTAAGGATTTAGATGGTTGCTGCCATTTTTCACATGGTCCTAAGTGTTCCAGTGTCCCCTCTGCACCATTAGCAGCTCCCATTCTTAGCCGAGGAACTCATGGGCCAGGATTTCATGATCTCGCTCAGGCGGGGCTCGAAAAATCCCACCCTGGGCCAATGGAGAATTCCATTCTGCCCACCTTACCCACCCCCCCACCAGCTGGGGGTGATAGTAAAATTTCGGCCATGATCTCTGAATCAACTTCTGCCCAACTGAAGCTGTGTACTCTCCTGCCCTCTTACTGAAGTTACCCTTCCTTTACAATCTGTGGAGCCAATTTCCATTCCTTCAATTTCAAATCTGGAGCGGGGGAAGGAATCACAAGCTGAAGGTCCTCTGAGCAAGTGAAAAAGCAAATGCATACATTTTCAGAAATCATTAAGCAAATTGTTTATTTCTTCTTGAATCCAGACTGGATACTTTAGGATGAAACTTCCCTGATAAATTTTCTATTGATGTTCGCAGAAAACTACCCAACCTTCAGGAGAACAGTGACCACAATACCACACAACCCTGCCACAGCAACCTCTGCAAGACATGCCAGATCATAGACATGGACGACATCATCAAATGGGAGGATACCATTCACCAGGTACACGGTACATATTCTTGCAACGCGGCCAACGTTGTCTACCTAATACGTTGCAAGAAAGGATGTCCCGAAGCACGGTACATTGGGGAGACCATGCAGACACTACGACAGCGGATGAATGAGCATCGCTCAACAATCACCAGGCAAAACAGTTCCCTTCCTGTGGGCGAACACTTCAGCAGTCATGGGCATTCGGCCTCCGACCTGCGGGTAAATGTTCTTCAAGGGGGCCTTCGTGACACACGACAGCGCAGAGTCGCTGAGCAGAGACTGATAGCCAAGTTCCGCACACATGAGGACGGTCTTAATAGGGATCTTGGCTTCATGACACACTATCTGTAACCCCCGTAACTTGCCTGGGTTAGCAAAAAACCTCACTTACTGTGCTGTCTGGAGAAAATACACAATTCTCTAACCAATGCTCAGGATTCCCTTCACACACATTGTTAGCCACTTTAACACTTGAATAGCAGGTTAGATGTAAGGATTCGCATTCTAATCAGCAATCTGTAACTGTCTGTGTGGATATGAGTGCCTCTGCAGATCAGAACACTGAATTTGCCTGACGAAGGCTGTAAAGTCGAAAGCTCGCGGATTTACTATCAAATAAATTGGTTGGATTTAAAATTGGTGTTGTAAAACTTTACTAAATTTTCTATTGCCAGCAGAAACTCCAGCTATTTCTCCAGGATTCTGCCAATGTTCTTTCAGTGTGATAACGGAGTAAGTGGGAGTCTGATCGAAAACGGCAGGAGTTGCAGTGTTTGAGCCCACTCTCTGATCCCCTGCTTTCCACAGGTCTAGACCCAGCTAAAAAGCAAGTCATGGATCCATCACTAAAAAGCCCTAAGTTAGGAGGGTTTGAATGGGTGGGGGGAGGGGAGAGGTGTGGGAGAGGGTCAACAACTTAGATAGAACGCTTATGATGAAGGCTCATTAACACAGCACTTTATGCTCAATGAAATATTACTGCAGTATGATTATTGCTGTAATGTATGTAACATGGGAGTCAATTGGAGCAGACAAGTTTACACAAACCACAACAATGTAGTGTGGGCTGAGCAACAAGTATTAGTCCAGAACATTGGGGAGAATGTCCTTGACCTGCTGTGCACAGTGGGCACTCAGTTCATTCAGCTCAGGTCCGAATGAGTCTTAGTTTAAAATCTCAACCAAAAGATGGCCCCTCTGACAGTGCCACACTGCCTCAGTGCTGCATCGGATTGTTAACAGAAATATGATGACCACACAGATTTCCACTGCCTTCGATCCCACTTTATAAACCAATTTACTAGACAGCTGTGAAGTGAATCTTCATAAAACAGTCAATATATTCAAGAAGAACCCTGATAAAAGATGGAAGGTAAGTGCAGATTGGCCTGAATGTGAGGAATCATCAGGGTCCCAGGATAAGCAGTGCAACATTGCAGGTCTATTGAAACAAGAACTTGTTACACTAAGCAATCTGCTGGGAGAGAATTACTCAGCAAGGTTTTATCAGTTGCTGATAAATTACAGTACGATATAATCATTCTGTGCTCTTGGTCACAATGAATAATGAACAGTGTATTTAAATAGAGAAGCTAATTAGGCGACATTTATTTTTGTGGTAGTGATCACTATGTATATATTAAATATGTTCCACAACCTTTTCCCAGACAGTAGTGAGCCCTTGGAAAATGTTGTCAGTCTTTTGTGTCGCCCTCAAGAAAGAGCTGGACTGACAAGAGATCACATTGTAAATAAAGCCGGTGCCTTTATAGATGACATAGTCATTTTGTCACCTGAATTGGTTTGCAGTGCCCGAGGGATTTGGAATTTCCCAAAGCTTTTTTTCCTTATCCTAATCATAAATGCCAATGTGACTGTGCCAAAAGTAATCTTTTCCTCATCCTTCTTGACCTGTCTGCAACCTTTGCCACTATTGACCACATCCCCCTCTTTCAGCCCTTGTTGTCCAGCTGAGTGGGACTGTTCTCACTTGGTTCCAATCTTATCTGTCCAATCCCGACCAGAGAATGACTCTCAATAGCTTCTCCTCCAGCTCCCACACTGTCCCCCAACAATCTATCCTTGTCCACCTATTTCTCATCTAACACTACCCCTTGGTGACATCAGCCCAGACAAGTGCGTTAAGTTAATGAGACCCAGCCCTATCCCTTCACCACCTCTCTCAAGCTCCTCATTTTTTGCTAAATATCGGGCTACTTCCTCAACATCCACTGCTGGAGAAGGAGAAATTCCCTCAAATTAAACATTGGGAAGATGACAGCCATTGCTCTTCCCTTGCTCCCAAACTTTATTTCCTGGCTACTTTCTCCAACCCTCTCCCTGGCAACAGGCTGGAAATGAACCAGACCTTTTGCAAAGTAGAATACAGATCAAAATGAAAACAGAAAACGATGGAAATAGTCCACAGGTATGGCAGAGCCTGAGCAGAGAGAAACAGAGTTAACCATTTAAGCTGACGGGCTTTCATAAGAGCTGGGAAAGGTTAAAGATCGAGACTTGACTATTCCATTACAATCATGACTGGTGTCCCTTCATTTCAGTTAACCTGGAGTCATCCAAGATACTGCTTCCATGTCCTAGTTCACGTGCCTCAATCATAAAATGATCACCCTTATTGTCAAAGTCCTCCATGATCTTGTATCCCTAATCTCCCAGCCCTTCCTAATTCAAATCTACATTGGGTTAGGTTAAGCCAAAGGGCAAAGATCTGACACATGAAGTATAATGTGGGAAAATATGAAATTGTCCATTTTGGCATGAGGAATAACAAAAGAGATTGTCTAAATGGTGAGCTTGCAAAACTCTGAGAATGCAAAGGGATTCATGTGTCCTAGTGCATGAATCACAAAAGGTTAGTAGGCAGGTACGGCAAGTAAATTGGAAAATTGAAAAATAGAAAGCTTAATAGAATATTACTGTTGATTGTGAGAGGAATTGATTATAAGAGTAGGGAGACTATGCTTCAGTTATGCAAGGCATTGATGGGACCACATCTGGAGCATTATGTATGGTATCCACCTCCTTAGTTTAAGGAAAGATGAAAATGTAATGGAAACAGTTCAAAAAAGGTTTACCAGACTAATACCTGGAACAGTTATCTTACGAGGACTTGTAAACACTAGAGTTTAGAAGAGGAAAAGGTGACTTGAGTAAAACACGAAGGGCCCTGAGAGGTTTTGACAAAATGGATGTATTTCTTCTTGTGGCAGAATCCAGGTCAGAATTTAAAAATAATATTGTTGCCCATTTTAAAGCAGGGATGAGGAGGAATTATTACTCCCAAATGGTCTTGAATCTTCGGAGCTCTCTTCTTCAAAAGACAGTGGAAACAGATTCTTTGAATACTTTTAAAGCAATGCTTGATAGATTCTTGATAAGAAAGGAGCTGAAAGATTATCGGACAGGCAGAAATGTGGAGTTGAGGTTACAATCAGTTCGGCCATTATTTTATTGAATGGTGGAGCAGGCTCGAGGGGCTGAGTGGCCTTCTTTTGCTCCTTGTTTGTATGATTGTAAACAGGTCTTTTCAACATCTTCAACTTTAATCACTCCACTATTTGATCACTCCTGTGCCTTCAGTAGCCTGAGCTCCAAGTTCTGGGATTCCTTCCTCTTGCCTCTATCTTTCCCCTCCTGTAAGATGTTCCTTAAAATCTTTCTCTTTGATCAAATATTTAGTCACTTGCCTTAACATCCCATCTGGCTCAGTGTCAAATTTTGCTTCACAATGTTCCTGTAGAGCATCATGGGATGTTTTATTGGGTTGTATAAGTTGTTGCTGTTTCGAGTGAAACTATCTCAGTTAACAGCAAATACAAATTTAGTACATTATAGATCACTCATCCACAGGTTCTCAACACAAATGTCTATTTAATCCAGATTCTATTTCTACACTGGGCAACAATAGTGATCCAGATTGGAATATACTGCTAGATAATGTCAAAAATCTGTCTGATTTATTAAAACAATTTGTAAATGTCCACGATGAGAGACAGAGAGAGAGAGGGGGGGAGAGGGAGAGAGATAAAGAGAGAGAAAGAAAAAGTAGCAATGAGGCTCTGATGGATCCATGTACAGAGGGAAGATTAACCATAGCCCAACAAGGTCAGGTTAGAGTCTGTGCAACTCTATCTTTCCCTGCCTTGGTCACTGAAAACTAAATCCCGTAATTCTGAAATATTCTTTTCCCATTAATTTGCTGGATGTGAATGTTGCTGGTTAGGCCAGCATTTATTACCTATCCCTAACTGCCCTTGAGAAGGTGGTGGTGAGCTTCGCACTTGAACTGCTGCAGTCCCTGTGGTATAGGTACACCCACAGAGCTGATCCTAACGCAGTGACAATGAAGGAACGGTGATATATTTCCAAGTTAGGCCAATGAGTGGCTTGGAGGGGAACCTCCAGGTCCCATGAATCCATTAGTATTGTCCTTCTAGATGGTTGGGATTTGAGTTTTAAAGTGAAGTTTATTAGCCACAAGTAGGCTTACATTAACACTGCAAGAAGTTACTGTGAAAATCCCCTAGATGCCATACTCCAGTGTTGAAGTGGAAATTTTCCTGCTTCTTGACTATGGTAGAAAGACTCAACAAATTTCATTCCAACAAAAACAACTTGTCTTTATTTCCAAAAGACTGCATGCAATATTGGCAAAAACTTGAGTTCGGAGAGCTGTCGTTACGACTTGCTAATTCTTCCTCAAGTCCACCCTTACATTAGGAATCAGTTTAATATTTATACATAATCAGTTTGTGTGACCAGAGCTTATTCAGGAATTCAATCAGTAATAACATCATAAGCAATGTCATAAATCATGATACAACCTGCTGACCTAGAACTCTGTGTCTTATCAATCATACCTTTATCTTATCCTTTGATAGAACAGAAGGAGGTCGGTGACTCCTTCATCCCTGATCTTATCTTGTCTCACTCATACAGCTCTTGATCATGTAGAGTCAGCCTTATCATGTCTTATAGAAGTTGGGCATTTTGGAATAGCTTGGTCAGCTTTCCTTATTTTATACCAAGTACTTGACCAATCTTCCCATCATGCCACTATTCATTCATACAAGTTCACACCAGTACCTGTTGGGGTACACTGAGGGAGAATTTAGCATGGCCAATGTATCTAACCAGGACATCTTTCGGACTGTTAGTGGAAACCAGAGCACCTGGAGGAAACCCACATAGAGAACATGCAATCTTCACATAGAGAGTGACCCAAGCCAGGAAGTGAACCCACTATAGTTTGGAAAGTGCTGCCTAAGGAGCCTCGGCGAGTTCCTGCAGTGCATCTTGTACATGGTACACATTATTCCAGCAGGAGGTTGTGTGGTGCAGTGGGTAGCATTCCAGCTTTTGGGGCAGAAACTTCAGGTTGTGTATAAAGGTGTATGCAAAGTAGCTCAGATTCCCAGAGTGAACTATAACATATACCATTTCATATGTACAAACAAGATAACAGATTCAACTGCATAATATTACTGTTGACAGTGTTACCTCCTGCTGCCTGAATATGATCATATCAAATGCTATTTTGATATTTATATAACCAAAGCATCAATTGATTTATTTGAGATAAGGTAAGGAAGTCAGTAAAATGGAGGGCATAGAAATTTGGAACAAACTGTTATACAAATATATCACCAGCAGTGACTTTCACTGCTGTGCATTAATGATTATTCCTTTACAATTGTTGAGGATGCAGAATATATAACTGCAACCACAGGTCTGAGACTGCCACAGCATAGAAGGATGACAGAACCATGAAGCGGGTATTTGTGAAATGCATTGCATGTTCATAAATACCCGCTTCATGGTTCTGTCATCCTTCTATACTCCTATCCTTCTATACTCCTACTCACCAACTCTTAAAATATCAAAGATAACACACTGTACACTTTCTATTCGTGTTCATAGTGTGGGTGACAAAGCTGGCACTTATTCTCCATCCTTTGCTACCCCAAGAAGGTGGTGGGATGAGGATGGGGGGATGGGAGAGTGGGGGCAATGTTGGGTGCGATGGAAGATGGGGGTGATGGGAGGGTGGTGTGAGGGTGTTGGGGTTGGGGGAAGGAGGGGGGGTGGAGGTGTGGGGCAATGGGGGGTTGGGGTGATGGGGTAGTGGGGTGCGGGTGTGGTGGATGGGAGAGTGGAGGAGTTGGATGGGGTGTAGGTGGTGGTAACAGGTTGATTCAGCTGAATTGCTGGTTCAGCTACATCAGAAGGAGGCTATATTTCATAGAATCTCTACAGTGCAGAAAAAGCCATTCAACCCATTGAGTCTGCACCGACTCTTTGACAGGATATCTTAACCAGGCCCTTTCCCATTCAATATCCTTGTAATTCCACATGACTAATCCTAGACATCTTGGGACAGTAAAGGCAAGTTTGCAGTCAACTTATCCTGTACATCTCTGGATTGTGGGAGGAATCCAAAACACCTGGAGGAAGTCCACGCAGACATGGGGAGGACATGCAAACTCCACACAGACAACGACCCAAGGCTGGAATTGAACCCCAGTCTTTGGCGCTGTGAGGCAGCAGTGCTAACCACCATGTCACCATGCCACCTGTGGCTTAGGAGTCACGAGTAGGATCAGGCTTGTTTGGACAGCAGGCTTCCTTTCCTAAAGGACATTTGGGAGTCAATTGGATTTTTAGGACAGTTTGAAAGCTTCATGGTCATTTTTAATTTCAGCACCATTCACTGGGTATGAGTAAAATGCTTTCCTCCTTTCTGTGTGTCACACTTCACAATAACAAAAGGTGAAACCCAACACAGCCCAGCAGTCAAATAACTGTGGATAGATTAAAATATATCGAATTAAATATATCAAACCAATTCTGACAGGTAATCAGCGAAGCTAATCAGGTGTTGAATGAAACAACCAAACAGGCAGGACAGGGTAAATCACAAAATGCTAATGATTAAATTGTATCAGGCTCTGGTCAAACTATACACGGTATCATTTATACTGTACAGTGCTTTTAGTCTTCTTCACAGCAGTTTGATACAACTGACTGAGTGACCTCTCGGTGACATTTTAGTTTTTCTATGCATCTGCTATCTTTGTCCTCTGAGTTGGTAGAGGTTGGGGGTTTGAAAAGTGCTATTGAAGGAGCCTTCTTGAGTCACTGCAGTGCATTTTGTAGATGGTACACACTGCTGCCACTGTGCATCTGTGGTGGAGGCAATGAATGTTTAAGTGCTGGATGGGGTGCCAAACAAGTAGGCTGCTTTGTCAAAAGAACACAAGGATTAGGAGCAGGAAAAAAATCTGTAGTCCATTGAATCTGCTTCACCTTTCAATACAATCACGGTTGATCTTGGGCTCTGATTCCATTTTCTGCCCATTCCCCATATCGCTTTATTTTCTGAGAGACGAAAATTTTGCCTATGGCAGCCTTGAAAAAATCCATTGCTGGAGCACTTACAATCCTATGAGGGAGGGAATTCCAAAGATTCACAACCCTTTGAGTGAAAATATTTCTCCTCATCTTACTCCTATTTGCTTGTCTCTTTGTCCTGAGACTGTGCCCCCCTGTTTTAGATTCCCCGACCAATGGAAACAATCTCTCAGCTCCATCCTATTGAGCCTCTTGAGAATTCTGTTAGTTTCAAAGAGATTGCCTCTCATTTTCCTAAACTCCATAGAATATCGATCCAATTTACTCAGCCTCTCATTATAGGGCAACCCCCTTATCCCAGGGATCCATCTGGTGAACGTTTGTTGTACCACCTTCAATGTGAGTATATTCTTTCTTAAATGTGGAGACCGAAACAGCACACAATATTCCAGATACTCAGCAAAATGCTGTATAATTGCAGCAAGACTTCTTCATTCCCATACTCAAATGCCTTACAAAAAAGGCAGTTTGCCTCTCTCATTGTTTGCTGCACCTACATGGTAAGTTTCTACATTCCTTGTACCAGCACATTCTAGTCTCCTTGAACATCGACATTCACAAATTTCATACCTTTTAAAAAAGTGATCAAAGTGAATAACACACAGTTTCCCACACTATTCTCCATTTGTTGCCTACTCACTGGGCCTGGCTATATCTCTTTGTAGTCTCTCTGTGTCCTCCTCTATCTCCTTGGTATCATCAGCAAACTTTTATACATTATTCTCTGTTTCTTCATCTAAATGTATAATACAGATTATAAATAGCTGAAGTCCCAGCACTGACCTTTGCGGCCCAATACTATTCACAACCTGCCTACTTGAAAAACTCCCATTTATGCCCACTCTCTGCTTTTTTATCTGTTAAAGAATCCTCCACTCATGCAAATATATTATCCCAACTCCATGAGCCCTTAAGTTGCCTTTAAACCTTTTCTGTTGCATTTTATCAAATGTCTTATGGAAATTCAGATATACTACACCATAACTGTGCAGCCAAATTCTCCTCCAACTCAATTTTCAGGTTTGCTGATGACACCACCATATTTCAAACAATGACAAGACAGAGTACAGGAAAGAGATAGAGAATCTGGTGAACTGGCGCAACAACAATAATCTCTCCCTCAATGTCAAAAAAATGAAGGAGATAGTCATCGACTTCAGGAAGCGTAGTGGAGGACATGCCTTTGTTACATCAACAAAGTGGAACTAGTTGAGAGGTTCAACTTTTTAAGTGTCCACATCACCAACAACCTGTCCTGGTCCCTCCATGCGGAGGCTACAGTTAAGAAAGCCTATCAACGCCTCTACTTTTTCAGAAAGCTAAGGAAACGTCCACTCCAACTCTCACCAATTTTTACAGATGCAACATAGAAAGCATTCTTTCTGGTGGTATCACAGCTTGATATGGCTCCTGCTCTGTCCAAGACCACAGAGAGCTACAAAATATCGTGAGCGAAGCCTGGTCCATCACGCAAACCAGTCTTCTATTCACTGACTCTGTCTACATTTCCCGCTATCTCAGAAAAGTAGCCCGCAAAATCAAAGACCCCATGACTCCCATGAATACTCTCTTCCACCTTCTTCCATTGGGAAAAAGATATAGAAGTCTGAGATCGCGCACCAACTGACTCAAGAACAGCTTCTTCCCTGCTGCCATCAGATTTCTGAATGGACCAACCTCACATTAAGTTGATCTTTTCCTACACCCTAGATATGATTGTAATACTACATTCTGCACTCTCTTTTTTCCTTCTCTATGTACAGTATGCTTTGTCTGTATAGCTCATAAGAAACAATACTTTTTGCTGTAAACTAATACATGTGACAATAATAAATTGAATCAAATCTATTTGTTTCTCTTTATTGACCTTATTAACTACATCCTCCAAAGACTCGAAATTTATCAAACAGGATTTCTCTTCAATAGAACAATGTTGGCTAATTGTAACTATACTCTGCTTTTCCACATGCAATGAGGAGACTTCCTTAATAATAAATTCCAACGGTTTTCCAACAACTGACATTAGGCTAACTAGCTTGAAGTTTACTACTTGCTCTCTCTCATCTCTCTTGAAACATACATAACATAGAACATAGAACATTACAGCGCAGTACAGGCCCTTCGGCCCTTAATGTTACACCAACCAATGGAACCAATTTTATGACCCTCTACCTAAACTATTCCAATGCTATCCATATGCCTATCCACTGACCATTTGAAAGCCCTTAAACTTGGCGAGTCCACAACTGCTGCAGGCAGGGCATTCCACGCCCTTACTACCCTCTGAGTAAGGAACCCACCTCGAATATCCATTCTATAACTACCACCCCTTAATTTAAAGCTATGCCCCCTTGTGTTAGTCATCTCCATCCGAGGAAAAAGGCTCTCACTATCTACCCTATCTAACCCTCTGATCATCTTATATGTCTCAATTAAGTCACCTCTTAGCCTTCTTCTCTCTAACGAAAATAACCTCAAGTCCCTTAGCCTTTTCTCATATGTCAACTTTCAATCTATAGGATCATTCCCGAATCTAAGGAACTTTGGAAAATCATAGCCAGTCCAGCCACTGTCTCTACAACTCTTACTTTTAGAACCCATGAAGACCAGGAATTTGTCAGATTTTAGTTTTTTAATTTCACCTCCTCCAACACCACACTCACTGACACACATACTCATTGACACACAATAGTTGGGACTTTAGCTATTTACAATCTGTATTATTCCTAAATTCTTCTCCTAAACATACTCACCTCAGCCCCAAAAGACTAAACCTCCCCAGTGGAAACTCCCAAACCCACAGAATTCCCTCCACAGGGACATTTTCCCCACCCATCACCAGACCAGACACTCATCCCCTCATCTGTCAGAATCCTGCCCCTTCCCCCTCACCAAAGCTTGACCCGACCCAAAATTACCTCCCCTCCCTACCTCCCTAAACCCAATTGGGATCCTTTCTGCATTTCTGCTACTTGATATTTTTATAGCACAAGTTTATGTAGCATTATAAACTGAAAACCTTCTCTGATTGTATATAATCTGATTGAATAGAATAGAATCATAGAATCTGTACAGTGCAGGCAGATCTCAAACAATGATGAGATAAAGTACAAGAATGAGATAGAGAATCTGGTGCGGTGACATTAATCTCTCCCTCAATGTCAACAAAATGAAGGTGATTGTCATCACTTCAGAAAGCATAAAGGGGAACATAATAAAAACTATCTACGTCAATGGGCATGAACTAGAAGAAGTCAAGAGCTTCACATTTTTAGTCCAGATCACCAACAACCTGTCCTCATCTCCCCCATGCTGAGACTATAGTTAAGAAAGCCCACCAACTTTCTCAGAAGACTAAGGAAATTTGGCATGTCAGCTATGACTCTCACCAACTTTTACTGATGCACCCATAGAAAGCATTCTTTCTGGTTGTATCACAGCTTGGTATGGCTCCTGCTCTGCCCAAGACCACAAAGAACTACAAAAGGTTGTAAATGCAGCCCAATCCATCACGCAGACCAATCTCCTGTCCATTGACTCTGTCTACACTTCCTGCTACCTCTGCAAAGCTGCCAGCATAATTAAGGACCCCACACACCTCGGGCATTCTCTCTTCCACTTTCTTCCTTCGGGAAAAAAATACAAAAGTCACGTACCAACCAACTCAAGAACAGCTTCTTTCGTGCGGCTGTCACTCTTTTGAATGGACTTAACTTGCATTAAGGTGATCTTTCTCTACACCCTAGCTATGATTGTAACACTACATTCTGCATTCTCGTTTTCTTCTCCATGAACAGTATGTTTTGTCTGTATAGCACACAAGAAACAATAGTTTTCACTATATGTGAATACATGTGGCAATAATAAGAACATAGGACATTACAGCGCAGTACAGGCCCTTCGGCCCTCGATGTTGCGCCGACCAATGGAACCAATTTTATGACCTTCTAACTTAAACTATTCCAATGCTATCCATATGCCTATCCACTGCCCACTTGAACACCCTTAAACTTGACGAGTCCACAACTGTTGACATGACCTTATTACGCTCTGAGTAAAGAACCCACCTCTTACGTCCGTCCTATAATTACCACCCCTTAATTTAAAGCTATGCCCCCTCATGTTATCCATTTCCATCCGAGGAAAAAGGCTCTCACTATCTACCCTATCTAACCCTCTGATCATCTTATATATCTCAATTAAGTCATCTTGTAGCCTTCTTCTCTCTAATGAAAATAACTTCAAGTCCCTTAGCCTTTCCTCATAAGACCTACCCACCATACCAGGCAACATCCTGGTA
Organism: Sphyrna mokarran; assembly: GCA_024679065.1. NCBI lineage: Eukaryota > Metazoa > Chordata > Chondrichthyes > Carcharhiniformes > Carcharhinidae > Sphyrna > Sphyrna mokarran. The sequence goes on from JAGIQG010000004.1 coordinate 113,622,965, forward strand.
AACCTCCTCTGCACCCTTTCCAATGCCTCCACATCTTTCTTATAATGTGGCGATCAAAACTGTACACAATACTCCAAGTGTGGCCGCACCAGAGTTTTGTACAGTTGCAACATGACATCTTGGCTCCTAAATTCAATCCCTCCACTAATAAATGCTAACACACTATATGCTTTTTTAACAACCTTATCAACTTGAGTACCAACTTTCAGAGATCTATGTACCTGTACACCGAGATCTCTCTGCTCATCTACACTACTAAGAGTCCTACCATTAGCCCTATATTCTGCACACATATTATTCCTACCAAAGTGAATCACCTCACACTTTTCCACATTAAACTCCATTTGCCACTTCTCGGCCCAGCGCTGCAACTTATTTATGTCCCTCTGCAATAAATCAAATCAAATTATGAAGAGAGATTGGGTCAGCTTGAGTTGGTTTTGTTGCAGTAGGGAAGACTAAGGGGCAACCTGATTGTTGTATACGAGATTATGAGGGCTATGGACAGAGTGAATAAGAAGCAGCTGTTTCCCTTAGTTGAAGGGTCAGTCACAAGGGGACTCAGATTCAAGATGAGGGCAGGAGGTTTAGAGGGAGATATGAGGAAAACCCTTTTTACCCAGAGGGTGGTGACAATATAGAATGCACTGCCTGGGAGGGAGCTGGAGATGGGTTGCCTCACATCCTTTAAAAAATCAGATGAAGAGTTGGCACATCCAAACATTCAGGGCTATGAACCAAGTGCTGGCAAGTGGGATTAGGTGACAGTTCTGGTGTCTACATTTCTCACTGCCTCCGAAAAGCAGCCAACATAATGAAGGAACCCACGCACCCCAGACTTTCTCTCTTCCACCTTCTTCTGTCAGGAAAAAGATACAAAAGTCAGGTCATGTGACAACCAACTCAAGAACAGCTTCTTCTCTATTGACATCAGACTTTTCAATGGACGTATCTCGTATTAAATTGATCTTTCTCTAACCTTAGTTATAACTGTGACACTACATTCTGCATTCTCTCCTTTCCTTCTCTATGTATGGTATGCTTTGCATAGCATGCAAGAAACAACAGTTTTCACTGTATACTAATACATGTGACAATAACAAATCAGATCAAATCAAATTCTCACATGTTGGTGTGGATTTGATGGGTACATAGAACAATACAGCACAAACAGGCCCTTCAGCCCACGAGTTGCGTCGATCACATCTACCAATCCACAGATCTATCTATAACCCCCTATCCTATTCTTTTCCATATATTCATCCAGAAGTCTTTTAAAAGACCGCAGCGAGTTTGCCTCAACAACCTCCGACGGCAGTCGGTTCCATTCACTCACCACCCTCAGTGAAAAACCTACTCCTGACATCTCCTTTGTATTTGCTTCCCTGCACCTTAAATCTGTGTCCTCTCATAGTGACCATTTCAGCTCGGGGAAATGGTCTCTGAGAGTCCACCCTATCTATTCCTCTCAACATTTTATAAACCTCTATCAGGTCGCCTCTCAACCTACGTCTCTCCAGTGAGAAGAGTCCCAGCTCCCTCAACCTATCTTCATAAGGCCTGCCTCTCAATCCAGGCAGTATCCTTGTAAATCTCCTTTGAACTCTCTCAATAGCCTCTACATCCTTCCTATAATGAGACAACCAGGGTATTTATTTGTATTGCATTTTGATAAGATTCTCAGGAAATTTGAGTGCAACTTGATGGCAGTAAGATTCCAGCCCATTGTTCCAATATGAGTTATTTTTATGCAAAATATAACCTTATTTAATATGTGCAAATATTAATCCTGTACACAGAAATGTAGCAGCACATATGTAATTCCCTGAGCAGAAGTTTGGTACAGCATTATTTTCAGCCTCAAAGTCACTTTTCCCACACACCATTAAATCATGTTTTCATATGAAAGGTCATTTGAAACACTGCATTTCCAATTCTTTTAGAAACACCAGAGGACATTGCCATTCATTTTATATTGCTGTACATCACCCAGTCATTAGTCATACAATGACTCAAACTTTAAATTCTTCAAGGTTCATATCTCATTCTGGAGCTCAAGATTATGTATATTGTACAGGGAAGAATATTCAATCCCATAAGTCTGTTTGCAATTCAATGAGATTACAGCTGATTGGTACATCAACTTTATTGCAAAATGCTGCAGATACTGAAACAAAGAACAGTACAGCAGAGGAACAGGCCCTTCAGACCTCCAAGCCTGTGCCAATCATGATGCCCAACTGAACAAAAAAATAAACTTTCTGCCCTTACTCGGTCCATATCCCTCTATTTCCTCCCCATTCATGTGCCCATCCAGATGTCTCCTAAATGTTGCTAATGTTCCTGCTTCCACCACCACCTCTGGCAGAGTGTTCCAGGCATGTACCTCTCTCTGCATGAAAAACTTTCCCACACAGCTCCCTTAAACTTTCTCCTTCTCACTTTGAACTTGTGCTGCCTTGTAATTGACACTTCCATCCTGGGAAAAAACCTCTCACTATCCATCCTGTCTATGCCTCTCATGGAAATATGAAACAAAACCAGAAAATGCTGAAAATAGTCAGCAGATCTGAAAGTACATTGGCCTCAAAGATCAACACAGTTTCTCTTTCCATAGATGCTGCTGATTCCCAGCATGTTAGAATACATAGAATTTCCTCGAAAACTTACAGATTTGAAAAAGGCCAGTCAGCCTATCACGTCTGCACCAGCTGAAAAAATAGACTCTTATTTCAATTCAACTCTCCAGCATCTGCCATTTACCAGTCTTTGTTCCATATCCCAATCGTAGAATCCCTACACTTTCAGAAGGAGGCCATTCTGCCCATTGAGTCTGTACTGACCACAATCCCATCCAGGCCCTATTCCTGCAAGTGCACACATTTACCCTGCTATTCTCCCAGACACTAGGGTCAATTTAGCATGGCCAATCAACCTAACTCACACATCTTTGGATTATGGGAGGAAACCCAGAGTACCCTGAAAAAAAAAACCATGGAGACACAGGGAGAATGTGCAAACTCCACACAGATAGTGATCCAAGGTCAGAATTGAACCTCGAACCCTGGCATTGTGAGGCAGCAGTGCTAACCACTGTGCCATCCTGTGCTAACCTAGTAAAAATCTATTAACTGGAAACAGAAAATGCTGGAAAATCACAGCAGAATCTGTGGAGAGAAAACAGAGCTAGTGTTTCATGTCTGGATAACCTTTCATCAGAGCTGACTAGGATTGCTGAAGCTCATCCTACTTTCTATTGTCTTCAGTTCGGATGAAGGTCATCCAGACTCGAATTGTTGGCTCTGTTCCCTTTTCATAGATGCTGTCAAACCTGCTGAGATTTTTCAGCATTTTCTGGGCCTATATTTATCTAATTCCTTTTATAACTCAAGGTTGTGCCAAAGTAGTGTAAAGCCAATGAAGTACATGGGAAGTGCAGCCAATGCAGCAAACCCAGTAGCCAATTTGAGCACAGTGAGATCCCACAAGCAGCAATATGATAAAGACTAGATAGATGTTTGGTTGAGGGGTAAACATTAGCTAAGTGTTGAGGAGAATGTGTGCTACTCTACTTTAGATAGGGTTCCATGACATCCACCTGAGAGGGCAGGGAAAGCCTCTGTTCAATGTTGTAAAAGATAGCACCCCCAACAGTGCAGCACTCCCTTGTGATGGCACTGAAGTTTCAGCCTGGATTTTATGCAGAATGGGACATGAAGCTACATCTTACTGCCCACTGAATCAGGCACATGCAGTCTCCACAATGGATTAACAGAGGCTCAATCAAATTATGATTAAGATTATTTAGCCAGTCAGAAAATTGCATTTTAAAAATGGTATCCTGTATCTATCCTCTACAGAGATGAAGCTCCTGGGAGATCAGCATTGCAGAGAGTCTGGATATCTTTGGTCATTGCAGTATAACTCACAGCATGGTTTAATCACAATCAGGTGTCTCTCTACATTGCAAAGTGAGAAATAATCTCCCAACACTCCAAACACAGGCACGATACAAAAAAGACGTCTCTGCATGACCTATTGGAAAAAAAGTTTACTCTAATAACAATCCCAGCCCCGTCCCCCTTGCTCAGGCATTGCTAAGCTCTGCAGAAGCAGCCTCTCCATGCAGAATGCTCAGTGTTTCTCCACCGCACTGACTGAGCTGCCGCAGTCTCTGTCTTCCTGGGAACTTGGAACTGTGCAATAGGTGAAGATAGCAGGGCCTTACCGCATTTTTCTTGGACTTGGGGTTGCTTCTTTGGACACCTGCTCCTGACATCTGTTCACTGAGTGTCCTATCGAACAGAGACACAAAACAGAATCTGCTGCTGGCTTCCGACAGCACTGCGAATTTTAGACGCTGCTTTAGTTTAGCTCCGCTCTCCTCCGGCTGCCGTTGGAGGATTTTAATTTATTAACCAACACGTTCTCGCGATCAATTCAGTCTGAGCAATCTTCGCACACTATCCTACTCCAACAGCACTGATCCCAAATCCAAAACCTGCACATTAACACACACACTGACATACAGTCAAGCACACACATTGACGCACTCACTCACTGACAGTCATACACATACACTCACACACGCACTGACACTCAAACTCACCGTACACACTGACACACACGTACCCTCACACACATTGACATGCAAACGCACACACATTTGGCCACACTCACTGACGCACAGTGGCACACACACACCCTGACTCTCAAAAACACACAAACATAACAAAGCCTCTCAATAAGGGTCATCCAAACTTGAAATGTTGGCCCTGTTCTCTCTCCACAGATGCTGTCAGACCGTGAGATTTTTCAGCATTTTCTGTTTGTTATATTCAAACACAAACTGACTGTCACCAGCACACACCCATTCAAATATACACAACACACATACACAATTAAACACACTCACTGACACCCATTCAAACACACGACACACATCTAAACACATACTTACTGACACCCGTTCAAATACACCAACACACACACGCACAATTAAACACAGACACACACACTGATATAATCAAACACACTGACTGACATCTATCAAACACACACTCAGAATCCTTCATTTGCATTGAACAGCAATATTCCATGTATCCTTGCCAATCTCTATTCTCCTCCAGAGAGTCACTATGCCAACATAAATCCATCATGGTCCTTATAAACAATTGCACAAATTATTCTGCAATAACTCAACATCTCAATCTCTCAAGTTTGATGGCAGAATGTTTTCCCAGGATATTTTATGAGAGTCCAAATGTGTATACTTATTAAAATTCATATTCATTACTATTTATTATCCCTAACATTGGCCAATGATTTGTCAAACATCCTCAAAAGTATAATTTATTTGTGGGCATCGCTGGCTGGGCCAACATTCATTGTCCATCCCTAATTGCCCTTGAACTGAGTGGCCTGGATAAGATACTCTTTCAAAAAGTCGGTGCAAACTTGATGGGCCGAATGGTCTCTAAGTGCAATACAGGAATTCTGTGGTAATACTTCCATTAAAAAAATACTTGGATCGCAGAACAATTCATCACCACCGGCCGCTTGCATCATATCATCTTATGGGCCTTCTTCATCATCATAATTATTTGTGGTACTGGTAATTTTGGCATCAAGATTCCACAAGCAATCAATCATTCTCAGTACTATCGAGTGTATTCGATATTCCACATTTCAGAAATGATTTTGTGGCAATATTAGGATCAAGTTCATTCCACATGTGAATCCTTCATTGACACAACATTACTAATGAAGATGCTCATATTTCCACCTGCTATTTAAGAAGGGTTGTAGAGATAATCCGGGGAACTATAGAAAAGTGTGTCTCACATCAGTAGTAGAGAACTATTGGAGGAATTTCTGAGGACAGCATTTATCTCCACTTGGAGGGGCAAAGCTTGATGAGCTGATGGAATCACAGTGCAGAAGAGTCTATGTAGTGAATGCTTTTGCACATTCCAGTATACAATTGTTCCATATCTTTCAGATACTGTCAGTGAGAGGCTGATTTATACTGCAACAGACAGAAGGGGATAATTTAAACAGCCCCAATTACTATCTGTCACAAGGTTGCTGCCTTGAGCATCTACAGTCCACGCAGTGTAGATACATCCACAATGCCGTTAGAGAGAGAGCTCCAGGATTTTGACCCAACGACTGCGAAGGAACAGCGATATATTTCCAAGTCAGAATGCTGAGTGACCTGGAGGGAAGCTTTCAGCTCGTGCTGTTCCTATGTGTCTGCTGCTCTTGTTCTTTTTGATAGAAATCATGTGCTTGGAAGGTTCTGTCTAAGAGGTTTTGGTGATTCCCTGTAATGCATCTTGTGGATGGTGCACACTGTTGCCATTGTCCATCAGTGGGTGAGTGAATGAATGTTTTAGATGGGGTGTCAATCAAGCAGGGCTGTTTTGTCCTGGATGGTGTTGAGCTTCTTGAGTATTGTTGGAGTTGCACTCACCCGGCAAGTGGAAGTGTTCCGTCGCTCTGACTTGCGTCTGAGTATGGGCAAGCTTTGGGTGAATTAGAGGGTGAGTTACTCTGCAGGACATTGACTTGCTCCAGCATTTCTATGTGGCTGGTCCAGTTCTGTTTCTGGTCCATGGTAATCCCCAGGATGTTGACAGTGGGAGAATGAACAGTGGAAATGCCATTGAATGTCATGGTACGCTGGTTACCATTTTTCTTGTTGAAGATGGTCATTCCCTGGCAACTGTGTGGTGTGAATGTTACTTGCTACTTGCCGGCCCAACCAGGATATCGTCCAGGTCTTGCTGCATTCGGATATGAACTGCTGCAGTATCTGAAGAGTCACAAATGGTACTGAACATTGTGCAGAACATCCCTGAACAAATCCACTTCTGACCTTGTGACAGGAAGAAGTTCATTGATGAAGAAACTGAATAGAACATAGAACATAGAACACTACAGCACAGAACAGGCCCTTCGGCCTTCGATGTTGCGCCGACCAATATAAAAAGCAATGCCCCTCCAAACTAAACCATTCCCTTCTCTTCTGAATGGCTGAATGGTTGGACCTTCAGCCATTTCTTGATATCAAGAGTGGAATTGATGCGAGACTGGCATCTTGATGCTGGAGACCTCCAGAGGGGGCTGAGATGGGGCATCAACTCAGCACATCTGGCTGTAGTATGTTGTAAATGCTTCAGACTTATCTTTTGCACTGATGTGCTGGGCTCCTCCATCATTAAGGATGATATATTTGTGCAGACTCCTCCAGTGAGTTGTTTAATTGTCCACCACCATTCAAGGTTGGATGTGGCAGGACTGCCGAGCTTAGATCTGATCCGTTAGTTGTGTAATTGCTTAATTCTAGCTATCTCCTGCTGATTATGTTGCTTGGCATGCCAGTAGTCTGTGTTGTAGCTTCACCAAGTTGGCACTTTGATCTCCTGCCTTGGTGTTAATGGTAAGGTGGGATAAATGCCAAGGCCATAAGAGGAGACAGATTGTGGTGGGTTGGAAGGGATATGGAATATAAAAGGGGAGAAATCTTGCTACAACTTTCCATGGTTTAGTGAAAATATATTTCAGAGTATAATTCTGTTCAATTTATTTCGGTTTGGGTATATTTGGAGACAGTTTAGCGAAAGTTCAGTAGGTTGAATCTTGGGGTGAAGGGGTTGTCTTATGAGGAAAGGTTGAACAAGTTGGGTTTATATTCATTGGACTTTCAAAGAACAAGAAGTGATCTTACTGAAACATTAAAATTCTGAGGGGGTTCGACAGGATAGACCTGATGCTAAGCCCTAGATGCTGAGAGGATTTTCCTGCTGTACGGAATCTGAAGACATGGTTTCAATATAAAGGGTTTCCTATTTAGAACAGTGGTGAGGAGGAATTTCTTTGCTCTAAAGATCATTCATCTTTGAAATTCTCTTTCCCAGGCACAATGGAGACTGGGTCATTAAATACATTCAAAGCTGAGCCAAACAGATTTTGTATATTTAAGGTGTAAAGAGTTATTTGGATCAGGCTCGGAAATGGAGATAAAACTACAATCAGACCTACTGAATAATAGCAAGCTCGAGGGGACCTAATGCCCTATTCTTGCTCCAAATATTTGTGTTCCTCCATTCTTATAATTTTGAATATGTCCATTTGGTTTTCCATTAACCGGATCCGTTGTAAGGAAAATAATCCTCCAATCTCTCCAAAGACCGTCATACCTTGCGTCATTCTAGTAAACCTCCTTGGCACCTCCCCAAAGCTTTGCCCTCCAGAATTGGTTTCTGTGTTTAAGCACAGCCCTTGCTGTTCCACTAGGTACAACACTGGCATCTACCCAACAATGTGGAAGAACTGCCCAATTGTGTCCTGTCCCCAAAAAGCAGGACAACTCCAACTGGCCAATTACTATCCCACCAATATACTCTGGGTTATTCGCAAGGTGATGAAAATTGTCATTGACAGCACTATCAAGCGACACTTACTCAGCAATATCTTGCTCACTGAGGCTTATTTTGGATTCAGCACCTGACCTCATTATAACCTTAGTCCAAATTTGGACAAATGAACTGAACTCAAGCGTGAAATGAGAGTGACTGCTTTTGCCACCAAGGCTGCATTTAACTGAGTGTGGCAACAATGACCTTCGCTCCATCATAAGATCAAAATCTGGATCATTTGTTGATGAGTGGACAAGGTTCAGCACTATTCACGGCTCCTCAGATGCTGAAGCAGTCTATGTCTAAATACAGCAAGAATTTAGCAACACCAATTATTAATCCAACCGATTTATTTGATAGTAAAAAAGCGAGCTTTCAACACTCCCGTGTCTTCCTCAGGCAAGTGCAGTGTTCTGGTCTGCAATAGCACACATCAGCACGGACAGTCAGAGATTGCTGATTAGAATGCGAATCCTTACATCTAACCTGCTATTCAAGTGTTAAAGTGGCTAACAATGTGTGTGAAGGGAATCCTGAGCATTGGTTAGAGAATTGTGTATTTTCTCCAGACAGCACAGTAAGTGAGGTTTTTTGCTAACCCAGGCAAGTTACGGGGGGTACAGATAGTGTGTCATGAAGCCAAGATCCCTGTTAAGACCGTCCTCATGTGTGCGGAGCTTGGCTATCAGTCTCTGTTCAGCGACTCTGCGCTGTCGTGTATCACGAAAGCCCCCTTGAAGAACATTTACCCGCAGGTCGGAGGCTGAACACTTCAGCAGTCATGGGCATTCGGCCTCCGACCTGCGGGTAAATGTTCTTCAAGGGGGCTTTCGTGATACACGACAGCGCAGAGTCGCTGAAGCAGAGACTGATAGCCAAGCTCCGCACACATGAGGACGGTCTTAACAGGGATCTTGGCTTCATGACACACTATCTGTAACCCCCGTAACTTGCCTGGGTTAGCAAAAAACCTCACTCACTGTGCTGTCTGGAGAAAATACACAATTCTCTAACAATGCTCAGGATTCCCTTCACACACATTGTTAGCCACTTTAACACTTGAATAGCAGGTTAGATGTAAGGATTCGCATTCTAATCAGCAATCTCTGACTGTCTGTGCTGATGTGTGCTATTGCAGACCAGAACACTGCACTTGCCTGAGGAAGACACAGGAGTGTTGAAAGCTCGCTTTTTTACTATCAAATAAATCGGTTGGATTAATAATTGGTGTTGCTAAATTCTTACTGAGTTCTTACCACCCGAATCCAACGCCGGCATCTTTACATCATAAATACAGCAAGACATGAACAATATTCAGGCTTGGGCTGACAAGTGGCAAATAAGATTCATGCTGCACAATTGCCTGGTAATGACCATTACCAATAAGAGAAATTTTAATCATCACTCCTTGACATTCAATGGCTTGACCATTTCTGAATCCCCCACTATCAAATCCTGGGGGTCTGACCATTGACCAAAGACTGAACTGGACTAGCCACATAAATACTGTGGTTACAAGAGCAGATTGGAATGTGGAAATTCTGCAGTGATGAACTCACCTCCTGACTCCACAAAACCTGTCCATCATCTACAAGACACAAATCAGGAACGTGATAAAATGTATTGGACAGGTGCATCTCCAATAAGACTCACAAAATTCAACACCATCTAAGACAAAGGCTTAATTGCCACCACATCCACAAACATTCACTCCCTCCACACAGATGGTAAAAATCAATATTTACCATCTGCAAGATGTGCTCTAGCAACTCACCAAGCTCCCTTCAACAGCAACTCCTATGCCTCCGATTCTACCACTGATTTTGACAAGGGCATGAGACACATAAGAATGCCACCATATACAAATTCCCCTCCAAGCCATACACCATTTTGACCTGAAACTATATCACTGTTCCTACATTGTTGCTGAGTCAAAAAACTTGAAATTCCTTCCTAACAGCACTGTGGGTGTACCTAAAACACTTTAGTCCAGATTGCAGCCAGTCAAAGAGGCAGCACACCACTACCTACATAAGGGCAGTTAAGGATGGGCAATAAATGCTGATCTGACAATGACACACACATCCCATGAAAGAATTTAAAAAAAAATCACGGACAACCTGGATCCTTACCATACATTTGCCAAGATTTAACTAGTAATTTTGTTTGTTTGTATAGGATTAGAGGGTTTTGGTAATGCCTGCATGTTAAGTTTCAAACTAGTATCCCAAGAGACTTTCACTATAGCTACTTTTCCTTAGATTTGTTAGGTTTACCAGAGACTTACAGAGTTAAATAACCCTGGATAATATCCTGTCTTGGACTAATATTGATTGTTTGTGCAGGTTATAGAGGGATTTTCATATTTTCTTTCCCTGTTTCTCCACTTCTCCCATGGAAGTACATCAGGTGATATGTTATACGTTGATACAGTGGTTTAGCACTGTTGAGCCAGGGACCCGGGCTCAACTCCTAGCTTGGGTAAAGTTAAAGTTTAAAGCTTACTTAATTAGTGTCACAAGTAGGTTTACATTAACACTACAATGAAGTTACTGTTAAAATCTCCTATCTGCCAGATTCTGGTCTGTTCAAGTACACTGAAAGAGAGTTTAGCGTGGCTAATGCATCTAACCAACACATCTTTGGGACAGTAGGAGGAAACTGGAGCACCTAGAGGAAACCCTGGCAGAGAACATGCAGGCTCTGCACAGACAGTGACCCAAACTGAGAATTGAACCCAGTTCCCTAGCATTGTGAGGCAGTAGTGCAAACTACTATACTGCCAAACAACTGCCTGTGTGGAGTTTGCACGTTTTCCCTGTGTCTGCATAGATTTCCTCTGAGTGCTCTGATTTCTTCCCACAGTCCAAAGACGTGCGGGTTAGATTGATGGGCTGTGGTCAATTGCCTCTTAGTGTCAGGGTGATTAACAGGGTTAAGACACGGGGTTATGGGCAAAGGTGTGGGGTGAGATGGTTGTCGGTGTGACTCGATGGCCCAAATAGCCTCCTTCTGTACAGTGGGGATTCTATAATTCTATGATATATGTGATTGGGAGAGGGCAGAGAGGAAGTGTCTGGTCATGAAGTCATCACATATGTGAACCTACCTATTTTTTGTTACTTATCAGTTCTGCGTGCTTATCTACCTGCTGAGAATTGTTAGCTTCTTTGAAACATTTGTTCAACATTTGTTACCATTTTTTAATTGGCCGTATTTATACCAAGATATGCCAAAGTGCTTTGTGAGGAATGAACAGCCACAATTATTTGGCAGCTATCTCGCAGGGAGCAATTCCCCACTCACTGCTATGAGAGTAATTGAAATGTCATGAAAATAATGAATTGGGTTTCAAAGCTGTTTGGAAGGTGAAGCTAACATCTCACTGGGACATGGACTGTAAAGCAATCCCTGAGCTCTGCATAAAGAGTATAAACAACAATCAAGATTAATCACAAACTGCAGGAACACAAATCATTGCATAATGCTAAAAATGGACTTATGCCAGTCAATCCATTCTTGGTGATTTGGTTGGGGAAGAATGTTGGCTGGATCACTTCCATCACTTTCTAAGTAGTCACTCAAGGATATACATGCGGGCAATAGTTCCCAACCTTTTCAGTAACAAGAGACACTTCAATGAGACAAAATATCCCATGGCAAACCCACTTTTTTCAGCTAAGTCCATTGCTCACAAAGGTTATATTTCCTACAGTTATATTTCTGCTGGAGGTAGATCAGAGCAAAACACATTGTTGAGTAAGTGGTGACTTGCTGGGTTAGTGGGAAAGCTTTGTCAAAAGGAATATATTTCTACTAAATTAAAATCAACCATGAAAACAAAATCAGAAAAAATCCTGACTGATAATAAGCATCTCAAAAATAATGTTCAATTTCCAAGCACAATTTGCAGAAGGATAAAACTGAACAACAAATGAGGGTCTTGAGGAGATGAGCTTGAACTAATATTTATTTACTGTTGAATTCCTCTTCCACATATTTGTGATGTTGACAACTGTCGCAATGCGACTATAGCAACATGAAGTCTTTGATATACCTTTTACTTAAATGTAACAAGTTCACTCTCCACACAAAAAGTTCTGACTGAGAAACACCAAAAAAACTATCCGTCACAGAGAAGGCTCACAGAGTCCCTTTGGAACAGGGCAGTGAAGGTGGAGCCTGAATATCCTGCTGGCTGTATGGTTCAAACCTCTGACATTTTCGCATGAGGGCTGTAACATTCGGTCAATGAGAGTTTTTTGGCTCAATTCTTGGAGTTTCTAAGAGAATAGAATTCAGCCAGAGATTTTCAACCCCCAGCCCACTTTGTTTTGACAAAACGGATTTCACAAAATCAGATACTGTTCAAAATGCCACAATATCATTGGGGATATCTGACATCCACAGACAAATATATTGACATGTATTTAGAGGGCAGGGGAGGTGGGTGTGAACATTCATGGTTACTTGATCATTCTGATTACAACATTCAGAGACAGGAGTAATTGAAGTGAGAAAGACAAAGCAGGAAAAGGCCAAGATTTTTTTGTGGTGGTGTGGAATATGGTGAGGTTGCTGGGGTTTGAGGAAATGATGTAAGACTGGCCAGTGAGTTCAGTCTGGTGACAGCAATCCATTACCTGAAGAGGCTGTCAGCTCAGTGAGAAGGGACCAGGCTCACTCAAACATTACCTTGCCTTCAGAATACAGGGGATATGAAGAGCAAAGTTTCCTTGGATGCCCTGGGGAAATGGTGAGGTCCAGCTGAAAAAAAGTCCAGTGTGAATGAGAGAGGAAGTCACTTACCTGGGAAAACAGAAACCCATCTGCCATTTCAATGTCAATCTATACCCGGGGGTGGGGGTGTGTGTGGGGGGTTGCATACAGAAGAGAGGGGCGGGTGTCACAGATCTCCTCACAATGGGCCCCTCCTCTACAGTTCTATGGGCAGTGATGGCCTAGTGGTATTATTGCTAGATTAAAGTTAAAGTTTATTTATTAACCACAAATAAGGCTTACTATAACACTGAAATAAAGTTATTGTGAAATTCCTCTGGTCGCTACAGTCCAGCACAGCACAATCCAGTTCAGGTCAGTGCACCTAACCAGCATGTCTTTCGGAATGTGGGAGTAAACTGGAGCATCCAGAGGAAACACACATACATATGGGGAGAAGATATAAACTCCACACAGAAAGTGACCCAAGCTGCAAATCAAACTCAGATCCCTGGCACGGTGAGGCAGCAGTGCTAACCACTGTGCCATCCTATTATTAATCCAGAAACTCAGCTCATGTTCTGAGGACCCGGGTTCAAATCTCATCACAATAGATGATGGAATTTGAATTCAATAAGAAATATCTGGAAAAATTCTGGAATTCAGAATCTATTGTTGGCCATAAAACCATTGTTGATTGGCAGAAAAGCCCATCTGGTTCACTGATGTCCTTACCTGGCCTGGCTGACATGTGACTCCAGAACCACTGCAATGTGGTTGACTCTGAATTGCCCATTGAATAAAAGCAATAGCGATGGACAAAAGATACTGGCCAGCTAGCTACTTTGGGAAATGTTTAACTTCCATTTCCTTCTGCTTCTATTTATCTTACAATGCCAAAAACACAACTTTCAAACTGCTGAAACATTGGAAGATTCATTCTACTTGGTGTGACTGCTGTCTGGTCTATTCAATAGGCTGTGGGAAGATTTTTATTCACAAAGACAATCTCCACTTCACAAAAGATAAACTAATCTCCCCTTTTATTCAGTCATGACCTCAGGAGATGGCTAGTACAGTGAACAATACAATGTGATAGTGCGGTCTCTGCCAGTGGATCTAATCTCTTGTTTAATCAACTAGGCATTGAGCTGGTTTACATTCAGGTTCCAATTCTGGACAAAGACTGTACATTTTTTCTGTGTGAAATGCAGGGTTGGAATCATTGTTGGGTGCATCCAATTTATGAGCAAGCTTGTATTTGATCCTGAAAAAACCCCACTCCTCCACTTCCAAAATATTACCTGACACAAGATGACAGCAGCTTTTAGCCAAATGTCCTGCCCACCTGCGACTGTACAGAAAGACACCTCGAAACCTGGCAGCCACTCACCACCACTCACGGCCTCTGGCTCCACCACATTCCCAGTATCGCCCATCTTCCCAACCCTTTCTTCTCTGCCACACTCCAATTCCGCTACATTCCTGGTTCTCCATCCCCCTGCTCTCCTCAGCACCACATTCCCAGGTTCAAGACCTGGGTTATTTCTCCATCTTCCTTGGGCTTTCCGCTCCAACAGCTCTGCTGAGACACAATGGTTGGGAACCACCACACTAGGCAAATTCCTTTACTACCAAACCATTCACACCTGAATCATAGAATCCCTACAATACAAAATGAGGCCATTCAGCCCTTTGATTCTTTACTGACCACAATCCCTCCAGGCCCTACTCCCGTAACCCTCATTTACTCTGATAATCCCTCTGACACTAAGGGACAATTTAGCATGGCCAATCAACTAAACCACACATCTTTGGACTGTGGGAGGAAACTAGTGCGCCCAGAGGAAACTCATGCAGACACAGAGAGAATGTGCAAATTCTATATTGACAGTGACCCAAGGCCAGATTCCTGGCGCTGTGAAGCAGCAGTGGAGTTAACCACTGTGCCACCTGTAGCCTTTTGTTTTTTTTATTTGTCCCCATTATCCTTACACCATGAAACATTTTGTCATTTAATTTCTCCACCTGCTCTCCACCAATTGCAAACCTTCCTTTTATTCTTGCCAATCTCCCCTTCTCTGTTGTTTGCTCAAAGTCTGTCAACATTTCCATTTTTTTTCTCAGTTCAGGTGCAAGGCTGAACTGTTAGATCTGTCTCTCTCTCTCTCTCTCTACACGGATGCTGCCAGACCTGCTGAGTGTTTCGAGCTTTTTTTGTTGATTCATGGGGGAATTACCCAATTATATCTGTTCTGCTGGGATTTGCCATGGCACTGTATCCAGCCATTTCCCTCAATTTAACCAAACCAGTCCAAAAGGGGCACATTATCATGGGAGGCAAGGGGGTCAGATCTGATTTATACTCCACCTGACTTTGAACGGAGGGTAAAATCGTGCATCTGATTCCAAAGTTTCCTATTCCTGCTGAGAATACTGGGTTAAAATCAGACTTAGACTGGGCTCTGATAATGAGAGTTAGCCCACAGAACTGGAGCCAGGTTCTGTCTCTCAGCTTCCTGCTGAACCCAACATAGCTGGTGTGTATCTCTCAACTTCCTGTTCTTTATTCTTGGGTATATTAGAAAGGCCGCTATTTATTGTCTCCCGAGATCCCATTGGTGGTGGGATGCCAATCCTTCCCGAACTGTTATGATGATATCTCCTGCTGGAAATATCCTCTGACCCAGATATATAGCAGGACTGTGATATTTGTCAAGTAGCGGGCAAGTTGGAGATGATAACGTGCCCACAACATTGTTACTCCTGTGCCCCTCATCATAAGTGGTTCAGGGGCTGGTGGAGGGAGTGAAGTTTTCAATGACATCTTCTCAAATATCCATTTGTTTGTTATGAGACTGTCATTATTTCTTGTCCTGAAACATTGGCTGGAATCTCCAGTCCCACACACCCTACTACTACTGCCAGCGAGAATGGAGAACTTAACACACAACCACATCTCTATTCACTGTAGCAGGACTGGAGAATTGCAGCCTAAGGTGAGGCTGGAGAATCTGGCCCATTATTCCTTTTATCATTGAATCAAATCTGCCCTTCAACCTAACAGAGCTTAAAGCCATTTGCACATTCCTTCCCCACCTTTATCCTCAACATTTTGCAATTTAGTCGAAAGAGTTGTTATCTCAAAACATTCATTTTATTTTTCCCTCCACAGATGTTACATGGCCCATTGAGTATTTTGAACAATTAGTGTTTTCATTCCATATATGTTTCCAACATGTGTATGTATATTTCAAATACAATCTTTATTAAAAATCTACAGAGATCTTGGACAGCAAATAAACATCAAGTAAGAACTGAGGGTTAAGTAAAAATTGAACTTAGTGTCTTTGAATACAAGATGCACTTCCAACCTCTCCTACCAGAAGCTACTAACAGAGTTGGGCAGGGCTGTTTGAATTTCCTGTAACATAACCGGACTTGGAAACAGAGCAGTCAGGCTGGGGAGGCCAGCAGATTGCATATTGGCCAAATTGGCAGGTAACTTTTTAAGGTTGTGGATTCAAGTCCCACTTCGAAGAGTTGAGTGCAGAAATCAAGGCTAATACTCCAGTGTAGAGCTGAGGGACATCCGCAATGCCAGAGGTGCAGGCTTTAAAACGAGGCTTTAAACTGAGGCCCTAACTGCCCTCTTATGTTCTGGTGGGTGAATAACTCTTGACTTAGTCTGTGTTAAGTGGATTTACACTCGATGTGTCCAATGATTTATCCCCAACTCTGCGTAACTAATCAAAACACGGATATGATATTCCAATCTGTCATTGTGAAGGGTCAGTCTAGTCCAAGCAGAGAACAGCTTATTTTACAATCACAGTGCACAGAAACTATTTGGGTGCTGTTTGTTATTCAATTGCACATCAACTCAGACCTTTTTGAATTCTTTAATAAGTACAGGAAAAATTTCTTTGCAATTACGGACACTGAAGAATGAATGGAAAATCAATGACCCACCGCTATTTGAATGAGAGCTGCTTTGATAGATGTCCATGTATCCAGGCGCCTGTCCAAGATAACAATGAATTTGATTTCAGATCTGTGTAGACTGTGAGAAAAGGGAGAAAAAGAAAACTGTCAAACCAGTTTGATAATACCTTGGATCAAATGCAGAAAACTATCTGAAATAAATCTTCTGATCAATCTCCCTCCTCATTTGGATGACAGGCCTCAGGGTTCAGAGCCAAAGAGAAGCTGAGCTTCAGCCCACAAGCTACATGTCAAACCAGCCCAGTCACTCCATCCAATTACTCCTTCTATATTTTGTCCTTCTTGGGGTGACATGGTGGCACAGTGGTTAGCACGGATGCCTCACAGCGCCAGGGACCTGGATTCGATTCCCGACTTGGGTTGCTGTCTCTGTGGAGTTTGTACATTCTCCCCGCGTCTGTGTGGGTTTCCCTCCAGGTGCTCCAGTTTCCTCTCACAGGAAACATGTGCAGATTAGGTGGATTAGCCATGCTAAATTGCCCCTTAATGTCGGGAGGACTAGCAGGATAAACACAAGGGGTTGTGGGGATGGGGCCTGGGTGGGATTGTAGACGGTACAGATTCAATAGGCCAAGTGCCCCCCTCTGCACTGTAGAGATTCAATGATTGTTAAACCCAGTAATTCTGGGGATGGGGGCAAGGCCAGCACTTACTGTTCATCACTGATTAAAGCACTGATCACCATCTGTATCCTGAACAGTGACTCATCCTACACTGGGTGAATTGCTAGGCTAATTCGGAGATTGTAAAGAACCAAGGCCATGTGTAAGCTTAATCAGGTCACAGAATGACTTTAGAAAGAACCTGCCTTTCTAAGGTACCATCTACAACTTCAGGATATTCCATAGTGCTTTATAGATAATTAGGTACTTCGGAGCTGTAGCCATTATTGGAATGTGGGAAATACAATATTCAGTTTGCACACAGCAAAATTCCACACAGCAATATGAAAAGGGCCAAGTAACTTGCTTTTGGTGCTTGGTGAAGGATAGATATGACACAAAAGAGACCACCTCTGCTCTACCTCCAGACCTTTCACTGCCACTTGATGGTAAAATATCTCTAAAAGTTGGCATCCCCAACAATCCAGAACTCCCTCAGTACCAAACTGGAGTTCCAACCTGGTTGGTTAGGAGTTCAAATTCCTGGAGTTACATGACCAATACCACTCCACCAGGCAATTGAATTCTGATAATTCACAGTTCTAGATATTAGAAAACTTTTTTTTTTGCATTGTTTCACCTGTATCTACATCTTAAACCTAGAAAGGAAGAAATTTGAATTCCTAAAATTCTTGGCCACAACTTCAGTAAGAGTCCTTGGTTAGGACTCAAGTCATTGATTATCCTTGTGAGTTGGATCCCATCCCTTGTCAGTCAACCAATCCCCTTTCTGTCCTTTCATAGGATGGGGGCATTACTGGTTGGCCAGCATTTGTTGCTCATCCCTAAATGCCCTATAGAAAATGGTGGTGAGCTTCCTTAAACTACTGCAGTCCATGAAAGTGTGTATACTTTAATGCGAGGAGCATACGCAATAAGGTGGATGAACTTGCAGCCTGGATTGGTGCTTGGGACTTCGATGTTGTGGCCATTTCAGAGACGTGGATAGAGCAGGGGGAGGAATGGTTGTTGCAGGTTCCGGGGTTCAGATGTTTCAGTCAGAGCAGAGTGGTGGTAGAAGAGGGGGAGGAGTGGCATTGTTAGTTAAGGACAGCATTACGGTGGCAGAAAAGACGTTTGATGTGGACTTGTCTGCTGAGGTAGTGTGGGCTGAGATTAGAAACAAGAAAGGAGAGGTCACACGGTTGGGAGTTTTTTATAGGCCTCCAAAAAGTTCCAGAGAAGTAGAGGAAGGGATTGCAAAGTTGATCCTGGATAGGTGTGAAAGTAACAGGGTAGTTTTAATGGGGGACTTTAACTTTTCTAATATAGATTGGAAAAGCTATAGTTCAAGTACGTTAGAGGGGTCAGTTTTTGTTCAATGTGTGCAGGAAGGTTTCATGACTCAGTATGTAGATAGGCCAACAAGAGGTGAGGCTATATGGGATTTGGTACTGGGTAATGAACCAGACCAGGTGTTAGACTTGGAGGTGGGTGAGCACTTTGGTGATAGTGACCACAATTCGGTTACGTTTACCTTAATGATGGAAAGGGATGGGCACGTACCGAATAACAGTAGTTGTAGCTGGGGGAAAGGTAATTATGAGGCTATTAGGAGAGATTTAGGATGCATAGGGTGGAGCAGGAAATTGCAGGGACTGGGGACATCTGAAATGTGGAGCATATTTAAGGAATAGCTTCTGCATGTCCTTAATAAATATGTACCTGCCAGGCAGGGAGGAAGTGGTCGAGTGAGGGAACCATGGTGTACTAGGGAAGTTGAATCTCTGGTGAAGAGGAAGAAGGAGGTTTATATAATGATGAGACGTGAAGGCTCAGTTAGGGCAATGGAGAGCTATAAATCAGCCAGGAAGGAGCTAAAGAGGGAGTTGAGAAGAGCTAGAAGAGGACACGAGAAGACTTTGGCGGATAGGATTAAGGAGAATCCTAAAGCTTTACAGGTATATAAATAATAAAAGATTGGTTAGGGCAAGATTAGGGCCAGTCAGAGATAGCAGTGGGAAGTTGTGCGTGGAGCCTGAGGAGATAGAGAGACACTGAATGAATATTTTTCGTCAGTATTCACGCAGGAGAAAGACAATGTTGTCGGGGAGAATACTGCGATACTAGGTTGTAGACTGGGCAGGATTGAGGTTCATGAGGAGGTGTTAGCGAATCTTGAGGGTATGAAAATTGATAAGTCCCCTGGGCCAGATGGGATTTACCCTAGGATGCTCTGGGAGGCTAGAGAGGAGATTGCAGAGCCTTTGGCTTTGATCTTCATGTCGTCGTTGGCTACAGGTATAGTGCCGGAAGACTGGAGGATGGCAAATGTTGTTCCTTTGTTCAAAAAGGGGAGTAGGGACCATCCTGGAAATTATAGACCGGTGAGCCTGACTTCTGTTGTGGGCAAAGTCTTGGAAAGAATTATAAGGATAGGATTTATAAGCATCTAGAGAGAAATAAATTGATTAGGGATAGTCAGCACGGTTTTGTGAAGGGTAGGTCGTGCCTCACAAACCTTATTGAGTTTTTTGAGGAGGTGACCAAAGAGGCAGATAAGGGTAAGGCAGTTGATGTAGTGTATATGGATTTTAGCAAAGCGTTTGATAAGGTTCCCATGGTAGGCTACTGCAGAAAGTGCAGATGCATGGGATTGAAGGTGATTTAGCAGTTTGGATTAGGAATTGGCTAGCTGATAGAAGACATAGGGTGGTGGTTGATGGGAAATATTCAACCTGGAGTGCAGTTACAAGTAGTGTACCTCAAGGATCTGTTTTGGGGCCACTGCTGTTTGTCATTTTTATAAATGACCTAGATGAGGGTGTAGAGGGTTGGATTAGTAAATTTGCTGACTATACCAAAGTGGGGGGAGTTGTAGACAGCGAGGATGGATGTTACAGTTTGCAGAGGGACATAGATAGGTTGCAGAGCTGGGCCGTGAGGTGGCAAATGGAAATCAATACGGATAAGTGTGAGGTGATTCACTTTGGTAGGAATAACAGGCATATGAAATATAGGGCTAATGGAAGGACCCTTAATAGTGTTGTTGAGCAGAGAGATCTTGGGGTACAAGTACATATCTCTTTGAAAGTTGGCACCCAGGTTGATAAAGTTGTTAAGAAGGCGTACGGTGTGTTAGCTTTTATTGGTAGAGGGATTGAATTTAGGAGCCGTGAGGTTATGTTACAACTGTACAAAACTCTGGTGCGGCCGCACTGGGAGTATTGCGTACAGTTCTGGTCGCCGCATTATAAGAAAGATGTGGAAGCATTGGAAAGGGTGCAGAGGAGGTTTACCAGGATGTTGCCTGGATAGTGGGAAGGCCTTATGTGGAAAGGCTGAGGGACCTGAGGTTATTTTCATTAGAGAAAAGAAGGTTACGCAGTGACCTAATTGAGGCGTATAAGATGATCAAGGGATTGGATAGGGTGGATAGTGAGAACCTTTTTCCTTGGATGGTGATGACCAACACAAGGGGACATAACTTTAAATTAAGAGGTGGTAGTTATAGGACGGATGTCAGAGGCAGGTTCTTTACACAGAGGGTGGTGAGAGCGTGGAATGCCCTGCCTGCAGCAGTTGTGGACTCGCTTACTTTGGGGGCATTCAAATGTTCGGTGGATAGGCATATGGATGATATTGGAATAGTTTAGGTTAGAGGGTCCACTGGCCGGCGCAACATCGAGGGCCGAAAGGCCTGTACTGCACTGTAATGTTCTATGTTGTGTAGGTATACCCACAATGTGTAAGGAAGGGATTTGAGCAAAACTGAAGGAACAGTGATATATTTCTGAGTCAGAATGGTAAGTGGCTTGGGGAGGAACATGCAGGTAGTGGTGTCCTACGTGCCAGCTGCCCTTTTCCTCCCAGATAATAGAGTTCACACATTTATAAAGGTGTTGTTGAAGGAATTGTGGTGAATTGCTGCAGTGCATCTTGTAGATGGTATACATTATTGCCTCAGGCATCAGTAATGGAAGCAAAGGATATTTATGTTCATGGATGATGGGCTTTGGTTTGGATGGTGTTGAGCTTCTTGAATGTTGTTGAAGCTGCACTGATCCAGGCAAGTGGAGAGTATTCCATTACACTCTTAATTTGTGCCTTGTAGATGGTGGACAGGCTTTGGGGAGTCAGGAGGTTAGTTGTTGTTGTTGAAGTATTCCCAGCCTCTGGCCTACTCTGGTAGCCACAGTATTTACATGGCTAGGCTAGTTCAGTTTCCGACCAGTGCTAATCCCCTGGATGTTGATAATAGGAGAGTTAGCAATGGTAATGCCATTCACTGTCAAGGAATGATGTTTAGATTCTCTCTTGTTAGAGATGATCTTTGTCTGGTACTTATGTGATGCAAATGCTACTTGCCACTTGCCAGCCCATGCATTGATAGTATCCAGGTTTTGCTGCATTTGAATATGAACTGCTTCAATACCTGAGGAGATGCGGATAGTGCCGAACATAGTGCAACCATTGGCAAACATCCCCACTTCTGACCTTATGATGGAGGGAAGATCATTGATGAATCAGCTGAAGATTGTTGGGCCTAGGAACTACCCTGAGAAACTCTTGCAATAAAAACCTGGACTTCAGGTCACTGATCTCCAATAACCACCACCACCACATTTGTTGAGCTCAGTACGACTCCAACCAGGGGAATATTCTCCCCCATCACCCTCTCCTCCTGCCCTCACCCCACCCCCCTGGATTCCCATTGACTCCAGTTTAACAAAGGCTTCTTGATGCCACATTCAGTCAAAAGGGCAGTCATTCTCACCTGACCTCTGGAGTTCAGCTTTTTTGTCCATGTTCAGGATCAACAAACTTTGTGTCGCAGGAAATTAGGGGATATGAGGAATGGATGGGAAGATGGGGCTGAAGCCCAAAATCAGCCATGATGTTGTTGAATGATGGAGCAGCCCCATGTGGGTTACTCCTGTTCCCATTTCTTATATTCATGCAAGATAAGTGAAATAGATGCAGGCAAGCCAAATATAGCAGCCAACAGCAATCTTCATACCATTATTTGTGTTCAATACGGAGGGAAACTGCCTTGAACAAATTAGACAGGCCAGATGGTGCAATCTCCCGTAACTGCCTCCATTTGTTACCTCCATTGATTTCTAGTTTGTGTTAAACTGGTTGTTCAATAAACTATAAACTGTATTCTGTCCCTTAGAAATCTAGGGTCAAGGGAAAGTAAAGTCAAAACAGTTGGCATAAGTTTTACACAATGCAGCAAAGCCATGTTAGTTCAAATATATCTTTACTGGAGAAATGGTTTTGAACTTTCTTGACATGGGTCTTTGATTTTTCAGTGGGAATAGTTTTTGTTAATCAAAATATAATCCTTGCAAGACAAAGAAAATCAGAAAGTAAAATTTATTTATTAGTCACAAGTAGGCTTATATTCACACTGCAGTAAAGTTAGTGTGAAATTCCTCAGTCACCATGCTTTAGCACCTGCTCCGGTATGCAAGGGAGAATTTAGCATGGCCAATTCACCTAACCAACATAATAATAATGTTTTGTATTATGTGCAATAGATGAGTTTTTTTAGGGTAGATTCAGATCAACTGTTTTCTCTGGTGGGGAAGGATCAAGAATGAAGGGGCAAAGTCTTATAATGAGAACCAAGCCATTGAGGAAGGGAATCAGGAAATAGGTTTTCACACAAGAAATCTAGAACTCTCTCCCAAGAAAAGCACTATCACTGCTTTGAAGATCGATGTCTTTGGAGTAATGGACCAAAGACAGGAATGTGGAGTTGATGCACCAGCTAGTCATGATCAGACTGATTATGTACTAATGTATTTATTAATGATGTGCTCAGAACACAATTTCAAAATCTGTGAATGACATAAAATTTGGGGATACTGTGAACTGTGAAAAGGATAGAGGTAGACTTCGATAGGATACAGATGTCAAATGGGTAGACAACTGACAGATGAAATTTAAT
Organism: Sphyrna mokarran; assembly: GCA_024679065.1. NCBI lineage: Eukaryota > Metazoa > Chordata > Chondrichthyes > Carcharhiniformes > Carcharhinidae > Sphyrna > Sphyrna mokarran. The sequence continues at coordinate 113,646,673 of JAGIQG010000004.1, forward strand.
GCAAAAGAAAAATGTCTATGAATGGAGTTTTAACTATTAATATCTTCAATCAATCAAACCTGATTTTTTTGGTTACAGTTGTTTTTTCACGGTGCTGGGATTTCTTATGGCCAGTGGCCTGGGATTTGTCAAAGGTCAGAAACAGTCAGATGTAACAGCTCGTCCTTGACAGGGAAGGGTTCTTTATAGTCTTTTGGAGCTAGTGTTCCTTATCTGAGCATTGGAATTAAAGATTATGCACTTAAGGGGCTTAAATGTGATGGGGATCTGAAGTGACCACTGCCACAATTCTACTTGTATTTGATTGGCCTAATCAAACAATGCAATTGGGATTTCTGATCAATTCATTGGCTGGATGATGGAGAATTTTCCGGAAGCGAGTGGAGAATTGTGGATAAAGAGACACGTGAGTCTTTGTTTGTTAGCAATAACTCAAAGAAACTAACCATTGCAAGAAGCAGTGAACCTTGAAGGATGCTTCAGAGAACAATAAAATAGGTTCTATATTGAGGATATTTTTTGGCCAAGGTTTTCCTAATCTTGGTAGTATCTATTTTCAGTTAAATAATTAAAGTTGATATTTAGTTAATGTTGATGTTCAGTTAAAGTGCAATTTAAGAATTAAAGTTGAGTTGAAAGTTGGTGTTCAATTAGAGTTAAAGTTTAGTAAAGAGTTAATGAGTACAACTGTTCATGTTCATGTTGGTGCTAGAAATGTTAAATAAAGAAATAATTGATTTCCTGTCCATATTTGTCTCATTAAACTGGAATGCTTGGAAGGTGTTTAAAACTTTATAACAATTGTGAAGTGATTCATTTTGGGAGAAAGAACAGAGAAGCAATATAAAATATAGTGTACAATTCTAACAGGAGAGACAGTGGTATGTGTACGCAAATCATTGAAGGTGATAGGGTAGGTTGACAGTGTGGTTAATAAAGTACACTGTATCCTGGGTTTTATAACATGGAGTGTAACATATAATGGCAGCAAATTATTATAAATCGTATAAAACACTGGTTTAGTCTCAACTAGAGTACTGTGTTCAGTCTGGACACCAGACTTAATAAACTGCATTAGTTAGTGTGTAGAATGGATTCCTGAGACTGGTTCTAGGGAACAGAAATTTCAATTATGTGAAAAGATTGGATAAGTTGGGACTGTTCTCTTTGAGACTGATTGACAGAAAAAGCAATGCAAATACAAGGAAAACCCTTTTTAATGTTGCAAGTGTTTAGGATCTGGAATTCACTGCCTGAGATATGGAGGAGGCAGGTGCAATTGAGGGACCAAAAGCGAACTGGATAACTATCTGAAGAGAAATTGCAGAGCTTTGCAGCAAAGGTAGGGAAGTAGTTCTCGCAGGGAGCTGCTATGAACACAATGGGCTGAATGACCTCCTTCTGTGCTGTAACTATCATATCATTCTATGAGGGAGAGTGGCTAACTGGCCTGTTGTTACTTGGATGTTCCTGTATTAAGTTGCTAGTTCCTTTGTCTTGTGCTGAGTTCACAGCCTGTAACTTGGATGTCAATCTGCAAGCCCTACCTCATATAGTAAATATGGTTTGTGACAAAGTTGGAGCACTTTTCACATGAAAACGTTCCCGTTGGTGACCTGTGCTATCAAAAGGATCAAATGTGTTGGTTTAACATTAACACAACATTGGCAAGTCAAATTGTTAAGTACGGAAGTAACACAGTGAGCATTATTTGGCTGTACGTAACTGTGTGGTGAATCACATTCAGCACCATCACTGAAAGAACAAAGGAAGAAATTAAAACTACAACTTTCCACAGGACAGGTTATTAGAAGAGCAGATTTTTCATTCAGACAGATTAAGGACTAGATTTTCACTAACTTAGGTTGACCCAGGAGCCCCCTTAAAAATGGCTGGTGATCCTGATTCCGTGATTCCCAATCCTATTCAGTGCACAATGTTTGGGAGTGCCTTTAAAGGCTGTTTCCTGTCAGAAGTCCATGTGCAACACTCCTGATCCACCTGGCCTGCGGTGGATCAGAAAGTCCAGAACTTCAGCGTGTGTGCAAATTTTAAGTAAAATCTTTTTCAATGCAATTGCTGCGGCAGGAGGTTGACAATTATGCTCCAGTGAGGGATGGAGCTCAGCAGACTTGGAACTGACACTGGAGAAGAGAAGCTGTGCAGGTGTCAGTACCCACCTTGGAATAGCAGTTAGGTATCGGAGGACCTTCTGTATGACCTCTTGTGAAATCTCGCTGAAACTGGGGTACTCTGGAAACGTTATAATCACAGCACCATCTTTTCCTTGTCCTCCTGTTGTAAACGACACAAAATATCAGTGTAATATCACCCACAACTCACTGTAAGTACTGCTGCTTTGGTGTGTTTGACACATTTACAAGGTGGCTACATAAGCACTTGAAGGAGAAAGGAAGATAAGATGAGATGGGCAAAGGTGGAAGGAGACTTGTATGGAGCATAAACACTGGCAGGGACCTGCTGGGCCAGATGACCAGTTTCTGTGTTGTGAATCTGATGTAATTCTACACAGGGCAGCCTTCATTATCAGCACCTGAATCTCGATCATTAATTCTACTTGAAGATTGCCCTTAAGTGACTGCAGCGTTGCTGGAACATCAGATGGTTACAGGAAAATTACTTTTTCACTTAATTACTTATTAACAAGTCTTTGTATTTCTGCTCACCGCACACTTTGGTTGGAATTTTAGCAAGACGAGCGAGGTTTGCAGAAGGTAATTCTCCATTGGCCTCGGGCAGGATTTTACGAGTCTCACTTGAGTGAGGTTGTAAAATCTTGGCGATTGTCTGTGATCTTTTCTAACTACTTGTGTGTTTATCTATACTAAGGTTCAACCCATTAGGAAGACTGCATGGGCTGGAGATCCTTTCTTTGTACAAGATTGAGAAGAGCATTAATAGAGGTGTTTAAAATTATAATTCGTTTCAGTTGCGTAAATGTAGAAAGTATTAAGTTATTATGAATAAATCAGCAAGGAATTCGGGAAAATCTTTACCCAAAAAACATTTAAACAGGAGCTGAAGGAATGCATGGGGGAAGAAAGGAACAGAAGGATATTCTGATCAGCTGAAATGAAGTACTAGTAGAGACAAAGTGAGTCAAATGGACTGTCTCTGTCCTTCAATTCAATGCAATGTTATGTAATTTGCACAGGATTCAAGAAGAGGGGAGACTGTGATAGAGAAGCAGTGGAACAGCAGTATTGTCACTGGACTAGTAATCCAGAGTAATGCTCTGAGAACCCAAATTCAAATCCAACAATGGCAGATGCTGGAATTTAATTTCAATAAAAATACGAAGCTAAAAACCGCTGATGACTATGAAATTGCCGATTGTTGTAAAAATCCATCTGGTTTACTGATGTCCTTTAGGGACAGGAATCTGGTGGACAGACTCAAGACAATGTGGTTGACTCTTAGCTGTCCTCTGAAATGGCTGAGCAAGCCACTCAGTTCATAGGCAATTGGGAATAAGCAACAAATGCTGGCCCAACCAGAGATGCCAACATCCCATGAAGAAATAAGTGAAAGGTAGGTTCCAGCTGCTATAGCCCTGTGCTGTCAATAAATAACTACAGTTCCTTTAAACTCAACTCTTTGTTTAAGCTTTGCTCAGCTCACGTGTACTCCTTGTTGATTCAGTGCCTATTCTTATCCAACCTCTCTGAAGCAGTTTGAAAACTTTCTTTAAGATTAAAGGCACTACATAATTGCACGTTGCTAGAATCATACAGTGCAGAAGGAGGCCATTTGGCCCATTGCGTTTGTGCTAGCTCTTTGAAAGACGTATGCAATGTATCCTGACCTCCTGATTATTCTTTGCATTCCTGCAAAGAATTTCTTTTTTAAGAATTTATTCAAGTCTCTTTTGGAAATTATTGTTGAATCTGCTCCAACTATCCTTACTGGCTGCACATTTCGGATTACAATAACTCATTGCACAAAAAAAACTCCCTCTGTCTCATCTCAGTTTCTTTTGCCAATTATTATAAATATGTGCCTTCTGTTTACTGACCTTCCCTGATAATGGAAACGTTTTTCCTTATTTACTCTATCAGTTGCACTATTAAATCTCCTCTTCACCATCTCAATTCCAAGGAGAACAAATGAAACTTCACTGGGTTGCTCCAGCTAACTGAAGTCTCTTATCTCTCCTCCCATTCTAGTACTTCTCTTCTGCTCCCTCTCTAAAACCTGGACATCCTTCCCAACATGCGGTGCCCAGAATTAGACATAATACTCCAGATCAGGCTCAACCACAGATCTGTAAATATTTAGCATCACTTCAAGGTAGCATTCCAAGTCTCCATTTGTAAAAGTCAAGAACCCCATATACTTTTTAAAACATTTTTTTAAAGATTTCTCAATCTGTCCTGTGTTATGATCTTAATAAGACCTGTGCGGTGGGCCTCTTGGAGTATGAGCTCCCTGATTGAGATAATTGTTTACCAATTCAGGAAATCTTGCCCATATATGTATTGAGGAGTATCAGGTCTACTGACACTCTGGACTTTGTACCTGAAGCACTCTTAGGAATGGAATTGAGGTTGTAAATAAAGGGAATCTGGTGAAGGGACACCAGCCTCTGAGGAGTTACTTCATCCTGCCTGCTTCAAAAATTTGTAAAATATTTCTGTTCCACTTTGTAATTGTGTTACAACAAAAACAGAAAGTGCTGGAAAATCTCAGCAGGTCTGACAGCATCTGTGGGGAGAGAATAGAGCCAATGTTTTGAGTTTGGATGACCCTTCGTCAGAGCTTGTGCCCCCTTGTAATTTTAACATCAGTGAATTAAAATCTCACCAAATTTGCAAAAAGCACCCCCTTCACAAAGCTGGACGCTAATAGTAGTTATTGGTAGATGCCGCTGGACAGAGAATGCAGATTGTTAACTGCTTTTATGACCCCATTTGGTTTTAACAGGTTACCATTCCCAATTGCTTCTGCGCTGGAACTATTCTAAAGAATGATATCTCAGATCTTGGAAGGCATGGAAGAAGTAATGTGCCATATAGACAACATTCTATAAAGGATCATCTAGGCTCGAAACGTTGGCTCTATTCTCTCCCCACAGACGCTGTTGTCAGACCCGCTGAGATTTTTCCAGCATTTTCTGTTTTTGTTTCAGACTGCAGCATTTGCAGTATTTTGCTTTTATCTTATTGTAATTATATTGATATGGTACGAACAGTGCCAATTCTAAAGAATGGAAAAGTCAATCTCGAGACACAGCTTTCTGAAAAGGAGGCAAAGGAGAATGGTTTTGCCTTAGAAAACAATATGATGTAGTGAAATCCAATTTGAATGTGTAAACTGATAAAGCACATTAATCGCTGATTGCTCTGACAGCCCAGATTCTCATCATGACTTATTAACAACTATTAACTTATTATTTATGAGTTACCGATCTCCTACAGTGCTGACTATCACTATTATAAACAATGGGGAACACATTGAGAATCTGGTATCAAATACATTTCGGGAGACAAGTCAAGTAGAGTTAATGAAGTTCACCTGGAAGGAAAGCAAATTTTTTCTTCAGATCCTCATGAATGTGTTTTGCACAAATGGAGTTTAGGAATTCTGGCACAAGGTCATCTGTAAGGGAAAAGATATGTGCAAATATTAATTATGATATAAATGACTCCTTTAATTAGTACAACATCAAAACGAATGTGATCATGTGAATTCTGAAGACATGTCATCAACCTGAAACATTAATCCGCTGCAGAGATGCTGCAAGACCTGCTAAGCATTTCCAGCATTTTTCCATTTTTATTTCAGCTTTCCAGCATCCACAGTATTTGAGTGCAAATCGCACCTTCAATGCAGTCAATTGTCCAAACTGCCTTAGCAGAATATCACTAAATCAAATCTGACACTGGGGCATGTAGGGAGATATCAAAACAAGTAGCCAGAAGCTTTGTCAAAGTAATGGTTTTAAGGCACAACTTAAAAGGAATAAAAAGAATTGGCCAATGTTTCGAGAGGGAAATGCAGTGTCTAGCATTGAATCAACTTCTTCCCTCAATGAATCATGCTCAAGAATATTGTCAATATGGGATATTACTCCTTCCATACTTTCCAAGGTTGGGATATCATTCTTTAGAATAGCTCAGGCGCAGAAGCAATTGGGAATGGTAATCTGTAAAAACTACAATAACCAAACAGGATGGTAAAAGCAGTTAACAATCTGCATTCTCTACCCAAAGGCTTCTAGCAATAACTGCTATTTGATCCAGTTTTGTGAAGTGGGTGCTTTTCACAAATTTGACAAGACTTTCATTCACTGATGTCGTAATTTTAAGGGGCACAAGTTCATGGTAAGGGGTAGAAGGGTCAGTGGAGATGTGCGGGGGAAGTATTTTACACAGTGGATGGTGGAGGCCTGAAATACACTGCCAAGTGAGGTGGTTGAGGCAGAGGTGTTAGCAAAATTTAAGACTTATCTGGATAGATATATAAACAGATGGGAACAGAGGGATACAATCAGTTGGTCTAGATAGGATAACGTGATCAGTGCAGGCTTGGAGGGCTGAAGGGCCTGTTCCTATGCTGTACTATTCTTTATTCTTTGTAAGATGGATATCACAATCTACTGACTTATGTAATTGAGCCACACAGACTCTAATTCAAGCATTAGACTTTGGTACTACAACCATTCCAGAACATCACTTTGTCCCTGTGGCAACTAGAGAGATGACTTCTTGTTGTAACTTATGTGCAATTCCTCTCTTGACTTTGTCTAAAACTGGGTGAGGGACCTTCCTTGCTATGAAGAGACATATAGGCTTAGCATCTGCTTTTCTAAACCTGAAAATTGGGCAGGAAATTCATTTCTGAATACATTGTTGGACCTTTCATCAGCAATTTCATAACCTCGTAAATCAGCCTCAACTATAAGCATGCCTTTCTGCTAAATTATGATGAAAAGGATGATCCCCGATATGGAGGGATTGTTTTATCAGGAAAGGTTGGGACTCTTCTCACTAGAAATTAGAGAATGGGAGATGATCTCATTGAAACATGTAGGAAACTTAAGGGGTTTGACAGGGTAAATACTGAGAGGATGTTTCCCCACATGGGGGAGTCTAGGCCACACTTGGAATACCGTTTGCAGTTTTGGTCATTCTATTATAGAAAGGATATTATTAAACCAGAAAGAGTGCAGAAAAGATTTACCAGAATGCTACCGAGACTTAATGGTTTGATTATAAGGAGAGGCTGGATACATTGGGATTTTTTTCTTCTGGAGCCTAGAAGGCATAGGGGTGATTTTAATAAGTTCTATAACACAAGGCAGGGCATAGATCAGCTAGATATCTTTTCCCAATGATAGGGGAATCTAAACCTGGAAGGTATAGGTTTCAGATGAGAGTGGAGAGATACAAAAGATGTCCAGAGGGACAACTTTTTTTCGCAGAGGTGATGAGTGTCCGGAACAAGCTGCTAGAGACTGTAGTAGAGGCGGGACAATTTTGTCTTTTAAAAAGCATTAGACAATCACATGAGTAAAATGCACATAGAGAGATATGGGTCAAATACGTTCAAATGGGATTAACTTAGTGGTTAAAATAAAAGGGACACTTGGAAAAGTTGGGCCGAATGGCTTGTTTCTATACTGTGAATCTCTATGACTCTATGACCAGAAGGCATACATGGATCCATTCAATACATCAAACAAAAAAATAGTGTAATTTATGAAATGCCAAGACAATTGGGAAAAAGCATATCAACTTGAGATATTCTCTGTGATGAGAAAACCCTACACAAGTGGGAAGATTGCACAGATGAGGGAGCAGAGTGCCACAACCTTAGGACATTTTCAAAATGTCCGCAGAACCAAGTTCACAGTAGGATGAAAACTAAAAATCCAAGAGTTGGAAGGGTTACAGAAAAAAAGACAAATAATTTTCTTTGGCGAGGTTAACAAAACAGAAGATTATTACTGGAGCATTAAAAGGAGAGGTTGATGATCATGCTGAAATTAATGGACTTCTGAACATGGTCAGAAATTAATAACCGTATTGTGATAAGCCTTTACCTTTATCCATAGGGTTTCATCTGACACCCCAACAACTGTACAACCATGGGCTAATTCATCTTGGAGGATCCCATAGTGACAATTCTCAGCAAGTCCATACACGTTGTTTGTAAAGGAATCCATGGATTAAGGGGGTTTCCACTTCTCATTAAATTTAGTTTGTTCAGTGATCATATGTGTTTGAACATAATTCTCAGTGTCCTGCTCTCAAGTCAGTCTTAATTTTTATTTCTTGTTCTATTTCTGGGATTTGCGGATTTTTTGGAACTGCAATCTTTTCTTGGAATCCATCCGGGGTCTTTATACTCTGTCCACTGCCAACATGACTCATCTTGGGATTTCTTTAGAATTTGGCTGATAACCTAAGAATGCTGACGCAGATTCATTATAAAAAAATCATTGTTGTTTATTTCCAGTCTATACCTCAGTAACTTGACATGAATTCATATTTCTGCTTCCCACCAGGTCTCAGTTACTTAATCATGTGACATTACATTATAGTTACATCAGCATGAAGTGCTCCCGATGTTCATCTTTTACTCAGGGGTAAACACAAAAGTAATAATGAACAGTTATCATTACAAGGCTTGAAGTCAAAGTCACAGAGGTCGGTCAAGTCTATATCTATGCCAAGGCTTTCTGTAACCAATCCAATCAGCTCCTTTCCTTCATTCTATCCCTGTGGCCCTGCATATTTATTTCATTCAAGTATCCAACTAATTTCTTTTTGAAATCAACAATCATCTCTGCTTCTGTCACCTCCATAGGCAGCAAGATCGAGTTCATTATTACTCGCTGTGAAAAGCTTCTTCTTCACATCCCCCTGGATCTCTAGTCCCAAACTTTAAACGTGCCCTTGTATCATTAGCCAATGGAATCAATCTTTGTCTGTTTGATCTCGGTCTGTGAGTACCTTGCGCACATCTATCAATTTCCCCCTCTACCAATTCCAAGCTGCACAAACCCAGCTTCTCCAGGCAAAACTTATAGCTGGTGTGGCAGTAATAGTTGTCATTCAAAAATATATATTTATCGGTAATAATAGTTATCATTTTAACCCTTTGAACTTTATTATCTTGTGGAATTATTTAAGACGTATGTACAAGGGCAACTATTTCCTATCAGCATGGATCTTTAGCCGCTCTTCTCAATAGATATCCATCCATCAGACTGGATCAATCTTGAGCTCAGCCTGATTAGGAATGAGAAAGTTGTCTGAGTGAAATGTAGAATCAGGTTTGTGCAGGTTACAGAGTTGTACAGATGAAAGTGCTGTAGGAGGGAATGAACAAACAAGAGTTTTTTGAGACCGTGTAGAACTTTAACAAAAACTGTTTTATTCAATATGCACGGAGAGCAGAACTCGGGGCTGGAATTATTCCAGTAAGCTTCCAAGCTACTCCGCTAATCATCCGTTCTTACATATTCTTGTACTTCTTTGTGCTACAAAGTGCTATATTTTGATTAGGTCGTCAGATTGTTACCTTAAGTTGGTTACAGTTTTCTTCTCTTTTTGATCACATTATACGGATCCCTTGTCCTCTGTGCTTCAGCTTTAACTGTTTTCTGGATATTTCCTGTCTACTTATTTGTCATATCAAACCGTTGTGTTTGTCAAACTGATTCTCATGGTATGTTAATTAACCCATCTCTCTGCTATTTGATGAGTTTTTCAGAAGCACTATGGTTCCTCAAGACTTTTTGGAGCCTTGAAAAGTGATATCAATGCTCTTATAATTGTGGTAATCTTGGAGCAATTCCACCTAGGTTGTGACTACTTCAGCATTGTCTGAGATGTAATTATTTTTATTCTTTCCTATCTGCCTGTGGTAAGTGTGGATATTACAGTGGTGTCTGTTTAACTCTTTCCATACATTCCTTTCCTATTGCAACCCACACTCCCTGGGTTTTGCCCCATTACTTTGCCAATGTTAGCTAAGAGTTAATAGAATGGCCAGCAATCAAGAACATTACCTATAACAAGCCCTTTCATTTTATTTTGAGAAGCACAACAGATTTGTTAAATGCGTGAATCCTTGATTTTTTTCTATGGTATGAAGCATGCATATTTACTCAAAGGGCTTAATTTGCACGCAGCCTGTGTGGGAACTTGCAACCTTCATTCCATTATCTTCCATCTCAAACTGCTCCATCCCCTTCTGCTATTGGCCACTCAACTTATCCATCCTCACCACCAATTGGAAAAGGAACATATTCCTGATGACCTGATTGGGCGATCCTTGATTTGGCCGAACAGCCATTTATTTCCCACATCTCTAATACTTTTACACCAAAATATCCCCAGATGTTGTTAAGGAATTTATTTTTAAATAACATAGGATTATTTTGTTGGAGTTGCTTGCAGCAGTTATGCTGGAAGTTACTCTTTAGTTCTTTGTGATTTCTATGCAGCGCTGGAGGGTTGCTTGGCCTCAATCCAACAAACTACTTCAGCTTAGACACAACTCCTCTACAGCTGAGGCATTGACCTCCAAACTGCACTCATCCCATTGCTTCAGTTAAATTTAAACCTTAGTGACTGAGGGGAGTTTGTTAAGCTTGTTAAGGAGTTTGCTATTTGTTTAGCTCAAGATTTGCTAAATGCATTCCCAAAGTTAAACAGTAGATAAAATATACACCCAGTGTATAAACAGCATAAGATAAAGGTCTCGATTTTAAAAATTCATTTATAGGAATGACTGGAGGACAGGCAATTATTCCTGATCCTTAATTGTCATTAAGAAAGTGATAGTGAACCATCTTCTTGAACTGCTATTATCCTTGTGCTGTAGGTGTTGTCCTGGCTTGAGACAACTCACATCTCTTTATCCTGTAATTATCCCTCTCTCCATACACACTGTTTGTGTCTGTAAAGACTTGATTGTCTGTAAACACTCGCATTCCAACTATTCTTCACATTTCAACCTGTAATTATCTTGCAATTGTATCTTTGCCTTTATGTGCTGTTTGTGAAATAACCTCCACTCACCTGATGAAGGAGCAGTACTCCAAAAGCTCTTGATTCCATATAAACCTGTTGGACTTTAACCTGATGTTGTGAGGCTTCTTACTTGTAGTGTAGCTAATAGTTATCATTCTATACCCTCAACGTGGCTGGAGTTCAAGTTCTTGACCCAGAGACTGTGAATGAATGGAGAAGTATTTACAAGTCAGGATCCTGTGTGATTTGGAGGAGATTCTCCAAGAAGTGGTGGTCCCAAATGGCTGCTGCCTTTATTTTTCTTGGTGGTAGAGTTGTGGATTTGGAATGTGTTGTTGAACGAGCTTTGCAGAGTTGCTACAGTGCATCTTGTAGATGCTATACACTGCTGCCACTGTGTTGGTGGTGGAGTGAATGAAAATTTAAGGTGGTGGACAGAATACCAATCAAGATTTGTTCTGGAATTTGCTGAATTTTTCTAATGTTGCTGGAGACATATTCGTCAACACAAGTGGGGAGTATTCATCACATATCTGACTGAAGTTTTGAAATCAGGAGTTGACTTACTCAGCAGAATTTCCAGCCTCTGAACTGCTCTGCTTTATGTGGTTAGTCCAGTTATATATCTGATCAATCATGTTGATAGTGTGAAATTCAGTGATTATGAAACCAATGAATGTGAAAGAGAGATGATTAGATTCTCTCTTGCTGGTTATTAGTTGGCAGGAATGTTATTTGGCAACATTAGCCCAAGCCAGATCTTGTCGCATGTGAGCACAGGCTGCTTCACATCTGAGTCGTCGGGAATGGTGCTGAACATTGTGCAATCATCAGCGAGCATCCCTAATTCTGACCTTATGATGGAGGAAAAGTCAGTGATGAAGCAGATAAAGATGTTTGAGTCTAGGAAACTCCAGCAAGGAACTCCTGGAGCTGAGGTAACTGGCCTCCAACCACCACAACTATCTTCCTTTGTGCCAGGTATGACTCCAACCAGCAGAGGGTTTTCTCCCAATTCCCATTGATTTCAACTTTTCTCAGACTTCTTGAAGCCACACCAGGTCAAAAGCTGAATTGATGTCAGGGGCAGGAATTATCATCTCCATTTAAGATCAGATCTTTCATGTTTGGATAAGGCTTAATGAGATCAGGAATTGCATGGCCTTAGTGGAACCCAAAGTGAGCATCAGTGGGTGTGTTATTGCTGAGTTAAGTGCCTGTTGACAACATTGTTAATAACCCCTTCCTTCATTTTGCTGATTAAGAGTAGACTGATGAGCAGTAATTGGCTGGGTTGGATTTGCCCTGTCTCTTGTGGACAGGACATACCTGGACAGTATTTCACATTTTCAGGTAGATGCCAGTGTTGTAACCGTACAGGAACAGCGTGGCTCGGGGAGCAGCAAGTTCTGGAGTACAAATCTTCAGTACTGTTGTTGGAATATTGTCAGGGCCCATTGCCTTTGCTGCATCCAGTGCCTTCTTGATATCACGTGGAGCGAACCAAACTGACTGGAGGCTGACATCTGTGATACCAGGGACCCTCAGAGGAGGCTTAGATATATCATCCACTTGACAGTTCTGGTTGAAGATTGCTGCAAATGTTTCAGTTTTATCTTTTACACTGATGCGCTGGGCTCCCCCGTGATTGAGAATGGAAATATTAGTGGAGCCTCCTCCAGTGAGTTGTTTAACTGTCCACCACTATTCACTACTGGATGTTACAGTAATGCAGATTTATTGGTTGTACAATACATTTGAATTATTGGTTGTGGGGTCGCTCAGTTTTGTGCATTCACCCAGAATACATTTACCTTGTGTTGCGGCATTACCATATTAGTACTGACTTTTATGAAAACTTGGTGCTGCTCCTGGTATGCTCTCTTCCACTCTTCTTTGCTCCATGCTTGGTTGCCTATCTTGGTGGTAATGATAGAGTAAGGGATAAGCTGGGCCATGAGGTTACAGACCGCAGTTGAGTACAGTTCTCCTGCCGCTGATAGCCCACCGCATCTCATGGATGCCAAGTTTTGAAATTCTAGATCTATTTGAAATCTATTCCACTTAGCACAGTGGTGGTGCCATAAAACACAATGGAGGGATCCTCAATGTGAAGACAGGACTTTGTCTCCACAAGCAAAGGTTCATCACAATAATTCCTGGGATAGCAGGGTTGTCATATAAGGAGAGGTTGTGTCAACTAGGCCCCTATTCACTGGAGGTTAGAAGAATGAGATGGGATGTCATTGCAATGTATAAAATGTTGACAGGACTATATACACTAGATATGGGGTGGACCATTTAAGATTGAGATGGGGAGAAATGTCTTCAATCAGATCATGGTGCACCTATGGAATTCTCTGCCACAGGAGGCTGTGAAGGTCAAGAATTTATGTATAAAAGAAAGATTTCTAGACACTAAAGATGTCATGGGATATGGAAAGAGAACAGCAGTATAGTGTTGAGATACAGGATCTGCCATCATCAAATTGAATTTCAAAGAAGGCTCACTAGGCTGAATGATCCAATGTCCTATTTTCTGTTTCTCATCATTCCCTCCTCCTTATACCACTGAAAAGAGTCTCCTCTCTTTGCTGTTATAATATTTGTCATAATAACATTCCACACTCGCTGATTTTCCCCCTCTTGCCTGCAATACTGACAGTATAATTTTACATCATTCAGTTTCTTTTTGATTTAGTCAGGTCTAACGAGCCTCATTATAAATGGTTTAGCAGAGACAGATAACTATATGAACACCTTGTTCCCAGTGACAACATTCTGAGTTTTGATATTTTTATCTGCTCTTACCTTTGGTGCCTCACATACTGGTTAATCTTTCCTAGAAATTTGATACATAATTCAAAGGTATAGTCTCTTGAGTTTTGGTTTATGAACTTTCCTTGGATTAATTTGAATGGTCCTCTGACTTCACGGTCAAATATCACTGAATCCGGTTGATTCATCAGGGGATCCCTAATGGCAAACAGCTAAAAAATTGAATTATTTGTCATTCTGGCATTTAAAAAAAAAATATTTCTGGAGATTTGATTCAGTTGAGTTTAGTGGGGGGGACCTTTAAGAATCAACCACATTGCAGAGGGAGCTGGAGTCACATGTAGGCCATGCGAGATAAGGACAACATGTTTCCTCCCTCTGGATGACAAAGGGTCACCCTGACTTGAAATGCTGGCTCTATTCTCTCTCTCTCCACGGATGCTGTCAGACCTGCTGAGATTTTCCAGCATTTTCTGCTTTTGTTTCAGATTCCGTCATCTACAGTATTTTATTCTTATTTCATAGAATCCCCAAGTACAGAAGGAGGCCATTCAGTCCATTGAGTCTGCACTGACTCTGACACAGCATCCCAACCAGGTCCTATCCCCATAATCCCACAAATTTACCACACCAGTCCACACACTGTGAAATACTAAAGGGCAATTTAGCATAGCCAATCCACCTAACCTGCACATCTATTGACTGAGAGAGGAAACTGGAGCATCTGGAAGAAAATCCATGCAGACACGGGGAGAATGTTTCCACCCTGATGGGCTTTAATGAACCAACTAGGTCTTTATGACAATTTGGCCGTTTCATAGTTATCATTAATAAGACACATTTTTAATTCCAGATTTATTAATTAATTGTGTTTTAATTCTGCCAGCTGCCATGCTGGGATTTGAACGCATATCTCAGGGCATTGCTCCAGGCCTCTGGATTACTAACCCAGTACTATCACCCCTACTCTGCCATTCCATTTTGTTAATGGAAACACAAATACAATGAATCATTTCAGTAAAGCTTGTTTCATTCTATCCCAAAGATCCAAATTCTCCAGCCATTTGAGCTGTCCAAAGATGTGTGGGTTTGATGGATTAGCCATGATAATTTTTCCCCTTCATATCAGGGAGACCAGCTGGAATAAATACATGGGGTTATGGGGATAGGCCTGGGTGGGATTGTGGTCAGTGCAGACTCGATGTGCTGAATGGCCCCCTTCTGCACTGTAGGATTTTATGATTGAATGATTCTATTTTATGCTTCTACAGTTCATATGCCAGCTCAGGCAGCACACTTCACAGTTATAGCCAAAAGCAAGAAAGGACTTGCATTTATATATGGCTTCAGGACTCCAAACTATGGTTAATGAAGTCAGAGCAGTCATTGTTGCTTTGCCATCTTTTTCTGTAACGATACTTAGCTGCAACAAGACAATTTCAATGTTATTAAATCAAGACTTTTATTCAGAAACTGCTGCTGAACCTAAATATTATAAAATAATCGAATGGTTAAAGCTCAGTAGGAGGACATTTGATCTGCTATGGCTGTGCTGTCTGTCTATCTCTACAACACCCTCCAATCCCACAACCTTCCAAAATCGCTACACTCCTACAATCTTGGCCTCTTGCATATCCTGGATTTCACTTGCTCCCTCAATGGTGATTGTGCCTTCAGCTGTCTGGGCCCAAAGCTCCAGAATCTCCTCCTTAAACTTATGAATTAGGAGCAGTAGGCTATTTGGCTCTTCAAGCTTGCCATTAAGATCTTGGTCTATCTGATTGTGGATTCAGTGCCACTTTCCTGACTGTACTTTTCTCTCCCCACCTAAAATCACTCATTAAAACCTACCTCTTTGATCCAACTGAACCTATTCTAATATTTTCTTCCCTGGCTTGATGCCAAATTGTGCTTAGTAATGCTCTTGCGAAGTATCCTCGGACATTTTATCATTTAGAAGGTGTCGTACATGTAAATTGTTGATGTTGTATGGACCGTGCCTCAGTTGAGTCTGCTATCTTCTCACTCCGTGTCCATGCACATGCTGATTACGTAGAACACAGAACACTACAGCACAAACAGGCCCTTCGGCCCACAAGTTGTGCCGAACACATCAAAACCTACCCAGCCATAGACCTATCTATAACCCCCAATCCCATTGGATCCCATATACTCATCCAGAAGTCTTTTAAAAGACCCCAGCGAGTTCGCCTCGACCACCACCGACGGCAGCCGATTCCATTCACTCACCACCCTCTGAGTGAAAAACTTTCCCCTAGCATCCCCTCTGTACTTGCTTCCCTGCACCTTAAATCTGTGCCCTCTCGTCGCGACCATTTCAGCCCTGGGAAATAGTCTCTGAGAGTCCACCCTATCTATTCCTCTCAACATCTTGTAAACCTCTATCAGGTCGCCTCTCAACCTTCGTCTCTCCAGGGAGAACAGTCCCAGCTCCCTCAACCTGTCTTCATAAGGCATGCCTCCCAATCCAGGCAACATCCTTGTAAATCTCCTCTGCACCCTTTCAATAGCTTCCACGTCCTTCCCATAGTGAGGCGACCAGAACTGCGCACAGTACTCCAAGTGTGGTCTGACAAGGGTCCTATAAAGCTGCAGCATTACCTCCTGACTCCTGAACTCAATCCCTCGATGAATGAAGGCCAGTACACCGTAAGCTTTCTTAACCACATCCTCCACCTGGGAGGCCGATTTGAGAGTCTTATGGACCCGGACCCCAAGATCCCTCTGCTCTTCCACACAGCTAAGACTCCTACCTTTGATAGTGTACTCATTCATCCCGTTGGATCTGCCAAAATGGACCACAACACATTTATCCGCGTTGAAGTCCATCTGCCACTTCTCCGCCCAGTCTTGCATCCTGTCGATGTCCTGCTGCAACTTTTGACATCCCTCCAGACCATCCACAACACCACCGACCTTCGTGTCATCGGCAAACTTACTCACCCATCCCTCCACTTCCTCATCCAGGTCATTTATGAAAATGACAAACAGCAAGGGTCCTAGAACAGATCCCTGGGGCACTCCACTGGTGACCGACCTCCATGCAGAAAAAGAGCCATCCACAACCACCCTCTGCCTTCTGCAGGCAAGCCAGTTCTGGATCCACAAGGCCAAAGCCCCTTGGATCCCATGGCCTCTCACCTTCTCAAGAAGTCTTGCATGTGGGACCTTGTCAAATGCCTTGCTGAAGTCCATGTACACCACGTCCACTGCTCTTCCTTCGTCAATGTGTTCAGTCAAATTTTCGAAGAACTCAATTAAGCTCGTAAGGCACGACCTGCCTTTTACAAAAACCATGCTGACTATTTCTAATCAACCTAAACTTCTCCAAATGCTCGTAAATCTTGTCCCTCAGAAGCCTCTCCATCAGCTTACCAACCACTGAGGTCAGACTCACCGGTCAGTAATTTCCAGGACTATCCCTGTTCCCTTTCTTGAAAATAGGGACCACATCTGCAATCCTCCAATTCTCCGGAACCTCTCCCGTCTCCATCGACGACGCAAAGATCATCGCCAGGGGCTCTGCAATGACATCCCTCACCTCCCACAATAACCTGGGGTACATCCCATCTGTTCCCGGAGACTTGTCTATCTTGATAGCATTTAAAAGTTCTAACACATCCGCTTCCTTAATATCTACATACTCAATCTTTTCAGTCTGCCGCAAACTTGTAGTGCATCCTCCCAGATCACTTTCCACCATGAATACTGAGGCAAAGTACTCATTAAGCACCTCTGCCATTGCCATTTCTTCCAGTTCCACACAGACTTTTCCCCCTTCAACTTTTATACGTCCTATCCCTTCTCTTCTCATCCTTTTACTTTTCACATATTTGTAGAAGGCCTTGGGATTCTCCTTAATCCTACCAGCCAAGGCCTTCTCATGACCCCTTCTGGCCCTTCTGATTGTTCAACAACAACAATTTGTTGACACGCTCTAAGGTGTATTATGCCACAAAGTATTACCTGAGCAGCATAAGGAGATATTAGGTCAATGACCAAGAGTTTGCTGAAAGAGGTTGGTTTTAAGGGGTGTCATAAAGGAGGAATGAGATAGAGAGGTTAGTGAAGGAATTCCTGAGCTTGGCAATAAAGATGACAAAGCTCTTGCACATTTTGCTAGGCTGGCGGCACTCTAACCATGATTTCATATACCAGCTGACTTAACTGAGCAACAAACTTCAGCATCCATCTTCCTTACTCAATACAAATCAGTACTAGCTAGGTCATGCATTGCTGTCACGATCTGCAATGTATTGCTGTTCAGACCTGGAATTCATTGCCTGAAAGTGGGCGGAAGCAGGAAAGATTGCAGGGCTACCGGGAAAGAGCAGGGAAGAGTGATGAATTGGATAGTTCTTTCAAATAGCTTTCACAGAAACAATGGGCTGAACAGCCTCCTTCTCAGCAGTTAGATTATTTTTAAATGATAGCTCACTGAGTAAAAAGGAAAAATTGTTGTTTTGTAATCATTTACCATATTTTTCAATGTGAGGCTAGTGGGTCTCATGTGGCAATGCTCAGGGATAAATTAGAGATTATGTTTAATTATGAAAATTATTCTCACAAGCACTCAGAACTCAGTAAACTAATGGCAGTAGAATATCATTTAATTGCTCTATCTTTTTTAAGGCTGCAGGTTTGATAGATTTTGATTTGATTGATTTTGATTTGATTTATTATTGTCACATTATTAACATACAGTGAAAAAGCATTGTTTCTTGCACGATGTGCAGACAAAGCATATTATTCATAGAGAAGGAAAGGAGAGAATGCAGAATCTAGTGTTACAGTCATAGCTAGGGTGTAGAGAAAGATCAACTTAATGTAAGGTAGGTCCATTCAAAAGTCTGGTGCAGCAGGGAAGAAGCTGTTCTTGAATAGATTGGTACATGACCTCAGAATTTGTATCTTTCTCCCGACAGAAGAAAGTGGAAGAGAGAATGTCTGTCTGGGGTGTGTGGGGTCTTTAATTATGCTGGCTGCTTTGCCAAAGCAGTGGGAAGTGTAGACAGAGCCAATGGATGGGACAAGATCAGTGATTTGCTCTTTTGCCCTTCACTACACTGCACTTCACTAGCTGTGACAAGCTTTGAGATTCCCTGTGGTCATGAAAGGTGCTATATAAATGCAAGGCTTGCCTTTTCTCCTTTTTTTATATTTTCTTTTAGAAGTGCAGCACATACTTGCATAACACAAAATGTGAATGACGGGTCCAAAATCTTTTACGTATGCAAATTGTGCAAAAGTTGTAGATTTAAAAAAGAGATCAGTTTCTTCAGTAATAGAAATCTTTGAAAATAGAAACTTCTAAGGACACTAAGGATTGTTTCCTTGCTGTTACAATTTTCAGCATATACGTCTTTGGTTGTGCATAAAGTCCCAAAAATTAGTGCATTCTCTGTGAAATTTAACAAAGAATAATAACTTTCTATCCATTCTCAGGAAACTAGCAGCAGCAGAAGGCCATTCGGCCCTTTGAGCCTGCTCCTCCATTCATTTTGATCAAGGTTGATCATCAAACTCAAAAGCCTGATTCCCACTATCCCTTGACCCACTTCTCCCCAACAGCTGTATCTAACTGCTTCTTGAAAACATACAGGGTGGGATTTTTCTTGCCTTGAGATGAGCATGGCCAGAAAATCCCATCCCGAGGTCAAGGGACCTTTTGCATAGTCTGTGTCCTTCTGTTATGATTCCAGTGGCAGGATGCGAAAACTTTACATACAATGGTTTGACCTTAACTGCTTTCCACGGGCTAAGCACTCTCTAGGTGAAGAAATTTCTCCATCTCTGTTCTAAACTGTCTATCCTATATCTTCAGACTGTGACCCGTGATTCCGGACATACCCATTAGCAGGAACATCCTTCCTGTTTCTACGCTGTCTAGGATTGTTAGAATTTTATAAGTCTCTATGAGATTCCCCTCATTATTTAATTTCAGCGAATACAATCCTAACCAACTCAATCTCTTCTTGTACATCAGTCCCATCATCCCAGGAATCAGTCTCTACATTGCCTCTCCAGCGAGAACATCCTTCTTCAGATAAGGAGATCAAAACTGCACATAGTACTCTGGGCGTGACCTAACCATGGCCATGTCAGGAAAGCAGATCTCAATCACTTTCTTAATTTACACCCACTCAAATTTGCCTTCCTGTTTTTGCTACCAAAGTGGATAAGCTCACATTTATCCACATTATACTGCATCCACCATTCATTTGACTGCAGAGCTCTTCTGCATCCTCCTCACAGCTCACCCTCCCACCCAACTATGTGTTATCTGCAAATAAGTATTGCTGGCTCAGCCAGGATTTATTACCCACTCCTGATTGCCCCTTGAGAAAGTGGTGGTGAGCTGCCTTCTGGAACTGCTACAGTCTATACGTTGTACGTAGACCCATAGTACTGTATTGGAGGTTCTTTCAGGATTTTGACCGAGTGACAGTAAAGGAAAGGCGATATATTTCCAAGTCAGGAAGGTATGACGCTTGGACTAGAATTTGCAAGTAGTAGTGTTCCCATGTATCTGCTGCCCTTGTCCTTCTAGGTGATGGAGGACACGGATTTGGAAGGTGCTGTCATAGGAGCCTTGGTGAGTTGCTGCAGTGCATCTTGTAGATGATACACATAGCTGCATCAGTGGTGAAGGAAATTAATATTTAAGGCGGTGGTTGGGTGCCATAAGCTTTGTCCTGGATGGAGTCGAGCTTTGTGAGCGATGTCAGCGCTGCACTCTTCGAATCAAGTGGAGCGTACTCCATCATTTATTATTTAAATGTGCATTAATATGAATGTTTTACTGTAATAAAGTATCTCAAAGAACTCTACAGCACTGTAATCAGAAAAGAAACTGTCACCAAGCCACAGAAGATGAAATTAGGTCAAGTGGAAAGGTAGGAGAGGTGGGTTTTAAGACGCAAGTTCAAGAAGAAGAGTGAGGGTAGAAAGGTTAGGGAGAGTTTAGGATTTAGGAAGCTGAAGAGGACAGAAATTGGGGGTGTGCAACTGGCCAAAGCTGCAGGCTTGTAGGACTGCAGGAGATTCCGGAGATAGGGAGGTATAAAAAAAGGAACTATGATATCTCTCTACTTGCTAAACAGCTCGAGTCCAGTTTGGGCAATGGCATGTGTTACAAATCCCAATATAATATTGTTATTTCCCTATTTCTATTAACATTCATACCCTAATTCAAATATTAGTTCCAAAAATAAGCATGTCATATATATGAAATGGAATGATGGCAATGCCAGTTTTAAAACTGTGACTGCTGACCTTCAGGGAATGCAGCAGGAACTGATCTTGGGATCAGATTGAGTGTTCCACTTTGATTTATTTAGAAGTCAGTGTTCCATGAATTCAATAGCTTTATTTTACTGTTGCAGTAGGCTGTAAAACTGTTCCGACAGCACAAATGGATATTGCTGCTGCAGGTTTATCACTTGTATTCTTGCTGCATCTCTTCAAAGGGCAGCACCCTTTTAACATTTTAAACCCCTTCCCTCCCCTCTCCAAATACGCCCTAGTATCGTGTCACACTCAACCAATGCAGAGCAAGTTGCGTGCCAGATGTAGAGTCGTGGATAGCATTCCTGGCATCTGAGTCAGAGGTTGTGGGTCCAAGTCCTACTTAAGTACATAACCTAGGCTGACACTCCCAATGTAGTGTACTGTGGGATTGCTGCATTGTCAGAGATTCTGTCTTTTGGGTGAGGCATATAGGCTCTACAGATGAAAATGACAGCTAACATGCACACAGTAAGATCCCACAATTAATTGATGTTGCCAGTGCTGGTTGCAAGACAATATTGCCTGATCTATCATGTAAAATATTCACTGGCTCCACTACTAATGTAGTGTCAGCAGCATGCACCACCTACAAGTCCCCAACTTTGTTTACGTCACAACACACCTTTAAACTATAAAAAACCTTTGTGGCATCCAATCTATTTTCTCAAACAGATCTCTTGCAAAAGCCTTTGATATCTGAAACTTTCTGAAAACATTTCAAAACATTTGTAATGAAAGCCTTATCACCATTTGCATATCAACACTGGGGCCAGTTTCTCCTTTTAAATTCATTGGTTCTTCTGTCTTCTTCACTTACTGGGAACTGTTTTTTTTACTTCTCCCTATCTCTCTCACCTCTCCCTGTCTCTCTTGTTTTTTTTTGGCTTTTCCGTCTCTTTTGTTTCTCTCAGATTTTTGTGCCCTTTTTGTCCTTTAGCGCAAGCTTCGGGGCCTTTATCTTCAACTCTATGTTCGACATCTAATTCCCATAGAACTCAGGATCTGCTCTGTCCATGTCACCAGGAAAGGCTGCACGTATGCGATTCAGAATGTTTAATGTTGAGAATCCTAATCGTGGAGCTGGGAATGGACCGGTTTGCTCAGTTCCAATTCCTTATGTCCTGCTCACGACCATGGACAACATAAAAAGTCCGTAGCCCACTCCTATGTGTGTGAGGCCCAAGGTTCAGCAGAATTTGGGAGATGCCAATCATGGAGCTGGAAATGAATATTAGATTCAGTTTATTCACATTAATGTTGAATAATTTTTAATCTTATTATGTGGCACATTGGTTAGGAACTTCTCTGATCTACAACTTGCACTGCAACAACTCGCTTTCAACAGCATCTTAAAAATCCTCAATCTTTTAAAAAGAAATTAATGGGACATGGGGCATCATGGACAAGGCCACCATTTGTTGCCCATCCTCAGCAATCGTTGAATTGAGTGGCTTGCTAAGCTACTTTAGAGCAAAGCATGCTGCTGTGGGTTTGGAGTCACATGTCAGCCATGGTAAATCCTTCCCTAAAGAACATTAATGAACCAGATGGACTTTTCCAAAACTCAACAATGGTTTTCATGTTCACTGTTAATGAAAATAATTTTCTAATTCTGGACTAATTAATTGAATTTTAAATCCCATCAGTTGCTGTAGTGGAATGAGAACCCACATTTGAGATTACCATGGAGCCACCTCTTAATAGACAGTGTTTCCATTCATCTGAAAGCCAACTCCTTCAACAGTGCAGTGCTCATTCAGTACTTCATTGGAAGATTTTGTGTTCAATTTTCATGGATTTGGACCATCACTTTTCTGATTCAGGATTGAGAACTCTACCACCAGCCACAGGTAACGTTTACAGAACATGAGGCCCTTTTCCATCCCTGGTACAAGAGATGACTCAACCACATGGGAACCTGCAAGATCCCCTCCAAGCTATAGATCATCCTGATCTGCAATAATAATCAACATTCCTTGCCTGTTGTTGTATCAAAACCTGAACTTTCTTCGCTAGCAGCACTGCAGCTGTACCTGTACCACATTTATTGCAATGGACTAAGAAGGCAGCTTATCACCACCTGAGACCCATCCAAAAATATCTACAAAGTGAGAATGGAAATTGTAAGGGCACTTATCATAATCCTCAGTCTTCTCTAGGCTTGCGGCAGTGCCAAAGAACTGGAAAATTGTAAATCCTCGCACAATAAAGGTTGTAAGGATAGCTCAGCAATTACAGACCAATCATTTAACATCAAGCATCCTTTCCAGAGGGATCACAGCTTGATATGGCTCCTGCTTTGACTAAGAAACTACAAAGGGTTGTGAACCTAGTCCAGTCCATCATGCAAACCAGCACCCATCCATTGACTCCATCTACACTTCCCACCACCTCGGCCAAGCAGCCAGCATAATCAAGGATTCCACACACCCCAGAAATACTGTCTTCCACTTTCTTCCATCGGGAAAAATACACAAAAGTCTGGTATCACATACCAACTGACTTAAGAACAGCTTCTTCCTGCTGGCATCAGACTTTTGAATAGACCTACCTAGCATTAAGTTGATCTTTCTCTACATCCCAGCTGTAACTGTAACACTACATTCTGCATTCTCTCTTTTCCTTCTCTATGAATAGTATGCTTTGTCAGTATAGCACACAAGAAACAAAACTTTTCACTGTATGTTAATACATGTGATAATAATAAATCAAATCAAAATTCAGTGTGGGGAAGCTTCTGGAAATGATTATACGGGATAGAATTAGTATTCAAATAAAAAAATGTGGGTTGATTGGGAAGAGCCAACATGAATTTCTAAAGGGGAAATTGTGTTTATCATGTTCCTGGAGTTTTTGAGGAAGTAACAGAAAGGGGTGCTGAAGGTAGAACATAGAACATAGAACAATACAGCACAGAACAGGCCCTTCGGCCTTCGATGTTGTGCCGACCAAAATAAAAAGCAATGCCCCTCCAAACTAAACCATTCCCTTCTCTTCCATATACTTATCAATTAACCTCTTAAACGCCACCAAACTTGGCGCATCTACAACAGCTGCAGGCAGGGCATTCCACTCCCTAATCACTCTTTGAGTAAAGAACCTACCTCTGATATCCGTCCTATAACTCATACCCCTTAATTTAAAGCTGTGTCCCCTCGTGCTAGCTTTCTCCATCCTAGGAAAAAGGCTATCACTGTCCACCCTATCTAAACCTCTAATCATCTTATATGCTTCAATAAGATCCCCTCTTAGCCGCCTCCTTTCTAACGAAAACAACCTCAAATCCTTCAACCTCTCTTCATAGGACCTGCCCTCCATACCAGGCAACATCCTGGTAAACCTCCTCTGTACCCTCTCCAATGCCTCCACATCTTTCTTATAATGTGGCGACCAGAACTGCACACAATACTTCAAGTGCGGCCGCACTAGAGTTTTGTACAGTTTTTGTACAGGTAATGCTGTTGATGTAGTGTACATGGACTGTCAGATGATAATCAATCTTGTGCCACACAACAGACTTGAGAAAAATTATACCTCATGAAATAAAAGGGACACTAGCAATGTGGATATAAAATTGGCTGAACAATAAAAAGCAGAGTACAACTGTCAATGGATATTTTTTCAGGTTGGAAGAAGGTTTGTAGTGGTGATCCCCAGGAGTCGATATTGGGACCCTTGCTTTGCTTGATATATTTTAATGAGCCAGATCTTTGTATGCAGGGGGCAATTTCAAAGTTAATGGACCATGCAAAACATATAAATTGTGAGGCAGACAATGTAGAACTTCAAAAGGACATGGACAAGTAGGTGAAGTGGATAGATAGGTGGCAGATGAGGCTCAATGTGGAGAAATGTGAGGCAATACATTTTGGTAGGAAGAACATGGAGAGAAAGTATAAAATAAGGGGTAAAATTCTTAAATAGATGCAGGACCAAAGAATGTATATGTGCCTAGGTCATTAAAAGACGCAAGACAGGTGGAGTGACCAGTTAATAGAGCATATAGTATTCAATGTTTTATTAACAGGGGTACAGAGTACAAGAGCAAGGAGATTATGCTGAACTAGTTAGACCTCAGAATATTGTGTACAGTTCTGGGCACCACACTATAGGACTGATGTGAACACATTGGAAAGAGAGCAGAAGAGGTTTACAAGAATGGTTCCAGGGATGAGAAATTTCAGTTATGAGGGTGGGTTGCAGAAGTTGGGACTACACTTGGAGAAGAGGCAGATAAGCGGAGGCTTGATGAAATGTTCAGAATCATGGGGAAGCTGGACAGAGTAGGGTGGGAGAAACTGTTCCCGCTTGTGAAAGGATTGAGAATGAGGAGGCCCAGTTCTATTGATTTGCAAAAGAAGCAAATGTAATGCAAGAGGAAAAAAACTTTTTCACACAGCGAGTGGTTGGGGTCTGGAATGCAAAGCCTGGAAGTATGGTGGAGGCAAACTCAATTGAGGCATTCGACCAAGCATTAGATGATTACTTCAATGGAAACTACGTGCAGGGGAATGGCACTAAGTCACAATGCACGTTTGGAGAGCTGGTGCAGATACAAAGGGCCAAATGGCCTCCTTCAGCACTGTAACATTTCTGTGACTCTCAAAGCCAATTGAGGATGGGGAATAAATGCCAATAGTGCCAGGTATACCTCCCCTCCCAGGGATTAGGAAAGAAGAAAATCTAACCAGGACAAAATTATGTTACAAATGCTATGCCATCAACCCTGAACAGACAGGCTGGATCTTTTTTAATATACTGCTCTCCTTCCGGACAACATTGGAATGGCAGGAAACCGTCATATGTTCAGATCCTGGAGCAAAACTTGAAGCTACGACCTTTTGGAATCAGAAGCAAGAATTCCGCCAACTGTGGCCAGCTGGACCTGCTGCTTCATGCTGCTGAGGCTGGTCTCTCACTCACATTTAACACCAAGATTTAAATTAATTAGCAGCACGAGACAACTGCTCCATCAAGAAATAAATGTACCAAAATCCTACTTGCTGCTGGCTTTCCATCTCCTTCTGAACACATGGGTCTCCGTGGGAGAAATTTAAACAGGGCACAAAAGGAGGTAAAATCAGTAGATTATAAATAACTAGCAGTAATCACCAAGAGAGTGTGAACATGAGGTTTACTTTCGGACAGAGTAGATCAGGAGAAACTTCCCATTTGTAAAAAGATCAAGAGCGAGAGAGCACAGATTTAAAGTAATTAGAAAAAGAATCAAAAGTGAGGTGAAACTTGTTCCTGCAGTGGGTATGATGTAGAGATGCCAGCGTTGGACTGGGGTAAACTCAGTAAAGTCTGGCAACACCAATTTTAAATCCAACCGATTTATTTGATAGTAAATCTGCGAACTTTCGGCCTTTGTGGCCTTCGTCAGGCGAATGAGGTGTCCTGGTCTCCAAAAGCGCACGTATCAGCACAGACAGTTTATAGATTGCTGATTAGAATGCGAATCCTTACACCTAACCTGCTATTCAAGTCTTAAAGTGGCTAATAGCAGAGGTTAGAGGGATGTGTATTGTCTCCAGACAGCACAGTAAGTGAGGTTTTTTGCTAACCCAGGCAAGTCACGGGGGTTATAGATAGTGTGACATGAAGCCAAGATCCCTGTTAAGACTGTTCTATGTGTGCGGAACTTGGCTATCAGTCTCTGCTCAGCGACTCTGCGCTGTAGTGTGTCGTGAAGGCCCCCTTGAAGAACATTTACCCAAAGGTCGGAGGCTGAATGCCCGTGATGAATGAACATCGCTCAACAATCACCAGGCAAAACAGTTCCTTTCCTGTGGGCGAACACTTCAGCAGTCACGGGCATTCGGCCTCCGACCTTTGGGTAAATGTTCTTCAAGGGGGCCTTCACGACACACGACAGCGCAGAGTCGCTGAGCAGAGACTGATAGCCAAGTTCCGCACACATGAGGACGGTCTTAGCAGGAATCTTGGCTTCAAGTCACACTATCTATAACCCCCATGACTTGCTTGGGTTAGCAAAAAACCTCACTTACTGTGCTGTCTGGAGACAATACACATCCCTCTAACCTCTGCTGTTAGCCACTTTAAGACTTGAATAGTAGGTTAGGTGTAAGGATTCACGTTCTAATCAGCAATCTGTAAACTGTCTGTGCTGATATGTGCGCTTTTGGAGACCAGAACACCTCATTCGCCTGACGAAGGTCACAAAGGCCGAAAGCTCGCAGATTTACCTGCAGTGGGTAGTCAGGATTTGGAATGTTCTGTCTGAGAATCTGGTAAAGGCAGGTTATAATCTGGAATGTTCTGTATGAGAGTTTTGGAGAGGCAGATTCAATCAAAACTTTCAAAAAAGAATCAGGCTCTTATCGGAAAAGGATAACAAATCTGTGATACTAGTTATTGTCAGGACAATAAATCAAACTTCAGCCAAGTGCCGCATTCAAGTCTCAGTTTATTTCTTCAGAATACTTGCTGCTGTCACTTCGATCATGTCTGGTTCACTGGGTAACGGCCACACTTCAAAGTCAGATGATTGGGATTTGTACCCCTGACATTGGGACACTCCCCACACTTTTTCAAGGAGTTGGATCAACATTATTCTAAAACAGGCTCTGTTACCTCTGTTCTATAATGCGATGCATTGTAGACTATTTCAGGAGTTTGTTTTTCTATTTTAACTCTGTGTCCCTGAAGAAATGTCTTTTGTCCTTGATTTCTAGGACAAACTGTGGGAGATTTGAATTTGAATGATTTGAATAGAATGGAGCCAGAAACCAGATGATCACATTGTGACTCAACAAGCCAACTTGAAAGTTTTAACTGATTTTAATCACTCCTTCACAACATGTTATTATTGTCTCAAGACCACCAGTTTCCCATCCATTGACTCTGTCTACACTTGCCCAGTCTTGGTAAAGCAGCCAGCATAATTAAGGACTCCACACACTCTGGACATCCTCTCTTCCACCTTCTCCCATCGGGAGAAAGATACAGAAGTCATGTACCAATTGACTCAAGAACAGCTTCTTTGATGCTGTCAGATTTTGAATGGACCTACTTTGCATTAAGTTGATCTTTCACTAAATCATAGCTATGACCGTAATACTACATTCTGCACTCTCTCGGTTCCTTCGCTATGAACAGTATGTTTTATCTGTATAGCACACCAGAAACAATACTTTTCACTCTATGTTAATATATGTGACAAATCAAATCAAAATCCTCACTCTCACATCCACAATGCCTCCTCAACCACACAGCAGCACAATGTTTAGCACTGCTACCTCACAGTGCCAGGTGCCTGAGTTTGATTCCTGGCTTAGGTCACTGTCTGTGTGAAGTTTGCACGTTCTTCCCATGTCTGTTTGGAGTTTCCTCCTGGTGCTCTGGTTTCCTCCCACTTTCTGAAAGATGTGCTGGTCAGGTGCATTGACCCGAACAGGCGCCGGACTGTGGCAACTAGGAGAATTTTACAGTAACTTCATTGCAGTGTTAATGTAAGCCTTACTTGTGACTAGTAAATAAATTTTACTTTACTCATCCCCACCCTCACTGAGGCCCTCACACTGATTAATGCCAGCCCTCTCACATTCACCAGTAATACCTCGCCAAGTCCTCTCCAGACCTGCTCCCATGGTTGAATATCCCTCTCATATTCCCCGAGAGTCACATGTAGACCAGGCCAGGTAAAGCTGACAGATTTCCTTCTAAAGCGAATCAGATGGGTTTTTATAACATTCAATGATAGTTTCAGGAATAGTCACCATGAAACGCTCTTTCTATTCCAAAGTGTAATGAATTGAATTTAAATTCCACGTGCTGTCATGGTGAGATTTGAACCTGTGCATTGTTCAATGAAATCACCACTACCTGGCCCTGCTGGCAAAGGAACCAAAGCAAACTGAAGAGTTTTTTGTTCATACGACAAGCTAGAACGTACTGGCGAAAGAAGTCGATTGAAGCAGCAACTGGAAAAGCCACAAGAGAGAGAGGTTTATAGGGCCAGAGAGAGAGGGGGCTTTAATGGAACTAATTGGGTAGATCCTACAAAGAGTTGATGCATGCATGACACAAGCAGGAAGCTGACTGGCCTCCTTCAGTGCTATCTTATTCTATGATTCACTGGAGAGAGAAGAACACATATTCAAGGTGTACAACGCAGAAGCTGGGAAATGAGTTTACTACAATTAACTAATCAATGTGTGACTTCACATAGGAACAGGCAGTTGATTTGTTGGGGAGTGCCTATCTCATTTATTTTTCAAAAGTCAGGTAATTTTAATAATTCACAGGTTTTATTAGCAATAGTAAGGTTTACTAGTGATAGTAAAGCTTATTGCATTGCCTGGGGAATATTTCCTATTTATAACTAGGAGATTTCAATTGGACTAAATAGAGCTTTTATTGAAATAATAAGAATATAAACACAGGGAGGACCAGAGACATTAACTGAAATTTAAATCAGTAAAATAATTAATTGATTAAACACAGCTGGGGGAGCTTAGGTTCAGAATAACCGAGTAGGAAGCTGAGCTGCAGATAATGTGATGTATCAGAGCCCAGGGGAGTTGGCTGGACACCAGGAGATGGTCACACCACTTTGGGGCAAGTTGGCAGGGGTAGATTGGGGAAACTCCACCATAGATATGATGGCAGACAAGCAATGGGTAGCATTTAAATAATTAACACGTGGTTTGCTCTAAGGCACTAAAACCCAGCAGGAAAAGTGATCCAAACATTGTCAACAAGTTAATGATATATTACATCACGAAAAGAGGCTGCCGAAAAAAATAGGAAACCCAAGGATTATGTGCATTTTGGAATTCTGTAAAAACACTGATAAAGAAAGAGAAAATAGGATATGACAACCAGCAATAAACAGGCTGTAAAGCTTCTGTGATATGTAAAAACAGGAAAACAAAGACAAATGTGGGCCTACTACATGCAAAGAATGAAAACATAAATGGGTGATAAGAAAATGGTGCATAAATTAGACAAATATTGTGGGCAGAATTTCCCAGTCACCACCTGCCAAGGGAATCAAGGAATTGGCCTAATCATTGCTAGACTATTAATCCAGAAATTCAGCTGATGTTCTGAAGACTGGGTTCAAATCCCAACATGGCAAATGATGGAATTTGAATCTACTGATGACCATGAAACCATTGTCAATTGTCAAAAAAATCCATCTGGTTCACTAATGTCCTTTAGGGAAGGAAATGTGCCGTCCCTACCTAGTCTGGCCTATATGTGACTCCAGAGCCACAGCAATGTGGTTGACTCTGATCTATCCTCCGAGGACAACTAGGGATAGATGATAAATGTTGGCCAGCCAGTGACATCCATGACCCACAAAGGAATAAAACAAAACATGGATTAGAGAAGATTCAAGGAGAAATACTTATTAGGCATTAGAGCTCCTAGCTTGACAGAATAGTCATAGAATCATAGAATCGCTATAGTGCAGAAGAAAGCCAATCAGCGCATCAAGTCTGCACTGACCACAATCCCACCCAGGCCCTATTCCCATAACCATGCATATTTATCCTGCGAATCCTCGTGGCACTAGGATAAATTTGGCATGACCAGTCAACCTAACCTGTACCTCTTTGGACTGTGGGAGGAAGCTGGAACACGTGGAGGAAACCCACACAGACATGGGGAGAAGGTGCAAATTCCACACAGATAGTGACCCGAGGCCGGAATTAAACGCAGATCCCTGGCACTGAGAGGCAGCAGTGCAAACCATTGTGCCACGATGCCTTGGGAGAAACCCTCAACACATTGAAGTAGTATTTTTATGTGCTCCTTTCGGGCTTTAGATTGAGAACTAAAAAGGGGAATCAGGCAGAATAGCTCTTTCTGTTCCCACATACAACTTGGTCAGTACGGACCTCTTCTGTGCTGTATAGTTTCTGTGTTCTATACATCACAAAGCAGACACAAAGTCCACCATCGAACATCAGACCCTTGCACTTCCTTCCGTTTCAGTTATTGCTTTTCATTTGTTTTGACGCACACCCAACTTAACAAACAATGATCCACCCAATTTATCTCCTGCTCCAGGCTTCACCATCTGTTTCAGCATTGTTCATATATTTCCCTATCCAGCTCCTGCCCTTCTCCTTGCTTACCCCTGGCTGCTACAGTTTTCCCAGTTACAGCACTGCTTAATCTTGTTTTACTCCCTGACATGCTCTCTTGATGACCTAGCCCCCATTTTAATACCTCCATGGGGCAGGATTCATAGGATCATAGAATTCCTATAGTGCAGAAAGGCCACTTGGCCCATCAAGTTTGCACTAACAACAATCTCACCCAGGCTCTATCCGTGAAACCCTACATATTTACCCTGCTAATCTCCCTGGCACTAAGGGGCAACTTAGCATGGCTAAAACATCTAACCTGCACATCTTTGGTGCGTGGGAGGAAATCCACGCAGACAGAGGGAGAACATGATGATGCCACACAGATAGTCACCCGAGGCTGGAATCGAACCCGGGTCCCTGGTGACGTGAGGCACTATACCAGCATGCCATCCTTAAATTAAAGCAGACTTCGGGGCAATTTCACATTGTTAGTTGGTGAGGAGCAGGGGAGATTTCCCTGGTGTTCAACACTAACATTGATGTTTCAATCAGTAACGAAAAGCAAATTATCAGATCATTATTGCATTGCTGCTTAGGGAACCTCGCTGTGCTCGATTTGGCTCATGTTAGACATGCTAAAAAACTTCAAAAATACTTCACTGGCTGTAAAGTGCATTGAAACAGCTTCAGGTTGTAAAAGGCAGAATATAAATAAATCCACATTGTCCTTCAGAGAAATGAATGTAATGAAAATGGAGAAGTAAAAAACCCAGATGATTTTGTTCAAGATGGATTTTACTCTCAAAATTCATTCTCAAAACACTCGGAAACAATAATACGTCTCAATGTTAATCTGTCATGATCATCAACATCTGTGCTCTGCCTCAAGGCAGATTCTACACTTGTAATTACTTTCCTATGTCTCTCTAACCTATGCAGTATTTTCATTTGCCAATAACTATCTTCCAGCATTAAGATTCTTTGAGGTGCTCCAGTTTCCACGCACAGTCCAAAGATGGGTAGGTTAGGTAGATTAAGGTTATGGAGATTGGAGGTGCTGTTTGGCCTGGATAAAATGCTGAATCAATGCAAACAAGAAGGGCAAATGGCCTTCTTCTGTACATTTATGTTTCTTCTCTAGTTCTATGATTCCTTTTTTCTCCTTCTCCTCTTTATCCTTGAAATCCTCCCTTCATAATGTTTCTAACGAGTCCATTTCCCCGAAAGGTATCAATTCTTACTTATATTCAGCAAATTTCCATGTTGTTTTATGACAATGTGCTTTTCTTCTCCTCCTCCTTCAGGTGTCATTGCCCAAAGAGACATTGGCAACTGTGGACATCCATTAGATTGGTCCATAATTACTCTTGGCAAGTATTGCAGCAGTTTGCCATTGTCTTCTCCAGAATGGCTGACTAGGAAACTCTCCCACTCTTACCAGCACATTGGAAAGATTTCCAAGTTGATAATCAACTTGCCTGACCACATTAAGAACTCAACTTTTAAAGTCCTCAAGTCCTGGAGTAAAACTTGAACCCAGAGCTTGCGGCCGAGAGATAGGGGGTGCTATCATTGATTTGGTTTGGTTTATTATTGTTACGTATTATTATACAGTGAAAAGTATTGTTTCTTGCACACTATACAGAGCATACCATACGTAGAAAAGGAAGGAAAAGGGTGTAGAATGCAGTGTTATAGTCATAGCTGGGGTGTAGAGAAAGATTAACATAGTGCAAGGTAGATCCATTCAAAAGTCTGATGGCAGCAAGGAAGAAGCTGTTCTTCAATCACATTGGTACGTGTCCTCTGATTTTGACATCTTTTTTCTGCACAGACTTCTGGTGCAAATTTTTTTTTTTAATTAACTGGCTGGAAACAAGATTTGGATTTTTAAGAAGACAGGTTTTTTGAAGATTAAGGTGATTTCAACCTACATCAAGCCAACATTAATTTACATCACTGTATATATCCCCAAATTTCAACTCTACGTAGAGGAAACATCACCAAAGTCAATAATCCCACCACCCATCTACCTTTCCGCCCCTCCCCTGTGAACTGTGAAAGATCTTCATTTTGTGGGGTCGCTGTAGCTCAGTTGGCTGGACAGCTAGTTTGTGATGCGATGCCAACAGTGAAGTTTCAACTCCTGTATTGGCTGTAGGATTTTTATATTAATCTGTGGGACATGGGCATCGCTGGCTGGCCAGCATTTATTGCCCATCTCTAGTTGCCCTTGAGAAGGTGTTGGTGAACTGCCTTCTTGAAATGTTACAGTCCACATGCTGTGGGTTGACCCACAATACCATTAGAGAGGGAATTCCAGATTTTGACCCAACAACTGTGAAGGAACAGCCAATATATTTCCAAGTCAGGGTGATGAATGACTTGATAGGGAACTTAGGTAGGTTGTGGTGTTCCCATGTATCTGCTGCCCTGGTCCTTTGAGATGGGAGTGATCACGTGTTCAGAAAATAATGTCTAAGGATCTTTGGTGAACTGCCAATTCAACAAAGATTCACGAAGGCCTGCGTTCTCGACCTTGCCCCTCATCTGAGGTCTGCTGATCTTCAGGTGAAATACCACCAGTCAGATCTCCTCCTCAAAGGGAAGAGCAGTCTATGCAGCTAATAATCATCTGGGACTATGGTGACTTTATCTTTATTGACAAGTCAGTTATGAAAATTGCTTACAGTTTTCAATAGCCGAAGACAAAACATTGAAAGAGTAATTGCTTGGATAAAAGACCTTATTTTTCAAGATAGCTCTCCAGATGAGTTTTAACTGGAATCTACCAATACATTTGAATTACTGGACAGAGGTGATATGAACAGCCAATTCTTTTATATGGTATTAGCACAAGGTTTCTGAGCAGACTCAAACTAGCAGCGGAGTTAAGTAAAGGTCCTACTTCTCCCTCTCAAACAATCTTGGATTCTGCATTTCCATTCTTCAGTGCTCAGAGGTTTCTTAAAGAAAGAATTCAACTCGACACTAGTGCCTCCAGAAAGAGAGAAAAATCAGCAACCACTTTCAACCACTTCAGCACTGGAAGCAAGACAGTCAGATTCACTCAGAAATTCCAAGGCAGGGATGACACAGTGGTTAGCACTGCTGCCTCACAGTGCCAGGAATCCTATCTGGATTCCCAGCTTGGGTCACTATCTGTGTGGAATCTACACATTCTCCATGTATCCTCAAGGTGCTCCAACTTCTTCCCACACTCCAAAGATGTGGGGGATAGATGGATTGGCATGGTAAATTGCCCCCTACTGTCAGGGAGACTAGCTAGTTTAAATGTATGAGAGGATGGGGATAAGACAAGGGTAGGATTGTGGTTGGTGCAGGCTCAATGGGCCAAATAGCCTCCTTCTGCACTGCAGGGTTTCTATGAGAGTCAGATTCATTCTGCAGCTAGTAGATGCTCCAAGATATAGCTAATGAATTTATTTTATTTCATATGGACTATAATTTGGCCATATCTTTCCTCCTCTGCTCTGTAGCTTATATTTGCGTTTGTGAATTCTGAGTTGTGTGTGTATCCAGAAGTTGGATGCATTGTTATTATTTATATTGTGGTCTATTTCAGCAGAGTAACACTAATTCTTTGATTATTTCTGTTATGATCACAGCATGTAAATAGTTAAGTGCACATTGAATTGGCAAAAGTATCCTTATCCAAAACAAAATGATCTGTTACAGTAAGTGAGGGGTCATTCACCATCTACTCTTTCTAATCGGGTTATGACAGTTCATTCACTCTCTTCAGCATTTCTTCATTTGGTAATTTTTCTGTTAAACTGATCTTAAGACCCTTTGACGAGGGAGCAGAAGTAGGGCACTCAGCCCATCGAGTCTGCTGCCCATTCAATGAGATGATGACTGATCTGAGACAAAATTCTTCAACCCTGCTTTTCCCATCTTGTTGTAAGACTTCTTACTGAGAATATCAGGTTAAAGTCCAACAGGTTTATTTGGTAGTATGAGCTTTTGGAGCGCTGCCCCTTCATCAGGTGAGACTCACTTGATGATGGAACAACACACCAAAAGCTCGTGCTACCAAATAAACCTGCTGGACTTTAACCCGGTGATGTGAGACTTTTTACTAAGCCTACCACAGTCCAACACTGGCATCTCCACATCATAATCATTTACTGATTAAAAATCTATCTCAGCCTTGAACATACTTAACCTTCCAATCTCTACAATTGTCTGCAGTCAAGAATTCCACAGATTCACTCCCCGCTGAAATAAGAAATTCCTCTTCTCTGTCTTAAATGGGTGTCCCCTTACTCTGAGATTATGCCCTCTAATCCTAGAGGAAAGAACCTCTCAGCATCTACCCTGTCAAGCCCCTATGAGAATCCAATATGTCTCAATAAGGTCCCCCTTTTTCTAACAACTCCAATGAGTTGTTCCACTCAATCAATTCAACTTCTCCTGATAAGAAAATCCCTCCATACCCGGGATCAACCTAGCAAATCTTCTCTTGACTGCCTCCAGTGCCAGTACGTCTTTCCTTTGATAAGAGGACATAAACTGTGCACAATATTTCAGTTAGGACCGAAACAGTTCATGGTATTCCATTCTCATCCAAACCAACATTTCAAAATGTTGGTCTTCTCTTTCCATGAGGTCTAAGTTTCGCATCCAAACACAACAAGTTCATTAATCTATAGCCAGAGATAAAGCAATTCACATTGCCCACAATACCACATGAACAGGCTTGTTAGCAAAATTAGAGTTCATGGGATCAAAAGTTTCACACTGTGGTCACAAAACTGGCTAAGGGACAGAAAAATGAGGAAAGTGATGAATCATTGTTATAGCAGGAAGTATAGAACAGTATTCCCCAAAGGTCGGCAACAACAGACTTCAGCAGTTGGGCAAATGAAAAGGGCAGACATATGGAAGATTAAATTTAAGTACAGAGCAATGTAATTTGCTGCATCTTGGTAGGAAGAATGAGCTGAGGCAATTTAAACTAAAGTTTTTAAAGTTTATTTATTAGTGTTATGAGTAGGCTTACATTAAAATGACACTGAAGTTACTGTGAAAATGGGGCACCTGGAGGAAACCTACACAGATATGGGAAGAACATGCAAACTCTACTCAGACAGTGACCCAAGCTGAGAGTCGAACCCAGGTCCCTGCCACTGTGACATCGTGAAGGGGTACAGGAACAGAGAGCCTTGGTGGTGTGTGTATCTTAATGTTGAAAGTAGTGGGATGAGATGAGAAGGTCGTTAAAAAAGCACATTCTCGGTTTTAACTAATTAGGGAATGCAATATAAAAAGCAAGGAAGTTATGTCAAACCTTCACAAAACACAAGGGAAGACAATGGTATTGTCTTTGGACTAGCAATCTAGAGACCCAGATTTGAATCCCACCACAACAGATGGCAGAATTAAAAGTCTACTGATGAGCATGAAACCAGAGGGAAGGAAGTCTGTAACTCTTAAGCAGTCTGGACTACACGTGACTCCAGAGGCTGAGCAATGTGGCTGACTCTTAAATACAGCTAGCAAACCATTCAGTTCAAGGATAATTAGGGACAGGCAACAATTGCTGGTTCAGTCAGTGATGCATACATCCCATGAATGAGTAAAAAAAAATTGGAGTCAGCTGATGTACTCACAGGAACAACTCCGTTTTCGTGAGCTCTGGCATTACTCATCTTTTAATCCTTTTTAATCCATATGCATGATCCATTATTATCTAATCCTGGATTGTATTTTCCACGCAATGTGCCTGGAAGATCATGGTCACGAGGGGTAAAGGGGAGCCAAGCAAAGTCCAGAAAATCCTTATTTGATCAACGTGCTCACAGCCAGCTAGACCCTTGTTCGCAGTGTGGTTTAGTTGGTGAGCGGCCTTATTTTGGCTGCGTAGATTAGGACATTATCTACTTCAACTATCCATTCTGTGCTCCTCCAAGGTAGCCTCTTTTGGGGACTTCTGGACATCTCTCCTTGATGAAGATTTGGTTCCTCAGGGATTTTCACCCTGCTGTCTGCAGGGCTTAAGGGTGAATCCAGATTAAGGGGCTTGCATTATCAGCATTTCTCCTCTGAGGCTCTGTTCCTAATATCCTGCACATGAGTGTACATTGTCAAACCACATCTCATGTCTGTGGTCTTCACCTGGTATCCCTCTCTCTGTCTGAGGTTTCCATTTGTTATCTGAATCAGTGGGGTACTGATCTAAGCTCTGACTTGTTATTCCTAGTCTCTTCTGAGAGGCTGTGTACCTCTGCTACCATTAAATTATATTTAATAATCACGAGTAAGTTTACATTAATGCTGCAATTAAGTTACTGTGAAATTTCCCTAGTCACCATACTCTGGTGCCCGTTCAGGTCAATGCACCTAACAAGTATGTCTTTCAGAATGAAACAGGAAACTGCAGCACCCAGAGGAAACCCATGCCGACACAGGGAGCCTGTGCAGACTCCACACAGACAGTGACCCAAGCTAGCAATCAAACCAGAGTCCCTGGAAATAGCCTCACAACATCAGGTTAAAGTCCAACAGATTTATTTGGTAACATGAGCTTTCAGAGCGCTGCTTCTTCACCAGGTGAATCACTCTGAAAGCTAGTGCTACCAAATAAATCTGTTGGACTTTAACTTGGTGTTGTGAGACTATTTATAGTGCCTATCCCAGTCCAATACTGGCATCTGCACATTAGGATCCCTGGAACTGTGAGGCAGCAGTGCTAACCACTGTGCCACTATGCTGCCTGTGAGAGAGAGTATACATTGTCAGGCAACATCTTGGGTTTGTATCCTGATTCTCCCCTCTTTCTCTGATAGCACTTCACTGTTTGGAAGTTTTGGGACATTATTCTAGGCTCCAATTGGTTGCATTTGATCTCACAGGGACTCCTTCAAGCTGTTCGCTCATCCTTGTTATCCTGTGCATGATGCTGTGCAGAATTGTGCCACATGCTCATGGCTTTATCCTGTCACTCTGATATCACTCTCGATTTGTATATCCTTTCATTATAATTGGTGCCTACTTTTGCACAGATAATGAATTGTAATTAATAATCTGAACCAATTATTATGATTTTTGTCAGTCTTTTGTGTATGTGTGGAGTGATGATTATTCTGTGTTGTACTGCATTGGGGGAGGGTGGTAGTTTGTTGCATTATTTGGTAAATTGGAAAATTTTCAATAAAAATATTTTTAAAAATTAGCAGTCTGGCTGATCCCATACAACAATCATAGCAAAGATTTTCTGGGTATGGAGAGGTTGCAGAGGAAATTCACAAGAATGTTGCCGAGCTAGAAAAGTGTAGCTGTGAGGAGAGATTGGATAGGTTGGGGTTATTTTCCTTGGAACAAAGAAGGCTGGCAGGGGAGGGGGTGACAAAAACAGAAAAAGCTGGAAAGTCTTAGCAGAGAAAGAATAGAGCCAACATTTTGAGCCTGGATGACTTAAGAAGACAGGGTTGTAAGTCAGAATCTTTTTCTCAGAGTTGAAATGTCTAATACTAGGGAGTGTGCACTTATGGTGAAAAGTTCAAAGGAGATGCAAGCAGCAAGGTTTTTACAGAATGGTGGGTGCCTGGAGCGCGCTGCCTGGAGTGGTGGTGCAGGTATACAATAGGGGTATTTAAGAGATTTTAGGTAAGCACATGAATATGCAAGGATTAAAGGGATATGGAGCAAGGGAGGCAGATCAGTTTAACTTGGTGGCATGGTTGGGACAACATCATGGACTGAAGGGCCTGTATCTGAACTGTACTGTTTTATGTTTTAACCCGTATGTCTTCTTAACCATCGTATCTACTTGTCCTAATGGCTTCAGAGATCTTGAACATGCATCCCAAAATCCCTCTGGTCCTCTGTTAGCCTACTGTATATGATGTATCCCCTGACCCCTTACAATATCCTGACCTATATCAGAATTGGGCTTGGGAGAGTTGATGCAATTGGCTTTTTGTGCAGGGTGAATTGGGAGGTTAATCTGCTCAGTTTGTGTGTACGTAGGAACAAGAGCATCATTACTAACAGGAACCAGGAGGTTTTCAGAAGAGCTAAAAATTTGAAAGTGATTTCTTGGCTTTGACAGTCATCTATGTGAATAAATTAAAGCCATCTGTTTCTTCAATGTTACACTTCTGGTTGGGGTGTTGCCAGTCGCTTCGATTGGTGCATCACTAAAACTCTGATCCATATATCGTTAACTGTCCAAGTATTAGCTGTGGTTCAGTAGGATGTACTCTCACTTGAGACATGAATGTGGTGTGTTCAAACCCATGCTAGAATCTCAAGCACAAATTCTTGGCTGACACTCAGTGACAGTACTGAGAGAGCGCTGCACTGCCAGAGATGCTATTTTTCAAATTAGACATTAAGCCAAGGTTCCATTTGTCCTCTGATCCCATGGCACTATTTCAAAGAATAGCAGGAAAGACCTCTGTCAATATTTATTTCTTAGGCAACATCACTGGACAGATAATCTGGTCACCTTGCTTGTGGGAATTTGCACTGTAAGATACATTGCAGTGTTGCCTAAGTAACAACAGTGACTGCACTTCAAAAGCACTCTGGGATGTCCTATAGCTGTGAATGATGCCAAATTTATACAAGGCTGAAACATGGAAAGTTTTCAAGAAGCAGCTAGATATAGCACTGGGGGGGAAAAGAAGGATATGGAGGTGTGGGAGTGAAAGATGGGATCAGGCTAGTCAATGATCAGTGTTCTCAGCCCCTTACTATACTCCTCACTCCTATAACTGTGTGTCCAAGTTCCCCTCCAACTCCATTTTCGCGTTTCCTGATGACACCACCATAGTGGGTCAGATCACAAACAATGGCGAGACAGAGTACAGGAAAGAGATAGAATATCTGGTGAGTGGTGCGGCGACAATAATCTCTCCCCCAGTGTCAACAAAATGAAGGAGATAATCATCAAATTCAAGAAGCGTAGTGGAGGACAGGTCCCTGTCTATAATCAATGGAGACAAAGTGGAAATGGTCAAAAGTTTCAAGTTCTAGGTGTCCAGATCACCAACAACCTGTTCTGGTTCCTCCACACGGATGCTATAGTTAAGAA
The DNA here is from genome assembly GCA_024679065.1 of Sphyrna mokarran. Taxonomy (NCBI): domain Eukaryota; kingdom Metazoa; phylum Chordata; class Chondrichthyes; order Carcharhiniformes; family Carcharhinidae; genus Sphyrna; species Sphyrna mokarran. Next base: position 113,686,899 of record JAGIQG010000004.1, read on the forward strand.
AGCCCACCAATGCCTCTACATCCTCACCAGGCAAAGCAAATTTGGCATGTCAACTACGACCTTCATTAATTTGTACATGATGTGGAGATGCCGGTGTTGGACTGGGGTGGACAAGATGAGAGGTCACACGACACCAGATTATGGTCCAACAGATTTATCTGAAATCACATGCTTTTGGAGTGCGGCTCCTTCGTCAGGTAAAGTCAACTTTTACAATTGCACCATAGAAAGCATCCTTTCTGGATGTATCACAGCTTGGTATGGCTGCTCAAGACAAGTACAAAGGATTGTGAATGTAGCTCAATCCATCATGCAAAGCAGCCTCCCAGCTATTGACTCCATCTACATTTCACACTGCCTCAGAATCAATATTATTAAGGACCCCATACACCCCAAACATGCTCTCTTCCACTTTCTTCCAACTCCATTTTCAAGTTTGCTGTTGACACCACTGTAGTGGGCTGGATCTCAAACAACAAGATGGGGTATGGGATACAAAGTACAAGATACTGATATTTTGATACAAGATATTTTGAGGTCACGTACAACTAACTCCAGAACAGCTTTTTCCCTGCTGCCATCAGACTTCTGAATGGAACTACCTTGTGTTAAGTTGATCTTTCTCTACGTCCTCCGCTACATTCTGCACCCTCTCCTTTCCTTCTCGATGAACAGTTTGCTTTGTCTGTACAGCACACAAGAAACAATACTTTTCATTGTACGCTAATACATGTGGCAACAATAAATCAAATCAGTCATAACCATAGTGAATGTCGGAGGAAGCTCGAAGAGCTGAACGGCTTCCTCCTGCTCCTATTTTCTATTTTTTAAATATATCTGCAGTACAAGTTCAGAATCTTCAATTCCAGCTTCAAGCAATAGAATAAGTTGCATGTAGGTGCCTGAACTGACTCTGGATTGAAATAGTGGGGTGGAGGTGCAATAAGCCTACCTCCTTGGCGAGTCACACTCCCCATTGCAGTTTCAGAAGACTCAGAATCTACACTGCAAAGCAGAACTGCCTCCCTGGCTCTGAATGGTGAAGACAGATTTCACTGGATTAGAAATCCTGGTTTAAAGAGGTTCCCCGGTCCTGCAGTAAACTGCTGATTCATGCAAGCGATTGGGTTCCTCTCAGAAGAATCAAGAGGCTGACAGAAAAATCAATGAGAGTCTACAAAGTGTTCTCTGTGGCTGAGGGTGGTGCTAGATCAGGATTGAAGAACGCATGACCTGCATAAACCCGGAAAAAGTAGAAATTATGTGGAATTGCTGTGTGGATGTCACCAGATCTGTGCTGCATTGTCAAACCTTGTAAAATTGCAGTCCAGTGAGCAATACATAGATTCCAGCTCGGGAATTCCGGAGCAGTAATTCAATGAAAGGGAAAAGCTGATGAAATTTATTGCAGATCCGCGCGAGTTTTGTGCTTTGAAAATTACAGATTATAAAATTGCAAAATGAGGTTATTCAGCGAGAATCCATTCACAAGCAGACTTGCCACATTCGAAAATATACAATGAATCGTTTATTTTGAAGCTAGATGATGTTCCCACATAAAGTAACCACGCTATGAAACATTGTTATAACCTCACAAAGTTAATGCTGTCCAGGCTTTTGTAACACCGAAACACTGGCAATCAAATGCAGACAGAGACAAAACTTTTAGCACCTACTTTTCACGGTGGATTCCAGCAGCAAACACGCGTTGCACAGGCAGTAGTAGCTGCTCATTTCAGCCTCGGAGATTTTAAGCTTTTCCACAGCTGTCATGACCTGGCAGGTTTTACCTTCAGACGGGGGAATCTTCCCTGTCCTGGTCCTGTCCTTCGCAAGAGTTCTCCGGCTCAACTCTCATCAACTAGCCTGCCAGACGCATTTATTTTTAAACAAAATGGAGCTCAATTTCAAATACTGCCAGCAGTTACCTCGACAATTAGCAGTCAATCCAGTAATTTCTCAGCCAGCCTTTCCACATACCCATGCTGCCATATTGGAGAGAAAAGATTTGATGGATAGAAAGAGACAGCACGCTTATCCCAGAACAGAACCGCAGTCTCTCACACACCCTCCCTGCGCACCCGACTCTACCCACTGAACACTATTATTAATTCCTTTCCCTCAGCTAAACTCGTCCGCTCGTTACACCTCCTGCGAAGGGAGCTTTCCCATAGAGTATTGTGACACCCTGTGTTTTGTTTGGTGCCGGATATAGTCCGCCACTCCCTTCTATCAATGTAATATTATCAGCTCTGATCAAATAACAGGTTGACAGACAAAAAAGTGTTCAGTCATTGTCAACAACTATGTTTATTTTCATTTATACACTTATGACCAAAATTGAGACAATTAATTTTTACGGTGTAATTTACCATATGGTTTATTCGGAGAAAATCCCAGTCACGTTAAAAATTGACAAAATGTTCTATAGGGTTCGGATACACAGCAACTAATATATCAAGTACTAAAGTAATAAATTCCTGACCGTGCGCTAGAATTTCTTTCTGGAGGTCCATTAAGCGAACTAGTAACTGTGTGGGCTCACACCTAGCTTTCAATTTGGCATCTGTTTTCATTCAAAAACTCCACTCTATTTTAGTTTTATAAAATGCTGGTTAGGTCATAGCTGGGGTACTATGTGTAGTTCTGGTCCACACAGTAGAAAGGATGCAAGCGTTGGCAACTCTTCCTCCATTCCCATCAATTCCTTCATAATACATTTGGTCAAATGCTGCCTTGGTGTCAAACTCAGTCAGTCACCTCCTTGCTGGCGTTCAGTCCATGTTTGCACTAAGGCTGCAATGAGGCCAGGAGTTCAGGGATCCTGGTGAAATTCAACTGGGCACCACTGAGCAGGTTATTGCTAATGATCCTTTCCATCATTTTACTATATTGTAGTGGTTTATTGTAGACTGACGAAGTGGTAATTGGTCAAGTTGGATTTGTCCTTTTTGTAGAAAACATATTGGGTTATTTTCCACAATGCTTGGCTAGGGGAGCGGCAAGTTCTGGGACACAAATCTACAGTACTATTGCTGGGATACTGTCAGAGCCCACAGCATTTGCAGTATTGTGTGCAGTTTTTTTTGATATCACACGGAATAAATCGAATTAGCTGAAGACTGATACCTATAATGCTAGGGACCTCCGGAGTAGATGGGGATGGATCATCCACTCATTATTTCTGGCTGAAGGTTGTTGCAAACGCTTCAGCCTTATCTTTTGCGTTGATGTGCTAAGCTCCTCTATCAATCAGAATGGGGATATTTGTGAAACCTCCTCCAGTAAGTTGCTTAATTATCCACCTCCATTCACAGCTGGATGTAGGACTGCAGCGCTTAGATCTGATCCATTGGGTGTGGGATTGCTGAGGATGTCCATCACTTGTTGTTCCTCTATTTGGCATACAAGCATTCCTGTGTTGTAGCGTCCCCAAGCTGATACCTTATTTTTAGTATGCCTGGTGTGGCCCCTGATCTGCCCTCCTGAACTCTTCACTGAACCAGAGTTGATCCCCTGGCTTGATGATATAGCAGACATGCTGGGCTTATGAGGTTACAGATTGTGGTTGAGTACAATTCTGCTGAAGACCCACAATG